>CM019041.1:13882480-15082480 GCA_009664405.1 Drosophila bifasciata
ACACACAGATGCACAGAGAGAGACAGAAAGAAAGAGCGAGTAAGTAATAATAGCCGAGTCGATATAACCATATCTGTCTGTCCGTTTTGTTTGTCGCCCATTGCTCGGGAGACTATAAGAGCTAGAGCAACCAAATTGTTTTTCCAGACTGATGTGATGTCCCACTCCTACAAGTAAATTTCAAAATTTCGGGCCGCCCTACTGATTCTCTCTCTCGCTCACACACTGCTCAGTAGATGACAGATTCAGCAAAAAAATGTAAAATGTAAAAACTGATGAAACCTTGGAAAATTCCAAATAAATCATACCGACTGAGTACGGGTATAAAAGTAGTGTCGCGTTAACGGCGATACCAAACGTTCTTTCTCGTTTTTTGGTGGAGCAAAAAACACATTCCATATTTCGAGAAGCAGCATTCAAGTACTGCAAACAGCAGAAACGAAAATGTATAAATGCCGTGGCAGTTGGTGTACTTTAAAGGAATATTTCGTTTATTTATCGAATACATTGAAATGCATACACGAGTTTGTTTCCTCAAATGGGGTTTTTGTTTTGTTTTTTGTCGTTTTTTTTTATCTTTATATTACTTTGTATTTGTTTAAATAAATAAGATACATACGTTTAATCATAATAGCAGTATTTATCGTGCAAATTTGATAAGCATAATAATGGTTTACGTTTGCTCGTTCGTCTCTTGCAAGTTTTTTGTTTGTCTCTTTACGAAATAAGTTTAAATATATGAAAAAAAAATATATATTTGTTTCTTTCTTTTTCTTTATCAATTTTTGTGTGTGTTATTTTCCGTTTTTTGTTTTGTTTTAATTAGCTGCTCTTTCCTATGCTTGGATTTACTTTTTCTTTAAAGTAAAAAACGATCTGCGCTTTGGTTCGTCCTTTTGTGAGGTGGCTGGCAGAGTCTGGGATCTGCTGGCCGCCACAGCTGCCGAATCGCTCTGGGCTTTCAGGGAGGTCACCCACTGGGACATCTCGGTATCGTCGTGGGCCTGCAGTAAGAACTCAGCACCATTGGCGAGCCTGTAATCGAAAGGGGGAGAGAATGAGTATCGTGTGATCTATGGATGGATCGATGTTGTGATGGGACTGGACTCACTTCACACGCAGTACATGCTTCTTCTTGGTGTAATCACTGGCAATTTCGACGGCAGCTCCCTGCAGATCATAGCTGGGCTCGCCGCGGAAGGTCAATTCGGGGTTACTCTTGCAACCCTTCTGATCCTTGAAGAACGAAATGCGTCCGCTCCGGGCAGCCATGTAAACCTTGAAACACGCAATGCAATGATTTATAAATTGTTAATGCACGGCAGAGGGAAATGGGCAGAGTTGATGTCACTCACCTTATCCCAGGATCGGTTGGAGGCCTTCTTGGTGGTCGAGTCCCATTCATGCTTTCGTGTCACATAGCCCTCCTGGCCCTCGCCAGCAGCTGGTGTGGCGCCTCGCTCTGTGGAGCAGAGAGCGAATGCCTTCAGTTAGTCAAAGTTGGCCACAACAATTGGTTGATTAAGCACACAAACATATTTATGCAGTGAGAATGGAGTCAAAGATTCAGTATTCAAGCTACTCGTATATATTATAGTAATATGTATTTGCATAAGAATACGCATGCTATGGCACTTCAGATAATGTTTTTGTACCTGTTTGGATCTCGACAGCGCGCTCGAATTCGACGGCCGTGTCTTTGTCGGCTTCATTTGGGTTTTTTTGTTAGTTGGTCGTGTTAATCCGTAGCGATATTTATATATATTTTGATTGTTTGATTGTTTAGTAAGCATGAGTGAATGACATAGAACGTTTAGAGATAAATTGTCTTTGGTTATCGAGCGATCTTGATCTTGATTTCAATCTATGATGGTGTAGACATTTTGTTATATTTGGTTATGGATCGAAATGGGGGTGTATATGGCATATGGAATGAGGAATGTGGAGCAAAGGGGCAGGGAAAATCTTGTACATACCTGCATCATCGTGCGAGATGCCAACATCGACATCATCGCGCCTCTCAGCCTCACGTTTGGCCTGCTCCGCCGCCTCAGAGGCGGCCTTGGCCTCCTGCTCCTCCTTGACCCTCTGTCGTTCAGCCTCCTCGGCCAGCTCCTGGCGCCTCTTCATTTCCTTAAGCTCAAACTGAGGATACACATAATGATGTGATTAGACGACGCCTGACTTACGGGCTTTAAGGAGGGGTGAACTCACCGTTGTCAACCGCTCAAGTGCACTGAAGCGCTCCTCTTGGGCGGCGGCCGATTTCTCGAATGCCTCGTGCTTTTTAATCAGGTTCTCCACCTCGTCGATTGTGTGGCCAAGCTCTGAGGAGAGCAGGTAGGGCTCCTGGGCAATAAGCCAGGCCTCGGCCACGGCAGCATCTCTGGCGAACTGGTACACCTCCAGGACTGAACAATCACGCAGATTAGTAGAAGCCAAGTTACTGTGTAGATTAAGGGTTTACTTACTCAGCTGGAGATTCTCCCAGCGCTCCTCCCAGCGTCGGAGGAGGGCGTTCCGGCTGTTGCTCAGCTGGTGCAGGCGATCCTTGATGTCCGCGGAGGCGTAGTGATTGCGGGTGAGCAGCTCCTTGCCCAGCGATATGCAGGCAGCGAAGTTGTCCTCGCGAGTGTCGATCTCGGCCTTCAAGCTCTGATGGTTGTTCATCAGCAACTCGACGCCGGAGACGTCGCGCGGCTTCTCGGAGGTGTTCATCTGGCGGACGAGATCCTCCATCCAGATCATGAGGATGCGCACCATGTTGAAGAAGCGGAAGAGATCACCGGTGTCGGCCAGTTTCTGTTTGCGCGCGTCGCACATCGCCTGCAGGTTGTCCCAGGCGTTGAGCACCTCCTGCTCCCGGTTGGTGATCTCCTTGGCCTTGTCGCCGGCATAAGCGTCCTGCAGCTTGGAGGACTCCTCCTGGATCTGCTGCACTTGCGAGTAGAGTGTGGTCAGGTCCTGCAGGAAGTTGTAGTGCTTGCGCTGTAGCGTCGACACCGAACCGGCGTCGCGTCCCAGCTCATCGGAGACGCCGTGCTGCTTCTCGAGGATGCGACCCAACACATCCTTGCAGTCGTGGAAGAATTTGTGCAGTTCCCGCGAGGCGGCGAGCATCTGTGTGCGGGTCTCGATCAGCTCCAGCAGATCCTGCCACGACTCGTTCAGGTTGTCCTTCCACTCGGCGATGGTAGCCGAGTCGGAGTGACCTGCCTGGATGAGGTTGTCCGCGATGCCATTCACCTTGGCCACCCTCTCGCCACCGACGGCCTCTGTGTCGCGGGCAAACTCATTGAAGCGCTCCGACAGCAGAGTGACATGGTCAAAGTCCTGGCCCAGCTCCTGGGAGCCGGCCACCACCTCGCGGTCGGTGATCCACTGCTCCAGGTCGTCCACCTCCCGGCTGAGCATGAACAGCTGCAGCGCCTCGTTGAGGCGAGCCCGTCGCTCGCCGGCCAGGTCCTTCAGACCGGCGTAGAGCTTATCCAGTTGGGATTGCTTGACGGCGACGGCGTCACCGCTGGAAATATCGTCGCCACTGAATTGGCGGGCCACCTCGCCCAACTGCCGGATGGTGTTGGCGTAGTCCTCGACGGACTGCTCCAGGTTTTCGTGCTTCTTCATCAGGTTCTGGGCGCTGATCTCGTCCTTGCCGCGATCCTCGACCATCATGTACAGCTCCTGCTCGCTCATCCACGACTCGGCCTCCTGCGCGTCAAAGAAGTACTGCTGCACCTTCTCCGACTCCAGCAGATGCTTCTTGCGGTTCTCGATGGCATCCTTCAGCTCCTGCCACTTTTGGGTTAGGTCACTGATCAGAGCCTCGAACTTCTTGGCGTCCTCGTGGCCCTCGTCGATCAGTTTGCGGCCATTGTTGCAGATCGCATTGATGCGCGGCTCGTGGTTGTCGATCTCCGTGGCCAGCGACTGGTTCTTCTTCTTCAGGACATGGACATTGAACAGGGAATTGCCGTAGTCGTTGGAATTGGCCACTGGCAGCTTCTCATCGATCCAGAGTTTCTCGTCCTCGACATCGCGACAGAACTGGAAGGCCTCCTTCTTCTTCTCCAGCTGCTTCTGGCGCTCCATCAGCGGTGCCTTGATCTTCTCGAAGCGCTCCAACACGGCGGTCTTCTTCACGACAATCGGCTCGATCTGCTCCTCGGGTACGGTCTTCTGCAGATATTCCGTCTGCTTGTCGATCTCCTCCACCTGGCGGGCCTTGACCGCCATCTGGGTCTGAATGACCTGCTGCTTCTGCATGAGGATGTTCACGGATGTGAGATCGTTGGCCGTGTCGCCGCTGACGATCTGCTTCTCCAAGTCGGTGATGTAAGAGTCGATGTCGTCGCAGGTCTGCTGGACGAGCACCTCGCGGTTCGCGTCGAACAGCATGGCGCCCTTCTCCTTGGTGTGGACCTCGAGGTCGTCAAATTGCTTGGCCAGTTCCTTCAGCTTCGGTTCGATCACGTCCTTGAACTCTGGCTTCTCGCTGGACAGCTCCTGGGCGGACTTCTCGGCCTCGAACAGGCGCTCCTTGTTGGCGGCGATCTCCGCCTCGAACGCCTGGTGGCGCGTCCACTTGGAGTGGATCGTCTTGGCGCTCCTGTACGTCTCGTCCTGGGACGTCGCGTACTTTTCCTGCACCCACTCAGCCAGCTCCTCGAGATCCTGCAGGAACTCGTGCAGCTTCACCTGATTCTTCAGCTTCTCGTGCTGATCGAGGGCCCGCTGCCGGTTATCGTCCCGCCGCCCGGTAATGTTCTCGGCACGCTTGCCAATCTTGTCCGCATCGAAGTGCTCCTTCTCCACGAGGGTGTCGGCCACCTGCAGCAGCGTGTTGATCTTGTCGTCGTTCGCCTCCATGGTGGTGAGGAAGGCCTCGTGCCGCTTCAGCTGGTTCTCCGCCTGCTCGAGATTGACGGGCGTGTCGTCCTTGCTGAGGAAGTGCTCCTGCTGGCTGAGCAGCACCTCCGTCTGGCGGGCATCGCGATTGAAGAGCTGCTGGTCGAGGCTCTGCGACAGCAGCACCTGCCGGTTCTCCCACATCTGGTGCAGCTCCTCCCAGCCGTCCTTGAGGGCGTTGAGGCGCTCCCGCAGGAACATGTACTGCGGATCGTCGGATGTGCTGCCCTCGGAGGTCAGGCGCTCGCCGTACTCCATCATGTTCTTGTAGTCCTCCGTGTAGTTGTCGATCTCCTCCCGGATCGACTGGTGCTGGTTCAGCAGCTTCTCGGCCTCGGGCAGCGACGTGGGCGTGTCCTCGGAGGCCACGTCCGTCTGGGTCTTGGTCAGCCACGTCTGGAAGTGATCGAGATCGCGCAGGAAGCGGTGCAGATCGCCGGCCTCCTCTAGCTTTGAGTCGCGCTCCTTCAGCATCTGCGTTAGCTGCTCCCAAATCAACTCGATCTGGGCGATTCTCTCGCGAATCAGCTGCGCCTCCTCTGGGTGCTCATCCTCAATGCTATTGGCCTCACGCTCCAGGCTCGACAGTTTGGCCTGAATGGCGGCCAGGTCACGGTCCATGCCGCTAAGCCGCCGCTGCAGTGTCATCACGCCAGTCAAGTCCATCTCCAGGCTGTCGGTCTCCGTAAGAATGCGCTTCTTGTCCTCGATCCACGAGATCGTCTCGCGGCACTCGATGTAGAAGGTCTGGACGCCGTGGGCGGACTTCAGGTCGTCCATCTTTGCCTCGGCCTTCTCGCGCAGCGTCGACCACTCCTGGTTGAGGTGGTTCTGACGCTCCAGGATCTCGTCCGAGTTCGGGTGCTCCACGTGGAGCAGCTGGCGGGCCAACTGGTTGACCACCGCCACTCTGGAGGCGTTGGCGTTCATCTCCTTGTCGAAGCCCTCGAAGCGGTGCTTCATGATCTCCACATCTTCGATGTCCTTGCCGGGCACCATGGTGTCGAGCATCTTGGTCTTCTCCTTGATCCATTGCTCCACGCCGTCGGCCTCCGACATCAGCTTGTACAGACTGAGGGCGTCGAGGAGACGCTGCTTGCGCAGCTTCGCCAACTCCGTGAGCTCCTTGTAGCGACTGTCGATCGCCTCCAGACGCTTGTCCACGTTCGCCTTCTCCGCCTCGTTCAGCTTGAGGCTCTCGGCCTGCTTGTGCAGGGCGTCGATGACCTCCGCGTAGTTCTTCAGCTCGTCAGCGACATCCTTGTGCTTCTTCAGCAGCGACTGCACATTGGCCTCGTCGCGGCCCACATCCTCGCTTGAGACAATCCTCAGCGTGTCCAGCATCCAGTTGTCGACGTCATCCGCATCGGCGAACAGCTGGAAATACTCGACAGCGTTCTCCAGCCGCTGGCGGCGGTACTTGGTGAGGTCGAGCAGATGATCCCACTTGGAGAGAATCTCCTTGAGGCGGTCCTTGATGCGATCGGCGCCAAAGTGGCCCTCGGTGATCAGCTCCGCCCCGACCTTGGCCACGTTCTGCAGCTGGGGATCGTGCGAGGTGATCTCCGACTCGAGGGCCTTGTGCTTGCTCAGCAGCAGATTGACGGTGGTCAGATCGTGACCAATCTCGTCGGTGGAGACGATCTGCTCCTTCTCCTTAATCCAGTTCTCCTCATCGGCGGTGTCCCAGTAGAATTGCCAGAGTTTGCGGCTCTCCTCCAGCCGGCTGCGGCGCTCGACGGCTAGACGCACCAGCTCCGCGTAGGCATCCTCCAGCTGCTGGACACGGCTGACAATGATCTCGGGGTCGCAGGGCTTGTACGACTCCGGGTCGTCGCTGAGGAACTTCTGCGAGTTCTGCACCACGACCTTGACCCGCTCCCCTAGTATATTGATGTCGGCCTCCACCAGCGAATGCTTCTGCAGCAGATCCTCAACGCCCATAAGATGCTTGCCGTAGTCGTCGGTCATCAGCAGCTGCTTGATCTCCTCCATGTTGTCCAGGATGTAGAGCATCTCCTGGAAGTTCTGCTGCAACTGCAGGGAGATCTCCAGCCGCATGCGGCGAGCGCGCAGCAGCTCCAGCAGATACGTCCACAGTCGCATAACGTTGTCCTTGCGCAGCAGGATGCGCTTCACGTCGTGATAGCGCTCCGACTCCAGCTCATCGCAAACGGCCACTACGGCCTGGACACGCTCCTCGTACGCAAAGATGTCCGTCTCGATGGCCTCGTGCTTCTTAGCCGCCGCCTCGACGGCCGCCAGATCGAATCCAAAGTTGTCCTGGCTGACGAGGCGCTGGTTCTCTGACAGCCACGTCTCCCTCATGGAGGCCTTGCGATCGAAGCGAGCGGCCAACTGCTCGAGCTTCTCCTGCCGGATGAGCTCCTCGCGCAGGGCCAGCTCACGCTCATGTTCGGCCTTCTCGAGCCGCTCCCAGGCCTTGTTGATGTCCGATATCATTTTTCCCTCCTTGGGGGTGTAGGGCTTCTGGTTGTTGGCCCGCATCTTCGACTGCAAAGTGAAGAGCAGCACCTCCAGGTTGCCCTTCTCCACGAACTTGGGCGGCTTCTCGATGGTGCGGTAGTTGGAGAATTGCGCCAACTGGCCCTGCACTCCCACCAGCGAGTTCTCGAACTCGCGCTCGCCCAGCGACGTGATGGTCGTCTCGATCCACTTGAGCAGGTCGCTCGTGAAGTGCTCGTAGTCGTTGATCATCTTGTCGTTCTCCATGGCAATGCCCACCACCTTGCCGATGCGCTTGCCTTGCACCGTCTCCTGCTTCAGCTTGCTGAAGTAGTGGTAGTACGTGACCACGTACGTGATGATCGACTTCTCGTCAGGATGCTCCACGAACACGTCCTCGGCGTCGAGCAGCTTGGCCAGGCCCAGCTTGTCCTCGGCGACATCGAACGCGTTGTTCAGGTTGTGTATGGCATTCGTCTTGGACAGCTTCTCGAACTGCACCAGATCTGGACGGTGTTTGTGGATGATGGCATTGAAGGCAAGGCCGTCGCGCCACGATGTTGTGAAGTTTCGCACATTCACGTTCTGGTATCCTGCGGTCTTCATCTGGCACCACAGCAGCAGGGCATCCTTGGCCGACTTCGTCTCCTTGTTGTCCACCTCCTCGATGGTGATATCTTGAATCTGTTTTGTGCGGAAGGGAGGCAATGTTGCGGTTACATATGTGTTTCAATGCGGGGCATGTGTCTCAGTTGCAGGAGAAGGCATATACATAGAAACAAAGACAATGCAAATAGTTAGAAGAGTAACGTCCAAAAATTCAATGGTACTCGATTTTCTAAGAGAGAGAGAGAACTCAGTCGCTTTCTCGTATGAATCTTGTGACAACTGAGGACTGATATTGAAATGTATGCATGAACTTGCAATGCTACTTTGACTGCGTTTTCCCATTTCTGTCAGCGAAAATTTTCATTTTCTGATACCCTTTAGACATTTTTAGAGTATTATGAAAGTAGTTTTCTAATTGTTATTTTGTTTGTCACTTATATGCTAATTTTAATTTGAAATTTAGAAGAGAATACAATTATTTTAACCCTTCAAGCGTATTCTATTTGCTTTTAGATGTTTCCGCTTTCGAATTTGTGAGAGCAATATAGCGTGGAACCATTGAAATTTACATACGAATGTATGTACATACATATGTATGGGCGATACTCATCTGACTTTTAGATTGTCTTTTGTAGAAGGAAAGCAAGAAGGACTCACCTGGAAGCGCAAGATAATGGTCCAGATGAGGCCCAGATTGAGAGATGCATTGCCATCGACAATATCGTGGGAGCCAATGTTCTCGAGATGCACACGCTGTTCCCTCAGAAACTGTAGGGCCTTGTCCACATTCTCCAAACAATGGATCCTCATCTTGCCCTTGGTGGGCTTGGGCAGACGCTCGCCGGACAGGACCTCGAGCAGCTTAATCAGATGCTTGCCATCCCGCATGTCCACATAGAGGTCGGCGATGCGGCAGTTTACGCGGCACAGGTGCGAGTTGACCCACTTGGTGAAGGTCTTCTTCTGTACGCTCTCCCGCTCCTCGGCGAGGGCCTTGATGCGGCTCCGTTCGAACAGCCGGGAGCTGCTGTTGCCGCCATCGTATTCGTATTCGTCGATATATTCGTTGCCGGGCCCCTGACTGGGGTCCCATCGAACAATTGAGATGTCCGTCGTCATATTTGCTTATATGAACCTTCTACAGTTTCCACACTTTTGGTTTTGTTCTTCTCTCTGTTTCGATAAAGTTATGTTCTGCTCTGCTCCTTCCTCCTTCCTTTGTAGTCGTCAAGTTGGGCGTTTTTTATTCTAGTCCAGAACCGAATTTGTTGCCTTCAGAGGAGAATCACTGCAAAGGAAGCGAAACGAAAGGAAAGGTGAGCATTGGGGGGAAAACTGTGGAAAAATCACTTGTATAATTTGTCTATGGATGATTCATGTAAATGACGTCATGCGCAGGGTCGTCTGGGTCAACCAACAAGTCCGATCGCAACTGTACCTCTCCGTCTCACTCTCTCTCACTCTATCGGACACACGCACACACAAACAGACTAGTAGTTAACGCGATTACATCACACACTGGCCTCCCCCCCAAAAACTAGAATGAGAGTGTGAGGCTTGCTCTCTTTCTCTTTGTTCAACGGGCGGCACAACCAATGCCCATCCCCACCCATTTCGCCTCCAGGGGCAACATTTGATGAAATTGCAGGAAATTCAATTCACAAAAAGACCTTTCGAAAACAAAACCCAGATTGAATACAGTACTATATATAGTACATCAATCCATCATACTGCTGTACTGCTTTCACACAGCTTCCATCTCTACACAGGAGGGGGGTCTGTGGGGTCTCTGCCAAAATGGTTCACACTGTCCGCTTTTTTCATCTCTACACAACACTCTGATGTAGAATGGAAAACCTTATACTTATACATTTCCGATTTCATCTCTACAAAACACGAATGAACGGAGGGAGGGCTAACCGATGTCATCTTCCTTCTATGTACATATTTTTTACACAGCACAGCACACATTATGACCTATTCACACTGAACACCCGGAGTATCTGTATGTACCATACATATGTAGAGCTCAAATTGTGCATTCCAAAGCCATTTTCCAGTTTCCATTCTATGGAAAAAACATAAATGATGCTCCATTCACACTGCAAAGCTCAAAGGCTCTACACCCTAACGAGCTTCTCATCTCTACACAAGAAAACTCTTTCCGTTGCCCGAAAGAGGAGTTCGCTCCCCTACAATCCCCATGCCCCCACAGAGCGGGACTTCATCTCTCCAAATGATTAACCGGTCACGCTGTCGTCCATCATTCATTCGCACCATTCTCCACCACAACACAGAAGCAGCATCAGCAGCAGCAGCAGTATTTTCGCACTTGTGCCAGAGACCTGCTAAGTAAACGAAATGGGTTATGCTCGAATGTTGGGCTCGAACTTTGGATGCAATGAAAATTTGTACATATGTTTTACTGCCGCTCATATGTATGCATATGTACATATGTACTTGGCACTTTCTCCTGCTTTCACATTTTAGCTTGAGGCAACTGCAGTTTTCGTTTCGATTTTGATTTCGATTTCGGTTTTGCAGACCTAGGTCAAGCGAGAATGATGCAAAGCAACGGTAATATATGTATGTACATATTTACAACCGGATACTATGTGTGTATTGTTTGTTTGCATGTGTGGTCGGGTGCGTTAATGTCCTTTGAAGCAGCTTATTCCCATTTACAGTTACAGCACGGCACAGGTGCTGGCTGGGGGTCATTCCTCCAGCAGCACAATACATACACAACTGTATATCTGCTCTGGCACTGATGCTTTGGCAATGGGTCTCTGCTCTGGCTAAGGCTCTACTCCGGCTCTGGGTTTCTCGCTCTGCCCTACTCTGGTCTCTCCACAATTATGAGAGCTGCAGCTAAAGCACTGCCGCAGTCGCTGTCGCTGTCGCTGCCGATGCCGCTGCCGCAGTCGCCACCGTAGTTACTGCTGATTTCATTTGTACTAATTTTGCGACAGCAACAACAGCAACAGAAAGAGAAAAACTTGTTAAAACAAACAATAGAAAATCAGCACACTAACACACACAAGAACCTACAAAGCCACGTATATACATACATATGTACGCATGTATGTTTCCATGCCCATACGCAACCACACACAATAGTGGCTTCTATCTATTACGTAATATTTTTAATAAAACGAAGCTTAAAACTTGCCGCAACGCAAAAACAACAACGAATGAGCTAACGCAAGAAAGAGCGAGCATGTGAGCCCTCCTCACGCACAATGGAAGAGAAAGAAAGAGAGAGAGAGAGAGAGAGTCGAAACGAGAGAGTGTTTGTATTGTATCTGCTGTATATCTGAAGGTGGTGCAGCAGTTCCAGCGGGTGGGGGTGGGAGTAATAGCTCAGTCAGGGTTGGTTTCCACAACTCAAAATGCACTCTCTCTCATTTTGTCGCTCTCTCTCTGTCTCTCTCTCTCTCGCTCTCTCTCACATACTCTCTCTATGTATATTGCTATCTCTGTCTGTCTATCCATCTTGCGATGTTTAATTATGATTGCCTGGCGCACAATTTAATAAGTGATCTTCTTATGAGTTCATCACTCACTCACTCATCATTTTTTTGAAGGCTAGCAAGAGAGAGAGAGAGCTGGCTGTCTCGAGAGAGCGGTCACAGAGAGAGCGCCTGCGGGGCGTGGAGGAGTTGTAGAGTGGTTGTGCAACTCCCGAGTTCAATTAAGCAGGCCAAGAGTTCAGCTCAATTCAGGCCCAATGCAAACCAAACCACCACCAAAGTCAAAGTTGTGTTTTTTCTGTTTCTTTTTTTCTGTTTCGGTTTCAGTTTCTTCTATGGAGAAACCAGTTTATTGGGGTGGGGTTGGGGAGCACAGTATCACAATATTTGTTGTTCCTTTGCATTTTTCGAACAAGAGTTACATTATTTTGTTTTCCAGTTGCGGGGCTCCTCTCTATATACGGCATGGGCACCTGGGGGCCAGGCAATCCCATTTATGTACGTGCCACAGCTTGCTGTGTTTGTTTGTTTGTGTCTTGGTGTGTTTACAACTGTACAAGTGAGTGATAGCCGCTGATTTGTCATAAACAAGGTGGGCCAGGCCAGAACATCACATTCACACTCACACACATGCACGAACTATCTGAGCAAAAGAGCAAGTGCAACCACTGCCACACTGTTTTCACACAGTATTGACAGTGGTTTTCTTTCTCTTTCTTACAAAAAGCAACTTCAACTCGTGACCTCTTGTATGGGAAAGGGAGAGGCAGCGGCGACGGCGACGGCGACGAAGGAGTTCCTATTTTTACATGGGGCGTTTGGGTGTGCATGTGTGTGTGAGTTCGTGATTGTGTGCACGTAACTGTATTTCAAAGTGCAAGCGTATCTATGAGGAAGAGGGTTCCACCGCTTGTATTTCTGTAGGAATCATAAACATACACACATGTATGCGTATATGTACATACAAACATATGTATGACTGGGTGAGTGTATCTCCGATTAGGCGATTGCTTGATATTTCATTTTATCACCAACTGACGCAAATGTTACTTAAGGTTCCTCTTCTTCTTATGTTTCTGGTTCTCGTTCTGGTTCTGCTTATTATTTCCCGATGTTCTTTATGCTCTTTCGGCGATTGCCAATCACTTTCTCACTGTTTCTGTTTCTGTTTTGTTTTGATTCGAGTTCGAATTTTGATTTCAGTCACTGCATTAATTTACCGTTTTAGCACAATCTTCTCTCATACATTTGTCCATTTAGGCACTAAAGTATGGTGGATGGGAGGGGAAAACATAAAAATAAAACGAATCCGAACGTCCGCCACTCGAAACACACTCACGTCCAATTCGATTAGGAGGGCAGTAATGAGACAAGCGAACCACACCACTGTGGGACTTGTACGCGCTCGCTCTCCCCAAAAACCAAATGCCGAATGATGTCATCAACGGCAGCGACGGCAGCAGAAGCAGCTACAGCGGCGCGGTGGCGGTAGAGCAGGCAATTTTAATCGATGATGTTTTTATTATGTATGTATGTATGCGCACGGTCTAACCACTATATATAATATGCACAGAGCATATAGGCTAGAGTAGAGCACATTTATTCCCGGATTACTAATTTGGTTAGTTAAGTACACTCTGATCTGGCCCACATTTCAATTTCTGAGATACTTTTTTTTACACTCTTCGGCTGCTACTTTCTGCCACTCTCTTCTCGATAGCCTGGCCAGGCCTGTGTAAGAGGTAGAAGAGCTAGAGCTAGAGCTAGAGGTAAGAAGCACAGCACTTGGGCGTTGGTCTGTTTTACCGACAGTTTTCGGCGTTATTTCCGGCATTTTCACTGCGTCTCGCAACTCTCACTTACCTACTCGATAATTTTGCAGTTCCGTTTGCTATAATTGATTCATAAAACACAGGAAATATCATAGATTTAACACGTTAAAATTTATAATTTCGGTCTGGCGGATGAACTTCACTTGCGAGCAGAATGGAAAATGTATGTATTCAAAACATCGGAGAGCACTGCGTGGTGGTTAGGCACTAAAAAATACCAAAGCGCGCGATACTGGTGTGTGTGCTGCTATCGATATATTCGACATATCAGATTGTTTGTGGATGCGGATTTTCAGAGCACAAGGATTCCATCCCATCCATTTCCGAGGAGAGATTTTTGTTTTTGAAAACCCGAAAGCGACGGCCAGTTATCCAAAATGCTGGCCCCGGCTCCACTAACCAAGATCACGCGTATCGAGTTCGATATCAGCAAGTTGGGAAACTGGGCCAAAGTGAAGAGGCCGCCGGTTCAGGTATACGATGTGTCCGAGCGTGTATTCACATCGATGCAGAACCTGGATATCACCTCGCTGGCCAGCTACCCAGAGGCCGAGATCCGGCCGGTGCTGCCATCGCTGGTGCGCATGAGCTTGCTCTCGCCGCTGGACAACACCACATCGTCGATGGAGTCGCGCAAACAGATCCTCGCCGTTCTCATTGGCATCGAGGTGGTGAACAGCATAGTGTCCTATCTGCAGGTCAACTATCACGAGCTGGAGAACGAGCTGAAGAAGGAGCTGCAGACGCGCCAGAAGACCCCCTACTTTGAGGGCCAGCAGCAGGAGTACGGCCTGCAGTCGGGCATCGCCCTGGGCTTTGAGCGGGCCGATGTGGCGCGTAAGGTGCGCGTCGTGCTCTCCGAGATATTCAATCTGCAGCAGCAGGTCTCCGAGCAGAAGCCCGCCGCCCACTCGGAGATGCTCGACGATGGCATCTACCTCGAGGAGGTGGTGGACATCCTCTGCATTGCCCTGGCCGAACTGCCCTCCCTGCTCAACATTCTCGAACTGACCGACGCCCTGATAAGCGTGCCCAACGGCTATCGCATCATCACTGCGTTGGTGGCCAATTTCCCCGACTGCTATCGCGATGTTGTCTCGCACGTGATTGCCAACTACGACGAGGACGGCAGTGACGGCAAGCACAGGCTCTCCCTGCTGATGTCCCTCAGCGAGATGAACCCCACCCAAGCGCTGGCCAATCGAACCCTGTGCGTGGAGATGATGAAGGGGCCCTCCTTCATGCTCAAGCTGGCGCTCAAGCACTCTGACGATCTGGTGAGTGGTGCAGCGCCCAAACTGCTAAAATCAATGCTAATTTTCGCGATTTTCTCCACAGATCCCATTCCTTACGGGCTTGCTGCTGGGAAACGATCAAAATCTGCGCTGCTGGTTCGCGATGTACACACGCTCCAGCCAGAAGCGCAAGGGCGACGCTCTCAATCTGGTGCGTGTGGAGCTGCTGCAGAAGGTCGTGAAGACGACCACAAATGCGGCAGAGCTGAAGGACTTCAATCTGCAGGGCGTGGTGCTGATGCGACTCTACTGCGCCCTGCGCGGCATCGGCGGATTGAAGTTCAACGACGACGAGATCAATGCTCTGTCGCAGCTGGTGACGAGCCGGCCACAGCCGACGCCATCGGGCCTGAGGTTCGTCACACTGGGGCTGTGCATGCTGATAGCGTGCCCCTCGCTGGTGTCGACCATTCCGCTGGAGATGAAGGCGATCGAGTGGCTGCAGTGGCTGACGCGCGAGGACGCCTTCTTCTGCAAGCGCTCGGGCACGAGCACCTCGCTGGGGGAGATGCTGCTCCTGCTGGCCATCCACTTTCACAGCAACCAGATCACGGCCATCAGCGAAATGGTCTGCTCCACACTGGGCATGCGCATACCCATCCGGCCGAACAGCACCAGCCGGATCAAGCAGCTCTTCACGCAGGAGCTCTTCACCGAACAGGTGGTGGCCCTCAAGGCGGTGCGGGTGCCGGTGACACCCAATCTGAGTGGGACCATACCCGGCTACCTGCCCGTACACTGCATCCACCAGCTGCTCAAGTCGCGCACCTTCCTCAAGCACAAAGTGACGATCAAGTCGTGGATCTTCAAGCAGATATGCAGCGCAGTGCGGCCCATTCATCCCGTGATGCCTGCCTTGGTGGAGGTATTTGTCAACACACTGATCATCCCGAATCCGACCGGCAAGGTCAACATCGATCACATCCACATGCCCTTCACCGAGGTGGAGATACTGCACGTCTTCCGCACCTCCCAGCTCACGCTGTTTGGCGAGGACCTGCCGCCGATGGCGGAGAGCGAGGAGCTGGCCAAGGTCGAGGTCAGCTGCCCCCTCACCGCGCAGCTGCTCATGATCTACTACCTGCTGCTGTACGAGGACACGCGCCTGATGAACCTCAGTGCCATCGGCGGCCGGAAGCAGAAGGAATATGCGAACAACTTCATGGGCGGCCTGCCACTCAAATATCTGCTGCAGAAGGCCCACAAGTACCACGGGGAGTACCAGTTTCTGTTCCATCCGCTGCTGCGGCTGATCATCTCCAATTATCCGCACCTGAGCATGGTGGACGACTGGCTGGAGGAGCACAACCTGACGACCCTTGGCATCGAAGCCCTTGACTGTCCTTGCCCCGAACTGACGCCCGACCAGCTGAGCCGCGCCCTCGAACACATCCAGACGAAGCCCCGGCTGGCAATACGCATCTTCAAGCAGCTTCTGCAGCTGCCCGCCGAGTCGCTGGCCCAGTACGGCCAGCAGCTGGTGAAGCACATGCCGGTAGTCTTTCAGAAGTCGGTGCCGCGCTACATCAAGGACCTGTTCCACGATCTCTGGCTGCGGCTGAATGCGGTGCTGCCCACCACGCTGTGGGTCATGTCGCTGCGAGCCATCACCAATAGCGCGGACTCGATCAATCGCCGCACCTTCGCCAATGAGAGCCTGCTGGAGCCCATGGAAGTGCTGAGGTAAGTGCATCTTTTGAAGGACCATATTGAGTGATATACTTACAGTCTCTCCCCCGACACAGCTGTCCCAGGCAAGTGTTCTGCTCGCCATATCTGCTGATGATCATGCTGCGCATTCTGAAGGGCAGCTTGGCCGCCTCCAAGACATATCTGAACGTGTACATGCAGCAGAAGCAGGTGCTGGACAAGAACGGGCTGGTGCAGACAGACGCCGACCGGGAGGAGCTGAAGACGACGCTGATTGCCTCGCAGGAGAGTGCTGCGGTGCACATACTGCTTGAGGTCTTGGAGTACATGTCGAACAACTCCAGGGATCGCCTGTCACATCTGGAGCTGCGCGAGATCCAGGGCATCGTTGGGACCTATGTGCACCAGGCGTTCATCTCGGAGCCGTCACTGGCCAAGCTGGTGCACTTCCAGACGTACCCCAAGTCGGTGATCCCGATGATGGTGGCCAGCGTACCGTCAATGCACATTTGCATAGACTTTGTGCACGAGTTCCTCAACGTCAACGAGATGGACAAGCAGATATTCACCATTGAGCTGACCTCCCACCTGGTGCTCAACTATTCGATACCCAAGAGTCTGGGCGTGTCCAAGTTCTGCCTGAATGTGATACAGACGACGCTGTCGCTGCTCACCGTCTCCTCCAAGTGCAAATTCCTGCGCCACGTGCTGCCGGCGATGGTGCGCTTCGTCGAGACGTTCCCCATACTGGCCGACGACTGTGTCAACATTCTGATGAACACCGGCCGCAGCCTCCACTCGCAATCGTCGTTGGGTGTGACCACAATGGAAATGCCTCTCACGGAGAGCGCGAAGCTCTGGTCGTATCGGGACGCCCAGATGCATATCGTACTGATAGAGGACGCCTTCAAAGCCCTGGTCTCCGCGGTGATGCGGAAGTCCGAGTTGTATTAGCCCAATACAGAATAACAGAGAATATGCTAGAATAATATAGAATCCATATCCATAGATGTACATAATTCCCGTTGTACCAGCCCCATGCCCCTGCCCCCTGTCCCTTGCCCTTCCTTCTACTAATCTCCAAACTTGTTATAATGTGTAATAAAATTCATAAAATGACCAAAATAGCAAAATAAACACTTCCATCAAATTGAAGTTCAGCAGCGCTTCCATGATTCTGGTCAGGCAAATGGCCCGCCAACAACTAGCAAGTGGACAACACTGTGATCATCGATCTGGCAACACCGCGCTACTTCGATATTACATCGATAGTTACATTTTTACATCAATAGTTATTCAAATTTGTATAAAATCTCCAAAGCTCAAACATAGTTGTGCGGCCGAATATTTATTGCAACATATGCTGTTTGCAACATCAACAGGATTTTGTAATGGAGTATAATGTATTCTATTCAGAAATTTTTGGAAATACTCGCAAAGTTTAATCGATATCGCTATCGTATATTTACGATAGTATAATATTATAATATTATACGATATATATAATATTATACTATCGCATCCATGCTATCGCTGGGTGCATTTTGTTGTTATTAAAGCTCAGCTCGGATGTGGAATAACTTTTATTAGTATATTTATACCGTTTAATTAAACGTATTGGAGCTGTGAAAGTGCAACAATTGTGAGTAAATGTTAAACAAAACTCGAGCCAAACTACGACTTTTCACTTGAGCCTCGAGAAGTTTTTTCCTCAGTTTTGTGTGTGTTTTACGATGCTGATTCGTAATTGTCTTCTTGTATACGTCGTGTACGCTCTTGCTCGCTCGCTCTTGTCTTAGCTCTCCCAAAGGCATCTCTATGGCCCGTGTCCGTGTATAAGTGCTCTCGTGTGTGTGTGTGTGTGTAGTGTCTCGTGTTTGTGTCTGTGCAAGCTGGTTGGAAAATAATTAAAGCAAATACAAGTACAATTTGTTGTTAGAATTTGGTTAATGCCATCATTAGAAACAAACGCAAAGAATACAAAAAGCGAGAGAAAAGAAAGTAGCTTGTCTGATTATTCGCCCCGTGGCCCTGCTTCTCCTTTGTGCGCAACTGCAGGTAATTGTCGCAACTCGTGTGTGAGAGAGAGTAACTCTAATAGAGCGAGGGAGAGCTGTAGAGCTGAGAGTGGAAATGGAAGTGGAAGTGGGAGTGGGAGAGAGACGGTGATGGAAAGACGGATGCGGCAACAGTGTTTTCTGCATCAAATCCGAAATTCGGCTGGAAACAGTTCAATGAAGTTACACAAAAATTGTTTGTACTCTATCTCTCTCTCTCTCTCCCTCTCTCTCTATTTCTCTGTGGCCCCCCCTGGTTCTATCACTGCCCCACCCGTTGCATGTTCCGCTGCACTTGCAGCCAGAACTACTATCGACTCCTTGCCCCCGCCCCTCTCCCAAGGGGCCTCGTAAAGTGAATTGAGAAGCAAGAACAACAATAACCGTAGTCTAAGGTTCTGCTCGCTTCTGCTTTGTCGTTGTTATCGTAGGCCCTTCAGTTGTTGTTGTTGTTGTTGCTGCTGCTGCTGAGCAGCCCGGGAATGTAGATTGTACAGGAAATCTGTTGCTGGAACACTTTCATCTCTATGGGGGGGGCCCAGCAGCAGAGAAGCAGCACCAGCACCGCTGTCCAGTGTCTCTGCGTCTCCAATTTCGATTCTGCGTGCTGCACTTGCAGTTGGAGCACAACACACACACACCCACACCCACACACACATATGCTTACCCGTACCCACTCACACACACACGTGGAGGAGGGTTTCGCTTGCAATAATTTGTAATGCCGGAAAAGCTCAATTAATGTTTAGAGTACGAGTAGAGTAGTATGTAGTAGTAGTAGGGGGTCTAGTGCTTGCGTTTATTTGCATTTGACTCTGGTTTTGCTTTCGCCCCCTCCCCTGCGCCCCCTTCTTTTGGCCCCTTCAATGTTTATTGAATAGTGGTACACACCCACACGACTGCAGCAGCCGCAGCAACAATTCGTATTCGTATTTTTCCCCCCCATTCAGTAAATGTTGTTGAGAGCTGGAGAGCGCGAGCAGCAGGAAGGAGAGAACAGGATAACAACAGCAACATCTGAAAATTAGGAGTGAGAAAAAAATGCACTAGCAACAACAACAACAACAAAATCCACCCACATTGAGTGGATGCGGCTCACATCTCTCTCGCTCTCTCTCTCTCTCTCAGTTATCGGAGCGGAGGCTTGCTGCTTGCTCTCTGGCTCTCACGCTCACTCTCTCTATTTTGCTGTCTTGCGCCGTTAGTAGCAGTCAGCAGGCAGGCAGCAGACAGCAGCAGCCAGCAGCTAGCAGAAGCAGCCGCAGCCGCAGTCAAGACAGAAAAAGGATTTGTGTTGCAGACAGATTTTCCCATAGAAAAATGTTGTAAAATCCAGGTACTGCCACGGTAATGGAGCACGGTCTAGGACGAAAAAAAAACGTAGCGGTTATTGCAGGAAATTGTGAAATGAAGTGGAAGCCATCTGAAGTTCAAAATCAATTTGGG
Organism: Drosophila bifasciata; assembly: GCA_009664405.1. Taxonomy (NCBI): domain Eukaryota; kingdom Metazoa; phylum Arthropoda; class Insecta; order Diptera; family Drosophilidae; genus Drosophila; species Drosophila bifasciata. The sequence continues at coordinate 13,902,217 of CM019041.1, forward strand.
GAACATTTTCCGCTTTGCACCGGCAAAGACAAAAAACAAAAAAAATAAAGTCGGTTTTTCTTTTGTCACCACAGCAGCCGCAAGGCTCTCTCTCTCTATCTCTGTGTGGCAGAAATGTGTGTCGGGCGGGGGTGTCCATCCGTGGATGTATCCGTAGCTGCGTAGTCAATCGTATCTTGTGGGCGAAACAAAAGTCTAGGGAAAATTGTGCATAGCTGAGAGGAGGATCCTCGTGCAATCTGCTGACACCTCTCCTCTTTTCGCAGGTGCTTCAAGATGCGTCAGTTCAACATCTCGGTCATTGGACTATCCGGTACCGAAAAGGATCGCGGCCAGGTGGGTGTGGGCAAGTCATGCCTGTGCAACAGATTTATGCGGCCGATGGCCGACGACTACTTCATCGATCACATATCAGTGCTCAGCCAGAGCGACTTCAGCGGCCGGATCGTGAACAACGACCACTTTCTGTACTGGGGCGAGGTGCGCAAGACCACGGACGAGGGCGTCGAGTACAACTTCAATATCATCGAGCAGACAGAGTTCATGGATGACTCGACATTCCAGGCCTTCAAGGTGGGCAAAATGGATCCCTATTCAAAGCGCTGCACCGCCACCAAGGTCTTCTCGGCGGAGAAGCTCATGTACATATGCAAGAATCAGCTGGGCATCGAGAAGGAGTACGAGCAGAAGGTGATGCCCGATGGGCGGCTGAGCATCGACGGTTTCGTCGTGGTGTTCGACGTCAGTCCCGTGCCAAACCGTAGCGTGGAGAAGCAGGTGGAGTTCGTTCAGAATGTGATCGCCACCATTGTGAAGAACAAGAAGCCGCTTGTCCTGGTGACCACCAAGAATGACGACGCCTACGAGCTGTATGTGCGCGAGGCGGAGAAAATCAGCCAGCGAAAGGACTACAAGAGCACGGTGCAGCTGATCGAGACGTCGGCCCACGAGAGCATCAACATCGATTTGGCCTTCCTCATGCTCGCCCAGATGATCGATAAGGTGAAGAATCGCGTGAAGATCATCTCGTACCAGGAGTCGGCCAAGTCGCGAAAGGAGCTGCTGGACACTAGATCAGAGGCCGTGACACGGCTGATACGCAACCAGATTACCGACTATCATATCCTCTGGTCGCAGGGCTCCAAGATGCTCTCCCAGTACCGCGAGTGGAACGAGTTCTTGAACATATTCGGCCACGAGGCAGGCCAGAAGCTCTTCCGCCGCCACATGAAGAAGCTGCGCGACGACCACCTCAATAAGAAGCTTCACCAGTATCTGGACAAGTTCGCCTTGGCCCTCGAGTACATGCTGCCGGATATCGGCGCCCTGAACATCATCGATGACGATGCCTGGGAGTGTGCCCGCAACTATCTGCAGAACCACATCGAGTTTGAGCAGTACTTCTTTGAGTGCCCCCAGGCCTCCTGGACCGAGCTGGTCGACATGGACGAGGCCGAGGACGAGGCGCGCATACCCTTCGATGTGCTGGAGACCTCCGAGGCAGAGACAGTATTCCGAAATTATCTGAATTCCGTGCAGCAGGACAAGAAGAAGATTGGGTAGGTCTACCAAAGCAGAAAATCCTCACAGAGCCGACACTCATTCTACTCTTTCTGTTAATCCTCAGGTGGAAGCAGCAGTTCAAGATGCTGCTGGAGGAGTCCGGGTTCGTCACGCCCGGTAAGCAACTGTCCGAGGTGCGCGTCCTGTTCATGGGTCGTGAGTGCTTCGAGGCCCTGTCCGAGCATGACTGCCAGCAGATTTACGACATCCATCAGGACGAGATTATCGAGAAGAGCAAACAGAACTTTGTCGAGCTGCTGCTGGAGCACGCCCAGTACTTTCTGCAGTTCAAGAACGTTGACATCATCACGCAAGAGGATGTGCGCCAGATCACGGACGTCATCCAGGAGGACTCGCGCTACAAGATGCTCGACCGCTTGGACCAGGAGCGGCGGCTGATGCTCGTCCAGCATCTACGCTTCGTCCACTGCCCCATACGCGACCATTGTCCCTTTTTCAACAACTGTGTGGACAGCCTGATCGAAGAGGTTCTCTCCGACAAGTCGGCCACCGGAAACCACAAGACCCCGGGGGGCGTTGGCGGCGGTGGTGGCTGGAAGACGACTGGCAATGGAAGCGATCGCACGCTCAATCTGCTGATCGTTGGATCGGAGCACCTGGCCAGCGATTTGCTCAACGACATCCGCATCTGCACGGGCAGCAAGGGCGAGTACATCTACGAGAATCAGACGTACTATCTCAACTACCGCATAGCCAACGGTGACATGGAGGCCTTTAAGGCCATCGATGTCTATTCCAGTGGTGAGTGGATAGACCGGAGAAATACATACTGCAGCTCCTGCTCCTCCTTTCACTTTTCTCACGGGCGACACTCTACTTTGTACTTTTTGTAGGCCTCATCTGCGTGTACTCCAATCAGCAGTCGTTCGAAACGCTCAAGGACAACCTGGAACGGACGCTTCTGTGCAACCTGGAGCTGGAGGATAAGTTCGAGAATCTGCCCATTGTACTGGTGTACCAGCCGCAGGATCTCAAGGAGAACGAGGTCGAGTATCTGCGCAGCGAGGGGATGCGTCTCTCGGAGATGCTGCACTGCGATTTCATCGACCACACGCAGAATCACCAGAAGTACGTCTACGACATTCTGAACATTGTCATCCTGTCGCTGAAGCTGACCGAGATGAAGAGCTACGATCCGTATCCCTCCAACCACACCGATCTCCGTATCCTGTGCTGCATCTTCTGCGGCGATCAGTACGATATCGAGAACATTGTCCAGCCACTGGTCGCCGAGTCGACGCTTGTGAAGGCCAGCGAGCACTCGATCATTGTCGATGTGTTCATTGGGGATGCCAAGCGGCGGGTGGAGTTCATACTATCCTCCTACCATGGCACCAACCAATATCGCGATGAGCTCATCCACGGCTACATCTACTTTTACTCGGCCAAGCGTCGCTCATCCCTCGCCAATCTCAGGTACGAAATAGAAGCATAGGGGGATTTCTGCAAGCGCTTCCCCTTACTAATTTGTGCGTTACTTTCTACAGCATTTTAGCCGCCCAGAATGCCAACATTCCGTTGCAGCTCATTGCGGTGACGGAGAGCGGAGGCGTCAATGCGTTCTTTAACAGCGATATCTGTCAGTTTCTCATTACCGAAGGCAATGCCCTGGCCGATCGCTTCAAGGGGAGCTTCATGACATTCTCAGCGGATCAGTATGTTAAATGTAAGTGGACCATGGCCATCCTCGCCAATACCTGCCCTAAACTGTGTCCTTGATCGTCGTTTTGAATGTTGTTCCGTTGTTGCAGTTGCATTCTATAATCCATTCCTGAAGACCGCCTGGGACAACAAGTACGAGGTGGAGAACCTGCATGTGGAGGAGTCAATTACTTTAGATTCGGGCGAGGGCACGCTGGAGAGCTCGGTGAACCAGATGCCGCGCCCACCGCCCCGCCACGAGAGCTATATGCTGTCGAACACATTGGGCACCGATGGTTCCGGCAGTGAGAATTACGAAATGCTTCCTACCCGATCTCTCAACTCATTAAATGGTAAGACAGAGGGGCCAGAGAAGGAGAATCAGCCGCTAAACATAATATATGTACATATGCCCTCTTTAATGTATTGTTTCTATTTCGTATCGTATGTTCCGCAGAAGAAAGAGATATATCATTAGATGAAATCTACGACGAAAACAACGAAAAGCCCAAGCACCTGCACCAAAGTAAGTTCCATGCTGGCGGCCACTAACTAAGACCCACCCACCCTCAAAACAAACAAAAAAGCAAAAAAAAACTCTGACCAAGCCAAACCCAAAAACCAAAAGCCAAACCTCAAGCAAAAACCAAAACCAAAAACCAAAAAACCTGAAACCAAACAAATACCGATTCAGAATATTCGTGCGCCATAAAACACCAAATCCAATATATATATTGAATATAATAATAATAATTAGCATTCCTACCTACCTGCCTATCTACCTAACTACATATGTACATATATATATATATGTATAATATATATCATATACATATGTATAGATTCATTCATATATATTATATATACATTCATTCATTCATTCATTGATTCATTCCATTCTCATTCTCATTACCATTTCCATAAATCATTCTCGCCAAAAATACATAAGTGCGCCATATACTCCATATATATACAATATATACTATATAATCTATAATGATTAATGATAATTATGAATTAATTAATTAACGATTCATCTTAACCAACTTTTTAATCGATTTATCTCTGTGTGTGTGTCATTTGTTGTTGTCATTTTTTTTGCCTATTGCAAATCGAAATTATTTGCTCAAACGAAAAAAACAAAAAAACAAAATACTCAATTCAAAAACAAACGAAAACTATATAAGGATTCCAGATATTCCCTCCTCCAACAACTCCTCCAGAGCCAGCCCCTCCAGATCATCAGCTCATTACATGCACATATAAGAGTCAATTCGTTTCGGCTTCAGAATCAAGTTTGGAAGAAATAACATGTAATCTAACTATTTGAATATATTTCACCCTATTTCTCCTCCCTTTTCCACCTATAGTTTATTTCTCTCTCTCTCCCCCTCCCTCCATCACTCTCTTTGTCTCTCTCTCTCTGTTTTCTATTCTTTAGACTTTTTTCTTCTTTATTTATCTGCTCTCTTCACTCTATAAAAACACCACAAAAAAGATCACCAACTCCACGTATCCCCCCCCCCTCTATGGCCACCTCTAGCAAGCTCTTTGCATTCCTTTAAATTCCTTCCCCTTCGTTACGCTAAGAAAGGTCTGGCTATCCATAGACCTGGCGGATGCAGAGTCTTTATATATTATATGTAAGAGATCTTCGCGCAGTTAACATTCCGATTTCTGTCTCGAAATCGGATCAAATGTATCTTTGAGTCCCCTTCAAACTGAGGAACACTCCCTTTGCCTATAAAGAAAATTGCCTGTACTCAGTGTACTCAAGTTTATAGCAGTCCAAAACGTTTATCTGACCAAATACGTGAATTGTATAACCATTATATGTGGCAACTTGCTTTAATGTTTAAATTTGAATCCCTTAAGAAGAGGCACCCCCTCATGTTGCACGATAGTTGCGACCGAATTGATGTCGTACAGGAATGACATGATTGGGACATGATCTCTGAAACATCCGTACAATACAGAAAGTTCAACATATCCTAAATTGATTATAGGACCTCGAATCATAGAGTTCAATTGAAACTAGACCAGAAAAGTCATTGGTCATTGGTATAGCCTTGGTTCCCGTTGTGAATCGAATAGGATCTAGTGCCAAATGGCTAACCGTAGCACCGCGAGGTCTAGATAGCCACTATCCTTCCTGCCCTTACCCTTCGCCAAGCAAAGCTTTGCCTAGAGTTTCCTTAGCGCCATTCCACCTTTTCGCATTTCCGCTTATTAGTTACGTATTGGTTAACTTTTTAGTGTTTTTTTTTCTTTAGTTCTTTTTCGGTTGTTAATCCTTGAGTTTTGCAGGCCGTGAGAGCTGCCTGAAAAGTTATATACATACATAAATAATATCTATGTACATACATACTATATAAACCATGTATCTATAATACCACAAACCCCGCCACCCCGCCACCACACCACCACAATACCCCGCACTGACCCACAACAAAACAATCGATTGGAATCGAATAATGTACAAAAGTTATTTCGTTCGTTTGCTGTTCGTTCTCGTTCTTGTTCTCCTTTTGCTTTACCAAAATCTTTGCTCTCCCTTTCCCCCACCCTATCCCTATCCCTCACCCACTCTCTCTCTCTCTCTCTCTCTCTTTCTCTGTTTTTGTGGAAGCTTCTCCATCCATCTGCAGCGCTGAGTCGAACCGAGACTGATCTGGTATCTCCCTTCTGGTTCTCGTTTCTCTTCCTCCCATTTGTAAACTCACGCACACACACACACACACAAACACAAGCAGCGGACGTCAGCGGGTCGAAGGATTCATTGGCCACCCACGATGCAGGTTAATCTCTTAATGCTCCTCCACTCAATAATGTATCAGCACGCACCCCCGATAGATTTATCCCAGTTAGCTGCCTGAATGCCCCTTCCCGCTCATGCTCCTCCTGCTCCTGTACCTGCACGCAGTTTGCTCCGCCACACCTCTCCCCCACCCCCCCACACCCCACCTCAAGTTTAGCTGTAGCTGGAAGCCTCCTCCCTCTGATGGGGAGGAATGATGAGGCGGGAGAGAAGCGAAAGATGCGACACCCCTCTCTTAGGCCTGCCTAATCCGATCTCCCACTCTCTTTCCAAATCAGAATGGCTGGAGGACAAGAGCGATGGGCGGCGCAACATGAACAAGAACTCGATATGGAACAACTTCAGTGGCTCCACACACGCCTACACCACGGGCCGGCGGCACATTGACTCCAATCTGAACAAGATCCGTCCGAAGGGTCCCAGCCAAACGCTCAAGGTGGGCGAGGCGCCCAGCCGCAACTGCCCGGCGATGAGCTCATCCACCTTCACGCTGCCCACACAGCCGCCGGGCAAGCTGAACATGAAAAACTTCCAGCTGGTCAGCGAGGCGGTGGCCAAGATGAACTTCACGGGCTCAGGCTCCGGATCGGGCTCCGGCTCCGGCTCTGGGTCGGGCACTGGCCTGGGCCTGTGCGCCGGCAGTGGCAGCATGGCCGACTCCTATCTGGGCGACTGTGAGCCAGTGGGCAAGGACGGCAAGCGTTATGATCACGCCCAGTTAGATGGCGAGGACGAGGACTCCGAGGAACTGGCCGAGTACGAGCAGATCTATGAAAACGAAGGTAGGATCGATAGGATCGGTAGGATCGGGACCTCACCACCAACTCAATCACGGGATCTCAATCATCTAACCCAAAAAAGAACACGAATATCACCTCACCCTCAAATCATTCGCTACCGCACCCGATCCCGCACTCCCACTCGCGATCCTTCCACTCCCCGGTCCAGTTTTTACTCTCCCCTCCCCCCCCAGGCAGGGAATTATATAGTCGAAATCGAATAATCGAAATCCCCTGCTGAACACACACTCATTTTCTGTCTGTTTATTATCCATACCATCCACAGACTGCACCGAGTCGGATAGCTGTGCCAGCTCCACAGAGCGACGGGTGCGCCAACAGAATGCCTACTACAAGGCCAACAGCAAGGCGAGCAAGGCCAGTGCCAAGAAGCAGAAGAAGAAGAAGGTGGCCATACCCGTGCAGACGCCGCGAGTGCCGCCCTTTGGCTCGTATGTGAGTCCGCCGGAGATTCCGCTGCACTATCAGCGCATGGCCGGCGTCGGGGCAGGTGAGAAAAGTATGTGTCGTGTTTGTGTGGTGTTTAGTGTTGCACCAAATCCTCCTATCCCTTGATCCTGCTCCTCCATCCTCCAACCTCCGCTTGGGTTTGTACTTGGATATCAGCTGTTTCTGTTTCTCTTTGCCCTGCTACTCTCCGATCCACGCCCCAACTGGCCCATGCCACCACTCATCTTGCTCTCCTTCCCCCCGTTCCATTCACAGAGAAACCCGAGACTGGTGTGCCAGAGTTCATGAAGAGCGACAAATCGCCAGAGGTAAGCTCGAATCCATGCCATCCATGAGAGATCACTCACTGAATATTTTGCATTGCGTTTAGTATTCCATGGTGCCGGATCTGACTGCAGCTGGGATCTTTGGCGCTGAGAATCTGCCCGAGTACAACATGAATGCCAAATGCCTGAAGGACTTTGAGAAGCTCGAGAAGAGGCGCATGAAGGAGGAGGCGGCTCGCCAGCGCAAGCTGCAGGAGAAGGAGAAGGAACAGGAGAAGAAGCTCAAACGCAAGCTCAAGCAGAATGCCAAGGGACTGGCCGAGTCCGTGGAGGCGCAGTTCGGCAAGCTAATGATCAGCTCTGAACAGGGCGAGATACCCATTTTCCTGAACAAGTGCGTAGAGTTCATTGAGAAGGAGGGTCTCGATTCGGAGGGCATCTACCGGGTGCCAGGCAGTCGGGCGCATGTGGATATGCTCTTCCAGCGATTCGAAGAGGGTAAGAGAGGTGTAGCCACTCCCTCGTCGGGAATGTATTCATTGTGTTTGTCTTTATTTCTAATGTCATTTAGATGTCAACACCGTCATCGATGTGCTGGACATACCCGTCAATGCAGTTGCTACAGCGCTGAAGGACTTTTTCTCCAAGCGCCTGCCGCCTTTGTTTAGTAAGGATATCATCAAGGAGCTGGAAGAGATTGCTGGTGAGCATTGGACATACAAAGAGAGGTCTTCTGACCCATTCTTACACGTATTTTCGCCTCTTTCGCCTCAGGCTCTCGTGGAGTGGGGTCCTCCAAGTTGAACGTGGAGGTAAAAACGGATCGCAGCTGCCGCTTGATAGCTTTAAAATCGCTCCTGCAGAAGCTGCCACCCATCAATTTTGCCATACTCAAATACATATTCCAGCACTTTGTGCAGTAAGTGATGGCAGACGCCTCATCGCCATTTATCAGATATTAATCTGTGAATCATTGCAGCGTCTCCGACAACTCCAAGCTGAACAGCATGGACAGCAAGAACCTGGCCATCTGTTGGTGGCCTACCTTGATACCCATCGACTTCACCGACATGGGCCACTTCGAGCAGCTGCGGCCCTATCTCGAGGACATTGTCCAGACGATGATCGACCAGTTCCCCTATCTATTCTGCGGAAAGGATGCGTTTGTAATGGTCTAGATATTCGACCAGCAACAGCAACAAAAACAACAACAACATCAACAGATCCTAGATAGACTCAATGTTCGCATGCGTTTATGCGTGTATGTGTGTGTGTGTGCGTGTGTTAGGAGTGTGCCATGTGTGTGTGTGTGTGTGAAGCATGAATGAAAATGAAAGAGATAGAGCCATTGAAAGGAAAGAAAGAAAAGGCAGCCCATCGATCGATCGATTCACATTGTGGAGTAGGAGTAGGAGAGTCTGAGAGCAGGCGCATAATGATATATAATATATATATATATATATAATACTTCATATATACGATGATGATATTATTATCTGTGTGTGTTTATTTTTTTTTTTTTGTATATCTACTATATGTGTGCGAGTGTATCTGTGTTTTGTATCTGCTGTATCTGTATCTGTATCTGCATGTGAAAAGTATTTGCGGAAAGTGGGAGGGATGAACGAACACTTGGCTAAGTAGTAGGGTATATGTATATTTATTTTTTATATACTTGCATATATGTATACATTCATACATACCTACAAATATATCTATATATATAAGTGTGCTATTTATATGTGTATGTAACTTCAATATATACTATATGTACATTAGCATACATATATGTATTCATATATATATGTCTGTGTATTTGTATACACACAAATATATATATGTATATTATATATATATATTTTGTATATCCAATGGCTTTGTTGTGTGTTCCGTGATAAATGTAAACGCGCGTCAAGTGTTTCCTCTGTGTGTCCCTGTCGTTAAATCCATTGAGTGAGAGACACCCCCAACCACCCTCTTCCCACAGAGAACTGGCGGGGCTGTGGCGAGGGGTCTGGGCCACAGTGCCAACGACAACGCACAACTAATATAAAATAAAATACAATTTAAAAAAATTACAACTAAACACAAATAAACGAAAAACCCAAAAGAGATAAAGAAATGAACAAACGAAACAAAACAAAAAACGAAACGAAACAAAAAACTGCGGGAAAAGGATTAATACAATTTACTGTGTATTTGTGTATGCTATAACTGTAACTGTAACTGTAATTGTAATTGTAACTCTTACTGTAACTGTAACTGTAACTTCAATTGTATGTTCAAATGACCCAGATCGGGTCAACACCGATTTCCACAGAACGTGCATACATACATAGTACACATAAAGATAACGCTAGATATCTAGAGTATCTACAATTAATGCTATATAACTACTATATCCATATGTATTGTGTGTGTGTATGTATTATATCTATACAAAAAAAATATATATATTATAATTAGTCTAGAATGTGGACGAAAAGTAATGCCAGGGGATCTGTGCATCTGGATCCCGGATCCAGATCACGATCAGAAAAGCGTTATCAGATGTGGTAGATCCAAACAAAATCTAATTTTCGAGCTAAACTAAAAATGTGCATCATCTCATCGAGTGTGTGGATGTGTGTATGTATGTGTTCTACTATGCATGTTTGTGTTATCCACCAAGACGTTACCCTAGATGTATGTACATACATATATGTATGTGTATATACATACATATATATATATATATATATATATATGATAATGCCGATTATGATAATTACCACGTAAATGAAATCTCCAACTGGAAAATAAAACTAAATTTGAACTGTAAACCCTCATCCCCAAAAGAAACGAAAAAATACCGTAAAATCCGTATCACACTCTACAATCTCTCCACTCTACACACACACTGATTGTCTAAACGATATTCGCATTAGCCAGGCATACATATATGTAAACCCTACGTACATATATACATATATGTAATACATACTCCATACTCTCTCTCTCTCTCTCTGTCTATCTCTCTCTCTCTCGGCTTAGTAATTGTGGTGTGTGTGTGTAATGTTCCATGCATACACACATACATACATACCTATATTTTAACTATCGATGTGCTGCAGTAGGAGAAGGAGGAGGAGAAGTTGCATGCAGGCATCACGAAGGATGGTGGGGCAAAAAGGAAACAAAAATTGTAGACAACATAAGCCTAAGTGTTATTTCTTGTAATTGAGCATTAATTTTTTTATATAAAACAAAAAACTTATATATGTAATTATATATATATATTATATATTATATATATATATATATATGTGTGTGTGTATTGTATCTTGTGTCTGAACGGACCTCAAACTTAAAAAAAAAAAACAAAAAGAGAGAAGATGAGAGAACTCCAGCAGAGCAGAGAAAAAGGCTCAAAAAAAGAAAGGCTGGAAGAAATGGAAAACGAGATGAAATCTGTTGCCAAAAACAGAGAGAAGAAATGAGAAGAGAAGAGAACAGGAGACGACAGAGGATGAAGAGGAAATAAACAATTAACCATTATATAGTATAATTTGTATAGATGTGTGTCTATTGCATTATTTGTACACGTACATATATATACCGTCTATGTATTAACGTATATATGTGTATGCATTTATTTATATACGCTAAAAAAAAACAAAAACGAAACAAAAAAACCAAGCAAAAATATGTCTTAAAACCAAAACTAAAAAAAAACGTAAAAAACATGAAAAAAAAAAATTGTAATTGACGTGATGTGTAATGATATTTTTAAAAGCAAATTTTATGCCACGCCCATGCTAAGCAAAAAACCACATGATCCTCCTCCCAGTCCTCTGCCATTTCCCGATCCCGTCCGTGCCCGCTCCCTCCTCATAAACCATAACCATGCCCCACATACAGACGTGACTCGGATCACTTTCCACGACCCCACCACATACAACACAACACAATACAACAACTCATCTCCCTCGGGCCCTTTAAAACCTGGGCAGCCCAACGGATGAGTCGGGTAGCACACATATCCACTATATCCATGCATACATACTATATGCCTGTGCTACCACTTATCCTGGGCCCACCCCTGCAGAGGTGAAAGATCATCCACAAGAGCATGGAGAGGAGAAAAAAAAACAAAGAAAAATCATAAAATGAAATCAAACGAAATAAAAATAAATTTGTGGGCATTTTCCAAATATTTGTGAAGCATTCGGAGTACGTTTTTTTTATTTAAGGGAACAACAGTCAAAGGGCGATTGATTTAAATAATCGTACTATCATACCATTGATGTATTGGAAATCAGCCTTAAAAAAAGTTCGCAAGGAATGGCATAAAAACAAACAGACTTCTATAGCGGATCCTAATTCAAACTCTGGAATGTCAGTGGTCATGCTGTCCCTATCAGTTTACTCTGTATTTATCGTCGTTTAACATCAACATCGTGTAAATTTCACATTTTTTCCAAACCAAATATTATACGATTTGCTTGGCCCTCGCTTAACACGGGGGTTACGTTCCTAGAAAACCTCGTGTTAAGCGAAATCGTCTTAAGCGAAACATGGATTCAGTTCAAAATAAGGGGTTACGTTCTTAAAATTCAAATTGTTCAAATTTGGGCTGCATTTATTAAAGTTTCATTCATTTGTTCAAAATAAAAAGTTGGTATTAAACTAAAAAAGTTACTTCATATAATTAATTAACAGGTTAAACCTTTTAAAAACTCAAAAATTTTAAAAAGGAAGAATATCATATGTTTCTGTTAATATCAAATTTTAAATGCATTTGGTGGCAATTATAGTTTTAAGCCGTTTCGTTTTAACATGTTTTTTTTTTTTTGTTGGCTCCTTATCAAAAAAATCAGTCATTTTCGATTGTTTGGTGGCTTTTAGAGCCACCAAATCGTGCAAGAACGAGGTTTTCAGCGTGTTAAAGGGGATTTGTAATCGTGTAAGACCGAGTTCGTGCTAAACGAGTCCGTGTTAAGCGAGGGCCAAGTGTACTTTGAAAATCCAACGAGAGGGAACGTTCTCTGAGTCGCTTTAGCGAGCGTATGATGTATGTGGAATCTTAAAGTATTTTCCGCTACATTTGTCATCGACGATGTAGATTATATTATAGATTATTATAGATACTGCACGGGGCAGAGTGTGTAAGCAAGAGTGAGAATGCGTAGCGGCTACAGCGCTGGGAGGGGATGGGTTAGCAATTGAAAATTAATTTCTTCATTATGGCTACAATCATGATCCGATCCGATACAACTTCGGCAATCTGGTAGATTTGGTAATTTTCAATGACAATGGTAATGGTAATGGACTATGGTAATTTTCAACAGTGTGACAAGTCAAAATACAAAATTTGGTTGCTCTAGCTCTTATAGTAGTCTCTGAGAACTAGGCGACAAACAAGACGGTCGGACAGACAGATATGGCTATATCGATTCGCCTATTGATGCCGATCAAGAATATACATATAATACATATATACTTTATGGGTCGACAACGTTCGACCACAAATCTAATTTACCCCTTAACCCTGCGAGTACGGGTATAAAAATGATCTATCATGTAGGGATCCGTTGAAAAAAGCCCAGATTTTGAAGCTTTGGGAGGGATTCATAGCCCATACCTATCAACGGTCGTAATAGACGTTGCGAACCTGTTTTAAAAGCCGAGAATCATTTATAGAACCACAAGGTTGTGGTAGTTCCAATGATCCAATATCATTGATATATTGACAAGATTGTATTAGAGGCTATAATAACAATAGTTTGCATTAATTTATTGAAACAGTCGAGCCCCACTCCCCCACTTAACTACCCAAAAGGTTGGCTACAATGGCCTCCGTGTCCATCAGTGTCATCTTATTTGTTAACTTCGACTTTTTGAAGTCGGGCTCGTCATCGGAGTCCTCGCCATCATCGTCACTATCATCAGAACTGTAACTGGTCTCTGGTCTCAAAGGCTGCGATTGATTATCCCCATTTTGGTTGGACTCATTGGACTGTTTTTTGTAGACTTTATCGGGATCGGGCAGCCAGGACAGGTCCACCGAACCGTCACTGTCACTATTGGCATCGGCTTCTGATTCCTGATCGTTGACGCCCTCCTCGTCTTCGCTCGATTCTTGGGCAGCCTCCTCCGTCTTCTTGCGCAGCTTCTCGCGCTGTAGCTTATGACGCTTCTTGACCAGCTCGCGGAAGCGAAGTTTATCGTATTGATCCTCCTCGGAGAGCAGGGTCTTGGATAGCACCAAGTTGATTCCACCATCGTCGTCCTTGTTCTTATCCTTTTTCTGGCGCTGCTGTCTGGAACTGAGCGCCTTCATCTGGCTGCGATCGTCGGCCACAGTTTCGCCCTCTTCGTCGAATTTGAGCTTGGAGTTAACCTGCAAATTCTTCTTGAGCGCCTTCTTGGCCAGCGATGCCTTAGTAACAAGCTTTTCGCGCTTGGGCACCACCAGCGGCTCCTCCGGCTCGCTTTCATCTTTGATGTCATCCTGCTGCAGCTCCAGGGGTCCACCCTCCACATCGTGATCCCTTCGCTTGACCTTGATCAGGTCATCATCGTCGGAGTCATCATCCTCTTCATTACTGCCATCGTCCCCGCCAAAGGTTTTCTGTCTGCTAATCTTTGGCAAGGCGATAGTGGGACTGGCGTCGGCAGGGCCCTCAGCCGGATTCTGCTGCTGCTGGAGCTGTTTCTGACGCCAAAGGAACTTCTCGAGGAAGGGGACACGCGGCGTTACCGCCAGGCCCAGCGACTGTGCGTAGGCGTCCAGGTCCAGGCTAAACACATTGAACAAACGCTTGTTACGCATGAGGAAGACGGACTTGAGGTACGAGAGGAAGGCACGCTGAGCGGTGGCTCGAAGCTCGGGGAACTGGGCGAGGAACGCCTCAATCTTGACGCGCGGCGAGAAAAGCTTTTTCGGATCGATCTGGACGCAGTGGATGTCCAAGTTGAGCTGCTCCTTCAGCGCCCCGATCATGTACTCCTCTTCGCTGGGAGTCAGAACCAGAAGGCACTCGCCGCGTGTTTTGTTGCGGGCAGAACGACCCGCTCGATGGATGTACTGGGACACATCCTCGGGGCAGTCCAGCTGGACAACCCAGTTAACGGCGGGAAAGTCAAGGCCGCGTGAGGCCACGTCTGTGGAGAACATGACCACGTGACTCTTCCGCAGGAAGTCTTCGTAGATGGCGATGCGGCGATCCTGGTGCAGGGTTCCGTATAGCGCAAGCAGGGGACACCCCGGCCTTAGTTTGCAGAAGATCTCGTAGAGATACTTGGCCTGCTTGCAGCTGGAAACGAACACGATGATCTTCTGCTTCAGGTGGTTCTTGATGAACGACCAGAGCATGGTGATTTTGTCCTCCAGATTGAGCACCACATAGCTCTGCTGCAACAGCTCTGGAACTGATAGAACGGCAGTCGTCTGACCACCGTCCTTTGTGGATGTGGATGCAGATGCGGACGATGAGGTGGTGGCTGCTGACTGGCCACCATATCCCACATAGACGGGATCTTTTAGATTGAGTCTTGCCAAATCCTGAACTGTATTCGTCTGCGTGGCCGAGAAGAGCAGTGTCTGCCGTTCGGGCGGAAAGTTCTCGATTATGGAATTCAGGGTCTTTTGGAAGCCCATGTCCAGGCACCGATCCGCCTCGTCCAGGACCAGAACCTCCATTGAGCTGGTGTTAAACAGCGGATTCTCGTCCATGTGCTGCAGCAGACGGCCGGGCGTGCAGATTAGAATGTTGCACTGGTCCATTCGCGTCCGCTCGAACTTCAGATTCTTGCCCCCTATTATCAGACCGGCAGAGAAGTCGTGATGCTTGCCGACCTTCTTGAGGGTCTCGAAGATCTGATAGGCCAGCTCGCGCGTGGGCGAGATGATTATGGCGCCCACTCCATCCGTGCGCGACCATTTGTTGATGAACAGGTGCTCCAAGACCTAAATAGAGGAGAAGATATAGAAAATCTAAGTAAAATGTGTGTTTCTGTCCAATGGTATCTCAAACCACTTACGGGTATGAGGAATGCCAAGGTCTTCCCACTGCCGGTGACAGCGGCGCCCAGCACATCCTTGCCCAGTAATGCTGGTCCGAGGCTTTCCAGTTGCACTTGCGTTGGATTGACGAACTTGAACTCGGCCAAGGCTTTCAGAGTTTTTTGCGAGAGTGGGAATTGAGCGAACTTCTTGATGGCCAGTGCATCGATCTCTTTGTATCGGTCCTGGAGTTGACGGATTTCCAAGTCGTTGGCCGCCAGTTTCGACTTGTTGTACTCTGGCCTTGGTCGCTTCAGCTTGTTGTTGGGGCCTGGTTTCCCATTGCTCGTCTTGGGTCGCGGTCCTGGTTTTCCAGACCTCTTGGGTTTCTGTCGTTGCATTCCCTGCATATATTGTCTCTTAATGTTGTCCCAAAATCATCCAAAACACGTTCTGGTTGCACGCGGGATTCGAGTCACGATGAATTTATTTATATCAGTGTGACCGCGGAGTATCGATATATCGATCGGTTTGACTATCAGATATATACCAGAAATATATCTTTTATTCTCCAAATATACCATTAAATAGCATATCTTATCCTCCGATTTTTTTAATATCAGTCAAAAAGTTATAGCCCATTTTCTTAATAATATAAAGAAAACTGAAAGGATTTTAACCTTTCTGCTGAGGAATTTTTGGAAAATAATATATGTTAATGTTGAATTTTATAGAAAGGATATGCCACCATTATTCGTAGAGTATAAAACAAAATTATCCTGATTTATACCAGCTCTTGCACTAGGGCTGCGCTATTGGTTTTGTCAAAAACGCAGATTTTTTTCTGTTATTCATCATCCTGTTTAAATAAATAAAAGCTGCGTCGCCGGCAAGTTGCAAAGACGCATGCAGACCTAGTGTAAACAGGCCAGAAGATAAATATCGAAATCGATATAAAACGCGCGACAGTGTAACGAGGCTACAAAAGTAAACTTGAATTTTAATTCCTTTCTAGCAAGCATTTGTTGTAAAGAGTTCTCATTGAGAGGAACAAATTGATTGGTTAATATTATATATTTCTTTAAGTATACTTGGCAGCCCTAATTCAATTAATAGAATGGCGTGGCAGCCCTGTACAAGTTGTACTCGGACAGAGTGTTATCGATAAGTTAATCAGGTGGGCCGTTCTTATTGTTGCTGTCCGAAGTTTGTATCTACAACAAGGTCCCGTTGCCCATACAATCTGCTAAATATGTGTTGTGCTGCAACAGTTAAAAGTGTGAAAGGAGCGCGCGGCGTGAAACTGTTGAAAGCAATTGCCATTGCCTGGTTATACTGGTGCTCGCTGTGAAGCTCTGCCCGCCCCCACCCCGCCACAACAGCAACTCAAACAACAACGGCGCTGATAACGGCAGCTTCAGACGCAGCAGCCATAGACAGTGCGAAAGCTCCAGTTCAAGCTAGTGGCAGCCCCAACTCCAATCAGTTCGACAGCAGCTAGGCCCCCTGCCCCTGCCACTGTCCCTTTGCCCAGCCATTCAGCCATGGGCACTATCTCATCGGTGCTGCAGTGGTCGTGCACCAAGTGCAATACGATCAATCCGACTGAATCTCTGAAATGCTTCAATTGCGGGACGGTGCGCAAGGTGTTTCCCAGTCCTACCGCAACATTGTCGTCGCACCAGACGGCTACAGCGACAGCGACAGCTACAGCCACAGCAACAACTGCATCGCGACAGCCCAGCACTTGGATACATCGAGAGCGAGCGCCCCCGCATCCGGCAGAAGCGTTGCCAGCTGATGGAGAGTCGCTGGATAGGAGCAAAACGGTAACCAGGTAAGAAATAAAGTAGTCAGCACGCACACAGTGGGCAAAGAGCAGCGGTGGGCCAAAATTCATCACACAAAAACAAACAGCCTGTCCATGTGTGTGTGTGCGTGTGTGCATGTGTATGTCGAGTGTGCGTGTCGCGTGCGTGTGTGTGTGAGTGTGCCTGTATACATAGAGAAGGAGGAGCAGCAGCAGCAGCAGCAACAGCAACAGCAACAACAAAAAGGAGTGGAACAGAGACGAAATTGGGGAAAATCGATTTGGATCAAGAAACATTGTTTACAGTTTTATTGATTTGGTTTTAAATTGAATATTACTCTTCGTTCCATCGCCATCCTTCTTCGCCCCCGCCCACAATCGACCACTGAGGCGTCTGCGCCTCTGTTTCCAGCCGTAGCGCAAAACAAACAATAAAAATTTCGCTAAAAATTAAGCGGAAAGTGAGTGAGGAAGAAGAACAGAGCGGAGCATAACTGAGCAGAGAAAGGAACAGAACCCCCCAGTGACAGTGGTGGACGAAAGTCGAAAGTCGGATTTCCATGCGGTCATTGAAATAACCTTTGACTCCGGGCCCCTAACCCACACCGTTCTCCTTTCCCCTCCGTGTGATTACAGAAACGAATACAACAAGCATGTCTACAAGTCGCTGCTGCGCGGCTGCCTGAAGCGACCGCAGCGGAACAGTCAGAACCTGCCCGCCAACTGCGTCGACTGTGAGGACACGCGAAAATATATCAAGAGCTCCATCGAGCTATATCGACACTTCTCGAACCCTGCGCTGAACCGACGCTGGATCTGCCACGCCTGCGAGACGGACAATAACTCGGTGACCTGGCACTGTTTGATCTGCGACACGGTCAGTTATCTGGCGCCCATCTACAAGGACGCAATCGCCGGCGACGGTCCTCGGGGCCAAGAGCTAGCTGGCAGTCTGGGAAGCGGCAGCAAGGGGGATCTGCTGACGGACAGATCGGACCAGAATAGTTATCATAGTCATCACCAGCTGCACCAGCAGTACCAGCACCATCAGGAGGAGTACCAACAGCAGCAACATTCCCAAAAACGACACCTCAAGGGCAGCGGTCGCAGTGGTAGATTCTCCCTCTTCCGGCGCACCCAGAGCCTGAGCACGGCCATCGACAAGAGCTCCTCGGGGCGCAGCTGTCACATATGCTATGTGAACAACCAGAGCAAGGATATCTTCAATCTGCCGCTGTCCAAGCCCCAGCTAACAGGTGAGTCCCACCCATCACAGCGGCCTTTGTGGAATCTCTAATCTTATGGCATCTCTCATCCCTCCCTTGCTAGGTGTTCCTCCGGTGGCCACCTGCAGCAATTCGCGCTTCGCCATTGCCAACGATACCTTCTGTCGTCGCAAGCAGAACAATAACAACAAGAATCAAAATAAAGTGGTGCGCGAGAGCTGCGCCAAAAAGAGATATAACTTCACCATCACGACGCTCTCGCGCTCCTCGGCCAAGGAGGAGGCCAAGTCTATATCAAAGCCGCTGCGACAGCAACAGCAGCAGCAGCCGAAGCAGCAGCAGCAAGCGAATGCCCAGCGGGAGCCAGCAGTGAGTATGAATCCATCACAGTTCACCATACCGAGGAACGGAGTCTTCATAGCCGTCAATGAGTGGTCAGAGCCGACGGCCAGTACCGCCGCCAGTGGAAAGCGCAGCCAAGCCCTGCCCTGGGACATGGCCCATAATCATCAGGCCCAACAGCATCATCATCATCCGCAGCACCACCACCACCAACACCACAACAACAACAATAACAACAACAGTAACAGCAACAAGAACAACAACAGCTGTGGAAAGATGCAGGAGCAGCAGCAGCAGCAGCATCAGTTGTATGAGAACGAGTGCGTGGCCTTGGCCCAACAGCAGCTGAGGGCGACCGCTGCGCAGGCAGCCCAGGCGGCAGCCACCGCCGTGGCTGGACCTCTGCCCAAGCCTGTGGCTTCCTCCCCTGTGGCCGCAGGGGAGCCGCCAATGCCCATATACGCTCAGGTGAACAAGCAGCACAAGCTCAAGAAGAAACACCATCAGCAACAGCAGCAGCAGCAGCAGGAAGCTCAGGCCAACAACAATGGAAGCCTTGAGGCGGCAGCTTTGACCACGGACAACAGTAGTAGCGAAGCTATGACGGGATTCGGCCTGGGAGCCAGCACCGATGGCAGTGGGGAGGCAAGCGAGTCAGAGTCGAGCAGTACACAGCCAGAGCTGCACGTCGAAGAGCATTCCATCTATGCCAAGGTTTGGAAGGGACCACGCAAGGCTACTGAATCCAAAATGTAAATGTGAAAGCCGCCAGAGCAGCACCAACACCAATTACCAAACACCCAATATCCAGCACCCTCTTTCCTGCCGCTCCGAAACAGAGCAGAGACTGTTACTGTTCCCTTATCAATTATTTAGGTTCTGCTGATTATGTCTTGTTTTGCTTTGACGCTTAGTCACACGCGGACCAAGTGTCCGTGTGTCCGTGTGTGTGTGCGCGCAATTTGCACACAGTGAAAGCTCTGTTGGCGGAAATCCCCCTGAGACGGAGAAATGTATATATTTGCCACCAATCTTGGGGTGTCCGCTAACAGTGGCTCTCACTGTAAATGGCATTATCTTTTCGTTTGGTTTTTCGCTTTTTTTTCGCTTTTTTGCTTGTTGCGGTTTCAGTTGCGTTTTTGTTACCATTTCAGTTGCAGCTTCTGTTTCTGTTTCAGCTTCAGTTTCAGTTTGTTATTAATTAACCAATAATTACACCCATTTCCATTTGATTTATTATTATTATAATTATTATTATTATTGGAGCTAATTGAATTGGAATTGATGTTTAATCGGCTTCTCTGTGTTTCCAGCACGCATGATCCAGGCAGTAGCCGTCTTATTGTTGCCACAGCCTCAGCGATAGCAACAGGGGGGTCATCCGGGGCAGCAGCAAAATCAGCGATTGCCGCCGCAGCAGCTGTGGCCCAACGCAACGACAATAAACCGCTGGTGGGGCACAGCAGCCGCAGCAAGATGTGGACATGCATCAAATGTTCCTATGCCTACAATCGTCTCTGGCTGCAGACCTGCGAGATGTGCGAGGCCAAGCCGGAGCAACAGCAGGCCCAACAGCAGCCTCAGCCACAGCAGCAACAGCAGCAGCAGGCAGGTCGGTACATTCCCCTGAACATGAGCTAATAAATTGAATTTGCTTTTGAATTGAATTGCTCGAATTGAATTTCAGAGACGCCAACGAACCGAGACGAACCGTGGACGTGCAAGAAGTGCACTCTGGTCAACTACTCCTCGGCCATGGCCTGCATTGTGTGCGGCGGATCCAAGCTGAAGAGCATCTCCTCCATCGAGGACATGACGCTGCGCAAGGGCGAGTTCTGGACATGCAGCCACTGCACTCTCAAGAACTCGCTGCACTATGGTATGTGCAGTGCCTGCAAGTCCATGCGGCTGCTGCCCGTCGAAACGGTGCGCGAGCGTCCCGATGGACAGTCGTACGAGGAGCAAGACGCTGCCGCTGCTGGCCACCTCCCAGCAGGCACCGCCAACGAGGCCAAGACTCCCACGATCGTTGCCATGCCCATGCCGATGCCCTTGTCGTTGCCTATGCCCATGCCCATGCCCATGCTGCAGCTGCCAGCAGCGGTAGTGCATCGTGGGTCACGCAGTCCCTCGCCCAGGGCGATAGGGATGCTGCCGATGGCACAGCAGCAGCAGCAGCAACCGCAACAGGTGCAGCCGGTGAGAAGCTCCTCGGGAGCCATTCCCAAAAGGCACAGCACCGGCGGCTCCATCGTCCCTCGCAACATTTCCATTGCCGGACTGACGGCCGGCACCTCAGCCTATAACATACAGCAGGGATCGTCAGCAGGTTCTGGCTCCAAGAAGTGGCAGTGTCCGGCATGCACCTACGAGAACTGCGCCGCCTCCGTGGTGTGCGACATCTGCTCGAGTCCGCGGGGGCTAGTAAACGCCGTTATCGGGGATGCCCTGTCCAGGAAGTCCATACGCGTGGCCCTGACGGACATTCGGCAAGAGAGCAAGCTGATGGAGAACCTGCGCCAGCTGGAGGAGACCGAGGCCCTGACCAAGTGGCAGAACATCATTCAGTACTGCCGCGACAACAACGAGCTCTTCGTAGACGACTCCTTTCCGCCGGCGCCGAAAAGCCTCTACTACAACCCGGCAAGCAGTGCGACCGAGGGCAATCCGGTGGTGCAGTGGCGCCGCCCTCACGAGATTAACTGCGACGGCGGCGCATATCCGCCGTGGGCTGTTTTCCGCACTCCCCTGCCGTCGGACATTTGCCAGGGTGTGCTGGGCAACTGCTGGCTGCTCAGCGCCCTGGCCGTGCTGGCGGAGCGCGAGGATCTGGTCAAGGAGGTGCTGGTCACCAAGGAGATTTGCCCCCAGGGCGCCTACCAGGTGCGGCTCTGCAAAGACGGCAAGTGGACGACAGTGCTCGTCGATGATCTGCTGCCCTGCGACAAGCGCGGCCATCTGGTCTACTCGCAGGCCAAGCGGAAGCAGCTCTGGGTGCCGCTGATCGAGAAGGCGGTGGCCAAGATCCATGGCTGCTACGAGGCGCTCGTCTCTGGCCGCGCCATCGAAGGCCTGGCCACGCTAACGGGCGCCCCCTGTGAGAGCATACCGCTGCAGGCCAGCTCCCTGCCCATGCCCAGCGAAGATGAGCTGGACAAGGATCTGATCTGGGCGCAGCTGCTGAGCTCGCGCTGTGTGCGCTTCCTCATGGGGGCCAGCTGCGGCGGTGGCAACATGAAGGTCGACGAGGAGGAGTACCAGCACAAGGGCCTCCGGCCACGGCACGCCTACTCTGTGCTGGACGTGAAGGACATCCAGGGGCATCGGCTGCTTAAGCTGCGCAACCCCTGGGGCCACTACTCGTGGCGTGGCGATTGGTCGGACGACTCTTCGCTGTGGACTGACGACCTCAGGGACGCACTGATGCCGCACGGCGCCTCCGAGGGCGTCTTCTGGATCTCCTTCGAGGACGTGCTCAACTACTTTGACTGCATCGACATCTGCAAGGTGCGGTCCGGCTGGAACGAGGTGCGTCTGCAGGGCACCCTCCAGCCCTTGTGCTCCATCTCCTGTGTCCTGCTCACCGTGCTGGAACCCACCGAGGCGGAGTTCACGCTTTTCCAGGAGGGCCAGCGCAACTCCGAGAAGTCGCAGCGCTCCCAGTTGGATCTCTGTGTTGTGATATTCCGCACCCGCTCGCCGGCGGCCCCCGAGATCGGCCGTCTCGTGGAGCACAGCAAGCGGCAGGTGAGTTAACCAGTCGACTTTCTCTGCCCCGGATTGATTTGGGACTCTCCTTGCAGGTGCGAGGCTTTGTGGGCTGCCACAAGATGCTGGAGCGGGACATTTATCTGCTGGTTTGCCTGGCCTTTAACCATTGGCACACTGGCATCGAGGATCCGCACCAATATCCGCAGTGCATCCTAGCCATCCACAGCTCAAAGCGCTTGCTTGTGGAGCAGATCATTCCTTCGCCGCATCTCCTCGCCGATGCCATCATCAGTCTGACCCTGACCAAGGGCCAGCGGCACGAGGGACGCGAGGGTATGACCGCCTACTACCTCACCAAGGCAAGTTTTCCTTCTCCTTTCCTACCCAATGAACAAGAAGAGACTTATATGTTTTTGTGGCTTGTCGTACTCCGCAGGGCTGGGCGGGTCTGGTTGTGATGGTAGAGAACCGCCACGAGAACAAGTGGATCCATGTCAAGTGCGACTGCCAGGAGAGCTACAATGTGGTGTCCACCCGAGGCGAGCTGAAGACTGTGGACTCCGTGCCGCCGCTCCAAAGGTAGGTTCGAGTTTCGTCGTTTATCAGATTCCCCACTAATTTCGCAACATTTCGTTCCCGTACCAGGCAAGTGATTATTGTGCTCACCCAGCTGGAGGGCAGCGGCGGCTTCAGCATCGCCCATCGGCTCACACATCGGCTGGCCAACTCGCGCGGCCTCCACGACTGGGGACCGCCCGGAGCCACGCACTGTCCCCCCATTGAAAATGTACACGGGCTGCACGCCCCGCGCCTGATCACCTAAGCTGAGACTCCATTGATTAAGGATCGCACAAATGCGGATGAAATGCATGGACGCATGCACATGGATGCCTGAGCACTGGTTAAAGATAACGATTTATGATTCCTTTCGATGTTCTCTCGATGTGTACTTATGTATGTCTTGATTTCCATTAGTCTCCGCTCATTTATACCGTACTCTAGTCGATGTTTTGTAAACGTATTACGTACCATGCATACAACAAAAACCAAAACCCAAAGGAAAGAAATATATATATATATGTATAGATGGATATAGGTACATATGTATACCATCACATCTGATCAAACTTGACACGCATTGCTTTAAAAAACATAAAAAATACTTTGGGGTGTGTGTAGCCACTTTCTGTTGCCCTCGGACGGGCGATGGCCTTACTTTTTGAGGTCATAATCGACCCATGGGGCATACGAGTATACAATAATGGATATTCGACGAATACGGTGGCTGAACGATGAGTTTTGTTTCGTGTTTTGACTCGTCACAATCAGGCTGGAATATGACGGCTCAATTAATTGCTTCATTTATAGTAGACGCCTCAAAATTCATGTACTCCACGCCACGGTAGTCGAAGAAAACGAAAAACAGCTTAATTTTCGACCGACATCGACTCACTTTTCCGATGTTAACTTAGTCGAAAACTGAGGGGGGTTGAGGACTTGTGTAAAGCAGACCTTACTAAACGCTTTCTGAAGCCCAACTATCAAACAAACAAACTATCAAACAATTTGTGCAATATTTTCGCAGGCACCGTCGACCGTGGTTCCATTGGAGCACAATCCTTGTGCATACTATATTACAAATTGCCAGAAAAAGTATTTGCTGTCCAATTGAATTAGAATTATCTACTTAAATATGTAGCTCAGCTTACATTGCAAACTGCATATTAGGACTGATGGCACTCTGGATACGTCGAAATTTGTTACCATAATCTGCACAATCTTCTCCATGGCATAACGATTGTAGAAATGCACTTTGAGCAGCATTAATTAAGTCATACCCGATGCCCAGGGCAAATACAGAATACAGAATTCTATAGAAAATCGCATGACTCAGGGGTGGATCAAGTTCATTGCTTATCGCATATACCTTTGATCTATGATGTGCCGCGCAAATGGGCTTTGGGTTTTATAACTCATCTTGCTTCAGTGGGCCCCGCAGAAATCATTGCTGGGTGTAAGTCAGTTACACCCACACAGTTTACCAATTGACAAAGAATCCCGATCTGAGTAGAAAGTATATGGGAACAACACCACCAGCTATCAAATACATGATACAGTGAAAAACCTCCCACAGGAGCAAGTGAAACAACTGAAGAAAGCTGTGCCTTTTGACGTCAGCGGCGCCAATACATTACTCGAGGTCAAGGGTAATTAATACCTCCAGCGAGGTATCCCTCCCACAGTCGTTAGGACAGAAAGAAAGACTTCCCTTGCGCCGCCTGGAGTTATGTACATGCCATCGACGGATTCTATGTGGACAAGCAGAACAATCCCGGATAGCTAGTGACATCGGGTTCAGCGCGAGCAGCTTCTGCTGGAGTTGTACATGGTAATCCTGCATGTGCCAAGCTTTGTGGTAGCCAAAGACTTATCGAGACCAAGAACTCCCCTTTGAAAAGCTTCCCTGGTACAAGCAGCATGCTTCATACGCTCCGTGTCCGGATATGTTCGAGACCTTTCTACCAAGGAATGTGAATCGATCGGAGATCGAAGACGATCAGTACACGAAGCTCAGGCGAAATTCGCTCTACTGGTGCTGCTGCCTCCGATGTTTCTCCGCCAAGTACACCAGCTTTCAGCGGTGCAAGAAGGTCCTTCTGACCGCCCTGGACTAGTGCGCCTGGGGCAAGGCCCTCTACATGGATGGGGCCATGAATTTTTCGCAGGAGCTGGGACACCTGCAGGACGTAATGATCGAGAAGCAGCTGCGCATCTACGCCATGATTGAGGAGATTTAGCGTTCATTCTGCATTGAATAAACCATCAGTTTCCTTAACGTACATAAATACATATGTTTAGTATGCTACAGAGGTGGTGTCAAAAGCGAGAACCGTGCGAAAGCGAGAACCGTAGTCTGACGAATATATGTATAAGTGCCAAAAGATCAGTTGGAACTCAATTCAAATAGTATATTATTGTATCGATACTATCGGTGCGCGCCATCGAAGTAATTTCAGTTCTTTTCAAAAATTAGAGACTCGATAGTTACTTGCAGAGCCATCGTTTATTTCCTCGGTATATTTACAGTATATTAGTATATTTTGAAAATGAGAAGGTATATTTGGGAATATTTTGGAGGGTCAGACTGTATATTTTGTTTGATAAGTCGGCGGTCACACTGCTCTACACTATTTTGTTCGTCTTACATTGCATTGTGTTCGTTCGTTTCGTGTTTTTTTTTTAAAATGGCTGATACAAAGGGCGTGAGTAGCTCAATAATTTGATATGCAATTTTTGATTAGCCCGTGAAGTGATCGCTGCAAAAAGCAATCCGCTCAGAGCAGCTCTATGCAGATGCAGCCTGTGGGTGTAGTCCAAATGCATTTATGTTTGGCGTGAGCCCGCCGCCCATGCCTCCTTCGTGCTGTTCGCCTTGCGTCCGCTCGTTGTGCAGTCAAGTGATTCACAACACATGCCGGCGTCGGTGGCGGCGGCGTCGCTATCGGCATTCTTCCTTTGTTTGCGCTTGCAGATCTCGCCGAGTGTCCCGCCTCTGACCCACATTCAGAGAGCACTGGCAATGGCAGTCAGTAACAACGATAGCATTTAGCTGCTTCTTTGGCCATCAGCCATGCCATGTATGAGCATACATACTACATACATATGTATGTACATAAATATGTCGATGGTAGCAAGAGAAATTTTAGTTTCGGTTTCGTGCGTGACAAGCATTCAAAAGAATCGCGACGCCCACCGCTTTCTATGCAGAATTTAAACAATGTTTTAATGTGACATGTTAGTGAATGCTGCTTATCTTTTGTTGTTATGGTATGTTGCAGTTTTCCAGCATCGAGACGCCCGGCTACGTGGGTTTCGCAAATCTGCCCAATCAAGTGCACCGCAAGTCGGTGAAAAAGGGCTTCGAGTTCACCCTGATGGTGGTGGGTGAGTCCGGACTGGGCAAGTCTACGCTGGTCAACAGTTTATTTCTCACGGACCTATACCCGGAACGCATCATACCCGATGCTATAGGTATGTGCATGCCCTTCCTGTCTTTGTTCCCTTGTGTTTGTGTCGGAAATTGATGACTCGCCTCTTCTTGCAGAGAAACAAAAGCAAACAGTCAAGTTGGAGGCCTCGACGGTGGAGATCGAGGAGCGTGGGGTCAAGCTCCGCCTCACCGTCGTCGACACACCCGGCTTTGGTGACGCCATCGACAATTCCAATAGCTTCAGTGCCATACTCGAGTACATCGATGAGCAGTACGAGCGCTTCCTGCGCGATGAAAGCGGCCTCAATCGCCGCAACATTGTGGACAATCGCATACACTGCTGCTTCTACTTTATTTCGCCCTTCGGGCATGGGTGAGTTTACTTTCACTGCAATGTGCCCCACCGACCGTTCTTAACGCTGAGTTTTGATTGGATTGTGCAGTCTGAAACCATTGGACGTGGAGTTCATGAAGAAACTCCACTCCAAGGTGAACATTGTGCCCGTTATTGCCAAAGCTGACTGCCTCACCAAAAAGGAGATCCTGCGCCTCAAGTGCCGCATTATGCAGGAAATCGAGAGCCATGGCATTAAGATTTATCCACTGCCAGACTGTGATTCCGACGAGGACGAAGACTACAAGGAGCAAGTGAAGCAACTGAAGGAAGCTGTGCCTTTCGCCGTCTGCGGCGCCAATACATTACTCGAGGTCAAGGGTAAAAAGGTGCGCGGCCGCCTCTATCCGTGGGGCGTGGTCGAGGTAGAGAATCCCGATCACTGTGATTTCATAAAGCTGCGCACTATGCTGATGTGAGTAGTTCGCGCTGTCCTCCGACCTTCCTTCCTGACTTTTTATATTCTGTGTTTTTCTTTTTAATTCGTTTTAGCACCCACATGCAGGACCTGCAGGAGGTAACGCAAGAGGTGCACTACGAAAACTATCGCTCCGATCGCCTGGCCAAAGGCATTAAGGTCAAGGAGAACGGCGTAAAGCAGGAACGTGAAAACAACGTGAACGCCCAGGCTGTGGCCAACAGTGCGCTCTCTGAGAAGGATCGCATACTGCAGGAGAAGGAGGCCGAACTGGCACGTATGACGGAGATGCTGGCTCAGATGCAAGCCCGCATGCAAGCCCAGCATTGAAGCGTATCCAATCATTCGATACTTACACCTACATACGTATATATATGTATACTCCATATATATATATATATATACATATGAAAATCAAGAAGTGAAAAGCACTAAATTGTGCAATCGATAGTTATACACAAAAAACATATACATATATATATATATTTTGTACGCAGATTTTTAAGTTGCGGTCGCGCTTGACTATATTCTCACTGTAAAACGAAGGGCGCTAAAGTATTTTGTATTAATTTTGCATTCACCATATGTACATGCATATGAATATCAATATATAGAACATAGATATATACACACAAACACACACACACATCCGCACATGCCCTACTACATATGTATGGCGAAACGTCTGCAATGTAATTGTTCATAAAATTTCTCATCAAAAAATCGTCAAAAACAAACGCGAAAACACTTCATATCACACACTCCTAAAATCGAACATGAATAACAACTGTATTCCTACTATGTATTTAGACATGACTTGTCGATATTAACCATGGATTATTCCACTTTGTATTTGCATCTAGGCTAAGTTATAGTACCACCCCCCTCCCCCATTGCCCGATTCATCCGATCTATTGTATGTTACTCGACTTTTTTTTGTCTGTTTATCGTCTTTATAGTCTACTCCAACACGCACTGGGCAGCAGCGAGTGCCGCTGGCACCCAGCCAGCTGCCAACTGCCAGCTCCTGTGCTCTTCCGTATTAAGCGTTTTATTTAGGTTATAGTTTTGCACGCCGTGCTGTCGTCCCTTGATTCGCAATCGAGCTATGGGCCCAGTCCCCTGCCGCCTGCATCCTATGCACAATCTGACTGCTCAAACTTGATCTTTGAAGTACTTGAAGCTCTTTGAAGTGATCCCTTCCTAGGTGGCAGGGGCTGCCCATAGTTCCGGGCCGATACGGGGGACGATTCGTGCACTCTCGAAAGTAAAAACAAGAAACCAAAATGTGAAATCTCTTTTTATAATGTATATGAACTATTTTATCCAAACTTAATTCTCGCTATGACTACATATTCTACAAGGTGCGTTCCACACTAAACGGAACATCTTACAAAAATAAAAGCAACAAAAGTGTACTTTATTGCATCATTTTTGTGGTCAAAATGTATTTGCATTCCAAAGGGGGTTCTTCCAAGGGAATACTTACTCATATGAGAATGGAAAATGGACACTGTCCAGAATGTTGAATATCTATTAAGTGATCACATCTGCATATAGTATATGTATATCCACACTTCTTGTACCCTAAATAGGACAAGCAAAATGATTGCAGTAATATTTGTAATAGCCCACATTTGGTTGTTGCTTAAATATGCAAAAAATGCGCTCCGGGAAAGTATAATTAATGTGTCAGGTCATAGGAAATACTCTCGTTGTAAAGGCATAAAGCTGTGCATAGGAAACAATCGGATTTGTGCAACGACAATGATTTTCTACTACTACCAACACACCATTCCAGACACTAATTACAAGCACCCTATTTGCCATGTAAGTTTTAATTGGATGGAAATGATTGTATCAAGCGATAGATATACTATGTATGTATGTATATATGTCACTTCATGTGTATGCATCTTCAATTAAAATGAAGATTACTACAATTTTGTTTTACTTACAATTTTCCCAGTGCTTTTCATACATATAGTATATCATATTATGGCGTATCAGTCAAGATGTAATTCTCATACCAGTCTCCTGCACTGTGTTAAAATACGACTTTCGAGCTTTTGAATCTGTCTCCCAATTCGTGGAAGGGAGATCGTGAGATCAGGGACCCTTCTTATTTGATTTTCATCAATGAACAAGTTTTTTGATCCGGAATTTGTTTTATAGATTATAGATTAACTAAAAATTGTAGACATACATACATATGTATGTACAATACCTTTGTTTCTGCTGCTTTGTAGATCGAATTATTCCTTACATGAAACGTTTACTGCGAACGTTTCTGACTGGGATGTATAGTATGTATATGTTTGATGTATGTATATGTATATGTATGTTGTAAGCAAAATATGTTGAGTATTGAAACTCTATATAGTCTAGCATATAATTTCCTGGTTTTTCAGCATCAGAGCCTCCAATTGGTTATCAGAAAACGAGAGGGAACGTTGAGTCGCAGTTGCCGCGACACTTATTTTCTACCCGTACTCAGTCAGTCTATATGTGAACTTCTGACTTATGTATAGTATATGGAATTTTAAAATACTTTATCGTTTCACATATTTTTGCTACATCTTTCATCTACTCTACATCACTTCTCACAACAACACGCGGTCAGCGAGCAAGAGATAATAATTTCAATAATTTTAACTGAGGTACCCCAAAATTTCGCTAACTCTATTTTCTTAGCGCAAAAGATTTAGCTGACGTAAAAACCTTCTTAAGAGTTTTAAAATACTCTGATGGCCTGAAGTTAAAAATCAAATTAATTAATCGTTTATAATAGAACAAAAATATTGCTTGCCTCATTTTTTAATTGCTTAGTAACGTAGCTTTACTGTGATAGTGTTTTTATAATAGCTGCAGTAAGTCATGAATTCTTCGCTTCTTAGCCAAACATCGCGGAACTTTCGCTTATATTCATTTTAAATATGATAACACTCACGCGCTCATTCGGTATAGAGATGATTGGTTGCCTAAGCCTAGCGGTTGAGTGGCAAATATCGATATAACAAACATGACAAACCAGCTAGAGGTGGAGAAACATCGATGGAAACATCGATGCATCGATGTTTTTCAAATTTTTTGAAACATCGATGCTTTATGGCGACTATCGATGTTTTTCCCCGGTTTAAAAAAATAATCTCGAATCTCAAAATGCTAAGGAAACAGTAAAAGTTTTTGAACAGGAGCTTCATTCTATTAATAGAAAATGCCCAAAGTAAACAACGCCGTCGATAGAGCCTACACCACCAGTTGACACAGACCCTTCCAAGAAGGTTTTTTCGTTTTGGATACTAAATCAAAGGCCAAATAAAATTCTCCCAGAGCAGACTCTAAAGTTTTGAAAGGTACACCATATACAATTTATTATAATATTTTGTATACATACATTTTTTCTTCTATGTGAGTTCAGACAACCCGAGGTCCTTAAGGAGGTAGCCTGCGAGTACCTATTCGTACCGGCAACATTGTGTGAGTCCGAGAGGTCTTTCAGCAAGGCTGGACAGATCATATCGGATCGTCGCACCAGACTGAAACCTGATGTGGTGGATAAACTAATGTTTATCAATAAAAAAAAGTTCCCTTAAGCCTTAGAATAAGTTATGGTTTTTTTCGATCTCAATTAATTTAGAATAAGCTATGTTTTTAGTGATCTCAATGAATGTGTTTTGCTTTAACGAATAAAGCAATTGTCTTTTGTTATAAAATGAACCATAAAACCTTTTTATTTCAGTTAATTTCATTTAAACATATGTATTTAGAAGCAAAAAATATGTTGTTCATATATTTTGAAAACATCGATGTTTCATCGATGTTTTTTTAAACATCGAAAAACATCGATGTCCGCGAACATCGATGTTTCTCCACCTCTAAAACCAGCCACTTGTTCGTATTTTTTAAAGAGCGGAACAAAACAACTGCAAATCTAAGAAATTCAGAATTCCCGACAACACCACAAATCTAGTAATTTGCAATTTTATAATCAATTTTGTCTTTTCTCGACCTAGTAGCAATTGGGATATTGAACCATTTTACCGGTCGATACGATGGTGATCTAAAACAAACGACGGTCGGCTCATTTATCAAGCAGCGAAGGTATCGATAGTGCTATCGATTTTTTCCCAGCCCTACGCTCACATGTTGTGCGGTAACATTGCCGGGCGAAGAAAAATGTGAATGTACAAAATGCACAAGACTCTTTCAATCCGCTGGTCCCTTATCCAAGCGGTGGGCATTGTCCATTCCCATCCAGCCAGGCGGTGCAAGGGCGCCGTCCTTTGGCCATGGCAAGGAGCCTGCAGCTGGAGCAAGGGGCTATCCACAACGAATCGGGTCAAGGACGCGACGGAGGCATCAGAGTCTGGTTCGGGTTCGGTATCGGAGCAGTCTCAGGAGGTGCTATTGCGGGATTTTGCCAAAATTCCGGTGGAGAGAATACGGAATTTCAGCATCATTGCCCATGTCGACCACGGCAAGAGCACCCTGGCCGATCGGTTGCTGGAGCTAACGGGGGCCATTTCGAAGAATGCCGGCCAGCATCAGGTGTTGGACAGCCTCCAAGTGGAGCGGGAACGCGGCATCACCGTGAAGGCCCAAACGGCCTCCATATACTACAAATATAAGGACGAGTTGTACCTTCTGAATCTGATCGACACGCCCGGCCACGTGGACTTCTCCAATGAGGTGGGTTATCGGGAGCAGCAAGATCTTCGTCTGAATCCGTAATCATTCTGAATCCTTTCTTCTTCCAATTGTCGATGTAGGTTTCCCGCTCCCTGGCAGCCTGTGATGGTGTCATTCTACTGGTGGATGCGTGCCACGGAGTCCAGGCTCAGACCGTGGCAAACTACCACCTGGCCAAGCAGCGGAATCTGACAGTGGTGCCGGTGCTCAACAAGATCGACATCAAGCATGCCAATCCCGATCAGGTGTGCCAAGACTTGAAGTTGTTGTTCGGCATCGATCCCGGCCAGGTACTCAAAGTGTCCGCCAAATTGGGCACGGGTGTTCCTCAGGTCCTCGAGCGGGTTATCGAGCTGATACCTGCCCCCAAAGTGGAACGGAAAAGTGCGTTCCGTGCCCTGATCTTTGACAGCTGGTTCGACAAGTACCGCGGAGCACTCAACCTCATCTACGTGCTCAACGGACAGCTGGAGCAGGGCCAGGACATACAGTCATTGGCCACCAAAAAAGCCTATCCCGTAAAGAGCATTTCGGTGCTGCGTCCGGTCGAGTGCAGTGTAGCCAGCTTGTCCGCCGGCCAGGTGGGGCTCATTGCCTGCAACATGCGCAACAGCAAGGAGTCGATCATCGGGGACACCATCCACCTGAAGAACCAGTCGGCCAGCGCCGCCGGCAACTACCGGCCCCAGCAGCCACTCGTCTTCGCCGGCGTTTTCCCCGTGGATCAGTCCAAGCACGTGGCCCTACGCAGTGCCATTGAAAAAATGGTGCTTAACGACTCGGCGGTCACTTTGAAGGTGGACTCGAGCCCGGCACTGGGACAGGGCTGGCGGCTGGGCTTCCTCGGCCTGTTGCACATGGAGGTCTTCTGCCAGAGGCTAGAGCAGGAGCACGGCGCGGAACCTATCATAACAGCACCGTCGGTTACGTACCGGCTAGTGCTGGGCAACCCCAAGATGATCCGTCAGCACGGTTCGGACACCATGGACATATCGAATGCGGCTCTCTTCCCCGACCCCAGCAGCATCCGGGAGTACTACGAGCCCCTGGTCGTGGGTACCATCATCACGCCCACCGAGTACGTCGGCCAGATAATCGGGCTGTGCGTGGAGAGACGCGGACTGCAGCAGAGCTCGGTGAACATTGATGAGACGCGTATTCTGATGAAGTACATCCTGCCACTGAGCGAGATCATACTGGACTTCCACGACCGCCTCAAGTCGATCAGCTCCGGTTACGCCAGCTTCAGCTACGAGGACCACGGCTACCACCTCACTCACCTGGTCCGGCTCGACATCCACCTGAACGGGCGGCCCGTCGACGAGCTCTGCCGCATCGTGCACACCTCCAAGGCCACCGGCGTGGCCCGTCAAATGGTGTACAAGCTCAAGGATCTCATACCCAAGCAGATGGTGCAGATTGCGATTCAGGCCTGTGTCGGCAGCAAGGTGCTGGCCCGCGAGACCATCAAGGCCTACCGCAAGGACGTGACTGCCAAGCTCTACGGCGGCGACGTGACGCGTCGCATGAAGCTCCTGCGGCAGCAGGCCGAGGGTAAAAAGAAGATGCGTCTCTTTGCCAACATCCGTGTGCCCCACGAGACGTTCATCAATGTACTGAAACGCTAGGATCTGCATTTGGATTCTAGGATTAACAGGAGAGGGAGAGGATACGATGCGCTAGGCTCTGCATTTGGCAGCATTGTGCGTCAGCAGACGCCCACGCAACGATTACTCCCAGCATCCCCCAACAAAATGTAGCATTAACGTCAGTGAGGAGACAGCGAGAGGAAGGATATGGACCGGTGCGCGGTTGTGTGTGAGGTAAGTGACACGCTATATATAAATTTCCCCCTCTCTGCATCTAATCCCCTGACTGACGCACCCAAGCCGTGGCGTGGGCAGCTTATCGTCAGCAAACAGCTTCAACCCCCAGCCGTACCCGCAATCTGCTGCTACTCCCCTATTCGTTCCTTGTCCACCAGTGGTTTCCGTGGTGAGAGATAACCAACCGTTCATTTTGCTTGTCATTATCGTCTGAATATAGAAAAACAAATGTATATCAAGCCAAAAGTGGGCGTGACCACTTGTGCGCCCCTATTTTATAATGTTAATGAACCTAACATTAGAACTAGATAACTAACTGTTGGTGGTACTTATTCCTGAAGAATATTTGAACTTTCATTCGAATTCGGGCTTTGTTCTTTGTTCACACTGTTGTGGCTATATGTACATGGATATAGCCCAGGATCAAGCTGTTCTTTCTACCTTTGCTATTAGAAATCTGATTTGATTTTGATATTGGAATTTCTTTCTCTCGAAAGTTTCCCCTTGCGATGTTATGAACATTATTCGCCTCAACTTCAGTGGAGATTTCCCAGCTTCAAGTCGAAAAGTCAAAAGGGTATTAGGAGCTTCGTTGCAGTTAACGGAAAAACGTTCCGTTCTTGTTTGCTTTTCCCATTGCCTGTTAAAGACTTCTCGTATTGTTTTTGTTGTTGCTGTTCCTGTTGTGGCACCCTCAATGAAAACCAAAAGAGGAAGAGGAAGAGCAAGGCAAGGCACACGAAAAATCGAATTTCCCTGACCCTGAAATGTGGCACAGAGACACACTGACGCACACACGCGCAGTTAGAGAGAGAGAGAGAGAGAGAGAGAGAGCTAGATATAGGCATAACGGTATCCTCCCGCCGCCACCACAAACACAACTTGAGAGCATACACACATACCTCCATACAAAAATCTGTTTTCGAATGCAGATGGGTGTGTGTGTGTGTGTGTGATAGCAAGTTCTTGGTTCGCTTGTGTCTCGCTCCCGGCAAAAATGTTGTTGTTTATGAGAAAGATAGAGAAAGAGAGAATAGAACGAACGCCAGAATCGTACCGAACCGAACGGAACCAACCGAACCGAACCTCCAAACCTGATGGACGTCCGTTAGGTGTGGGGTTGTTTGATGGTGGGGGTGCGGGCGCTGACGGTGTCGTTCATCTCTATGTATGTTGTGTGTGTGCGTGTTTGTGTGTATGTGACCTTGAAAAACAATAACATTGTTGTTTCTGCTGCCGTGCTGCTGGGTCTACTCTGCCATTAGTAAAAATGCAAATGCAAAACCAAATCCGAGCAAAACTGTTAAATGGTTATGCAATAAACACGGGACAACAGAAGCTTAAAAAATGGTTGGCTCTATGGGGAGGAGATCGAGGAATGAACTTGTCGATGAGCTGGAGAAATGCCAACTTGTTGCAGTTGGTGATGGTATGAGAGGAAGAGTGCAAGTGACTGCGACTGCAGCAGCAGCCTCCCAATATTTCTCTATCGCACCCTACTCCTCCTCTTTGAGCAATCAGCTGCACTGGCTTTGTTCCCCCTCTCCGCCCCTCGGAAACAGCAGAGAAGGAGACGACAAACAACAAGAGTGGACTGAAAAACAGCTGAGTACAAGTGCAAGAGAGATCGCAAGAGTGGACGCTCTCTCTGCGTTTAGCGGTTATTTTGTGCATATGTAAATGTGGGGAACGGAACAACCAGGAGGAGCACAAGACACACACAAACAAGCCCATGCAGAAAGGGAAAAAGATAGAAAAAGTCCGTGTCCGTGTCGCCTCTGCTGCTGCGCGCAATTGAACCTCACAGAGCAGCAGCAGCAGCGACGCGACTTCGTCTCGACACATCCACATCGCCATCGCCGTCGTAGTCCGCCGTCGCTATCGCTATCGTTGTCGTTGTCGTTGCCGTTGCTCTGCCCGCACACAAAACACAAAAACACAGTCAGTTTTCATTCTCATTTGACATCATCAACATTGAAATTTAATTAAATAAGAGCAGAGCGGCCGAGCACCACTGTGACTGCGAGTGCGATTCGATTTCTTCGATTCAAGTAAATACTTTAGTTGAGAATATTTTAGTCGGGGCTTTATTAATGACCCGGTCAGGTGCATTAGTTTTCATTTAGGAAATGGATAAATAAAATTCCGCTTTGCCATTTCCTCCACAACATTTTTTTTTGCAAATAGTCGACGCGCACAAAACAACAAACGTCATCAGCTGTTTCTTTAACTGTGTGTGTGTGTGTGTGTGTGCGAGCGTATGGCTGTGCGCAAGTGTATGTTTGTACGTGCGGTAGCGAGTCCGCTAGTTTGTATGGGTACTTGTATTTATTTGTTGTTTTTTTGTCGAAACGAAAAACAAATGAAAAAGTGGACAAACAGAAGAAACAAAAATTGATTGCATCTAAACCTAACCTAGAAACGGAATTGAGAACGAGAATTGGTTGTTTGAAGGTTATGGCTATGCCATTGCCTCGTCCACCCTGCCACCCCACCGCTAGCCGTCTCAATGGCTTGGCCTTGACCGTATGTGTGTGTGTGTGTGTGTGTGTGTGTGTGTGTGTGTGTGTGTGTGTGTGTGAGTGCATTTGTGTGAGACGGGCAGCAACAGTGACAAAAGCAACGGTAACCAACAGCTGAAAGCTGCAGTTGAATTTTTGCTCAAAAAGTGACTGCGCCGGAGATCCTCCCACCACTCCCACACCACACTCTACACCCTGGAATACTGTCACCGAAGGTTTACAAAACAACACACAACCCCCACTCAAAATTGGCAAAAATTATAATCCAAGGAAAAGGGAACACTTAAGCCCTGTGCGTTGCCTGCAAGCAATAACAGCAAGAGCAAAGCGCAATCAAGTTCAAAGCAAATTGAAAAGAAAGAGAAAAGCCAAACGGCATCTCCCGCACTCACACACACAAACACACAAACTCATGAACCTGCGCGCATTCGCACTCTCGCTCCCTCATACATACCTATACAACAATGGCAATCGCACAGCTGTACACGTAGCCAGTGTTCATCGCGAGAGTAGTTTTGTTGTTTTCTTTTTTTTTGTTTTTTGTTTTCTTTATTTTTTATTTTGTTTTGTTGTGAGATAATTGTGCAATCCAAATCCAAGAAAGTGGGTGAACGAATGAAAAATGGTAGACAAAGTAAAATATTAATACATATTGAATCGAACAGAGTAACACGTACCATACATATGAAAATACATGTATGAAATTAGCAGATGGTTGTGTGTGTGAGGAAAAAGAAGGAGAAACTTTAAAAGAATTCAGTTAGTTTTCAATAAGACTGCTAACCTGGCACAATGCGACCAGTGTTGTAAACAGTTACAGTCTGCTTTCTTCCCTTCTAAAAACTTGTATCAAAATCTTTTGCTTAATTTGTTTATGCAAGTACAGGCTTATGTATTCGCTGACCGATCAGACAGTCATACAGCTGTATAAAAATATTTACATATGCATGTACGTACATTGTATGCATATGTGCGTAAAAAAATATCGCTTTCGCACACGTACACAAATGTTCATACATATGTTTATGTATGTTTGTATTAAAATCGCACAAAAAGAGAGTAAAGTGTTCATTTCTCTTTGGTTCATTCATTCTCCTCCCCGTACCGTATATGCGAAAAATAACACAAAATTTCATAATAATAAAAAGATCCCTAGTGTTGGTGTGAGTTTTTTGCGTTATTTTGGTTTAAACAAATGATTGAGAGGGGGCGGTGAATGGGAGGTAGGCGACGCGTCGCAAACACACAAATACAGCTGATAGTCGTTGACGCACTAAAATATATGTACTCACGCACACATATGAGAATCACTCTCTCACTCACTCACTCTCTCTCTCTCGCTAAGCTGGCTGCTTAAAATTGTAAACAACTCAATATCGTTAAACAGGGCTGCCAAGTCCTGTCAACGATCGATTTTCAAGCATATTGGCAGCCCCACTCAGTGCATATTTGTGAAATTCATTTATCTGATCAGAAATTTTCTGTCTCCTTGCTCTCTTCTAGCAGCGTAATGTGTTTTACAATTTCAAACAAGAAGAAGAACAATCATTCATGAGATAAAGATGATCAACGGATTGAGTGTTGGCGGTGGTCAGCAGCAGGCAGCAGCAAATACGAAGGCGAAGTCAGGTGGTGCTGCTATAACATTGCACTTTGCATACAACAACAACAACAACAACAAAAACACGAACAACAACAGCATCAGCAGGAACAACCATAATCTTATTACTGGCCATAAAATGGATCATCAAATGAACAAAAATCCAAAGGAATCGCTATCTACGAAGGTGCTCAAAATAATAGAAAGCATCAGAGGAGGAGGAGGAGGAGGAGACGCAGCAGCAACAGCGGCGGGTGAAACTGCAACAACTATAGGAGGGGCAGGGGCAGGGGCAGTGGCAGTGGCAGTGGCAAAAGCAGTAGAAGAGGCAACAGGTGGCAGCGCTGGGGGGGGAATGGCAAGCCTCAAGTTGCTGCCAATGCCCATACGGCGCACATCTTTGCTACAACAAGGAGTTTTGAGTACCTCAGCAAACACCAAAGAGAAGGAGCATCCGCAGCAGAAGAATACAAAGCCATCAGCCGTGCCTTCGCCTTCGCCTTTATTACCCCAAACGGCACAGCAACATCAGTCAGGACCATCAATCATCAATCAGGGACAGCAGCCACAGCGCACCGAAGACCAGGAGCATGCTTTTCGACTCATCGAGGATGTGCACAACTATGCCAAGCTGCAGGACTACAGCGAGGACGATGGGGAAGACCTGCTGGACGAAGACGAGGACAATGACGATGACGACGACGAAGAGGAGCAACAGATGCCAGTCTGCCAGCCGATGAGAGTGCAGCAGGAGGTAACGCGCATACAACTGGAGGACACCGAAGAGCATGTGGATGTGGTGACAGTGCCGCAGCAGGAACTGGTCCAGCAGCAACGGCAGTTGGAGCGAACACCAGTTGGATCACCCAACAATGAGACGGAGGACAGAAGGCCAGAGCATCATGCCCGCCGGCCGATGAATGCATTTCTCATCTTCTGCAAACGGCATCGGGCCATTGTCAAGGAGCGCTACAAGTCCCTGGAGAATCGGTGAGTCCCTTGATCCCAACGAGCAACTAACGGCCTCATTTTCAATAATTTCTCTCCTCAGAGCCATTACCAAAATACTCGGCGACTGGTGGGCAGCACTCGATGAACAGGAGAAGCACTGCTTCACTGATTTGGCACAGCAGGTAAGCAGAGCTCCTTCTTGAACCTAAACTTAAGCCCTTACGCCCTCTCCTATTTCCTATTTAAAGAACAAAGATGCCTTTTTCAATGCCAATCCCAACTTCAAGTGGTATAAATTGCCGGCTCCTCCGTTGCGCACTCTGGCCACACGTCCAGGCAATGCAGCGACCGCTGCAATCGGCGGCCACCTGACCGAGGAGAACCCTCAGAACACCCAGCAGCAAGTCCAGCTGCAGTGGGAGCGCAACGAGCTGCATGAGGCGCCAGTGACCGCCTCTCCCACCGCCGCGAAGTTACTGCGTGGAAACTTTTTCAAGCTGGCCGACGAGACCCAGATGGGGGAGCTGAGCTCTCTGCTGCAGGTGCAGGAGAAGGAGTGTGCCCTGCAGCAGGTCCTGAGCGAAACCAGCCAGTTCCTGAGCACCCATATGCCCGGTGGCAATAAACGGCCGATTCCTCAGGACAGCAACTCGAGTAACTCTAGCGAGGAGGATGTGGCTGGTCTGGGGTCATCCCCCTGCAAGAAGGTGAAATCTTCCCGCTCCTGCAAGGGTAAGATCTACCAGGAGCTAGTAAACTCCGGCCAATTGGCAGCTGTGGCCAAGAAGAGCAAAGTGCGCCTGAATAGCGGCGGCCAAGGAGCCGGTTTCCTTGCAGACGTTACCGCAGATGCCGTCAGCCCACACTCGCAGGCAGAGCGCCAGCAGATGGACAGCCTGGAGGTAGCCACAGGCACGCCGCGCAAACACCCAAGAAGCTTCTCCGAGTCGAGCAGCAGTGGCGGCGGTGGCTTCGACCTGGAGGAGAAGATCAAGGAACTGACTGCGCTCAGTCTGGACGCCTACTTGCAGCGCAAGCGCAGCACCAAGAAGAAGAAAAAGTTCACAGCTGGCAAGAAGCAGCGCAATTCGAACAGCGCCAGTGCTGGGGGAGGAGCATCCGTGGGAGGAGGAGGAGCAGCAACAGGTGCAGCTGGCGCTGGGAAGGCAGAGGCAAACGAACTTGTCCGGAAAGAGGCACAGCGGCAGGCAGCCGCCGTGGGCAGTCAGAAGCGCAAGGCTCGCAAGGAGAGCATCACACGCCGCGACGTAAGTGCCATTGAGCAGGAGGTGGCGTCCATTCTACCGTTGACCATCAACGGGTGCTATTACTTCGATCAGACCGCCTCCCCCGATGTGGGAGCAAAGGCAGCAAATAACTCGTCCTTAACCCTGTCCACCGCCTCCTCCTCATCATCGTCCTCTGCGTCGCCGCCACTCTCCTCGGCCTCATCGTCGTCGTCGTCATCGTCGTCGTCCTCGCAGGCAGCTTTTGATGTGACCTCTACCTCAGATTTACTCATTCTGGCCGAAGTAGCCGCCAACCGCACTGAGCTGACCAAGTCCAACTAACAGGGGACTCGGATAATGCCGCCGCCGAGCACCATCATGCATCATGCCACTCTAGCAGAACGAATCATCAGCACCAGCACCAGTAGGACGCAGAAAGCACGGCGAACCTTGCTTTTAATCTCGAAGAACCACTACCCATCCCTCCAGACGTGAATATTATTGTTTTCCCCCTCTCTTTCATGCACATGCATGCGTATACGTATTGTGCAATGCAACAAAAATGTCTCCGCAGTGTCGGAAATCGTTATATTAGTGGTGTGGTTGTGGTGGTGGTGCGACAGAGACGGACGCCTTGGCATGATGAAGAAACAGACATTCGTTGATCTACAATTTAGTCAATAATATTATGTAAAGAGAGAGAGAGCGCAGGCAGATGTATGCGTGAGAGAAGAATTGATATATTTTTATTTGTTGTGATAGGCAACTCAAATCGGTCGCGATCGGTTCCATCATTATCACACACGCATGATATATTTATATGTATACCATATTTTTTTTATAGATGACTTGTTCTGTTTTTTGTTAAGTTTCTCTTTGATCGGGCCGCGTCCGAAATTACCAACAGCTGGACCCTCATTAAGTGTTAATTATTATTATTATTTCTAATATTTAGTCGTAATTTATTGCTATATGTGTCGAAACGCAAACATTATGCAAACAAAAATATATTCATCCAAAAGTAAAGTTATGTTTGAGTTCTGTTCTCTGTTCGTCTCTACGGGTTAAATTTGAACCCGAACTGCAAGTCAGTCGGCAATCGATATGGACAGATACAGCAACCCTGTTTTGTCAGCCCTGGTGTGGCCAGATGGTTTTTCAATTCAATTCAGCTCCAACAACAAACATGTGTTTTTAGCCGGCTCGGCTGCAGAAATGTACCGATCACGATGACTAAGGGGAGTGGGTGGGGGGATCCGGTGAGGAATGTTGTGCAAGATAAGGTTCGACTCTACTCTACTCCACTCCCGACCAACCGCCACTTGCACAGATAAGCCGAGGCTCTCCAATTGGGCGACGAAGGTGCGAGAGTACCGGACCAAGATGGCGGGCGCGTGATTAAGAGTACGCTTGCTCACGTGCAAGGTAACGAATGAAAAACGGCAGCAGCACATCACAGAACAGCACCGTAGCAACAGCAACAGCAACACGCGAACAAAACAGCTGCCGTGCCACACTCTCACAGAAACACACAAAAATGTGGCACCCCTGCCATCCCCCCAACCCGACCCAATCCACCCCAAATACCAAAACCATACACCGTTTTGACCATTCTGGCAAGCTTTGGACGAGCTTTCGCCACCAGTTTCGCTTGAAAATGTTGGCCTTAATTTAGTTTGTTCGCGCACTCAGACCCTTACAGTTCATCTTTCTCTCTTTCGCTCTCTCCATCCGCATTTCGATTCCCGTGCGAACTTGTGTGTGTGTGCAACAAGACCGACCAAGAGAGTAGGCAGGAAAGGAACGAGCGACAGCCCCAACAAAATTCGTAAAAACTACAAATTGCCAAAAAGAAGTGTGGCTGTATTCAATCGAGGTACGGTACGAACCAGAACGCTACGGATTCTCTGTCATCGGCACTGCCGCGCACTGCCTGTTCCGTCCGTGCCCCCCCGCTGTTGAAACTGTCAGGCCAGAAATCACGAAACTCTCGGAATCACATCCAAAAACAACAGTTTAACTTTTGGCCCAATCCGTGATAGCAAACGATATAAATTATTTTTTGTGTATTTGCCGATGGGAGGAAGTTGGCGAAGTGTCATTTGTGGTCCGGAAAGATAATTAAAAAGCCCTCAAAAATTAAGAATAAGGTAAAAGAACACACACACACACACAACACATAGAGATACACATACGCAAATGTGAAAAATTTGCCAAAAAGAGGAAGCATTGGCAGGCAAGTGGCAGTGGCGTTTTTCGTTGGAAATCTAGGGGGGCGTGGGGTGTGTGTGTAGCCGTTTCCGAAACGGGCGTAGGTGTGTATGCGAGTGTCATAAAAGGATCTCTATGTTATAACGAGAGCGTACGGTTATATAATAAAAGCAGTCGCTGCCTCTTGGCCGCGCGTTGCTCTCTCTCGCTCCATCCACCTTCCCGAAGAGACTTGAGCTAGCAACAGAAAACGTTTTTTGATGAATTTGCAACTTAATTTGTGTATCGCGCGGGGGGCCTGGGTTCTGTTCTGCTCTGCCCTGCCATCTCGCGCGCTGTCTGCGCCCCTACTCCATCTGCTCTTTGGCGCCGGGAGGGAAGAGAGCCCCAACAATAATAAATTATAATGAATTTTTTGCAATGAAACCCGCCAAGTTTTGGTTTGATTGTTCCGCCGGCAGAGCCAGAGGAGGCGGGGCAGAACTATAGTACTAGGCGGCAGCATCGACAGAACTAAAGGGAGCAGCGACAACAGACAGCAGACAGCAGATAAACCAGTGAAAGCAGTGACGAGAAAAGGCAAACAGAAAGAAAGCAGTTGCAGCAACGATAGGGTTAGAGGGCAGTGGCAAGGAGAGACGCAACAGCGTCTAGCGTGCATTTAGCATGCCGCTAATTAATTAAGAGTCAAGAAGAGGAGAGAAGGGGTCGGGCGTCACAGTCAGGGCCTTCCGAGAAGTACGTGTACTTTCCACACATTGCTTTTATACTCCCAGCATCAGATCATCATACCCACTCCCCCCCAAAGTGCTTAATTAACACCATTTAGTGGGTATTCCATGTTTGCGGCGCATTTCAATTAAATCAAAGCGTCCAGAGAAGAGGAGGGAGGAACGGAAAAGATTCAATCGCAATAGAAATCAAAGCCAAAGCTTCATTATATCCAAATCCAACCGCCCATCGTTAGGGGGCTCGCGCTGCTGTGACGTCACATCGACAAATTTCTGTAGTGGGCAAAGGGATGAGGACACGGAAACAGGGTCACAACTGTTATGTAAAAGCAGAACGCGAACCGAGCAGGATTTTCATGCTTCGTGCCCGTCGCCGTCGCTCGTGTGTGGCGGACGAAGAACGGCTCGGCCAATTCGCCGTCGTTCGGTCACTGCGCTGCCGCCGATACCTCTGCTGTGGCCTTCGAGTCGTCACAGTTTGTTTCGTGCTTTTGCGACAGCAAAACGTTTCGGCGTGCAAAGCGTACATAACACGGGGCAAAAAGTAATAGTCAAAAAACATTAAAAAAAAACAGAGAAACGAAGAAATTGAAATGTTTTTAATTGAACATTTTTTGAGGTGTCCCATTGTGTGTGTACTTGCGTGTGTGCCTGTGTGTGTGTGTGCCTCTCACGCGTTGCTCTCTTCAGATCTCTGTGGGACCCGTTTGCAATTGTTGTATAACAGAAGCAGGCAGGCAGCCAGCCAGCCAGCCGCTCGAAGAGAGCCATGTGCCAGAGAGGGAGAGCAAAATCAAAAGCTCTCGTAGTACCCAGAAGAATGGGAAAGCAAATGCAAAATCAGCTGTGCGTCTCAAATTATGTTTTTTTTTTTTTATTTGTTACAGCAGCAGCAGCAGCAGAATCATCAAGAAGAAGACAGGAAAGAGTACGAAAGGAAAACGAGTGAAATCGCGCCAGTCACACACGGAAAATAAGAAAAGGAGCAGCAAGACGAGCCCGAAGAGCGACTGACCGGCCACCCATTGAATTCCCTCTCCTCCCCCGAAGCAATTGCCCTTGTAATGGCTCTACTTCGGTCACTGAGGACCCAGCGTACAACAACATACTTGATCTACAGCCGCACCAGCGTCAACGTCAGCTCGAGCAGCTCAGCCGCCGTCGCTGCCATCAGACGACGCAGCCTCCATAGCACAGCCGCCCTCGAAGACGACGTCCAGGCCAGCAGCCAGAGCCCCAGTCAGGAGCATCATGTGCGTCGCCGTCAGCAGCATCAGTTATTGAGTCGCCTCATTGGAGCAGCAGGAGGAGTCGGAGGCTCGAGGCACCACGTTCGCTATGTTCACTCCGGCCAGCACGGG
The DNA here is from genome assembly GCA_009664405.1 of Drosophila bifasciata. Taxonomy (NCBI): domain Eukaryota; kingdom Metazoa; phylum Arthropoda; class Insecta; order Diptera; family Drosophilidae; genus Drosophila; species Drosophila bifasciata. The sequence continues at coordinate 13,946,778 of CM019041.1, forward strand.
CGCCAGGCCCAACAGCTGGTGCAGCCCGATATCATCGACGGAGAGGCGATGCGCGAAAAGCGACAGCTGGGAAAGTCGGCTTCGCCGAAGCCGACCGGGACGCCGCAGCGCGACCCGCTCGACGTGAGCTTCAACGATCCGATCGCCGCTTTCAAGAGTAAGACCACGTGGGAGCTGGTGCGCGCCTATATGGTGTACATGATCTGCTCCAGCGAGAAGCTGGTCGAGCATAACATGACGGTAAGTGGCGGCGCTTCCAATAAGGTTCGGTTCTCTTTCCTAGTGCTTTGTCTCTTTTGCATTTGCTAGCTGCTCTCTCTCTCTCTCGCTTCTTTCTAGCGGTTTTGCTGTTTAGCTGTTTAGCTTTTTAGCCGCAGGAGCTGCTGTCGCCGCTGATCTGCTGATCCATTTTGTGCTCTCTTAGATGCTCTTCTGCTTGCTCTGCTCTCTCTCTTTTTCTATGTGATCTTTGGAAATGTGATTCCCGGCTCGCTTTTGTGCTTTGAAGTTTTTCTCTTATTTCGCTTCCAGAAAGAGCGAGCAAAAATGTCTCAAAAGACTTAAAGGACTGAATGCACTTGCTCTCCTCTCTTAGATTTCCTACCTCATCTAAGCGGCTCTCTCGGGATAGTTTCTGCAGAAGTTAAAGTTTTTGTGTTCCGATCTACCACAACGTTTTTCTCTTTCTCAATGCACGTTGCTTCTTCTGATCTGACCTGTTTCACTCCACCCCACTCCACTCCACCCGACACCATCCTCCTTGTGGGTTGCTCCTGCTCATTTCTTATGCAGAATATATATAGTATATAGTATGCCAGCTGTTTGATTCTCTTCCGTTTCCTTTGTGCATTTTTTTTGTGAATTCTTAGCTAATTGCTTGACTACGTGATGTTGTTGTCGCTGCTGTTTTTGTTGTTGATGCGATGCAGGGCCAGGGGCGTGGGGGATTGTGCAGGTGCTGCAGTTGCTTGAGTGAATGGCTTGAATGACTGACTGATTGAGTAAGCGCTCAGCGTGCATGTGAGAATGTGAGGGTGTCTTGGTGCCAAAGAAAAGGAAAACTTTGCATTGCAAATTGCAGTGGGATGACGGAGAGTGACCTTGCCAGTGCTCTATTGCCAGGCAAAGTGAGGCAGGCAGCAGACAGTAGACAGCAGACTCATACATACACACACACAGATCCATATGCACGCACACATGCTTATCTCTAGTCAAGCCCCCAAAAGTGAGCCAATCAGAATGCAGGCAGCAACAACAGAAACAGAAACAACAACAAAACGTGAAATGGAGACCTCTAGCGTCATTGCTCGAAACTTTTGATACCCTTGCAGATCCATAGTTCATATCGCAACTACATATGTATCCTCTATGTGCACACATGATATAATCTGCTGAATCGAATTAAATGAGACTATAGTTTCTTCTTATATGTACCTCTAGTCACTTGTGATTCAATCAATTTAACTCCTAAAGCAGCGATCGTTTCGATTTAGCAGTTCCAATAGCAGCATTTCGCATTCAGTTTTGCATCTGGTAGTGCATCTACCCTGCAATGGTTACGTTCAGTAGCAAAAATATCTAACTTAACTAACTGAACTAATATTAAGATCACTTTAAAATTACTTACAATGATTGGTTCCTTTTGTTTATGGGAAATTTGTACAGTTTGGAGCTATAAAAAGGGTCTGAAAGCAGGATCCTATAAAACGGTAGAACTTACTTATTGGTTTAAGTTTCGAAAAGTCCTCTTCTTTGCGAGGCAATTAATCACTCTCGACATCCTCTGACAGGGCATCATAATAGTTGACACCGCCCCCTCTGCCCCGCTCTAAGTGTGTTATATTTTAATTACACTTTTACCACCCATCCACCCACCCACACCTCCATAGCCCTTAGCCCCTGTCACTTGATTGTTTATTGATTATTCCATTTGCATTTTTCCGACAATGTTTGATCCATTTCCATATTGGAAATATTAGATGTACATACATAGATGTACACATGCATATAATTCTGCTTATGGGGCGGTTTCGCGTCTCCCTGCTCCCTGAGACACATCACATGTGGCATGAGTCACAACGCCCCCTCTTGCCGGCGAGAAAGGCCTGTCCCTGCTGCTCCCGATATTGGTATTGCTATTGCTATTGCTTTTGTGCTATTTAAAGTTTTGCTTTTGGCTAGGGCGACGGGTCTCGTGATGTGCCGGAGGGGTTGGCACAAGCGCAGCGCTTGTGGGGGTGCGAAAGGGGTGGCGGTGGCAGAGCTTAACAGCAAACACCTGTCCTCGGTCTCGGTGTTGGTCTCCTTCTCGTACTCGTTTCTCTCGTGCTCTCTCTCTCTCTCTCTCTCTCTCCCATTAGCGCTCTCTCCTTGATTACTTTTTCGAATTGTTTGCCAAAAAAGTAAAGCACAAAAAGTGCCACAAAAAACAACAAAAAAATAAAATAAAATGCGAAACGAGAATTATTTTTTATGTAACCAGTTTATTGTTGTTTTTTGCCAGGGCTTTTGGTCAATTAATTACTTTGAGATTGTCAAGAAAAACCGGTTACCCCCAGACAGTGGCATGCGCTTCTACCGCCACCCCCCCGAAACCACCTGCTCTTGCAGCCCGCCCGTCTGCCCGAATCCCAATTCACCTGGTGGCGGATCCCGCATCAAACACGTGCCCAGGAGAATCATTCAAGAAAATCTGTCAAGGAGAAGGTCAATGATCTCTTTGTCTCTCTCTCTCTCCTTCTTCGACCCTTTCGCATATTTCATGATCTTTCAGAATTGTTTCAACTGAAAGGGAAATTTAGTTTCCATTTAGTTCCTTTTGTTATAGATATATAGTATGGCACATAGATCGCCATAGATCTTAAGAAGCTCTGCCTACGTTCATTCCAAAGCCCCTTTATAAGCCCCTCTAAAGTCCCTGGATTAGAGCCCTGATCTTGCTTCTCTGGTATCGTAAACGCATTCCATTATTGTCGTTGTCGTTGTTGTTGCACTGCTTGATTTATTTTCGTTCGACTTTTGTTCTGGTTGATGGATTTGCTGGGCTTGGCATATGTAGATCATCTTTCGCTCGGCCCGATTTGGACATGGCTATAGCTTTCCTTTGATTTCTATATTATTTTCTTAGTCGAACTTTGTTCCCGCCGCATAGGCGTGTCTGCCTGGGGGAGGCGGCTGCGCCCCCGCAGTATTGTCGCATTTTCGCTTGGTTGGTGCTCTTTTTGTTGTTGTTTGCGTATAATTATACTTGGACCTTGGCAGCGCTTTTCCGGCCTTGACTCGGACACTGGTTCCTTGGCCTGTTGGCCAAATTCCAAATGATTTATGTCTCATCCAGTGACGAACGAACAGTACATAGAACGGAATGGGAAATGGCGTAGAGATCTTCGTAGGAATTAACGGGAATTGGAATATGATTGTTTCTTCCCCGTTCCGTTGACTTTACTGCTACTCTGTCCGCTTCCTGTCCTCTCCCCTTTTTTGTTTTGATTTGTTTTTCTTCAAAATTTTACATTAAATAGAGCCATACAATAGAGCCAATTGAAAAACCAAAGAATATTGTTTCTAAAATTATATTTGCTTATAATTTGAATCCCAAATGTCCCAACAAACACCGGTCAAATGACAATCAACGATAAATATCGATAATAACGAACAAAAACAAAAACAATACACTCGAAATTTCGCAGCTTATGAAATGGTCGAAGAACCTGTTGGGGCAACGGTTATTTACAGTATTGATGAAGGCGACCTTCTACGGCCATTTTGTCGCTGGCGAGGATCAGATCAAGATCATACCCACACTGGAAAGGTAATTGCCCATTACGATAATCCCACTCACTTACCGCTTTCTTTTCTCTCTTTCTTCCTTCTTTCTTTTTTCTTTTTGCTCCTTTTCTGTTGTTTTGTGCCTTTTGTTCTTGCGTTGCTTTTGTTCCGTTTTACGTTATACGTTGTACGTTTTACGTTTTCCGTTTTACGTTTTCCGTTCGGGTTATCCGTTTCGTAATGAATTTTGAATTTGAATCGGAATATTTGCAAATTGCAACAACAAACCGGTTGTGGCAACCGCTTTGTGCCCCACCACACCCAACCAACCAACCAACCACCAACCACCACCACCACAACACGCTTTTGTATGTAACGGAATCCACATCCACAAAAATCAACATCATCGAAATCGAATCGAATTGTGTATCGTATATCGAAAATGCTACAAACGAACCAACCGCATCACGCAACTCGCATCGAATGTACTCCCCCGAGTAGCTCCTGAAAGTGGCCCGCAACCTGCTGGGCCAAAAGCTCTTCGTGCTGCTGATGAAGTCGAGCTTCTACGGACACTTTGTGGCCGGCGAGAACCGGCACACGATTGTGCCCACCCTGGAGAGGTGCATCCCAACAATTCCTTCAATATGTCGCTACTAATTGAGCTAATTCCTGTCCGCCTGTCCCAGCACTGGGCATGCCCTGGCCAGAGGTGCAGCTGCAACTGCAGCAGTGCCTGGCCCGGGCATCCAACTGTGTGGCATGTAGCAAGCAAGCATGATGATTTTCTCGAATCCAATCTCCCATCTCCAATCAGATCTGGTCCTAATCGAATGCTCAAACTACTACTTCTATCGCTAAAATCAATCAAAATTTGTACACCCACTCCCCCTCCTAATCTTTTTACAAAAAAAAAAAAAAACAAAAACGATATCCAAATTCTTTTTGATGTACTAATCTCTTATATACATATGTATGTGTGTGTGTGTGTGCTGAAAGTATTAACCGAAACGACCTGACAAATGTCCTCTGTCCTCCCTCTTCCTTCAAACATGCAGACTCCGATCGTTTGGCGTCAAGCCCATCCTTGATTATTCCGTCGAAGAGGACATCACCCAGGAGGAGGCCGAGAAGCGTGAAGTCGAGTAAGTCCCACCAATCTTTAGTCAGTTGTCAGTCCTTTAATACGCTCCGACCCTCCGACCTTCGCAGATCTTCCGTTTCGAGTGCCGGCGATAACAAGGAGGAGGGCGCCATGCCCCAGTATCATGTGGACAAATCGTTTGCCGATCGTCGCTACAAGGTGAGCAGTGCCCGCACCTACTTCTATCTCAACGAGGCCACCTGCGAGCGCAACATGGAGACTTTCATCAAGTGCTTGGAGGCTGTTTCGGGTGAGTTACACCACCACCACCTCCACCACCGCCAAACTGATGGCTGTTTTTGTTTCTGAAGCGCTTTCTCTTCCACAAACGATGTGTGTTGTGTGACTTAGCATAAAGCATCCAAAATCCTTAGAATATTTATTTATGCATTTACAACTCAGTTTTGTTAGCATGAAGTTTTATTTTTTGTTTTTTTTTAATATTTTATGTTTTGCACCAAAGCAAAGACTAGACAATGACCAAGATGTTGCATGAGGCACCGGATACTCCATGCTCCTGTACCCCGAACTATCGACTGAGCATTGAAATGGAATTTTGTGCTTGATACAACATCTTGGTATACAATAGTCTTTGAACAAAGTCATCTGGTAATGGGTTCAGTTCAGTTTTCGATACTCGTAGATGCATAGATTTCGATATTTTCAACTCTTTCACTTTGGTTCTAGACAGAACAATTCCAATTGAAAAAAGCAATTGAATGTTAAATGAATATAAGAACAAAATTCAACAATTAAAATCGGAGAAGTGTTTTTTCCACACTCCACACTCTGCTAGTCTTTCTCTTTCTCTATCTTTCTCTTCTCTCTTTCATTATTCTGAGCAATGTAATTTTGACAAGTAAAATAATTTAAGTTTTCTTCTGCCTACCCCCCCTACCCACCCACTACTCTTCATCGCAAATGGTAAATGGTATAATGGTATACTGGTATATGGCACCGAAACGAATCCGATAACAAATCCCCCCCCCCTACAATAACCGACTCAAATCATGTATCCGAAAAAAATAATGCAAAAAATTCCACAACAAATATTCCTAACAAATAAGACGATGATCGCAAGGTGCCCCGTGCCACCGCCACGGGTAAGGCAAAACAATATCCAAACAAAACCTCCAAAAACAAACCCAAAAGTATCCAAAATGTACACAAAATAGAGTTGAAAAATAGTTTTGGTTTTCTTTTGGCATCATCTGTGTGCGTTTTTAGTTGGCTGAGTAGATTTTCAAATTGTAAATTGTTTTGCTTGTTTTGGCTTAGTATTTTGGCATCTGTAGCTTTGAACTAACCTAGGAGATAAGTAGATATCGCATGCACGTCTCTGTAGAAACTGCTTACGGCTGGCTTACTGCCTGCTTGCCAATCAATGCTCAAAATCATCGAATGATCGTTGCTAATCTCGTTGCTATGTTTTCCATTTCAATTCAACAATTTGATTCAATCCGGAACCACTACAGGGGCTACATTTGGTACTGGCATCACGGCCATCAAGCTCACCGCACTGGGCCGTCCACAATTGCTGGTAAGTGCAGCAGGGGTATCCCAATACAATCGAAGATTAATACGATTAATACTGTAATCCTGTGACAATCGAAGATACGATTAATACTGTAATCCTGTGATCTACATCATCCGCTTACTCTTCCCATTAGCTGCAACTGTCTGAGGTGATCATGCGCACACGCCAGTATATGGAGGATCTGATGGGCGGGCAGGGTAACGTGCTGACCCATCACACGACCATCAAGGATCTCGAGAAGTATTATGCCAGCCTGGGCGACAATAAGAACGTGCGGGACTTTCTCAAGAATGTGACCTCGGACAAGGAGGGGTAAGATGGGAGGGAGACGGAGAATGAAACCTTTCGCACATTTATCTAATGTCCTTGCTTTTGCTTGTATTTTAGCATCCTGCATCTGTTCCCGTGGTCGGGTATCGTGGACGAGGACTCGCAGTTGAGCGACACGTTCCGCGTTCCCGATCCCCAGACCGGCCAGATGCGCCGACTGATCTCACAGATACCGCCCAAAGAGGAGGAAATGTTTAGGAATATGATTCGTCGTCTAAACACGATTGTAAAGGTGAGCGGGCGGGCATTGCATTCCACTGGTAGCCGGAAACTGGTACTAAATACTGACATATTCCCAGACTGCTGCCGAGCTGGACGTGCGCATCATGATCGATGCGGAGCAGACCTACTTCCAGCCGGCCATTTCGCGCATCACGCTGGAGATGATGCGCAAGTACAACAAGGACAAGGCCATCGTCTTCAACACCTATCAGTGCTATCTGCGCGAGTCGTTCCGCGAGGTCGGCACCGACCTGGAGCAGGCCAAGCGCCAGAACTTTTACTTCGGCGCTAAGCTGGTGCGCGGCGCCTATATGGAGCAGGAGCGAGCCCGTGCCCAGGCCCTCGGCTATGCGGATCCCGTCAATCCCACGTACGAGGCGACCACAGACATGTACCATAAGACGCTCTCCGAGTGCCTGCGTCGCATCAAGGTGAGTCCAACATCCTTTCTGTTGTTTTGATCGCCCCATACGCTTGCTTGCAGCTGATGAAGGATTGCGGTGACGATGCCAGGAAGATTGGCATTATGGTGGCATCCCACAACGAGGACACCGTGCGCTTCGCCATTGAGCAGATGAATCAGATCGGCATCTCGCCCGAGGACAAGGTTATCTGCTTTGGCCAGTTGCTGGGGATGTGCGACTACATCACCTTCCCCCTGGGTGAGTTCTGCTCTCCATTGCCATCTGGCAAACCTAATGTTTCAGCTGCTAATGTTACGTAATGCTCGATTTAAACCACAGGGCAAGCTGGCTACTCCGCCTACAAGTACATCCCCTATGGACCCGTTGAAGAGGTGCTGCCATACTTGTCGCGTCGCGCCCAGGAGAACAAGGGCGTGCTGAAGAAGATCAAGAAGGAGAAGCGGCTGCTGCTCGCCGAAATCCGGCGTCGCCTGATCCGGGGCCAGCTCTTCTACAAGCCCAAAGGCAACTACGTCCCCATCTAAGCCTGCTGGCGGCCCAGCACTCTGGATGGACGCGCACTGTACAGACACACGGCACACCGTACAGAACCGGCGGTGGTGAGGGCGAAGGATGACCCACTACCACGATGATGATGATGATTATGTCGCCAGGGAATTGTGCTCGCTTCAGGCTTTTTTATTCTGTTTGTTATCCATTCTAAATGTTTACGAGATCTGCGTCTATCTTCGCGTATATATGGAACTGTTTTTATATACCAAGAGCAAACCAGAGAGCCCTCCTCCTCCATAGTCTCACACTCTAGCCCACAATCCACCATCCACAGTCCACCACAATCCACCACAGTCCAAATCCCACTCCCCAGAAAAAGGAGGAGGACAGCAGCTGGAGGAGGAGAAACAACTATAGACAGCAGGATTGATGAGAGGGAAATGTTTTTCTAATGAAAATATGTATGATATTTTGATGTCTTGTTGCAACCAATAAATTAAAACGAGTTCTGTATGTGTGTTACAAAAAAACAAAATCATAAACAAAAACAAAAAACAAAATCCCCCATAGAAACCACAAAAAAAAGAAAACAACAAAAATACGAAAAACGAAAACAAAACGAATGAAGAGTAGAATAGAAGCAAGCAAGCAATCCAAGATCAGAAGATAATTAGATTGAGAAAAATGGATTGGGAGGAAGATACAATTTTTTAGCATCGTAATTTAAAACATAACGAAAAAATCTATACAGTATATGGATATATATATACACATAATGAGAGCAAAACGTTTATAGAAATACATACATATATGTAACGATATATATATATGCATAGAATATATGTACATATGTGTATGGCTGCATTTTAATCCGAACTTTCGTTGCCTTCCCTTTCCGTTTCTCCCCCCACCTACCTACCCTTCAGTTTTTCCACTTACGATATGATTTGTTTTTTTGTGTTCCTTTCCCCCTTAATTTTACGATCCAAACCATTACGATCATACACATTAGAGATAGAGACCGATAGAGCAAGAGAGAGTATAGTGAGGGGTAGAGTCCCGGGGAAATGTACCTCCGACTTGTGTCCCAAATTATCCACTCCAAAATAGTCAAATACTGCCCGAGAGAGAGAGAGAGAGAGAGAGAGATGGAGCATCCACCATTAGGATCCAGGGATAACCGCGCATACCTAAACCTAACACCTCCTATTATTATTATTATGATTATGATTATGATTATGGATAAATTAACATTATATATGTATTTATGTACACATATGTATATTTTAGCAAGTAGCAAAGCGATATTATAAAAGTCATTACTACGATAGTTGATTGATTGAAACGCCGCGTTGAAGGATCCGCGAGAATCTCTTTGCCGCCTTCTATTTGTCCCACTGTTTCTGTTTCCGTTTCCGTCTTGTGTTTCCCGTTCCGATCGTTCAGTTTCAGTGTGTGCCCCACCAAGTGACAGGGAGATAAGGATGTTCCTGGCAGACAGACTTGGTCTGGAATAGAAAGGCAGGCAGCACATCAATAAGGCGAGACGAGACCAAACCAAACTTGTCGCGATTTGATTTCGATTCGATTCAAACAGGGAACGAGGCGATAGTTTTCTTTTAGTATATTCTCATGATTGCTATTATTATTGTATTGCATAAACGCTATAAATAAATAATTGTATGAATGTTAACTATTTCAATGACAATAATAAAATGTTAAAAACGAAAACCCATGCCGCGGATAATTTCATTCGTCTGTCATCCATTCACATACAGTATGACAGACAGACAGACATATCACTCAGTTGATTGGATAATCATCTCGGGTATATGATAGATGCTCTTCAATTTGCAGGCACTCTTGCTAATGATGTTATTTGTTATCTGTCTGTAAGCCATCATTTGGCAAATTTCCCTAATGATGCCCGTGAAACACTTATTCACACGCAATTGAAAGGGCTACTTATGCTTCCATCTCTTTCTTTTTCATTCCCCTGCTCAGTGAAAGATACAAATTTCTGAATTAATCTCATTACCACATGAGACTTACATTATTTATGAACGATCTTCAACTCCTAATATAGACATTTTTCATTCCATTACAGACTAAAGCAACTACACATATAACTAGCGTATGTTTAGAACCCAGGTGGACCCCACCTACAAGGGTTTCTTCTTTTTTTGTCTATTGCTGGGACGTCGACTGCCAAACTCAACCATTAGGGGATCGTTGGTCTTTCGGTCGAAGGCTGCCTTGGCGGCCGTCTGGCGCGGCCGCTTGGCGTCCGAGGAGGATTCGCTGGCGGAGCCAGACACTTTAGAGGCGACGACACGTTTGAGTACCTTGGGCACCATGTACTCGGGCATGTCGGACAAATGGGTCGGCGTTTTCAGGATGCGCAGCGGCTTGTCGTGACGCAGAGCGTTCAGGTCGCGTTGGTGATCCTCGAAGAAGCCCTTGAGCTTCACGCTGTTGAGCACCTCCGTTTTGATTTCGCGCAAGCGGGTCTCCTGGACGGCGACCCGGGAGGCAGCACGCCAGGCATCGTAGGCACGGTAGCGGAAGGACTCCAGCTCGTCCATTTTGAATTGGTAGTTTCTGCAAAGGGAAAACATTTAGCTTGCTTACAGATTGAAGACTCTCGGAAGCTTCGGCTTACTTAATGATCGTGTCGCCCTTTTTGGCACTGAAGGTCACTCGAAGTTTCTTCTCTACGGCATCGTTTACGCCGGACTCCTTGATGCTGACGAGGGATAGAACAGAGCCCTTGTTGTTGCCTCTGGCCGTGCGTCCAGCGCGATGAATGTAGGAGGTAACATCGAGCGGAAAGTCAAAGTTGATCACATTGTTCACGGACTGGAAGTCGATGCCGCGCGAGGCGCTCGACTCGAAATCGCCGCGCGATGATTTGCGCTTGTCCTGGGATCCGTTATCGGGCCGTTCCAGATAGTGCTGATCGGAGGCAATGATGATGTCGTAGGTGCCCTTGTTGAACTGGCTGATCATGTTGATGCGAATCGAGGCCGGCAGCTGCGGGTTGAGCACGCAGGCCCGTATGCCAAACTGCTCCAAAAACAAGCGAATCCTGCAAGCAAAGGGTAAGGGCGGTTGAATAAGAACTCTCATGGTCGGGCCTCGACAGGGGCTGGCTGATCCATCAGCGAGAAGATTAGTTACTGGTCATGCGTGCGCCAACTGTTGCCAGATGCGCACTCCCATACACTTTGGGTTTAACATCATGTGGGATTCAACTGAAGTACTTTGGGGCAGGGGTTCGCTTTTTTACTTACTTGTAGCTGCGATCGATGGTGTTGACGAATATAATGGTCTTGCCGCGTATGAGTTGCAGCTTAAGCAAGGCGTACAGGATGACCGGCTTGTCGTTCTCTTCGGCGAGAATGCGCTGGTGGGTGAGCTGATCCTGCGACACTACATCGGGCTCCTCTAGCTTCAGCGTGACCGGGTTGTGGAGGCACAGACCCTTCATGCGCACCACGTCGTCTGAAAGGGTGGCCGAGACGAGCACCGATTGGTATATGGAAGGCAGATGTTTTAGTAATGCCTTGAAATCCGCTTCATAGCCGAAGGCAAATATCAGATCTGCCTCATCCACCACCAGAGTCTCGACTTTCTTCAGGTCCAACACACCATCTGCCTTGGCATGGTTCAGAAGCTTGGCTGGAGTGGCCACAACAATGTCGGGGCGCTCGGCCAGGGCATGGCGTTCCGTCGCAGTGTTACTTGTTGTGCCAGAAATGTCCGCAACACGCACAACCTTGTGGCAGAATTCGGCCAGCTGCTCGATGACTGCGCGCGACTGCCGGCACAGCTCTTTGGTTGGCGCCAGTACCACAGCGCTCACACATTGTTCGGTGGCAGTGAGCTTAGAGTTAAGAATTTTCTGTATCAGCGGCAGGGCATAGGTGGCCGTCTTGCCGGAGCCAGTGCGAGCGCGAACCACAACATCCTTGCCCTCGAGCAGCAGGGGAATAGCCGTGCCCTGGATCAGCGTGGGCTGCTCCCATCCCAGCTTTGACACTGCCTGCAAGACGAATGGAAAATTGAGTAATCGCCGTGTGATATAGGTCAGCTTCTTGTCTACTACCTTGAGGATGCGATGGTCCAACTCCAGTTCATGGAACTTTGCTATCTTTTCTGCTATGCTCATGGCCACAAATTTTTTAAATGCGCATCCAACACGGACATGTGTTCATGTCCAAAAAACAGTGTGACCGACCCCCGGAAATATCGATAAGAATATACGTTTTGGGATATTTGTAATGCTGGTCGTTGTTAAATGAACCTCATAGAAAACTCAGGCACATAATGCATTGGAGACGGTCAATATACATTACATTGTATGAGCGAATTTTTTAAGACTTTTATTATAGTCTGTTAAGAAATTATACCCCAATATACCACAAAATGGATGAAATATACCACCATATACATTCATCGGTTTGGTATATCCCTCATAAAAAAACCAAATAGTAAATAATCATTAACGATGGTTAAGTGCTGCACAATACGCGTTGGCGCGTTGGTATCGATATATGATGAAATTAAATTATAAAAAACTGGCGGTTTTAATTTATATATAAAAGATATAATTTGATTTAAACTGTAATCTATGGTGGAATAGCATACAAAATTGCACCACAATAATTTAAGCAACATTATTCCATATCGATACTATTTCCACGCTATGCAACACTAATCCAACCAAGCACGTGCATGGAGACAGGCGGCGCCGTTTGTTTTTAATTATTTATTGAATGGTTTATCGTGTATATCCCAATGGAGAAAGATCACCCAAAAAGTGCACGTAAACAGGCCAAAGAGCTCATCCACGAATTCGTAGAGGACAACGATTTCGAAGCTCAAAGGCCGAGCCACGCTAACAAAAGCTGTTGCGGTCTGGGCCTCCAGCAGTTCGATGCCCAAACGCACGACGCCTGGCTATTGCAATGCCCCAGGAATTTGGATCCCAGTGTGCTGGAGGACAATCGCATCAAGATGCCCGGACGCCGCTTTGTGGGCGGACTCCAAGTGCGGTGCACCGAATATGGGACATCGTCCCCTGAATCCATTGGCTATACGAATGCCAAGGGCAAAAACAGAGTCGGGAACATTCCCATCAGTGGCGTTGTGGTGGTCAGCAAGCGTCTGAATGTGGCGCAGCCTAGTGCCGTCGAGGAGGACAACTCGTTCCCATCGTCCCCAGCGCCACCGTTCATTGTGAAGCCTGTGCGGCATCCGTTCTTCGGCCGTGATTTCAAGAGGCGCATTAAGATGACCAAAGCAATTTCACGAAACCTGACTGAGGCGAAAACTAAGAATATTGAGACATCTGCGTTTCTGCGGCGCAATGCAAACTTTTACAAAATCCGCAAACAGATTCAGGGAACGACACAGACGCTGGAGGAGAAGGAGCACGATGTGCGCCAATCGGTGTTGACCGGCGTGAAGCCAGACTTTATGAAGGAGGGCAATGGGCCGACGTACAACCTCGGGGACCTCACCACCGGCGACAAAGAGGAACGGATAAAAAAGAAGAAAGATCAGGACTCGCCCATCCAGTCCATCCAGAAGCCGAAAAAGCGCACAGCCAATGGAGGGGTTAAAACGAAAGGGAACGCGGAATATGCCGGATCAAAGCTGGCACAGCAGGACGGCACGGAAGGGGCGCCGCCGTCACGAAAGAAGCGACAGAAGCTGATACCCAATAAAGAAGTCAAAACGAATGGCGTAGTGATAGATTTAATGTAATTAATAAGAATACCTCCCTCCCCCCTAGTAATCGAAGAAATCATCTGAAACTGAACTGAAACTGAAACGTTTCTGGACTCCCGGATAGGATATATTTTTTTTGTTTTGTTTTGTTATGTCCAGTTTTATGAACGGAACTTTTCGAGAACGGAAAGATTGGTTGTGAGCGAGTGGTTCACGTAAGGAAATAAATTAAACAGAATTACCCTTGAATATATTTGTTGTATTTGATTGCTGCTGGAGCGAAATGAACTGATCCAGATACATCAGTGTGGGACAAGTCAGGCCAGACGAGGCAAAGCTGGTGTCGGTATTCTCTATTAAGACGCATTTACGTCGATTGATTTAAATGAAAATCCAGGAGTTTTGTATCCTGACAGTGCAGGTGACAGTTAAATAGATAACTACAATGTTATCAGCGTTGCTTTCGACACTTTCGGGAATGTATTTGGGAAATCCTAAAATTTTAGAGGGCCTTGACAACCCTTTTGCGTGCCCCAAAAAATTAACAGAGCTCGAAATGTATTCGGAATAGGTAACAAAATACAAAAGCCGTATCAAAAATTCACATTCATTTCGTTTGCCTCACTGCACAGGTGCGCCGAAGACGAAGACCGAACAACAGCGAAAAGAAACGACGAATCATGGCGCTGCGAGCCTATCTACGAGAGGGTCTGAACGTGGCCGCAATCATGGGAGCCGGCGACACCATTGCCCAGCTGTTCATTGAGAAGAAGACGCTGCAGCAGTGGGATACTGGACGTACGGCGCGCTTCAGTGCCATCGGTCTGGTGCTGGTTGGCCCCGTTCTACGCAAATGGTACATGACGCTGGATAAGGTGGTGAGCAAGGACCAACCATCGCTGAGGCGCGGCATAAAGAAGATGGCCATCGACCAGGCCGTGTTTGCGCCCACTTTCACACTGGCCATGTCGTTCGTGGTGCCCTTCGTCAACGGCGAGGATACGGATAAGATTAAGAACCGCATTCGGAACAGCTACTTCTCGATTATGATAAAGAACTACATGCTGTGGCCGGCGGCCCAGTTCGTGAACTTCACGTTCGTCCCACTGCCGTACCAAGTGATCTATGCACAGTTCATTGCCCTTATCTGGAACTGTTACATCTCCCTCATACTCAACCAATAGAAAACCAAGTTTCCCAGTAGAGTCTGCGGATAAAACGAAATAAAAACAACTACAATTACACAAATGCTGCTTCGATTTTGTTTAATTGCGCGCTCGCTGTCGTTACAGCTATCGATTGCACTCCCATCGATATTCACTCCATCGATAGTATTTGTTGAAGTGCGCGGCTGCTGCAATTCCGTGCAAATTAGTCACTTTAGCCGACCTTATGGACCATACACGCGAGATTTTGAGCTTCCAGTTCGGCACCTATGCCAATTATGTTGGCGCACACTTCTGGAACCAGCAGGTGAGCCCCAAAAGACACTGCCACTGACACGGCCCAATCCAAATGCTTTTGTGCTTGCTGTAGGAGGCAAACTTTGTGTATGACGGCTCCGGCCACCAGGTGTTCGAGGAGGAGCTGCCGCAAAACGATGTACTGTACAGAGCAGGCGTCAACGACTATGGCCAGGATACCTATACGCCTCGTCTGCTCTCCGTTGACCTGGCCGGCAACTTGGCCCATCTGCCCGTAGTCGGTGAATTGTATGGCAACTATGCACAGCGCAATGAAGATGTGTTGCCCCCGCCCCCCACAATGGCCAATAATCTACAGACGATCAAGCAGAGTGCTGAGAGCAACAACCTCTCTACCGTCGATCAGATGGAAGTGCGGGAGCAGCCGCAGGTCCCATTATCCGAGTTCCAGCGGGATTTGTGTTGGGGGAAAAACACCTCCGACAAGAACTACCAAATGGCCGATACAACACGCAGCTGGGCCGATTATCTGTACGCTAGATACCATCCGCGCACGCTCAATGTACTGCCGGACCTGATTCGCGACAACAATGTCCAGGCCTTGGCCACGGAAGCAGCTGGAAAGGAGATCTGGGAGAAGGAGGCCTTCAACGAGGATTTCTGCGACCGCATTCGCCAATATATAGAGGAGTGTGAGGGGCTGCAGGGCTTCCACATCCTTTTTGACATTGACGACGGCTTCAGTGGCCTGGCCAGCAAGTGCATGGAGCATTTGAACGACGAATATGGTCGCGTGAGTTGGGCCTTGCCGTTGCACTACCCACGCATCCCGTCATACAACCAAGCAGGTAGGGGGCATTGCAATTCTGTGTTAGCTAGCATTTTGCGTATAACTAGAGCACCAACTTTATCCTGACAGATCCCCGAACTGCCCACAGCATTCGCGTGGTGAACAGCGTGCTGAGCTACTACCATCTGAGCGAGCAGGCCACGATGTTCACACCGTTGTCCACGCTAGAGACCATATGGCGGAACACCACCTTGCAGTCGCGTCGCCTGCCAGGCCTCGAATGGCAGACGGGCAACCTCTACCAGACTTCAGCTGTGCTCGCCGCCTTCGTGGACACCATGACACTCAGCTACCGTCTGCGCCAGACGCCCCAGTCTCTGGTGCGGTTCTGTGACAGTGTCTGCCCGGTTGGCCGGAAGCTGACAGCAGCTGCCATGGCCCTGCCCCTTGGGATGCAGCAGGGGCAGGACCTGATCGACTATCTGGACCAGAGCGGCGACCATTCACTGTTGACCCAGCTGACGCCGGCCTGCGAGGCTGGCACCTCGTATGTGGTGCAGTCGCTGATGGCCCGCGGAATTCCCACCAGCCGATTGAAGCGTCCACAGGAGACGGCGGGGCCCCAGCTACAAATGGCTGCCTATGGCTGCAACAGCGTCTCTCAGATGCTCCAGCTGTACTACCAGTGCAGCTTCCATGGCAGCGTCACCAACGCTGCCTCCAATCCCCTGCCCTTGAAGACTAAGGTGCCTTTCCCCTACGAGCTATTCCAGCCAAACATCGCTTCGGACGGCTTCCGGGTGCCTGGCGGTGGGGCACGTGAGTCGAACCAGCGGGTGGAGTCCGCCCCCGTGCTGGCTGCCCTGCAGAACTCCACCAAACTTGGCGACCACCTCGATAATCTCCATGCCCAGACCCATCGTATCCAAATTGCAAAGCTGCAGTCGTACTCCCAGTCGGCCACCGATCGGGAGGAGTACGAAACGGCCCTGGACAAGCTGCTCCAGTTCCGCGACAACTACGCTGATTCGCAGTACCTCTAAGTGGATTCCCTAGGTAGCAGATATCCGATTGTGATAATCATAGATTACATACACACACACACATACAATAAACACTCATTAACATCGATGCGCAGAATGGATTTCATTTCTAGGCTCCTCCGACCCCAAACTGACCGCAGTGCATTCCCCTATCCGTTCGTTCCCTCTGCAGGCGACCTGTGGGTCGCGAGCTCATTAAAAAAGAAAGGAATTGCCTTTGTTAGTCAGTAGTGCTTTGCATTGGCAAGGAATTTACAAAGTCGTCAAAGGATTTCCGTAAAACGCAATCAGTTTTTATTCCTGCCATCGGGCATATTGGGCGGAACCAATACTTTGACTGGTACTGCCGCACAGTGGAACATTAGGCTTTTACAGCTTGCTTAATTATTAGCTTCTGAAAAATGAAATTTGGGAAGAGAAATTTCCCTTTTATACCTTTGGCGGCACCATTTTAATTTGAAATAAATATATCGAATCAGTGCTGTAAAATGTTGCGAATCCCTCCAGCCCTGATCAACGCATAAGATCGAACACTAGGTGGCTCCACCTATTCAATCGTGCAACCCTGGATTGGTGTTCTAGATCACAGATTAGTCTAAAAGTCAGTTCACTTTGGTGTTGTCGGAGACGCTGCTTTTATTATTTATTTACGAGTGGGATAGGCATGGTGCTGGATACGCGATGCGAAGTATCACCCAGTCGGATACTGATGCGCTTGAGTGGACCGCCCGCTGATGCTGGTTTATTTGTTGTCTCCGCAGTTAACCCAAAGGACCCTTTCCGGATTGGCTCTACCTTTGGGGCTACGTGCGGCCAATTCTCGTTTTGTTTAACCCTTTCGGACGCCACTCGGCTGGATTGAAAGTTTTTCCCGCCTAATTTATACGGAAATTTATTGCCAATAAAGCGGCAGTAATTGAAATCGCAACGGGAGTAAATCACAATTTTATGGACTGCCAACGGTAGGCGGGGCACACTCGAGTGACCCCCCCATCCGCCGATAAAGGCTGAGCCGAATAGGTACGACTACGAGTATATGGGGGATATGATGGGTGAATGGGGAGATGGGGTTGTTCATAATTTCGCAGTGGGCTGACTGGCTGGCCTCAAGGCGCTTAGCGCTTTCTCCTCTCAGGTCTCAGGTCAAGTTTCGGGTTGCTCCTGCCGCATTGTTGTGCAAATTAAATTTCAATTTGATTGGCACACAGTGGCTGACCCCCAACTCCTTCGCAAGAGCTGGCTTCTTAAAGCAGCTGCTGCTCCTGACTCTGCTCCACTCCACTCCGTTTCTGCTGCGAAAAAGGGACCAAATCCGAAATTAAAATTACGCCAACGACTTTAATGGAATATGTGCGTGGAATTTGAAATGCCAATTTTAAACCAACCATCCAACCAAGAGCATCGCATGGGAAAATATTTGTGTCCTACATACATACATACTCGTACGGATATACTCGTACTACTGTGTTTTTTTTTTGTTTGCTTCTAATTGAATTTCTAGGTTAAGTAATTTGGTTTTCGTTTGGGTTGGCTTCGGCATCGGTGGAGGAAATTCTTGCATTAGCATCCAGCCCTGGTCCCGGCTACAGCCCTAGTGGGCTATTGTCGCATACTTCTTCTTCTGGGTCCACAGTAAACAGTTAACACAAGAATTGGCCATCGTATACCTATTTAGTTAAGGGTAATACTCGATTATAGCAGAAACAGATACAAAATTAGAAAAATATATAAGAGGTGGGTACTTTTATACCAGGTACTCGAAGAGTACTCGTATGAGTGGGATATACTCGTATGAGTTTTGTGGTTGAAGTGGATGAGCGCTACTATCAGTAGGAAACTTTTCCGATCATACTATATAAAGTATATACAGTGGATGGATATACATTAAAATACATTAAAATCTTTAAAAATTGATCAATTCTTGTGATTGATATTCTTTAATCATATAGAAATTAAACAAAACAATAATAACAATCAAAAGCAATTTTGCTAAGGTTTTGCTAAGAGTTTCAAGGGTTTTAAATGTCAATGTATAGACTTTTGCAAGTATTTAATTCTTTAAATTCATAAATGCTAAGGCCCATCATAGTCTGAATACGGTTGGACTAAAATTTGAATGTGTTTGCCAGGTATCATGCGCCACTTAGTCTGCTTAGTCTCAATCTCAATCTTAGTCTCAAATCTCATCTAATCTCTTTGGAGCAGAGTCGTACGCTTTTCCAATCGTTTTTTAAGCAGACCCCATAGATTTTCAATGTTATTTAGATCTAGGTTTTGGACAGGACACTATATAAAGGGAAAACTTTCATTACTGCGCCAATTTATCTGGATTTTAGCCGTGTTCTCCGAGTTACCGTTTTGCTTGAAAGTGACGCAAGCACATTTATATTTTAATACCCGTACTCGAAGAGTAAAAGGGTATATTGTATTTGTGGTAAAAGTGGATGTGTGTAACACAGAGAAGGAATCTTTTCCGACCCCATAAAATATATATATTCTTGATCAGCATCAATAGCCGAGTCGATATAGCCATGTCTGTCCGTCCGTCTTGTTTTTCACTCATTGCTCAAAGGCTATTAGAGCTAGAGCAATCATATTTTTTTTCACAGGCTGATGTGATATCTCACTCCTATAAAAATAATAAGTAATAATAGCCGAGTCGATATAACCATATCTGTCTGTCCGTTTTGTTTGTCGCCCATTGCTCGGAGACTATAAGAGCTAGAGCAACCAAATTGTTTTTCCAGACTGATGTGATATCTCACTCCTACAAGTATATTTCAAAATTTCTCCCCGCCCACTTCCGCCCCCACAAAGAGCGCACATCTGTGGCGTCCACAATTTTGAATATAACAAAAAACTAAAAATGCAGAATCATAGAGAAAGACCATAGATCGCATCATAAAAAAAGATCATAATGATAAAAAAAACGACAAAAAACATAACAAAAACCCCATTTGAGGAAACAAACTCGTGTATGCATTTCAATGTATTCGATAAATAAACGAAACATTCCTTTAAATTACACCAACTGTTTTTTGCTCCACCAAAAAACGAGAAAGAACGTGTGGTGTCGCCGTTAACGCGACACTACTTTTATATCCGTACTCAGTCGGTATGATTTATTTGGAATTTTCAAAGGTTTTATCAGTTTTTACATTTTACATTTTTTGGCTGAATCTGTCATCTACTGAGCAGTGTGTGAGCGAGAGAGAGAATCAGTAGAATCAGTAGGGCGGCCCGAAATTTTGAAATATACTTGTAGGAGTGAGATATCACATCAGTCTGGAAAAACAATTTGGTTGCTCTAGCTCTTATAGTCTCCGAGCAATGGGCGACAAACATTATTATTACTTACTCGCTCTTTCTTTCTGTCTCTCTCTGTGCATCTGTGCGTCTCTGCCTTTCCTGTCACTCAACAATTTCCTCCTCTAGAGGTAAGTGAAACATGTGAAAATTGACAAAATAGTCGAAATTGGAAAGAGCAACGGGAAACATGGCAAAATTGAAAAAGTATTAAATTTGTTGGCTCTCATAACTTATTCAAAATTTGTTCAAGTATTTATTTGTTTTTGGCTCTTCCTTTTATTATATTTTTTGCATTATTTGCATATTTATTTGGCTTTGGACAATTCGGGTTCGGTTCGGATCGGGTTTCTCATTGGAGTGCTCCTCGCTCGCTCGCTCCTCAGATTACGGCAGTAGAAGAAGAGTCAGTCCATGTCAAGAGGCAGCAGAGCAGAGAAAAGCAGAGAAGAGCAGTGAAGAGAAAAGCAGAGAAGTG
This sequence comes from Drosophila bifasciata, assembly GCA_009664405.1. NCBI lineage: Eukaryota > Metazoa > Arthropoda > Insecta > Diptera > Drosophilidae > Drosophila > Drosophila bifasciata. Next base: position 13,967,473 of record CM019041.1, read on the forward strand.
CAGAGATGAGAGCAGCGAAGAGCAGGACAGCGCAGAGCAGAGACCATCACCTACACCCAGCTGTAAACTGGGGAGCCCATGCCCCAGGAATACAGCTTGCCATCCTCAGTAATGGCAAATGAAGAACTTTCGCCACTTGCCACTTGTACAATGTTGTCTGACAGATTATTGGCGGGCGTCAATTGGTCCACAGGTCCAGGCGTCCGTACTCCGCCCGACCAACGGCATAGCATCGTTGATCGCTCTTCAGAAATAGTGTGTGGTGTGCACCACCAGAAATCTGCTTTATGTCTTTCAGCGGAGTCCTGAAAGAAGGATATAAAATCAGATCCGATTCCACATCCACGTAAGCCAGCTATCTGTAGTTGTTCAAGCCGACGCCCCATATAATTTCTGTTTTCGATTCGCGCAGGAACGTACAGTAATTAGTAGCCCACATAGCCTCGAGAACGGCTTGGATCGCTTTATGATCAGTTGATCTGATCGAAGCAAATCATGCTTGCCACGGCGACCCTCTCCGCCCACGGAGAACGCTCTGAGATGCGCCCCAGCTGGCCTTGCTCAGCGCATCCGACCGTGTACACTTTTCCACTGGTGGTTAATATAACCAAGTGATCAGAGCCCGAGGCAATGCTGCAGCATATAGTGATCGCCAAAGGTCAGTGGGCAGGCGCTTGTCATCGATGGCCAAGCCTATATTTCCATGCGAGTCGCGGAACGATCCCCACGCGAACACGCTCCCCCGTCTTCCAATATGCGCGCAGAGTGCGAATCGCCCGCCAAAATGCACAGCGTTTTGCCGGGAAAATCGACCAAAGCGAACAACGACTCGCTGCCCTCCTCACTGGAACTCCGGCCCATGGCGTCCTCGTCGTTGCAGCCGAACGAGTAGATATCGCCACTCTTCGTCAAAGCTAGGTTGTGCATGCCACCAGCGCAGACATCCACAGGATTTCGTATGTTCTCCACCACAGAAAGACGCTTCCGCCCATGGATATCCTCCCCCAAAGCCAAGCTGCCCGGTGTCGCCCGTGCCGCATACCAGTACGTTGCCCACCGTCTGGCGTCGCTTGGGTAGTTCCAGGTGAAAAACAATGCGCGCCCTTTTGGCCGGAGTGGGCTGGTCGGCTTCGTCGCCGGCCTTGTTGTTGTTCGTTACGGCCTTATGTCGCGGCATTATTGTTGCTGTGGTATTTCACAAATTTAGTCACAGAAAACTAACATACTATGCACGCCGAATCTTTTAAGGACGGTGGTTTTATTTTATTTTTATTTTTTTTTTATTTTATTTTATTTTATATGCGATTAAAAACGAAATAGCAAAATCAAGATTTCGACGAAATAATAATAAAAATTGCCATTTATTTGAATAAAACAACTTATATTAAACTGCATCATATTGCAATTTTTATTTTGGAGTGGTGCTTAAATTGATTGGGCCAAACACACTGCATGAGTACACTACACCAGAGAGGCAGCATTGACAGCATTATTAAAACGAGAAAGAACGTGTGGAGTCGGCGTCAACGCGACACTACTTTTATACCCGTACTCAGTCGGTATGATTTATGTGGAATTTTTAAATGTTTTATCAGTTTTTAATCTTTAAATTTTTTGCTACATCTGTCATCTACATCTACATTTGGGAATCTGGTAGAAATGGTCATTCTCTACGATATTTTTATACCCGTACTCGAAGAGTCAAAGGGTATATTGTATTTGTGGTAAAAGTGGATGTGTGTAACACACAGAAGGAGGCGTTTCCGACCCCATAAAGTATATATATTCTTGATCAGCATCAATAGCCGAGTCGATATAGCCATGTCTGTCTGTCCGTCTGTCTTGTTTGTCGCCCATTGATTGGACGCTATAAGAGATAGAGCATCCAAACTGATTTTTCCAGACTGATGTGATCTCTCACTCCTAGAAAAGTGTTTCTAAATTTCGCCCAGCCCACTTTCGCCCCCACAAAGGGCGCACATCTGTGGCGTCCACAATTTTGAAAAAAACATAACACTAAAAAGAATCATAGAGAAGGACCATATCTATCAGAGTCCCAAATCTGAATCGGATCGGATCATTGGTATAGCCACAATAGAGAAAACCATTTCGAGAAACATCATTCCCTCTCAAACAAAAACGTGTCGACTTTGCCCTTTCGTACAAATGAGCGCCTCGATCTCAGAGAATATAAGAGCTAGAGCAACCAAACTTTTTGTCCAGACTCCTGTGATATCACTTCAGTGCAAGTTTATTTAAACATTTTGCCATGCCCACTTCCGCCCCCCCACGAAAATCCACAATTTTGAAGATAGAAAAAAACCAAAAATGCAGTATATTAGAAAAGGACCAGATTCCCCCAGATTCCCGAAATTGGTTCAGATCGGATCATTATCGTAGCCACAATGATAAAATGAATTTTCAGCGTAAGTCATTTATGGGGATGATAGTCGCTACCGATTCTCTCTCTCGCTCACACACTGCTCACACATTCTGCCTCGTGCAGTGTCCGTGTGTGTTGTTGTGAGATGTGATGTAGATGACAGATGTAGCAAAAAAATTTAAATTGTAACAACTGATAAAACATTTGAAAATTCCACATAAATCACATGTGTACTGACTGAGTACGGGTATAAAAGTAGAGTCGCGTTCACAGCGACTCCGTACGTTCTTTCTCGTTAATTTAAATTTTGGTCTCCAAAATATGAAACTAATATTCGTTATTCATCATTCCATCGATTTTAACAATGTACATAAACCAGGCGCTCGTTTTGAATACGTTCCGGACGCCTCAGTTCTGTCGCGATTTCTGTCGCAAGACTGCAAATAGCCGTCCAGTTTTCTTGGCTTTCTAGCATTACTGATACCAGGCATTCCACTGCACGTCCGCGGGCTTCCAATAAACTGACGCATGTGGACCGCGGTCTGCTCCTGGCTGCTCTAACGTCTTCTTGTGTGATGTTCCGAGGACTATACGAGCTAGAGCAACCAAACCAGCACCCTTCCGCCCCAGCAAAGGACGAACATTCGTAGCGTCTACAATGTAAAAGATACAAGAAAACGAAATGTAGTATCGTAGAGAATGACCATATCTACTAGATTGCCGAATCTGCCTCAGATCGGATCATTATTATAGCCGGAATGATGAAATACATTTTCAGTTGCTTTCCCACCCCTTCCAGCGGTGCAGCCGCAGCTTATTCTATCTCTCTCTCTCTCTGCCCTGTGCAGTGTGCGTGCGCCCTCTAGCGGAGCAGATCTATAATCTATGTACATTGCAGAAAAATATAAGCTAATAAAATATATTAAAATTTCTCATTAATCATAAGCTCACATATTTGTATAATAACTGAGTGCGGGTATAAAATTAGAGTTGCGCTCAATGCGCCGCACAACGTTCCCTCTCGTTTTTAAAAGGGGTATGTCCGTTGTATCTTGGTCTGTACAAATTATCACATTCTCATATGCTCCAACACTTTGATATTTAACAAAAAAATGCAAAATAAATAAAAAATCAATTAATTTAGATGATCTGGAAAAGCTAGATGCGTCTGCAGTCCGTGGGCGAGAATACACAGAAAGGAAAATTAAGCCAATTGGGTGGGAAGGGGACATCTGAAGGGAAGCCAGCTGCTGTTCGCACCAACCTACCGCATCGCAGCAAGCGGCGTCCTATCATTTCCAATTAGTTCCTTCAATTACTCAGTTGGTCAGCTACTTAAGTGCTCGGCTTGGTTCCTTCCGAGTTGATTTTTAATTTCATTCTCTCACGCGGACACCCTTGTTGTCTGCCTATGCAAGCCACCCAAGCCCCGCCGCCCACACGGGGTACTTCATCATTCAATGGAGGAACAGGAACCCTTCGGCGCTGGATCTGAAGCTGGAGCTGGCGATGGCTGACTCCCAGGGCAAAACAAACTTAACAAACTAAATTTGGCCGAAGGCGTCATTTTAACTGCCGCTTACTCCGGCACCCCGGCAGCAGCCACCTTCCTCCAGCTATCCTTGCCGACATTTCAATGCCTTTTTAATCTAGAACAAAAGCAAACTTAATTTGCCACAACATCTGAGATGGCACGATGGGGCAAAGAAAAAGGCAACAGCAACAGCAACGGCAACGGCAGAGGACAGGCTACGGATGGGTACCGTGTCTGGGGCTGGGGGAGTGAGGGCTGGGGACAACTACGAGGACGTCACTTGACACATAATTTAATTACAACAACACTTTCGGGGTGGAGGCGACCACGCGCGAGCCACAAAGGAGTGTGGATGGGCATTGCTACTTTGAAGTTCAGCACTCTGCCTCCACCCATCAGCCCGCCAGCAGCAGCAGCACTCGTCGTTTGCCTCTGCCTCTGCTACTCGCCACTCTCTACTCTCCACTCTCCACTCGCCTCGCCTCGCTACGAGTGTTGAGCAACAACTTTCGAGTGCAACGCGTCCTGAATTGTAATTAGTGCCCAGGAGCAGCCAGCCAGCCGGCTGCCAGAGATCTGGCTAGATCTGGACTGGGAAGCAGGCCAAAAAAAGGGAGAGTGTGACAGAGATGGAGCGAGAGAGAGAGTGTGGAGGAGATGGCTTCGCTTGATTTATGGAGCGCGCGCATTTGTAATTGTTATTACGTGTGAATGCTCCACTCGAATCCACTTCAGACCAACTCAATTGAGCCCCACTCCATGTCGTGGCCATAAATTCGTTATCGGTGCTAATTGTTGAACGAATGAAGCGTGATTTGATAAGGCGCACCACTCTGCCTACGGAATCACGGTCACCAAACCATTTGACCCATTTGACATTGACATTGACATTCGACACTTGACCCGGTTCACTTCCATTTGGAAGTGTTACACACAAAGCAAAAAGATTCGCTCAACGCGGCAACGAGTAGATGTGTCGTATCGTTGTCGTTGTCGAGAGATCAGATTGATTGGGGGTTGGTTATCGTCTGAATGATCTTCAATCTACAACTAGTCAAGTGATTTTTTATTGTTCCCCATCAAAGACTAGGACGTGGCATAAATGAATATATATCCAGGATCACAGTATCACAGAATTTGTCCTGGCAAAAAGTAGAAAGGAAAAACAACTCTACTAAAAGGCAGCTTACTTAAAATTCAGTTCTAGTTTCATCAATAGTAGTATACACTATGTGTGTGTGTGTCTATATATTTCTTCGATATGAAGGTGTCACACTGCTGTGTGTGAGTGTGTGTGCTAAGCCATAATCGTGTTGTTTTATATGTATATAGCAGCTCTTAATGCCTCCTAGTCCTCTGCTTGATGCTCTTCTCCATGCTAAGCTATCTTTGCTGTACTATTTTGATTTGTTTTTCTCCAGCTGCTGTGCAAGGTAACATGTTGATTCATCGAAAATTGACCAAATACAATTAAATAGAAAACAATTTCGCCCAATTATTCCAGCACTGGGGGGGAGGTAGTAAAGGGGCTGGCAGGCAGGCAAACTTAATTCCCAATTAGACGGAAAATGGTTGAATGGCCAACAGAGAATTCAGCTGCACTTCTAGCTGTAGCTGCAGCTTCTGGTGCTGCTGCTGCTGCTATTTCGGGGATCTGGCTATTGTTTTCGGTGCTTTGTTTTGGGGGCAGGGAGCGCTGACTTATGTATTTCGCACCACAATGAATCGGTAATCCCCTCCGACCAATCGATTTGATGGGATGATGGGGCAAAGGTGCATGCCATGCATGCCTCATAAGCACCAGCATCGATAAGCCATGCCGATTCTCGAATTGAATGGAAATTACTTCGCACTTAACTCCTGGGATCAGGACAAACAATTGGGCTTCCTTACCAGCGCCAGCACCAGCTCCAGCACCAGCATCAGAGCCAGCATCAGAGCCAGCACTTGTTGTTCAATAAGCGGATTATGTGAATTTTGGCCGGCCGCACAGCCTGGGCCGGCATTGCACGCAGTCCCCGCCCCATCATTGCCCCAAAGCCTCGGCACAAAGACAAAACGTTCTCTCTCTTCAATGTGCGAATATTTGAGTGGATTTTTATTATTCACAGGTTTCTCGAAAATAGCCTAAGCCTGTTCGGTTCTGCAGCAGGTTAATCGGATCCCGAGGTGCTGGCATCGGTGGATGCGTCTGTGCTCGCCTCTGTGCTGGTGGAGACCGCCTCTGTGCTGGAGCCTGCCTCTGTGGAGGAGGACTCCGCCTCAGTGGAGGAAGAGCCTGCCTCTGTGGAGGAAGAGCCCTCTGTGGAGGAGGATCCAGCCTCTGTGGAGGAGGATCCAGCCTCTGTGGAGGATGAGCCCGCCTCTGTGGAGGAGGAGCCCGCCTCTGTGGAGGAAGAGCCTGCCTCTGTGGAGGAGGAGCCCGCCTCAGTGGAGGATGAGCCTGCCTCTGTGGAGGATGAGTCTGCCTCTGTGGAGGATGAGCCGGCCTCTGTGGAGGAAGAGCCCGCCTCTGTGGAGGAGGAGTCCGCCTCTGTGGAGGAAGAGTCCGCCTCTGTGGAGGATGAGCCCGCCTCTGTAGAGGATGAGCCAGCCTCTGTGGAGGATGAGCCCGCCTCTGTGGAGGATGATCCAGCCTCTGTGGAGGATGAGCCCGCCTCTGTGGAGGATGAACCCACCTCTGTGGAGGATGAGCCAGCCTCTGTGGAGGAGGAGCCCGCCTCAGTGGAGGAGGAACCCGCCTCTGTGGAGGAGGAGCCAGCCTCTGTGGAGGAGGAGTCCGCCTCTGTGGAGGATGATCCAGCCTCTGTGGAGGATGAGCCCGCCTCTGTGGAGGAGGAGCCCGCCTCTGTGGAGGAAGAACCTGCCTCTGTGGAGGAGGAGCCAGCATCTGTGGAGGAGGAGCCGGCCTCTGTGGAGGAAGAGCCCGCCTCTGTGGAGGAGGAGTCCGCCTCTGTGGAGGAAGAGTCCGCCTCTGTGGAGGATGAGCCCGCCTCTGTAGAGGATGAGCCAGCCTCTGTGGAGGATGAGCCCGCCTCTGTGGAGGATGATCCAGCCTCTGTGGAGGATGAGCCCGCCTCTGTGGAGGATGAACCCACCTCTGTGGAGGATGAGCCAGCCTCTGTGGAGGAGGAGCCCGCCTCAGTGGAGGAGGAACCCGCCTCTGTGGAGGAGGAGCCAGCCTCTGTGGAGGAGGAGTCCGCCTCTGTGGAGGATGATCCAGCCTCTGTGGAGGATGAGCCCGCCTCTGTGGAGGAGGAGCCCGCCTCTGTGGAGGAAGAACCTGCCTCTGTGGAGGAGGAGCCAGCATCTGTGGAGGAGGAGCCCGCCTCAGTGGAGGATGATCCAGCCTCTGTGGAGGATGAGTCCGCCTCTGTGGAGGATGAGCCTGCCTCTGTGGAGGCGGAGCCAGCCTCTGTGGAGGAGGAGCCCGCCTCTGTGGAGGATGAGCCCGACTCTGTGGAGGAGGAGCCCGCCTCTGTGGAGGATGAGCCCGCCTCTGTGGAGGAAGAGCCTGCCTCTGTGGAGGAAGAGCCTGCCTCTGTGGAGGAGGAGCCCGCCTCTGTGGAGGAGGAGTCCGCCTCTGTGGAGGATGATCCAGCCTCTGTGGAGGATGAGCCCGCCTCTGTGGAGGAGGAGCCAGCCTCTGTGGAGGAGGAGTCCGCCTCTGTGGAGGAGGAGCCAGCCTCTGTGGAGGAGGAGCCCGCCTCTGTGGAGGAAGAGCCTGCCTCTGTGGAGGAGGATCCAGCCTCTGTGGAGGACGAGCCCGCCTCTGTGCTGGAGGAGCCTGCCTCTGTGGAGGAGGAGCCCGCCACTGTGGTGGACGAACTTGCCTCTGTTGTGGTTGTGGTCGTGGTTGATGTGGTCCTTCTTGGACCCCATGGACCCCACGGACCCCATGGACGGCCTGGACGGGTTGGACGGCTTGGACTCCATAGACCGCCTGGACCGAATAGACCGCCTGGACCAAATGGACCGCCTGGACCAAATAGACCACCTAGACCACCAGGAAGACGTCCGGGGCCTCCAAGGCCTCCAAGGCCACCTGAACCACCAGGGCGACGTCCGGGACGTCCTGGGCGACGCTGGAGACTTCCACGGCCACGAGATCCTCCTGGACGCCATCGACCACCACCAGGTCCTTGAGCGGCGGCCAAAGCGACCACGGCTAAGAGAGCGACAATAATTAAGATGCGCATTTTGTTATCGGTCTGCGATTGTTTGTGGCAGACAACTCTAACTGACCTTAGCACCCACATAGGGCACTATATATAGTAGGAACGGGCCATATATATAAAAGAGCTGGGCAGAGTCACCGAATCGAGCGGAGCCACCACCCCCCCTCCACAGGTGTTTCACTCATGACGTGTACAGGCTGAGCAAATTAACGTCAGTGGTGATAAGGTAAAAAACCCAACACCCCACACGCTCCAAGTTCCCGTCCAATGGCAGCGTCCAGAGATCCGCCTAGACACCCATGAGGGTAGATGTATTGAATCTCGCACCAAAGTCGGTTCAAACAGCTGTTGCCGGAATGTTTGCCTTGCATAAGCCAGGGGGACTGATGGACCGACCGCCTTCTGGTCTGGTCCCTTGTGTCCACATCTATCGCTGGCAAATGCAAAATATTTGCCATCGAAAGATGCTTGCATAATGCACTCGATGCTGTGCCAAGTGAACGGCGTCAGCGGAAATACGAGTATAGTAGTAACTACTATTGTTGGATAAACATCAACAGTGAAGCGATGGATGGATTGGTGGAGTGATGGAGTGGAGTAGGGAAGCAGTGGTGCAGGTGCAGGTGCAGCAATTGGAGTAGATATTGTTATTGAATTACAATTCTAGAATATATATGTATGTATCTTAAGGAAACGAAAAAGTGTGTGTTCTTATAAAACAAGTTTCAGTTAATGTTTCAATAGTAGTCTTGACTTTATCGTTGTTCTGCATGAGCTATTCGAGACATGCGAGACCAAACTTTGTCTTCTATGATTATTTGAATGCTATTTCCACATCGTTTGTGTTTTCTACATACACGTACATAGTGCAAAGTGCATGTAGATTAAAAAATGTGTTTAATTAAGTCTCTTTTTTTTCATGTGTCGCAATTTGCAATACAAGTCCTACTATATTAGGCAGTTCCAAGTTGAAGTAAACAGAAACCACGAAAAGTACATACTCTTAGGTACATACATATGTGCACTGAGTAAACGGAAACTTGCTTTGTTTTGTTATGTACTTAATGGCAAATAACAAATTTGATTCTTCACTGATGCTAGCACGTACTATAATTACCATCTTTGGACTAATAACAAGTTGACGACGTAATTCTTTGTGGTAAACACGATACACCGAAAATAGTAACGAGTTAATTTGTGTCATTCGATATACAAATGCATATATGTACATATGTAAATACAGTTGTGCGTATGTGTATGTGTATATTTACACAATTAATATCTCTAAAAGCTTTGCTCTCTTCCCTCCCTTCCCTCCCTTCCCTCCCATCCCCTCATTCCTTTATCTCTTATCATTTATGCTCTGTGGTGTCGGACTGTCTGGTGGTGTCTGGTGTTTGCCATGAAATTTCTCGACTGTCATTTGCAGTTTTGGTAAGCGTTTGGTTACTTCCAGCCTTCAGTCCATCTCCTCCTCCCCATTCGAACCAGTGTGCATATGTATGTTTGTTTGTTTGTGTGTATGTATGCAATGAAGCTGTTGTTTGTAATTGAAATAAATTGTCTTCGGTGTTTTATATGTATATTTAAAGGCGATTCGTTTTGTTTGGTTTCATTTTATCAAAATGCGTAATTAAGTTTCGGCCTGTGTTATGCCTTGACTCCCCACATGGAGATTGAAGGAGCGCTCCTGAGACATTTATTTTATTTACCTTTAAATCGAAAATGGCTTAGAATTTTACAGCATCGCTGCTTTTTATTTATATGTTGTTTTATTTAATTAACTTTCAGTTAAGGAGGGTATCAAATTATACGAACGAATATAAGTTAAATTTGCTTCGATTAATTTTCTTAATTTCGCTTTTCAACACTGCGGAACAACGGAACCGGGAACAGCCCAATTGTGGGAAGCAGCTCGAAATTTGAAGACTTTAACGATTTTCGTTGCATTTTGGGTTAAAATGAAAACGGCCCACACTTTGTTCTCAGCTTATTTGATTTCAGGCCCCCCTCCCCACCCCATAAGGGCGATGATGGTGCAGTCGAATCGACGGTAAAGCCAAAACCAAAGCAAAGGATAAAGAAAACAGAACAACAACAAAAGTTTTTATTTGCATTTCTTTGCCATTTCGCTGCAAAACAGAAAGTGAATCGAAAGAAGTCTGCAGGTATGGCCTGGTGCTGGTCCTGGCCCAGGGGAGGTCGGTCTCTTCCCCCCTCCCCCGCAGGAGCTTGTTTCATCTGGAAAAGCTCAACGGGAACCAGAACGGATAGGCAAGCTTTGCAAAGTGTTGAATCTGTTAATACACTAACACTTAGTTGGTTCTATGAAATATATACCAAGGACTATGCAATTTTCCACTATATCTATGCTATATCCTTTGCTATGAGTAAGGAATGGTTACATCGAATCGGAGAATCGTAGTACCCTCTGCAAGTGTATCAAAATCCAACTCATTTTACACAGATTCTTCTTCGCCTTCGTCCTCTTCTGCTGTTTCTCACTCTACTTCAGTCCATCCCCGTCCACCCGTCCACCCTACCCACGAACCACTTTCAATACATATAAACAATTGAAATGAATTTGTTTCCTGTACACACACACCCCGAACACACACACACACACACACACACGTACGCAACAAGAAGAGCAACAAAAAAAAAAGGGAAAAACTTTGCCGACAAACTTTGACTTTGGTTATTGTTACAGTTTAACTTTGTTGCTTTTTCCATGCCTTCTTCTTCTCCGCTCGTTCCCCTTTTTGCTACCCTATGTTTGGCTAGCTAGTGCAAGTGGATTCGTTGTTATCCCAGAATAGGTTAGGATTCATTGTTTTAAATGAAAATGTACAAAAAAATGTACAAAATAATGGCAACATTTATTTAACGCCTTCAGCCATGGCAAACACCTTTCGTAGCAGTCAGTTAAAGATAACTCCAAACAGGAAGAATGGAAAAAGAGGATATATTTGGGTCTGGACAACTGACAATTAGCTGTTCCGTTGCTCGCTATGTTGCTCTCGTACTTGTGCCATGTGCTCTGGCTCTGCCTGTGCCGCTGCCTCTACCTCTGCCGCTGTCACTGCCTGTGCCTCTGTCTCTGTCACTCCCTCTGCTCTTGTACTAGACGCTCTTGCTGTTATTTCCGCTGTTGCTGTTGTCGCCAACGCAGACGAAGCTGTCGCTGACGCAGGCCATCTTTCAGCATGGTGAGAGGGCGGGCGGGGGCAGTGGGGCGTGGAAAACGAAACTTTTCAAATAAAATGATTTCTTATTTAGGCATCCGATTTGAGAAACGCCTCTCCTTCTACCTCCCCCACACCAGGACACCCTTTGACAGGACTCTTGAGTTTCCACGATACGATACCCGCCCGATGCTCTCTGATTTTGAATGGAAATTTCAGAATGTAATGAAATCCGGATACGACATATTTACATATACTGTACATACTTTTCAGTATGAATAAGCTTTTTATTTTTTTTGTCTAAAGATCTTATACTGCTGTCGTTAGGATCTGCTTTTGATTAGGGCAAGTCGTCGGCTGGAGACTCGGAGGATGGAGACTCGGAGGATGGAGCCTCGGAGGATGGGGCCTCGGTAGAGTTACCGTGCGGGCGACCGCCGGGTGGACCTCCATGACCACCATGACCACCATGTGGACCTCCAGGACCTCCAGGACCACCGGGACCTCCAGGACCACCGGGCTGACGTCCAGGACCTCCAGGACGCCTGGGTGGTGGTCCTCCCGGACCACCGGGAGGACCTCCGGGTCCACCGGGACCTCCAGGCCGCTGGGCGACAGCTACAGCGACCAGGGCAAGGAGAGCAACAAGAATAAAGACGCGCATCTTCGGTTTTGTTTTAGACTGAATGAACAACTCTAACTGACACTGTCGGCCACTACCGGCCCTATATATACTCCAGCTAATTAGCCCGACTTGGACAAGGCACAGATGTTTCTGCGCTGATGTTTTCACTGGGCAAACATTAAATGGAAAACATTAAGGCAAATAGTGCGGCGCATTTCCGATTGGGTTAATGTACATTAAGTTGCATAATTCAATACTTAACAATGCTACTGGAAGGTTCAAATATAGAAGCTTTAGTTCGGCTTGTTTGGAGTCATGACTACGCAATGTTGAAGGATTTAGAGTCATTTAAATCACATCTATTCGGTTTCTACGAAGCAAATATTACCCCAATCGAACAAAAACGAGTCCTCCTAACAGATAAACTCTCCAAAAACCCTCATTAACAACGCCGAAAACTCCAAAAGAACACCCAACCCATATTAGATTGCATAATAAAACTATGTAAGGGGCTCAATTTGTCCTAAAAACTTGTCCCAAAACTGGAACGTTGCCAATCTCATCGACAAAACGCTACGAATCCATAAGAAACCCGTAACACTGCCAGAAACATACCGAAAACTATTCAAAGACTCGAAAGACAATTTAAAATCATCACACCTCGTATTCACAAACGGCTAAAAAACAGAAAAAAAAAAATATATAGTAAAAAATGGTATTCTGCCCTTCAACTCATCTGAACTTACCGTCGAAACAACATAAATTCTAGAGGCGCTCGAACACTCTAAAAACAAAAGAGATAAATTGGACAATTCAAGTATTATGTCAAAAATTGACTATGGGTAAAACCATATACCACTCAGCTGTTAGAATGGCCCTCGGTGCATTTCGCTCCTCAACAATCTACTATACGAATCTCACATTAGGCCCATGGAACACAGAACTAAACACGCTATATTAAAAAACATTAAAATTATATCCACTGCAAAAAAAACTCCATTAGAAGAAAACATTATAAAAATTTTCGAAAGCGAAACGAGTCTCAAAATTGCCATCAACAATAAAAGATACAATCGACCACTGCAAAGCGATACTACTACTACATCCTGTTCCTATAATAAATAAAAAAGAAACCACTCCAACGTGGTCGTTTAACTTGTCTAAGATAAATAAATCCCTTCACACCTCATCAAAACCACAACACACCACCGATAGTTTACCATCAAAACTTCCTAGAAATAAAAAGTTCCCTCAAACAACAAACGTTCCTATACACAGACGGCTCTAAATCCGTTAGCGTCACCCCCACACAATACATCATACCCAGCAAATGCTCCCACCATATTCCTCTATTTTACTGCCGAAATAGCAGCAATCCGAATCACTCTCAGCTCTTACAGAACTAGAAACTCCAACAACCATACGTACTACACATAAGAAATTAGAAAAATCATTTCAAAATACAAACAGACCAAGCTGCTAAGCAAGCAATCACTTTACCATTAATATTAGCACAAAAAAACTGCAACATACCAGATACCCTTAAATACATCAGTAAACAAATAAAAACCGAATACGATCTAATCTGAAACAAAACACATCACTCTACCTTGTGGTGTAATTTTTGAGGTCAACTCAAAAAAGTAGAACGATATCGAATCTTTAAACACAACAATCTCTAGAATAGGCACCATAATATTTATGAGACTTCGAATCGGTCACACTAAACTGACACACATCCACACATCCTATGTATTTGACAAAACACCTCATCCTACATGCCAACAATGCAATCAAAATCTAACCCTGTCCCACATATTCCTAGAATGTCCACAGACATAAGCGCCTCCAAAAAACCCTAGAAGAAATAGTAGATCCCATAAATATAGTTACAACAATTCAATATCTGAAATCGATAAACCTTTACAATAGCATATAAGTTTAATCCTAGTATTAGTTACTAAAATTAAGAGACACATATATAGACTTGTAGCCATATATAATAGTATAATAATTCTAGTTATAAAATCCATTGTTAAATCAATATTGTTATTTGTTACAACATAGAATTTAAGCAGAAAGCCATTTCAGCTATTGCTTAACACAAATTAACAATTGCCCGCATTAAGCCATTAAGCTGCAAAGAAAACAAATGAAATGACGCTTATTATTACACTAAACGTAATTTCAATAGATAAAGAAGAATTCAAGACAAAAACAAAACCTTACACACTGTATGTAGTCAGTGGTACCGAAAAATAAATTTAGATAAATTAAACATTGGCGATTACTTTGGCTGCGGCCACCAAAAGTTTGGTAGACTGGATCAATAAAATAATCCGCCTTAACTGTAATCAACTAGCATCCCCTGGCCTTAGTCCACCTACTAAATTCATGTCAAGTTCTCATTCATGTCAAACAGTCTACATTCAGCAAACACAAACCCCCTAAAACATTCTTATCAACCCCAACCCAAATAACATACAAAAAATCTTACTCTTGCCAAAAACATGTACCATCCAACATGTACCACACAATCTTATAACCCTTTCAATATAAGCATAAAAAGACAATGTATACATATAATAAATAATATACATACATATATTATCAATCAATTACTCATAAATAAGCTAATATTCAATCAACAAAGCCGAAGCAAAGGCAGCCAGCGCCATGCCACGTAAGTAAGGTAATTTTTGTAAGCTTTTCTATACCTTATAATAATAATAATTATAATGAAATCTATTCGGTTATTCTCATAGGCATATCAAGATGAATATCTAACCAATTATTATTCCAGATCCAGAAGTTTAAGGCAAAAGTCAGATACCTAAAGATCCATGTGAAAGGTTAAGTATTTGTGTAAATCTGTTCTGGAAACCACAACCTGAAGAGAAAATTTAATTTATTCAACTCTTAATATACATACAAACATATGTACACATATATGTACTTATCATAAAGATTTCTCTTGGCCTGGTTAACCCACGCAAAATGGAGAATGAATGAAAGTCTGGCAAAACGATTCAGATAAAACCTCAAGTTCCTTGCAGGGATTTGCGCGATACAATAACCTTCCTTCCACTTGCCACATGCCACTTGCTGTAGTAGATCCTTGAGCATTTGGCACTTGAATGATACTCCGAACTTATAGTACATCTACAAAAAAAATGTCTACAGATGATTTCGTTTTATTGCTTTATGACTGTGCTGAAAAAATGTTTCTTCGTCTGTGCTTTGTCCGTGTGTGTGTGTGTCGAGGGGGTGTCGCGGGTGGTGTCTCGGGAAAGTGTTCGCTGCAGTCCCGCCTCCCCGTGAACTCTTATGAATATTTCACAGCGGAAGACAAAAGTCGCGAAAGATGCTCAAACTTTGACATTCAGACGGAAGTTGGCTCTATCCCCAAACGTCCCGCGGAGACCTGCACATATCCCTCTCCAACACTAAACTGCAGCCCTTACTCAAGTGTAACAGTTTCGCCTGCGGGATTTATTTTTTGTTTAGTTTAATTTATGAATCTATTAAAACAGCAACAATGCATGCGGACGCCTGGAGAAGGATTACGTGGGCGAAGGACCTTTTTCACAATAACTTTTGATGATCTGTTTGGCACGGCGCGTGCTGTGAATCGTCAATAAATAAACATTTTTGACGCTCTCAAAGTGCACGGCGAAACCCTGAACCCCCCCTACCCGTCTCAGTGAAAACCATTTTGTGGCATCCATGCTGAGAGTGTCTGTCTCATCCTTTTAGAATATGATAAACAAAGGGGCAAAAATCACGTTAAACAATTTCTCAACGAGTTTCAAACTGGAATGTTGTCTGTACTATCAAAAAGTTCTTGGGATTTCAAGCGTTCATGTTTTTTATCTGTGTTCTATCAGATATCAAGGTATACATACATATATATGTCAACCGATTTCTAATTGAGTTAGAAATCTACATATAGAAGGTGACACGAGAGGCGATTCGTATGGCTAGATATTTGTTTTAATTCAAATTAAAATAGATAAATTCAGGTGGAAAAATATGAAACGTATTAAGGGAAAATAATCACATTGCCGGATTAGGTGACCTTTAAACTATAGTCTTAGCAACATGACCCATGCATGACCTTTGCAAATTTGACTATCACCCAAAATACATCCATAGTACACCTCTCAACGCCTTCGATAACCCCCCATGACCAATCTCGTTTGGTCTCCCATTACCAAATAACGTCATAAATGATACTAGCAGGAGGGAGTCACTTAAATTTGTCACTTGCCCTGAAGCTTAATACGTGATGGGTGCGTGCATTGGGTGGCCTGGTGGTGGCGTTGATTTGTGGTCGATGGCATCACTAAAATTTTGATTAGCTCAGCATATACGAGTATGCAGCCACCCGGCCACACACATCGGAATGTTAATATGTTGATGAGGCATTATTGAGTACCTGCTGTGCACAATCGGACAGTCCACAATGGGTGCCAGTCCTCGGGCAGTCACAGTTCCAGCGATGCTACTGCCTCCGCTCTCCTTTTGGTTTACGAATTCCGACCCACATACCGCTATGACAAGAATGAGCGATGCGGGACGAGTCGGATGGGGACGGTTGGGAACGGAACGGAGCGGATCCCGTGTTGGTTGAGTGAACGGAACCGGGGCCAGAAATGTTATTATGCAAAATAATAACAACGCACCGCACTATGAAATTAAATTTGGAATCCCAGCAGTGAGTAAACTTAAAATACAAGTTATTGCAACACCAGCAAACCGTTCTGTTCCACATGTGTGTCAGTATATACATATGCATATGTATGTACGTTCGTGTGTGTGTTGCCACATGACTGGCTTTGACTCTGACTCTGACTATGACTCTGAGTCAGAGTCGGGGCCCATGGATGCTTCTTTGGTTGTCTGACATTCGTTGCCGTTGCCACAACGGGTACTACATATACGGGTGGGTCGTACTCGCAAAGGGACGCAAAGAGATAAGGGGGGGTTCCCCTTTTTGTTTTAAAGGGAGCTCGTAAATAATATTGATGCCGAAAAGGATGTGTACCTGAATCCACACACGTGGAGCTGTTACTCGAGGATATACCAATCGAAAGGGGTACCCAAAAATAATAAGAGTTTCAAAGAAAAATAATACTGGATAGACAAAGAAGGAAAAAACAAACCCTTGGAATAGGTTATTCATACAAGAGAAGTTCCTTCATTTTCATAATCGTTAAGAGTTCTTTAACTTTTATACCAACTTTCCCCCATCTAGGGAAAGAGTATTTCGTCTTCGTTGTGTTCCAACTGCGAGCTTTCAGCCGTTTTTCTGCAGTAGTTTGCTGGCTGCGTTCATTCCTTTTTCGGGCTGCTTTCCCTGCTCTGGCCTTCATTCCTCTCTGCTCTGTTGTGCTCTGGTGTGGCCTCGTGTCGAGTGTGGATGTGTGTGTGTGTGTTGGTGTGCGGATGGGTATGTGTGTGGGAATGAGAACAAGAGCGTTGCCGTTGCCGTTGCATTTACCGTTTTCGGCTCGTTTTCTTTTTCGTGGGAGTTGGAAGACAAATTGATTTCATGTCTGAAACTTCTTAAGCGCCTGCATCGGGGGAATCCTTGGCGCCTTCCCACTACCCACTACCCACTTCCCACTCCCTCTATTCATCTATCCTGTTCTGGGCCGGGCTAGTCTAGTCGGTCGTGCGGTGTTTGTGTTTCAAATTTGATATTGTGCACATGAAGCGCAGCCAGATCCACCTACTCGGACGAGTATTTGGCTCAGCTCCCTTCCGCTGCTGCCTTTTTGGTTTCCTTCTTTTTTTTTCTTTTATTTGTGTGTTCTCTGTTAAATTTGTCTAGAAATTGATGCGCTCTGCTCGAAACAATATAGCAAGACAACAACAGCAGCTCAGTGGCAAAGGCAACATGTTGCAATGGCCATCAGACCGGGTCCACCTCTTTTTGCCAGTGTGCCCCACGCCAGGTTGCATGCATTTGGCGCATATTTTGCGGCACTTCGGCTGCGGCTTCGCCTTCGCTGTCATAGACATGAGAAATATACAGATACATATACATACAAAAACACATAGTAGATGTATGTACATATGTATGTACATACATATGTATGTATGTATATGGCAAAATATTTGCAATTTCGTTTGGTATTCCCACAAGTGTGGCCATAAATTGCCCCTCATAATACGAGGTGGGAACGCTTTTTCACCCCACTTTTCTCTCCGCTTGTTATCGATTGTTTATCCTTTACTATATAGTAGTTTCGACCGTCTCTCCCAATCACTTTTGGTGGCCATCAAGGAGTTGACCCAAAGAGGTTTTCTTGCACCAAAGGATTCAGATTCAGATTCAGCTCAAGTGGAACAAAGTGGACAAGCAAGCAAGAAGAAAGCATGGAAAGAAGAAATCAAAGTGCAAAGGGAGAGCGAAAAGAAGGCGGAGAAAGCAAAGGGATGAGCATGCATGAGGGAGTGGGCAGAGTGGGCAGAGTGTGCAGTTGGGAAAATTGGCAGTTCATTCGATTGGAACGGATTTTAATATGATCCATCAAGTGGCTGCTGGACAATTGGAATTCATCATCGAACCAAGTCGGTAATCAACTAAATGCTTGCTATCCTTCAAGGCTTACTCTCGAATGGGATAAATCGTAGAATATTGCTTCTGATATTTTCTATATCTATGGGAACTGGTACGAAAAAATAAAGCAGATATGTGAGGGGCTCGAAGAATGAGTATTCTTTAATGAAGGAGTCTGGATTTGTAGTCAATTGGATAGACCAAATAACCAAGGTAAACAAACTCTGTTCGAAATGTAAGTAATATAAATAAATGATTTAAAATTTATACAATTAACTGTGGGAAAACTCTCTGCCAGTCGGCCAAGCGGCGACGTCTTGAACGGAAAGGGTCTGTTTATAAGGTGCGAAAAAGGTGCATACTATTTGGGGCCCATTTCGATTTAGGAGTACTTAACATAAATACTTAATTAAGTATGCATTTACATGTATGTATGTAAGGGAGAACGTCCAAATAATTTTCTATACAGGCAACAGCCAAATATTCAAGAAATCACTCAGGAATAATTTTGACAAATTATATATTAATATACTTTATTCTTATACTTCTCTTAATTGACTTAGAAGCCCCAAATGGACCTTCAAAACTTTCACTATATTTTCCCTCATCATACAGCATACAGCCTTTAATCGATTTAAGGCTGTTATGGAAATTAAATCATAGTTTCCATGGTACTGCTTGTGAGTTGTCTGAGGTGTTCAAATGAAATTGAGTCAGTTATCGAATTACTTGTAGAAGTGTCCGACGTGTTCTTAATAGGATCATAGCCCCATAAGTAATTGAATTAGGTTGAATCATGTTGTGTGGCATTACGTACGAGTAGTATACGTTAAATATGAGCTCCTCTGGTATCTGAACGTTCTTGGGTATCAAAACAGTTTATCCATACTAAGTTCAATGCAATCCACTTCGAAGCCCTTTCCCCGCCAGCGTTTGCCGCTGTCCCTACCCGTCTCAATATATCGAGTGCGAAACTATAAAATGGTAAGTAGTCAAAACAAAAAAAGAAAAGAGGAAAAACCAGGAAAAACGCCATCAAGAGAAGAAATCTGGGAATAGTTTAGCCCGCCCCCCCTTTTGTTTTCCACACGCTTTGCTCGAAGTGCAGCCCTGCACCCCGCCCGGCCCGGCCATCGCTTCTCTGGTGCAACGGAGTATGCGTGAAAATCCTGGCAACTTGTTAGCTTATCCGGTGATTACATCGATAATGCTACGTGGTGTTTTAGCTTTTCAGCTACGTGCTGTTTATGCCTCGAGAGTCAAACGAGTGCTGCCCCAGACAGGGGCAAAGATGCGGGTACGGGCAAGGGCATGGTTACGGGGGTTCGGGTAGCCCCTGGAATGATACTGTTGCTATATCTGTTCGACTGTCTCGATGTCTGTCTGCAAGTGCTTGGGTCTGAGTGGGGGCCTCCGTCTTGGTGTGTTACTTTTGTCCTGGACTAAGAACTGCACAACTCTCCACTCTACTATTTCCCTTTGTTATGCCCTACAAAAGTGGGTATGCCACCTGCTGGCAGTTGTCTAGAATATTCACAAGCTATAAATACATATATAAATAAACGTTTAATTTCCATTAACATTTAAAGATTAAATTTGCTAACTACTAATTGGAATATTTGTGCATCAGAATGCATTAATGAAATCAATACAGGGATACATTATGGATTTCTATCCCAATTAACCAATCAATCAATCCATCAGGTTCTGTTTGCAATTGGTGATCATATATACATATGCCAGTTTAGTTGCCTAAAGTTAGGGTACAACAGAGCTCGTCTTGTCGATTCAATTCGAAACGAGTCTAGTCGAGTCGAGTCGATTCCGTGTCTGTGTTGTATCTCTTGTAATTTTTGGCATACAAATGCGCAAACTGCAGCCGGGGGGTTGGGGTTGAGGTTGGAACGTGGCATGGTGGCATGTGCAGTTGCCTGCTAACAGTCTCCTGCCCGCACTTTGTACATTTTATTGCCCTCAGTCGCGTCGAGAGCTGTAAGCAGAGACATTTGTATGGGCAAACATGTATCCAGCAACTCCTTTGGCACTCCTCTTCCTTCTTTAAGCCATTTCACTAGCTGTTATTCACGCGCTCAATCAATTTTTCATGTTTTTACAACCAGGAAGCCCGGCACCGAGCAGGACACAGCCCTGCCAGGGTAGAGTAGGGTTGGGTACGGTAGGGTTGGGTACACTTCTCGGGGTGTTGCTTTTTGTTGCATCGTTTCGCTTCTTTCTTGTGGCTGCTCTTATCCTTCTGTTACAGTTTCTTGTGGGTCTGACACTAATGATATTTCATTGGTTCTGATTTATAGCTCCTTACTTGGGGTTTTCTCTCTCTCTATCTGTGCTTTGCATTGCTAAACAGCAAACAGCAAGAACGACAAAAGTAAACCCAGCGATAGCTGCGGCAATAAGCCAATAGGTAACACAAGCCAGATAATAGCTCGGGATTGGATAAAGCTTACCCACCCGCTTTCTTAATCCAACTGTCTGTCTTTTTACAACTGTTCCTAGCCAGAGTTGCCAGACTGTCTGTGTGCTAAAAGCAGAATGTTCCGATTCCACTTGCAACGCAAAGAGAGTCTGCCAACAGGTGGAAAAAAAACATATAATGCATACCAGATTATCTTGTTGTAGTATCTCTATTGACCAGCAGAACAGCGAGCAACCTTTTCGACTTCGAGTTCCATAGCAAAATAAAAAAAAAAAAAAAATAAAATAGAGAAAAGGTTATTCTGCGTCACTTCAAATTACCACGTAAATTAAATTAAAAACTTGTGAATAAAAGAAAACAGGTGAACAAAAAATTTGATGAAGTTTTCCTTATGCTATATTTGTCGACAACCCCTCCCCTCACACAGACAAACACATTGCGTGTTTGGACGCGCTTAATGCGGCCAGAGAATTGGTTAGATGGTCGGGGCGTCGTATCTTGGCAAAAGTTACTCCTGCTGCTGCTGCCGCTGCTGCTGTATGGTTCTCATCTCGAAGACCGTAATGTTAACGCAATTATTACGCATTTCTTATGATGTAATCAGACGCAGCTTGGTTTTCAAATGAAAATATGCCATCCCTATCCCCCACCATTCGCATACGGATTCAAATACTCATCCGCAGCCGTAGCCGTAGCCGCAGCCGCATCCTTATTCTCATACCATATCCCGCTGGTATCCTTGCTGGAGATGGGCCTGCGCTTTTTGCGGCAAAAGTTTGCCCAGGTAAGGTTTTGCCGAGCAGTCTCCCCTGCCCGCCCTCCTCTGGCCAGGCAGCGCTGAAAATGAAGCAAAATAAAACTAAATTATGGCAATTGAAAATGAAAAGCGAAAATTAAACGCATAATGAGTCGCAACAGAGGAAAGAGAAAGATGAAGAGGGGAGAACTGATGCTAAGGGTAGGCTCAAGATAAAAGCAACAAGCAACAAGCGACGACGAGAATGAGAATGAGGAGGCGGACGACGAAGACGACGACGACCGGGATAACGACAAAACAGGATAATACAATAAAGGCCCGACAAACAACAAGAAAACTGCCAAATTATGAAGCAAAAGTTGGCGTGAAGCAATCTCAAGAGGAACACAAAGCGCAGGGCGTGTCGGCAGGGGGAAAGCGCATTATCCGAAGCCCTAATGCACTGTGCCACAATGCTCGGGTCGGGTCGGGTCTGGTCTGGTCTGGTTATGCTTGCCTGTGCCTGTGCCTTTGCCATTGCGATGAACCTTCCTTCCTTCATTGTGAACTCTGCCCAGGAACGCTGCTTTTGGCTGCCACTTGAGCACCAGCCAGCTGCTGGCTGTTGGTTTGAGGGGATGCTTTGGCTCTTTTTGGGTCTGGCCGCGCCGCGGTGTGGTTCGTTAGCTGGAAATGAAACGAAGGAGTAAAACCTGTGCAAACTCACGTCCCGTAAATCAGTCAAAAGAAATACGCTTGAGAACTGCAAGGAATCTTCAGAGTGCAGGGCGATGAAAATGTCAAGATCACTAGAAAACAATCCTCTCCGCAATTGTTTGGTACTTAGCTCCAACTTAGCTGCTGCTCCATTGTTCAATTTAAATATGAAATATAAATAGTATAAATATATATTTAACAAAGGATTCAAATTATTTAAACTGCAAAATAAAGTCAAGGTTCTTGCACTTCAACACATTGTTTTCGACACTCTTGTCGCCAGGCAAGCCGTAGCAGCATTCCATTCACATACAAACATATAATAGTGTATGTGCATATACATTCATACAGACAGATCAGGGCACACATACATACATATGTACATACGAGTTGGGCTGTACCGTTTCCATACATACTCGTACGCTGCAGCGCTAGGCAAACAAACGGCTCTGTCATTCAAATCTGACACAAGACAAATCGCATTGAGTGGCCTTCCAAATACATTGCATGTCTCTCTCTGCCCTCTGCTCTCCGCTCTTCTGGAACTTACTCGAATTCCTTCTTCTGCGAGTGAAATTCGCTACACTCGAGCAATCAATTCACAATTACGGTATTGCCTGCCGCTCGCTCCCACTTGCTTGCCAATGCCACTGCCACTGCCATTCTCATTCCCATTCCCATTCGCATTGCTATTCTGTTCCCATTCCATTCCGGAATCGCACGAATGCAAAGTTCAATTCAATCTCTCAGTTGTCACTGGCAAACACAATATGCGGAGGGATGTGGCGGACAGAGGCACATCTGTTGCTTGCTTTCTTTTCTCTCTTTGCATCTTTGCTGTCATTTCGGCGTGCTCCCAAGTTCACTTTCGCAAGATTTCGTTTTTGGGTTGAAAAAAGTATATTTTCAGGATATTTTCGGGCTTTTCGTACAAATTTTCAGAGAATTTTTTCTTAAATATATTAAAAAAATATTTTTTAACTCAAAAAAATCGTTAAATAATTCACACAATTTTAATATAATTTTTTCTGAATGGTTTGCGTTTCTAGTCGAATTTGTTTGCCATTAATATCGAATGGCTCAGATGAATTTGTACGATTTAAATTAAATCTCACAGAGTAATTGAATGTGAGAATGCCATCAGAATGCTGACTTTTGTGCTAAGCATTTAAATAAGTGCACGCGTGTGTGTGTGTAATGGCATTTTCAATGCGAAATCTAATGGAACGTGTTTAAAACAATTTGTCCCCAATATTGAATTACACACATGAGTGCCTTTTGAGTTCTTTTGAATGCGAGTGCAATGGCTTTGTCACTTGATGATATCCATGGAGAAGTTGGAGGAGGGGACCATAGAGTGCGGTGTTCACACGTACTGCATCTCCTGGCAACTTCATTGAATAGACAAATAATACCCACACGACTATACATCATATGTATACATATGTACATACATACATACGAGAATGCACTGGGCTTGTGTGTGTGTGCATGCATGTTCCTAAGTTTAGCTAAATCAGTGTTTGTGATTTTAGTTTATTTAGCTGGCAATCAATTTGTATCCTTGAAGCCATGCGGATGTGGACTCTGTGATGAGAAAACTCTTTTACGGGCTGCCCACATACGCAAGTTTTGCAGCACACTGTACTATAAATAGGGTGGTATGGGGTTTGCATGTTCCCTTGATTAACGGTGCACTACAAGCAACACGATCTTAATTGATGATCAACATGATTAGGTGTGTGGTCTTCGAAAGTATGATCTTATCCTTATAGAATAATATAGAAGGAATGAGAAAAAATTCGCAAAATGTCTTTGTAGTATTATATCTATCTCTCAGTGTCATCTTGAGAGTTCTCTGCCCACTCAGCAAGTGCTCTTCCAATTGAGAAGATGCACAGCTGCTGTATCATGCTCACATGCACTATGGGGAATGTGACCACTTTATCTGGCATTTACATGTTTTTTTTTTTTTTTTTGTTAAGTTTTCTAATTAGCACACATTTACTGTTAACGCATTTAGAAAACATCAGACTGTTATGCCCCAAAAATCAAAATGTTAAATTTAACAGTCCCATGTGAGAATAACAGCTGTTAAGTCAGCTGTTGCAATCGAAAGTACGTGCGCTAAGTTTTTTAAATTTTTGCATTGTGTTTTGTTTATAATACTTTGTGATGATGGCAACACAATTAGAAGAAAATAAATTCATTAACACTGATTTCGCAGGTTTGCACTGTGTTTTAAATAAATCGTTAAAATTGTGCGTCTGGGAAAAGTGAGGTTACCTAACAAAAATGCACAAAGTCGATTTGTTTGCAGTGTGGAATAGCGAGAGGGGCCGGCACGAACGAGAGAAGGCAATACAAAGTTATTTTGAGCTGCATGCGTGAAGTAATGCTAATATAATAAAAACATTTTAAAAGTAAAAAGCCACCAATTTTGCAATAATTTGCATTATAATTTGCTAAAATGTAATAGCATTTACAAGAACATTGAAAGAAGACATTCGCAATGGATAAACTGTACTAAAACTTTGCCTTTAGAAAAAAGTAATAGACCGGTTGGACGGCCACTTCTTTCATTTGGATAGAATGGCGAAAGGGCTCAAAGACTACATGGTCTTTTTGTGAAGAATCTCATTATTATTTGTATTTTTAATATTTAATATTGTTAACAACAATATTTATGTAAGAGAAAAATGGCCACACTGCCAATAAGAGAAAATGGTCACACTAAGTATGATCGATAACCAGTCGAGAGCGGGAAAGAACACGAAGCGTATGTAAGGGGAAGAGTGAACATTTTTTGGTACCAACATCGAATATATTCCAAGGAAATAAAACACACATATAATCACGGCATCCAAGATTGTAGTTTTATACGCATAAAAACGCTAAGGACTCAAAAATCTTGCTGCAGTTCTTCAAATTCTTGCAAGTACCCCGGAAAAAGACAAGCAAGTCAGGGAAGGATTGACAAAGCCCATTATTCAACCTATAAGTGCGTCCAAAGATGAAGTCTATTAGGTTTGTCGTCCACTGAAATTGGAGCTTCTCAAAGAAACAAAAGAAGCCATTTTAAAAGAGAACAAGGACATAAAATTACAAATTGAAAAATTGAAACCAACGATATGCAAAGTATCTTTACATGATACTCAATGTGTACATGTAAGATTCAGTCCATATCTTACTATAAAAATCGTTCCCTTTTTGATTGAGGTAATCCAGCTTCTTTCGAGAACAAGATGAATTGGAAGACAAAAGCCTACTTTTTCTTGAAAACTTTGAGCTGGAAAATGAAAAAAATAAAGAAAATTAGTAACAAATTGGTTTTTCATCATTTTGAAAGCGGAAGGGGGCGTGGCGAAACTCCTATCTGCAACGTAAGCACGTATAGGTGACTAAATTTGGAATGTTTAGATCTACAAAATCTATACTTATAATCATGCATATTCTAATTGTTCAAAATGCTTTTCTTATCAGAGTTCGAATCTGGTACAAAAAATATGTGCTCACAGCTGGTTGATTTGCGAAAAAAAACCTGTACAATCGAAGATTCAAGAATTTTTGGATGGAAATCGTTTTCGGTTGGTCATGACGTGGACTGTTCAATCTGACACTCGACTTAATGTTTGGCGTTCAGTTGTTTTTACTGATGAACGAGAAAGAACGTAAGGAGTCGCTGTAAACGCGACTCTACTTTTATACCCGTACTCAGTCTGTACACATGCGATTTATGAGGAATTTTTAAATGTTTTATCAGTTTTTACATTTTACATTTGTTTGCTGCATCTGTCATCTACATCTACGTCAGTTCTCACAACAACACACGTACACTGCACGAGGCAAAGTCTGTGAGCGCGAGTGTGAGTGTGAGAGAATCAACCCTAATAAAAATGTATATTTTGTTGCGGGGGGCAACCCCCGCAAGGGGACTCGCTGCTGAAAATTCATTTCATCATTGTGTCTACAATAATGATCCGATCTGAACCAAATTCGGGTATCTGGTAGACATTTCCTACAATACTGAATTTTTCGTTTTTTCCAATCTTGAAAATTGTGGACTTTCGTCTTTTGTGGGGCGGGGCGAAATTTTGAAATACACTTGTTCAGGTTTGGAATCACAGGAGTCTTGACAGAAAGTTTGGTTGCTCTAGCTCTTATAGTCTCTGAGATCCAGGCGTTCATTTGTACGAAAACCTAAATCGACTCGATTTTGTGTGGGTGCGAAAGAGAGGGAGCGAAGTTTTTTCGTATGTTTTGCTCTATTGTGGCTATAATAATGATCTGATCCGAATCAGATTTGTCTCTATGATTCTGCATTTTTAGTTTTTTGTTTTTTTTCAAAATTGTGGCCGCCACAGATGTGCGCCCTTTGTGGGAAATTTTGAGACACTTTTCTAGGAGTGCGATATAAGATCAGTATGGAAAAAAAATTTGGTTGCTCTATCTCTTTTAGCCTTCGAGCAATGGGCGACGAACAAGACGGACAGACGGACGGAAAGACAGGGCTATATCGACTAGGCTATTGATGCTGATTAAGAATATATATACTTTATAGGGTCGGAAATTATTCCTTCTCTATGTTACACACATCCACTCTTACCACAAATACAATATACCCTTTTACTCTTCGAGTATGGGTATAAAAACGCTCTTTCCGGACTCTTTGTTGGACACATTATGACGGTGAATGCTCATAAAAAAGTGTCCGAAAAAAGTCAGAAAACGCTCATATTGCTTGCTGGGACCAGTCGATATCGAGCCAACGACAGCGATAGAGACTTTCCGATTGCCAATTGAAAAAAATCGTTAAATTATCATATTTTAACTAGTTTAGCTCTTAGATTAATATACAAAAGTAGTGCTTGCTAGGCAGTGATATAGGGACTTAGTTTTTCTGCGCCGATCAGGAGTTAGAAGCTGTTATTAAGTTGCTTACTCGGTCGGTGCAAACACCCGCGCTTTTCGGTGCCGCTGCGCGCTCCGCCGTGGGGAAGAGGATATAGTAGGATACACGAAGAGACGACACGGACTCGGGATCAATCTGTAGAAACACGAGTAGACCAGCTTAATGCGGGACAGTGCCAAGTGGCCGACACTCTGCGTCGGTCCAGACGGAGACAGAACTTGGACTATAGGACAAGAGAGCAAGAACAAAATACAGAGGGGCGACACCGCATACTTAGGGGTAATGGACGGAGACTGATATTAGAAAGAGCGCAGGATAGAGTTCGCAGGGCCGAAGAGATGAGTTTATTAGATCGTAGGCTTATCTTGCGAGCGCGAGATACTCTGGCACGTCAAACACATCGGGCTGCCGTAAGTTGATGACCCAGCGGGAGCTTGGAAGGGCATAAAGCAAGACTAATCCCACTTGTCCCGTGCATACTGCACGGAGTGGAGCATAGACTCATGAAAAAGACAGAAACTGACACCCAAAAGTTACTTAGTTAAACAAAAGTTAAACAAATTAACATACAAAGCATACAAAACGAGAAAGAACGTACGGAGTCGCTGTAAACGCGACTCTATTTTTACAGTCAGTACACATGTGATTTACATACATGCATGCACCGGCACTTACAAATATTCGTAGGGTTCTGGCCGACTGGGGCTCGTGGTCCGCCTTGCGGAGTCAGGACATTCATTCGCGGCATTCGCAGCAGGCGAAACGTCGTCCAAGATGTGGCCGGTGCATAAAATCCGTCACAGAAGAATTTAAATATTTAGGAGCATCTCATAGTTTATTGTTACATTTTGGCATCATTAACATAACGTAATCGGGCCCTAATTAATAGCATTGGCATCGCATTTAAATGTGTGCTTAAAAATACATACGCTTTATCTGGCGTCTAGTTTTTAATTGAGTGTTACAAAATGGACACTTGTGTGATGCGCGAATGGCAAGTTCGATGCATACGCGACAAAAGACGTGTCCACATTTTGTCGTCACGGGCTGTCTGTGTCGTATCCCCTCTAAGCAAAGGGGGCAATTATATACGTCATCCGACGGCCTGGGTAGCTCCCTGCGCCGGCGCTTAGGACGCGACGATCCGCTGACGTCATTTGACGTAGTACCAACTGTTTGTGTCCCGACTGATGCACGGCAGGATCTTTCATGGTGACGACGACGTCTCGAAATGTTAACGATGGGCAGAGAATCAGTGTCATTTTGTGCAATTGGTGCCGAGTTTGATGCTCCAGATGTCTCAGGGTTCACGAAAACTGGCGATGGATTATCTAAAAACAGAAAAATTAGTCCCTTGTCTGGGGTCAAGGCGGCTTTAACGTACAGGTGTTTCCCACCTGGGCAAAAGTAGTTATGATAACATTGGCCAACCGCGAGAGTGTTCCGTTTCCCATTTTGGAATTATTCTAAGCTTTTTAAAGAAAAAATTTTAAAGTAACTTTTACGAGCCTATCAGAATTTTCGAGGCACTGCTCTGATGGAATGTGATTGATACCAGCTCAAACAAATACTGACTGTCTTACGAATATATCTCGGCCTGCTTCGTTTACTTTTGCCCTCTGCTTTCAAACTCAACAAACTAACTGATTGACTAATGCAATTGAACTCATGAATATTAAGTTAAAATAGCTAAATAATTTGACAGAAGGTCATATGTACTCGATACAGCACTTAAAATACTAGTTCGATAAACACTAAATACCGTCACCAGACATCGGTCGGCCATATTGGATTTACTAGTGTTGCCGCGAAACTCAACCAACGATGAATCAAATATACTGATTATGTTTATTTTGATTAAGAAAGATTTCTTTCGGCGTCTACAATTTTGAATATAACAAAAAACGAAAAATGCAGAATCATAGAGAAAGACCATATCTATCAGGGGCCCAAATCTGAATCGGATCGGAGAAATTTCAGTAGCGATTCCCCTTGCGGGGGTTGCCCCCCGCAACAAAATATACATTTTTATTAGGGTTGATGGCAGCAGCGCTGCAGCGGCTGCTGCTGATTCTCTCACACTCACGCTCACAGACTCTGCCTCGTGCAGTGTACGTGGGTTTTTGTGAGAACTGATGTAGATGTAAATGACAGATGCAGCAAACAAATGTAAGATGTAAAATGTAAAAACTGATACAACATTTGAAGATTTCACATAAATCACACGTGTACTGACTGAGTACGGGTATAAAAGTAGAGTCGCGCCTACAGCGACTCCGTACGTTCTTTCTCGTTTTATTTAAAACTGTCCATCGTGGACAATCATTAAATTGGTAAAATAAACTTGACAAATAATTTATATCATTTACGATGAGCTAACTGCAGAAGATATTCGTTGAATAGGTCCTTTATAACTTTAGCAGAAGCACCAAAACGCTTTAACCTTTTACACTCTCTGAAAGCTTTTATGAATCGTTTTCCAGTAAATGGAGGCTCTAGGTAAATGGTTGCTCTAGCTCTTATAGTCTCTGAGATCCAGGCGTTCATTTTACGAAAAACCAAATCGACTCGATTTTGTGTGAGTGCGAAAGAGAGGGAGCGAAGTTTTTTCGTATATTTGCCTCTATTGTGGCTATATTAATCATCCGATCCGATTCAGATTTGGGCCCCTGATAGATATGGGCTGTCTCTATGATTCTGCATTTTTAGTTTTTTGTTATTTTCAAAATTGTGTGCCGCCACACATGTGCGCCCTTTGTGGGGGCGGAAGTGGGCAGGGCGAAATTTTGAAACACTTTTCTAGGAGTGAGATATCACATCAGACTGGATAAAAGTTTGGTTGCTCTAGCTCTTATAGCCTTCGAGCAATGGGCGACAAACAAGACGGACGGACAGACGGACAGACGGTCAGACGGACAGACAGACAGACGGACGGACAGACAGGGCTATATCGACTCGGCTATTGATGCTGATCAAGAATATATATACTTTATAGGGTCGGAAATTATTCCTTCTCTATTTTACACACATCCACTTTTACCACAAATACAATATACCCTTTTACTCTTCGAGTACGGGTATAATAGGTCGAAGCGATTGGAATTTGGAGTTCCAAACTGAACACCGTGACAAGCGATTTTTATAACTGTGCTCGAAGAGTTAAGGGGTATATTAGATTTGTGGTAAAAGTGGATGTGTGCAACGTACAGAAGGAAACATTTCTGACCCCATAAAGTATATGTATTCTTGGCCAGCATCAATAGCGGAGTCGATATAGCCATGTTTGTATTTACGTCCGTCCGTCTTGATGAGCGCCTAGTTCTCAGTGACTATAGGAGCTCGAGCAACAAAATTTTGTTTTCAGACTCATATCACTAACCATACAGTACCTTACCACGAATGTGTCGAAGCTGAATTCGGCGTCCCAGTACCCAGAGCGTTCGGCTGGACCATTCGGCTCTGGGTACTGGGCCGAAACTCTGGGTCCTGAGACATTCGGCAAAGTTTGAACATGTTCGCTCATGACGTCATGTGACAGAAAATCCAGCATGTCTGTCACACGGACATAAAAATGTGTGTCTGTATTGTCTTCAACTTGTCTTTTTTTCTTGTGGTTCGTGGTTACGTAAATGTGTGTTTTTTTTTGTATTCATTTAATGTATTTCTTCAATAGTGCTTATAACTAAAACAATAACGTATAATACTGACAATTGGGGGCAGATGGGGTAGGGGTCGTGCGACTAGCGGTACTGACGCAAGGCATTG
The DNA here is from genome assembly GCA_009664405.1 of Drosophila bifasciata. NCBI lineage: Eukaryota > Metazoa > Arthropoda > Insecta > Diptera > Drosophilidae > Drosophila > Drosophila bifasciata. The sequence continues at coordinate 13,998,510 of CM019041.1, forward strand.
CTTCGCCTGCACGGGGACACCTACTCCGTTTGTTCCTTCCGCCTTCTCTCCATGGCCCTGAGCGTTTTCATAACGCTCGCGAACACCGCGGCCGCGTCCCAGATTCTCTGGTCTGCCAGCATCAGCGGCACCAGGTTGTCGATGCTGATTGCAGCCCCGGCGATAGCTTCAAGCTCCTGTCGCTCGTATCCGAACCGGTGGCACTCGAAGAGGACATGCTGAGCGTCCTCCACAATGGCAGAGCCGCACTCCCGGCACCAGTCCTCCGTCTCGTGTCCAAAGCGCTTGATGTAGCTGCGGAAGCAGCTATGCCCGCTCAGCGCCTGGGTGAGGTAGTGGTCTACCTGCCCGTGCTTCCTTCCGACCCAGCACGAGATGTGTGGGATGAGGGAGTGCGTCCAGCGCCCTTTTTGGGAGCTGTCCCACCTCCTCTGCCAGTTCTCAATTCTGCTCCTTCTGGCGGCAGCCTTCAGCTCTGCCTTGCTGCTTCCTGCTTCGTCGTCCTGCATAGCGTCGTAAATGACCTTGCGCTCCCGGATCACCTCCCCTAGAGGAATCTGCCTGGCGATGACCAGCGCTGCCTCGTCCGAAATGGTCCGGAACGCGCATGCGATCCTAATGGCGCATAGCCTATACGTGTCCTCCAGCCCTCGCATATAGCTTTTTACCATTGCGGCCTTCGCCCACACCGGCGCGGCGTAGAGCATTTGCGCCGTTACAACGCTCGTCAGCAGCTTCCTCGTTGCCTGCTTTGGGCCTCTGGTATTGAGCAGCAACCTCGAGAGCGATCCTGCGGTGTCGCTGGCCTTCCTGTTGACGTAGTCCAGGTGCTCCTTGAAGGACAGCCTCGTGTCTATGTGGACACCCAGGTACTTAATCGACCTTTGAGCGGTGTGATCGTGGTCCATCCGACCTGCACGATGGCAGTCTCCACCGCTTTCCGGCTCGATATGAGCACCGCCTCCGTCTTGTGGGCTGCCAGCTCGAGGCCTGCTACCGCTAGCCATGACTCCACGGCTTGGATAGCCTCGTTGGCGAGGTTTTCCACGGCGGCAAGGTCCTTTGCGACCACCACTATCGCGACGTCATCCGCGAAGCCTACCAAGCTTGTGCTGGCTGGCATCGGCAGCCTCAAAACTCCATCGTACATTGCGTTCCAGAGCTGGGGTCCCAAAACGGAGCCCTGCGGGACTCCGGCTGAGACTTTGTATGCTCTGGAACCCAGACTCGTGTCCGTCGTGAGTACCCTGGCGCTGAAATAGCTGTAAGCTATAGTCAGCAGGTATCCCGGGATGTTGAAGCTTCTCAGGGCCTCCAGCGTTTAGCCCCAATCGGCAGAGTTGAAGGTGATCTTCCATCGAGCGTGGCTCGCCAGCGCCCTGCTGAAGGTTTGCCTGGACCCTTCGTTTAGCAGGACGATGTCCAACGTGGCGAAAGCCTCTAGCACCGTGCGTCCTCTGGCATTGGTACGGGAGGACCCCCATTCCTGGGCCCAGGCATTGAAGTCGCCCCCGACCACGACGTTGCTCCGTCCTCTCAGGTCGCTGCACAAATCGTCCAGGATCCTGCTAAAGCTCTCCAGCGGGAGACTGGGCGACAGGTAGCAGCTGTACAGCCACGTACCTCCAACGTTCGCCCGGACGAAGCCTTCTGCTGACTTGGTGTCGCGCATCTGTAAGGCATTCACTCCGCAGAGCCACAGGGAAGCTTTGCCAGTGCTGTCCGTGGCCCACGCGCTGCTGCTCCCCACCTTATAGGGTTCGCTGAGGATTGCCACCTCCGAGCCCAGCTCACGCACCGTCTGCGCCAGGAGATCCTGTGCAGCTCTGCAGTGATTCAAATTTAGTTGAATCAACTGCATGAGGATCTGGCGTTCTTGACCCCGCTGCTTGCGGCTGGGCAGCTCCTACTGCCTGCCTGATGCCATAAATGTGTGTGTGTGTGTGTGTGTGTGTGTGTGTGTGTACTCACATACTGTGCGTGTATTGGTTAAAGAATTTGTTGTTCGCATTTCGCGTTGATATTTTCATATTTCTTGTCACAAACCCGACTTTAGAATTTTTGGTTTGATGACACGTTTTGAAGAAGCTTGCCCAACTAAATAAGAAGAACTGTTTATTTGTGTATACTTTAAATGCTAATTTATTTTATATAGAATAAACAAATGGGTTAACGGATATGCACATGTAAATACTCAAATGGATATCAGTTTGACCTCACATTCGAAGAGATGCCCATTAGAGTATTGAAGGTGCGACGTACTAGTTCATTTATTTAGTTTATTTATTTATTTATTTTGGGTGTATGTTTTAAATTCTATGTTTCATGTTTTTTGTCTCGTGCAAAACACAATCAAAAATTCAACATTAAAAGACCTTGATTAATAGAAACAGAAATAAAACAGAGAATTTTAGCTTGTCCAAATGAGATCGTTTATGAGAGACTTGGACAATAATTTGAGTGACCGAATTGAAAAGTTTTCATGAATTGCGGTTTATTAGATCTACCAAATCCACTACATATAGTATGTATGTATCTATGCTGGTACTTATCTCTGTTCACACAGTCGCGGATATGTAAGCGAAATAAAACGAAAAATGGATAAAAGTAATGTTTCCAGCGGTTATTATATTGCGTCAAATTGTATTATTTACCACATTGCTAAGTGTATTCAGGGTATTCCGAGATACAATCCAGAGCCCCAGGAGACAATTATACGTATCACTTCTTATGGTGGACAAGCTACACTTTACTATACATACATAACTAGAGCGAGTTTGGTAGAAATAAATGTCGTTACCGCTCATTCGCCTGAACAGGTGATTTGAACAGGTTCAGGCTACATCAATTGTTTCCAGTTGCATGATGGTGCATAATGTTTAATTTCAAATCTCAATAGTTACACTGCACGAAAGTCCAATAAGAGTTGTTCAAACTGGGCCAGTACGATTGCAAGATGCTACCACGATAAGCCAGTACCGCATAGGCCATGGAAAATACTATTTCTAAAATAAACCAAATAAAATAAAAATAACAACTTTCAATTCAAATCTGGGTAATAAAAGAGGGCGGCACAAATCTGGGAATGCCTCAGGGACTGTTTTTGCCAGGCAGTATATTTATTGATTGATTTTTATTCTTAGTTCAGTGATAGTCTCTGGTCTACATACTATATAGTTCGTTGTAAAATAAGATTTGTAAGTGCGTAGAGGACTATCGCCTTAACAGTATAATACTCTGTTATTCCCACTGTGCACGAGTGCAGAGTAGATCTTAAAATGCATGGACCGTTGGCTTTAATGAAAACTTTTCGTTGCTCTTAACATATATTTACTGCTGCACAAAAGTAGCTCAAAAGTAATTGTTGCCACGCATAAAACTTGTTCATAACCGACCGGTGGTGTTGGGGTCTGCGCAGTCGGACATTTACACTATGTAACAGACAGTGCCGAGAATTAAACCATAGTTTGGCCGAAAGATTTGAAGCTCTGAGTTAAATATCCTCTACATTGCGTCTATAACGACATCGACCATTGGGAACTGAGGTGTAAGAAACAGCTGAAGAAAACAGCTTAATAAAAAGGATAAATGATAAACAATTTTCCAAATTCTTCATTTTGCAATTTCAAGTTATATATCTAACAAATTTTTGGCTTAATTTAAAAACTCTAATCTTATTCATGGCTTTATTGATTAACCAATCAACAAAGGAGAAACGCTTTCAGCACAATTTTGACTCTTTTTGATGCCAGGCGTGGCCTTGTATGAAATAAAAGACAGATTTTGTTACCCAGTGTTCCCAGTGCTAGCCAGTCAACCCGTCTAACTTGTTGAGATTTGGGCCACTAATCCACCATACCCAGGCTCGTTTTGCTTGATACGCCTCAAGTCGACTGGAGCGCTGATTAGGGCCAGTTTTTAGTCAGACAGCGCCTAGTGCGGTACACTGAAAGCGGTACTCAATCCAGAACGTTCTCGGTATCAGTAGGAATATGCTGCGCCAACTTTGCCTGCTCGTACTGCTCCTAATCGCATTGCCCCTCGGTCCTGCCAGGAGTCATGACAGTCAAGTTTCGGCCATAAGTCGATCGGAGAGCGATGACTCCGAGTTGCGGGGAAAGCGCGGCGTCGTCACCGTTGACTTTGGCATGATCCTTCGAAAGCTGCTGCTAAAGAGTGCCCAGTTCTCCAGTGCAAAGGCCAGTGTGATTCACCCAACAAGACCCCCAACGAGACCACCAACGAGACCCCCCACGACCCGACCAACAACAACCACAACAACGCCTGCACCGCCAGTCCAGCCCAGAGCTCGCCAAAGACCGATCTGGAAGCCGCACAACCACTATTCCTTCGGTTACCTGCCGTTTGACTATGAAACAGGAGACTATGATGATTCTGTAGGAAGAGCCTTACCGCCGTCAGGCCCACCCAGACAACCGCTGCATCCCGCATACCTACAAAGGAAATCAGCTGGTCCTGGTCCTTCACCAGCTAGATACGAATCTGATTATGACTATGATGCACCTCCGCCTCCACCAAAACAAACACCGCCCCCACCATCACTCCCACAACGTCCACAGCCACAGTCACGTCCTCGTCCCCGTTCGCAGCCCCGTGGACAGCCACTGCTTGAGGCACAGACACGTCGCCCCTCAGCTGAGCTGGGCGATCGTCTGGTCTATCAGTACGCACAATCTACTGGTAAAATACATCAACTCTTAGCTAATTGTCGTACAATCGGATTCTCTCCAACACTTTGCAGATACCTACTATAGGCCGGGCGTGCTCGATGACGGAGCTGCTGCGCAGGGGGGCACGGTGCAACAGGAAGGTGAAGATGGGGCAGCAACGCTAGACAATTATGCGACTAATGGTGCAGATGATGAGAATGGCAACTCTGGTGCAGACTCACCGTGGTTTGTGGTCAACTATGCGAATGAGAATGATTTGGCTGACTTCTCCAGAGGATCGTCTTTGGGCCAAAGAGATCAAACAACGCCACCCCGTGGCGGTATACCTGTCCGCCACTCCTCGGGGTACGTGTAAGATTCGATTTCCTAATCTGAAGTCTTAGAATTATTCGTTGGAAAATGGATAGCAAAAAATTGCATTAGATCTAGTAAATGTGTCCGCGTGTGTGCATATTTCCATAATGTGTTTTTTTTTGTTTTTATTATTTTTATTTAATTTAATATCATTGGGGTAATCTAATTGTTTCGTAAACTAATAAATACATTAATTGTGGTAGTAAATATCTCGCTAGTCACTGTGATTGCGGCGCTCGTTTTTAATCCATTTGTGAGCCATGGGAATCCTTTCTAATCTGCTGATGGATTGGTATCTCAGTTCAGGGGGGAATTCAGAGGATTAATACGAAATTATTGTAGGCCGAAAAGGAACAACCTTTTGAGCTTGCCAGTGAGCTGAAAGTGGTGCAAGTCGATTACCTTTCGGTCTTTCGGTTCGACTCCACCGATCTTTTGCCATTGATGTAATATATTTTTAATATGTGCTTTGGTTTTCCTTTTTTTTTTTGGTTGTTTCCACAACCAAAATGCCGCTGTTCTCATAATAAAATTGAAAGAGCAAGCGTCCTGGCCTGAGGTTGTGGCTGAGGCTGGAGATGCCTACGTAGATTAGACCAGGCCAGGACCCTGTCCAATGGCAATGTGTAAACACATGTAAGTCTTGGTCAAATTGTTGTTGTTGTTGGTGCAACAACGGGTTTGTTGTTCCCGTTCCCGTTGTTGCTGGCAATTGTTGCTGGCGTTGTCTGTCTGGTAAACCAAAATTGTTGCTCGTTTTCCGCATGAATCACTTGCATCATCATCATCATCATCGCCATAGCCATCGCCATAGCCATCGCCATAGCCATGGCCATCGTCATCATAGCCCGTTTCGTTGCCAACGAGGCTACATATGGCTGGCTATATGGGAACCACAACATTGCAAATATGTACATACATACATATGTATGTGTGTGGTGTGCAGTCACACCCACACGGTGGGGTGAGGGGGTGTGGGGGTAAAGCGTTTGGCTGCTCTGCACTTTGTAAGTAGCTTTTAATATATTTTGCCACAAGCCGGGGGAAAAAATCAGAAAATAAAAGCACACCCTCACACAATCAACAACAAACAACAACAAAAAACGAGAAACAGAGGGAATAAAAATAAAAATAAATTCTCTTCGTAGTTCGTGTGTGTGTGTGTTTCAGCAGAAATTGGATTAAAATTAAAATAAAAAAAAAGAGCGAGCACAAAAAGTACAAAATAAATAAATAAATAAATATAAAAAAAACGTCCTCCAAAGAGCACAAAATTAAATGAAATAAAATGTACAACATAAAATGTTGTTCAAAAGGGTTGAAGGAAAGAAGGAAGGAAGAAAGAAAGGAAGGAAGGAAAGTCGGAAGGCGGTTCAAGGGTGGCTCAAGGAACAGAGATAGGAGAAGGGGTTAAGCGCATTGGGGGCTTCGGGTTAAACGCAACAATGCTTAATACTTAGTAAGTATATATATACCTGCTCCCCTCCTACCTACCTATATCTATTTATTTATACCTAATTTTTGAGTGCAACTATTGGATGTAATTTTGTGAATTTTACATTTTGCACTTTGTCGCGGTTTGAATCGTAAATCGTAAATCGTTTCGGTTTATACCTCACACTGTTCGTGAATTGTATTAATCATGAGTTAACCCATGACAACATTATGCCTGTAGTTTAGAACTCTTGTAACTTTCTTTGGATATGGATAAATACTGTAGGCAGATTCTTCTCACCCGCATAAGCGTGCTCTTTGCTGCCCACTCCGAACACATACACTGCGCAAAAAGATGAGTAAGTGAAAGCGAAACCAATTAACCGGACGGACAGCAATTTGATTGGACTGCACTCCAGGCCACCCCAGAGGAAAACTCTCGATTATTTGACACTTTCGATTGCTTTTCCATCCTTCGTTTCTTCCAGTGCCAGAGAGATGGGGTGTGTGGGGTATGGTATGGGGGGTGCGTATATTTTCCTGCTTAGCTTAGCACTTTACACACATGAGCCCCCCATCCTCTGTCCACTGTCCGTCCGTTGCCTGTCCGTTGTTGAAACTTTCGCTGACGTTTGCAGTGCAACAAAATTGTTGGGCATTGTTGGTCAGTGCCAGTGCCACACATATGCCATACGAGTATTAACCAATAGACCCTCTCCAGCCCCTCCTTCTCCTCTTGGCGCACGCCACCCACTGACTCGCTAAGCCCCTCAATCATGTCAATTACTCGCCAATTGTTGTTGTCTTTCCAGGAACAGTGGGAAACAGAATGCTCGACTTGATGTCTGTGGCGGGGTTTCGCATGATGGGCATAAATTTTGATTTATGAACAGCCAAGAGATACATACATATGTATGTATGTATGTATTATGCATCTGGTTAGTGCAAACTCACATACATATGTACATATGTGCAAATGCACGCATGAGTTCGCTTTATTAATTTGTCATATGTAGCGATGCATAAAGTGAGAAGATATCCATGTATATATGTACATAAATGTGTACATATATGAATGTACGTACATGAATTGCAACATCATTAAGCAAAGGACTCGGGAACAACAGACACATCATCGACCTGCTGCTCTTCGGGTGTCCCAGAGTCCTGCATTCAGTCGAATAAAATTCCACACAGTTTTAAGTTTTCAATTAATGCGTAAATTATGAATATATTTTTTTCCGCAACATTTTAAATGGGCCTCAAATGAGATTTAAATAATAAAAACCGCTGATTGGTCAACAGGCGGCAACAGGGGGGGTGTTCCCACAAGCGAAATCTCCAGCATTTCTGCTGCTCACTCCCCCCATGGCTCTTCATTAGAGCTGTACTGGCATCACTCTGCCAGGTGAAATCGGAATTTGGAGTGTGCGCACCCCAACCCATAGCCATAGCCATAGCTGATTTATGATGCCACCCTCGCCCCCCCACCCCTACACAAATCACCGCCACATCTTTCCCTCCGCCTACGCCAGGCCGCCAACACTGCCACGTCTCAGTATCCAGTTTATTCTTTATTCATTGTTTGCCTCCTTTGGCTGCATTAACCTTGGTGGGGGGGTTGGGGTGGTTGATCCGATTCCATTCGCTACGCCCGGGATTGCCCGTTGGGGCCACTCCGGCCCGATTCGCCTGCGGGGCAACAATTGAAATTATGGATTTTATGTGTCATAAGCTTTTATTGATGCAACAATCAAATATTTATGATGACAATTCCCGCTGACAATGATGGCAATAAAAATGCTTTACTCTCATACCGCCATCTCCCCGCTCTACAGTCAGTCCTCCTGCCCTGCCCACATCACTCTGTCTCTATGTCGGAGAGAGATTTGTGTCGTTGTTTTTTGGTTGCAAAAGGTGAGTGGCGGTGGCGTGGGGACAGGGGGGTGGGCACAATTGAAATTCAATTCCGTTTGATAAGTGCCGCTTGGTGCAGCATCCTCCAATGTAAGAATTTATACAGTTTTTTCTTCCCTGTGAAATGGGTGGGATATTTGTTGTGTGTCTTGTGGTTGGATTTGCTTATCGGAAGTAAGTTTCTATATGGGGTAAATACTTATACTTCTACCTAGTTCCAAATTGTACAAATAAGTTGAATGAAAGCACTGCAGCTCTCTCTTTTTGTCATTCTTTTGCTACTTGCCTAAGGAATGGCCAAGAATAAGAGTGATCCTTGCTTAAAGTAACAACTAGATGGGCTGACCTTGCTCCTTAGAGGATCATCTGTAACGAAAAGCATTCGATTTGTTGTTGGATTTTTGACCTGTTTTGGAGGTTGCTGTCAGGTCAAAGTCTTTATGCAACACAACACAATATGCTAAGATAGCGAAATCACATAGTGCCACAGAGCGACCGACCGACCCATCGCTTGTGCAAATGTTATTTATGTGGATAAGCCCACACAGCCATGTGGCAGGGTAGCTAGCACTGCCCCGCACCAGCACCCGCATCCAAAAACCCAAACACAAACCCAGGGACCCACCCGAACATTCAGTTCGACCGCTGCAGGTTCGCGTATGTCTTGTGTTACCATTAAAGGCTGCTCCTCAGAGCTTCTCAGCACACACTCACACACACAGACACACCTGTACACGAGTATTCGTATTCGTATTCATCGCCCACTAGCGGCTCCTCACGGCGAATATCTATGAGTGCATCCATTATCCTTAATACACTTACGTGCACTAATGTGCTCCACATTAATGTGGAGCTGGTTGAAAATTTTAGGTTTTCCGCTCTGCTCTTCACCCGCCCATCCGGGCAACCGTCCATCCTGTTGTCTGTCTGTCTGTTTGTCCGCCTGCTTGCTTGTATGCCTGTCTATGTTCCCCTCATATTCAGCACAGCCACGCCCCTCGCATCCCATCCCAGCAGGAAGCAGCCAGCAGGCAGCACCACCAGCAGGATGAGGAGGAGGAGGAGGAGAGAGCGCGAGTACTCGGGGCCACCACATGAGCTCTTTTGTTAGCTGAGAGGGACCCCGGGCACGGGGTCTCCTGGGCAACACGTTGGATATCCGTTTCCATTCTCCGCACCGCCATTCTCTCTCTCTCTCGGTTTTCCCCATTTTCCAGTCTTCATTTGTGCGGCTGGCATGCAATCATGCCTGGGGGCGTATTCGGCGCTGTGGGCGTGGTTGCCTAAACGACGCGGCGTCTGAATTTTTAAGGCCTCGGCCTGCACCATCTTCGCCTCTTGCTGGGCATCCGTGCAACATTAATTAATGTAAAGCGAAATTGAAACGAATTCGTATCGGAAACCTTTCTCTCCCCCCCCCCCCACCCACCGCCTGCCCGACCCCTTTCTGCCCTTAGTTGGAAGCGTGGAATTCACATTTCTGGATGCTTCTTAGAAGGAAAGGTCCAGCACACACACATCTTTCCATCTGACCTTTGTGCGGGAAGCCGTGTCAAGCCGCAACCACGCATACGGGATGTGCATTCTAGCGGCTCCTTCGCTCACCACGATATAGTTTCCTGGAAAGGATTTTAATAATGAGCACGGGGGCAGATGGCAACCCTGGCAACCCTTTTGCAGATGCAAAAACTAAACTAGAGCCATTCAGTTGCGTTTATCAAGCCAGCGGATCCCCATGCTGCTGCCTTTGCCTTCTGAGAGAGCGGAGTGCAGAATGGATCAAGGACTAAGATTGTCTTCAGAGCGTGTATCTCGCGGATGTCTGTAGTCCGCCAGGTGGTACACACCGATAGCGTCTCTTTGCGATTTTGTTGTTTATGGCTAAATGCTTAAAAACAATTTAAAAGCGGGCTCGAGCACGGTGACTCTTGGTTGTGGCGGGGCTGTGGGCCAGTTGCAATTGAAAAAGCAACGGCAAGTAAATAAAAGTAAGTATGGCAAACAGAGAAGCAACAAAGCGAAAGCGGGCAAATGAGAGCGATGGATGGATGGATGGATGGAAGGAGGAGGAGCTGGCGAATGAGAAGAAAAGAGTGAAGGAAGGAAGGATGGAGGAGGGTCAAATTTTATGCAGGCGCAAATATTTTAAATGTTAACAATAAAACATGTGCACAGTAAATAAATGCATTTGCGAGTGTGTCTGTGCCTGTGAGTGTGTGTGAGTGTATGCGATGCAAACAGGCTGCAGGAGCAGCAGCGTAAACAGACAAACAAACAACGAAGAGAGGAAACCAGTGGCAGAGCCTAAAAGTATGCAATACTCTCGGTCAGCGCGAAACCCTTCCCCTTCACCTACCCACTTCCCCATCGGTGGTAGCCCATCCAACAACATGCAACATTCAGCAACCCCAACCCAACTCCAACCCGTCGAAAACGCAGCCCAACTCCAACCTCCAACCTCCCCTTGACCCAACGGCCACATTCAAACAAAAACCGCTTAAAACACTTTACTATCGCATTTTGGAATTGTTCAAATATTTTCGCTCTTCTTCTTGCTCTGCTGCTGCTGCCGCTGCTGCTGCCGCTGCCGGCTGATTTTTTTTCTAGGCATCTCCCGTTCTGCCTCTCTCCCGCTCTCTCGCCGTTTCTTGGTCAGGAATACAAACAATTAAAATCCTTAAATATTTGCTACAGCTGTAAAAAAAAAGCAGCTCAACAGAACAGAACAACAAATGTGAACTCCTCTCTCTCTCTCTCTCTCTCTGTGCAAAGAAAGAAGTACAACAGTACAAAGAGTGTGAGCGCGATACGTTAAAGCTGGTCAGCAATTTGTACAGTTGTAAATATCAAATTTGTAGACGCTGTTACTGTTGTTGTCTCCCGTGCATGCAAACATATTTACGTACCCATGCACAGCGATGCATCGCAATGGTGGGAGACGCTACTGTATGGACGGCAGTGTGCAACTTCGCTGCCGCCTCGATGAAGCAGTTCCGCAGATGCGAGCGACAAAGAAGGAAGATAACCTATGCAGGAGGATCCACAGGGATCCGCAGGGACTTGGAACTGAAACGAGATCCATGCACAATGCACGGGGCAGCACAGAAAAGCAGATTCTTGATCAGCATTAACCTTTTATTGAATACGTCTCTCCGCATCTATCTATGATTTCAATCAGCAAACTACTTTCTCTCAGTTTTAAAGCTAACTGGAAATTTATTTGTGATACTTTCTTTGTATTTCTGTAAGTTCTATGCAAGTTTGAATAGTCAAGATCGACAGGAAAAATGTGTAAGCAAATTAACTTAAGGTTACAATCATTTATTAGCTATTTTATATAGTGTTCCATAGTTTCTATTGTGTTCCATAGTTTCCATTGTGTTCCAGATAGCACTAATTTCACTCACTTTCAGCACTGCCAAATGTAATCGGTTAACTAAGAAAATGAATTAAATTGAGCTGCAGCTGTGGGCTGATGGGGTAGGGGGTTTAAAACAATGTCTTTGGCAAGGCAGCAGCGAGAAAGGGAATTTAATTAATAGCCCCAAAGATGTTAATAATTGTCAAAAAGAAGGCAAAACATGACGAATTTTGTGAATATCAGGCTACATATGCTGTGTGGTTGGTTTTTGGCCATTTGAAATATGAATTTGTGACTTTTCTGACTGTGACGCAGCAGCCTCATTATTTGGGAAATTTTCCATGCAAGGTAACTTGAGGAAACTGTAAGCCAAATTGCACCACATTGTTGACATATGATAGTTTTTGTCCTGCAACTGTACTTTGGACAGCCTAATTGGAATGCAAGGATTTTGATTTACTTGTACTTGTACTTGTATGAATGTGACTCCTGTCCTTCAGTTGGCAAATAATTTGGACTTTATGCTCCCAGCATGACGCGTTTGCCACAATGAAAATCCCAATGAATATGCATATTTGAAATACGAACTCCTCCTGACTGAAGAAATGTACTTTTGAGTAATTTCTCCTAATTGGAGTAACTTGACTCACGGCCCGAAACAATTTTCCACCTACTGGCTATTGGCTACCACTGTCTATTGGCTACTGCTGCCTGCTGCTTGCTTTCAAAGGGTTGCGCAAATTGCCATTGTGTTGTGCAATTATAATTATATTTAAGTAAATAATTGAACTCATCGATTTGCCATGCCACTGTTTGTGGGCCGCCTACTGCAGCCTACAGCTTAGAGAGATGCAAGTTGACAGTTCACTCGCAGCCCCAAGGAACAGATACTCCACAGAGCAGTACCCATTCGTACATTTACATATATATATATATACATATGTATGTATATGTAGTAAGTAAAAGCTGGAAATGGAGTGGAGCTTGACAGTTTTGCATTTGACGTCGTCACGTGGCCGTGGCTGTAGCATGACTCTGGCTCCCTGCTATTCTTTTCCATCTCTGTACACTGTACACTTTACTCTGTAGTCGGGGTGGGGTGAGGAGGGGGGTGCGGAGAAGCACATCAAATCATTAGCAGTGCATAAAGCGTGAAACCAGACACAGACATGTAGATGAATTTAAACTATTAGTGTTTCGTAGAGAGAGAGGAAAGAGTAGAGAGAGAAATGTCGCTTTTCCTGCTGCTGTTGTTGCTCCCCCTCTATTTCATCTGGTTAAGCTACTCTTGCTTTCTCCTGCTTGTATATACATATAGAGTTTGCTTCTTCTGTCGGTCTCAACATTGTTGGACTCTCTCATCCGATTGCAAGGTGCATCCATCGTTAGGCAGCTGGATTCGCATTGGCTTTCTTCTGCTCATCCCTATGCGCCCGCCCATACCTGCTTTTGTTCTCGTTTCTGTTCCTCCGTTCCCATTCTTGTTCCCGTTCCCCCGTTTCGTTACAGTTCCCATTCTCGTTTCTGTTCTTGTACTAATTCTGGTTCTGGTTCTGGTTGGTTGACATAACCCTGCACATTGTTATAAACGCAATCTTTGCTTCCTTCTATGCTCTATCCCTCTATCCTCTGTCCTGTTGCTGTGTACTGTGTACCCTGTGCCTTGGCCTTTATTTGTGTCGTGTGAATATAAAAGATGCAAATGTAAAGATATTTTTTCCATTTTCATTTTCATTTTTAGGCTGGAAGGAAGTGAGTTCCGGGAGTTGAGTTCTGTTAAGTTGAGTTGTGGTGAGTGCAGTGTGCAGGAAGGTGGGAGAGATGCTACAACAATGTCACACAATTTTATTCATTTTGTTTCAGTATGTATGTATGTATGTATGTTTGTGTCTGTTGCTCTGTGGATCTGCAATATAAATAACTCTGGTCGAGTTGTGTGCATATTTTGTAACTACAACTTAAAATAAATACAAAATGTTAGTTAGTTCTGGCCGTTGTTTTTGGCAGCCATCATTTGACCAACAATACATATACATACATATATGGAAAATATTTGCACAGTTTGCATTTGCATTTTGTTGTGCATTTTGTTGGGCATTTTGTTGTGCATTTTGTATTTATTCTTTTGCGAAACAAATCGAGCTCAAATGCCACTTGTCCCATGCGGATTCTTTGATCCGCCCACTCCATGGAGTGCTCCCACCCTCACTCCTTCGGCCCTTCCGCTCTTCAGTAATCAAGGCACGTACCTCGGGGTGTGTGCGTGTTTGTAACAAGTGCAAAAAGTTGCACTTTCTAACGTTCTATCGGGTACGAGCCCAGTACGAGCCTATTGGCCGGAGTGTGTGCATTGAAATTGGGTTTGCTGAAAAAAGTATAGTACGAGTATGCGGAAAATCCCTGCATACTTTCAGGAATTCAATCGAGGCAGCACACGGCCACGCGAGGTGGCCCAAATCACTGCCTACTCCCAGGCATGCCAGTGGGTTCATTGGTGCCCTTTAAGCGACACATATGTACGAGTACTAGGCTTCATCAGTGCCCACAATATAGCCATTTAAAATGAATGCACTTTTGGTTTGCTTTGTTATCACATGCTGAGAATCAGATAGCTTATAGTAATTGACACTAAACATCAGGAGGTGCCAACAACTTTAACTGAAACTCACAGTCTTCAGTGCCTGGACATCGAATAAATAGCATTCTTCATTCTTAAACAAAACGAGAAAGAACGTACGGAGTCGATTCGAACGCGACTCTACTTTTATACCCGTACTCAGTCAGTACACATGTGATTTATGTGGAATTTTAAAATGTTTTATCATTTTTTACATTTTACATTTTTGCTACATCTGTCATCGACATCTACATCTACATCAGTTCTCACAACAACACACGTACACTGCACGAGGCAGCATGTTTGAGCGTGAGTGTGCGTGTGAGAGAAGCTGCAGAAACAATCAACCCCAATAATTGACTTACGCCGCAAGAGGAGGTGGGGGATTGCTGCTGAAAATTCATTTCATCATTGTGGCTATAATAATGATCCGATCTGGACCAAATCTGGTAGATATGGTCATTCTCTACAATACTGCATTTTTAGTTTTTTGCTATCTTCAATATTGTGGATTTTCGTCTTTTGTGGGGGGGCGGAAGGGGCGGGGGCGAAATTTTGAAATACATTTGTTCCGGTTTGGTATCACAGGAGTCTTGGCCAAAAGTTTGGTTGCTCTAGCTCTTATAGTCTCTGAGATCCAGGCGTTCATATTTA
Organism: Drosophila bifasciata; assembly: GCA_009664405.1. Lineage (NCBI taxonomy): Eukaryota > Metazoa > Arthropoda > Insecta > Diptera > Drosophilidae > Drosophila > Drosophila bifasciata. Next base: position 14,013,538 of record CM019041.1, read on the forward strand.
CGAAAACCAAATCGACTCGATTTTGTGTGAGTGCGAAAGAGAGGGAGCAAAGTTTTTTCGTTCATTTGCCTCTATTGTGGCTTTATTAATGATCCGATCCGATTCAGATTTGGGCCCCTGATAGATATAGGCTGTCTCTATGATTCTGCATTTTCGTTTTCTGCTATCTTTAAAATTGTGGACGCCACAGATGTGCGCCCTTTGTGGGGGCGAAAGTGGGCGGGGCAAAATTTTGAAACACTTTTCTAGGAGTGAGATATCACATCAGTCTGGAAAAAAATTTGATTGGTCTAGCTCTAATAGCCTTCGTGCAATGAGTGAAAAACAAGACGGACGGACAGACGGACGGACAGACATGGCTATATCGACTCGGCTATTGATGCTGATCAAGAATATATATACTTTATGGGGTCGGAAACGCCTCCTTCTGTGTGTGTTACACACATCCACTTTTACCACAAATACAATATACCCTATTACTCTTCGAGTACGGGTATAAATATATGTACATACTCGTATATTAAGAATGCTGTTAAATATGGAAAATATTTTACGTTTGTTTTCTATAATACTTAACTTAAGTACGTTGGAATCTCACAAATTGGAACTCGAAAAAACTAGAATTGTCCAGAAATATGAAATGGACATACATATTTACAACTCCTCCACCAGAGGTCGCAAACTGCACCAGACAGAGCGTGTGAGCGAGAGAGAGAGAACGACCAGCGGTTGCAGAGCTGGAAGGGAAGGTGGCTTAGCAACTTCTTCATTCTGGTTCTGGTTATAATAATGATCAGATTTGACTAAGATTCGACAAACTGGTGGACATGGTTATGCTTTATTATACTGCCTATTCATGTATCTTTAGAATTGTGTACGCAACGGATTTTTTAATATTTGCGAAGGGGGAACGGGGCATGGTACAATTTTTAAACAAATTTGATTCAGTGAGATATTCCATGAGTCTGGACTCTACCTTGGCCTAATCTAATATACTCTTTTAACTCTTCGTATAACAATAAAAAAGTACAAAAAAAATGACAATGAACTTGTATTGATGTACGGTATGTATTTTATCTAAAAATGCCCAGAAATTAGTACTTTAAAGTGGTTCTAACATTTGAGTAGTGGGTGTAGTGAGTTTTGGCAAATATGTTTTGGCAGAGGCTGTTTATACCATTAGCAGGTCGTGAAAACATCAACTGAATATTGATTTTCAGTAGCAACATTTATAATTTTTGAATTGTGTTGCAATGTATGAAGTGTAGACCATATCGGAGACGAATCATGCATTCCTTAATTACATTCGCTTTTCGTATCAAATCGGCTGGATTATGGCCAAAATATAAAGAAAAAAGCTTAAGCAATTCGCAATTATATGTTGCTACATATATGACAATCGCGCAAAAACTTAAGTATGCGACTTATACTAACTAAGGTATGATATCTCAATTAAATTTCTTTTGCACTGATTCATTTTTGTAAAATCCAATAGGACGAGCCCAAAATCGTTCACTGACTGGTAACAGCTAAGACATAGAAAGGCGCCATCAATACGAACAACTGGAACATCCCTATTCCCTATATAGTAAAAATTCATTTCGGATCGTCGATAAATGAAAATTTTATTTAATTACATTTATTATTAACGTTAAAATGTTAGTGTTTTGAAAATATACACTGTTCTGTTGACATGAACTGTCCCGTTTTTTATTCCCGTAATCGAAGAGTTTAGGGTTATATACAATAAACCATATTAAACTTGTGGTCAAAGTGGATGTGTGTAACGCACAGAAGAGAACGTTTCCGACGCCATAAAGTATATATATTCTTGATAAGCCGAGTCAATATACTATACATGTCAGCCTTTCCGCCTTGATGAGCGTCGAGTTTTGAGAGACTATAAAAGCTAGTGTTGAGCTATTAAGCGTTTTTAATAGCTATTGTAAATTTTAGGTTTTAAATAAACAGCCGAGGATATTCAATTGGAAATACAATTTTATTAATTATTTGAGGTAGCGGCAGTACGCGTGTGGAGCTGGTGTATAAAAATGCACCGAAAGCTATGATAATTACATCCAGACTGATAGAGGGCAGTTGGACCGAATTGCCCGTGCCCCACTTCAAGAGGTAGAGAGAACGAAAGAAGCTCGGGCTGCTGCTGAGCCGAGTGCGAGCGATAGATAGAGAGAGAGAGTGAGAGAGAGAGCGCGGGAGAACAGCATAGATGCTGCAGCTGTAGTAGCGAAACGAGCATAAGCGTACCCATAAGCATAAACATAAGCAATTACAATATTTACAATACAGTGTGCAATCGAATAAGCAAACATATGTAGGTAGATTTACGTTAGGCTGCTCCACTAACTAACATAAAGATTTTATAACTAAACATCGGGCTGGGAAACCCGAAAGCTAGGGAACCCAACTTTTGCTACCAGACTGAAGTGATATCACACTGAATCAAGTTTATTTCAAAATTTGTCCATGCCTTCTTCCTTACAAGGACTGAAAACCTGTGGCGTCCACAAATATAGGAGAAAACGGAAAGTTTTTTTCTATCTTCAAAATTGTGGACTTTCATCTTTTGGGGGGGCGTGGTGAAATTTTGAAATACACTTGTACTGAGGTGGTATCACATGAGCTTGGACAGAAAATTTGGTTGCTCTAGCTCTTATAGTCTCCGAGCAAAGGGCGACAAACAAGACGGACAGACAGACAGACAGACGGACGGACAGAAGGACAGACATGGCTATATCGACTCGGCTATTGATGCTGATCAAGAATATATATACTTTATAGGGTCGGAAATTATTCCTTCTCTATGTTACACACATCCACTTTTATCACAAATACAATATACCCTTTTAATCTTCGAGTACGGGTATTATTATAAGCTCACATCTAGTAGTATGTATGTATGTACTGAATAGTGTACGCGCATACAAGTAGAGTCGGGCAATAGATGCGAATCAGCACGTTCCTTCTCGTTTTCTTTAAACTTCAGACGGGGCAGTCGATTCCATCAGCAAGTTTCAGTTGTCTCTTTTAAAATCAAATTTATTTAAGGAATACAAAATCGCATGGTACAAACAGTTCAATTAATTTTCAATAAAAATCTGAAAATGTATTCATCATGTATTTTGAAAATCAAAAACTATGTACGGTCATCCTACATCAAAATGTCTGCTTTCTAGATGCAAATAAAGTTTACATCAAATAAGGATGCTCCTCCAGGGTTAAAGGTACATACTATACTCGTATATGCGCAGATATATTTAGATGTAAATAAATATACTACAAGTATATGTGGGCACGGAAACGATTCTTTAAACCTGTTGCCTGCGAGGAAAAATCAAAATATTTCAAAATTGTACTTACCGTACTAGCCACTGCACTTAAAAAGAATATTTCCTTTTTGCCCTAGACCCCTGCAAATTGATTTAAGTGCAATATTTTTCCAATGGAAATTTTCCATACATATTTATCTTTATTTGGAATTTATTTTTCAGTTTTTTTGTCTTGATTTTTTTTGGGTTTGTTTGTTTGTTTGGTTTTGGGTTTTCCTGGTAGCTCGCACAGCTGAAATATTCTGGTGTACATTATCAGATATCAGATCAGATTTTACAGTACAAACATTTGTTTTTGCTCTTTTCTTATGTACATAAACACAAATCAAACTAAATGTTTTTTTTAATATTAATCTTCTTAAATGTGTGTTGAAACTTGAGAAACATGAGAATTTTTTCGCTGCCATTCATACATACATACATATGTGCGAGTATGTATGTATGTATGTATGTTTTTTTTTTGTTTTAATTTTCCGATTATCGTTTGTCTTTGATTTGGTTTTCGTTCACCGACCAGTTGAATTTTTATTGGATATTCCCATTGGATGTGTATAATGCAATACGTAATTGTTGTTGTTGTTGATTATTTGTATGTATGTATATTTAGTTTATGGTTTATCTTTGTATGGTTGTAGCGTAGTAGACATTGAATGCTTTACGATTTGAAATGGTTTATCTCTTGCTTCTCTGGCTGCTGCTGCTGCTTGCTGCTGGCTTACGAGTATTTTCACGTTCACTTAATTATTATTATTATAGTTTTTTCATAGTTTCCTTTACTGTCTCTTTCAAACTCAACTCCATTCGATTAGTTTCAATTCTTTAGTTTCTTGGGTGTACATATGTATGTGTTTTCCTCCCATATCTATCTTTTATCCCGCTCCTGCCTGATCGCATGGCTTCTCTCTCGTATGTGGATATTTCTTTTCTCTTTCTCTTTTTGTTTTCTTACACTTGTAGATTAAATGTATCTTTGATTTGCTAGGCGAGATATCGTTACTCTTTTTATCCACCAAAAAAAAAAAAAATATTCCCTATTTATAATTAACTTTAGTTTTTCTTTTTATCATATTTAAAATGTATCTCCTCTGCTTGAATTTATCTTGTATCGTCTCTTCTCTATGGTTTTCCCTGTGCCGTGCCTGCTGCTTATCCTTATACGAGTGCATATCCTCTGGTACGTACGTATATATGAGTCAGAGTACTATATCCGAGTAGTCAGCTTTGAAAGACTTGACTATCATGGAGCTGGAAATTTAGGGTTGGGGTTGGGGTTGGGGTTGGGGTCAAGGTTCTGGATCGAGGGGATATGTGGATTATACATACAGATATGTATGCTGGATATGGATATTTTGGATTTTTCTTACTTTTCTTCTCCCCCCTTGTCTTTCTGAGTTGCTTTTAATGCTTTTGGCACATTTAATTCTGCTCTTTTTTACTGCGTCAACTTTTTTGTTGATTTACACAACATTTAAGCATGGAATTGACGCACACACACAAACACATGTACATGTAGATATTGGATATTTATGTATATTCACGTAGGGACTATGGGTGGTTCCTGTATCTGTAGCTGTATCTGTATCTTTTTACTTTTATCTGCCCTTGTCTGTCGCTGTGGTCTGTGGCTGAGGGATGCTCTCTAGTGGGAGTGGTTGGAGTAACCAAGTAACAAAAATTGTATCTACTTTGCAGTGAGCTGGACTTTATCTCACAGGAATGGAGAATAACTGATTAACTGATCTCAAGTGACAGACAGACTCAATGCACTGGCAGTGAATGGGTTAAGCTGCCTGCATTGAAGGTAAATCCATTGAAATGGCAATACTATTTCTGCCCGTTGTATACGTTTTTTATTTCTGTGCGTTTGGCATTCGGGACACTCAACTACATACTTCATAGGATAACGATAACGATAGGGGATAGGGGATATGGGATATGGGATGGGGGGGCATAAGGATGCCACTTCAAGTGGCATAATTTAATTTAATTTGGCTCTCCCAAATCAGGGGAAAGTGCTTCCCCCCACCGGTTGGCTTACATCTAGAGAGACCCACGGGTGTCCGCGGCTGGTCTTTGAGCTATGCAAAGGAGACAAACAAAACGAGTCCAAAAATAGAACCATGACTTCAACGGAAACTATCTCCAGATCACTACGAGTGTGAGTGTAGAGTATTTACAATTTATGTATGGGCTTGCATAATATTAGTTCGTCTCTGGAACAACATTTGCTAAGATTAACGTTAAGTCTAGTCCATGACTATGACTGGGCTTCAGCTTCAGCTTCTCCTCACCCCACCCCTTTGAGCAGGCCACACTTATATACAGAACTCTGGATTAAACATTAACTTATCTGCATGTGTACATATGCATTACTATATGTATGTATATTTCTCCTAGAAAAAACACACACCAAAAACGAGAACCGAGAAACGAGAAACCAAACAACAAACAAACGAAGAGGTGAATGCGAAATGAAGAGTTTGCTTATATAGGTTAGACAACTATAGATCATCATTATCTCATTGGATATATGCCTGATGTACATATGTATGTACTATATACTAGATGTATGTATGTATGTATGTTTACTCTGGGGTTAACACATTTAGATCGTTTTTGCTAGTCGTACTCGTACTCCTTCGATGTGCAGCCATTCAAAGCCATTCAAAGAACCGAACACCGATAAATCTGAATATTGTTATACATATAGTACTATATAGTTGATTTACTCTTCCTATCTCTTTTTTTACTCTTTCTCTCTTTTGAGTTCTTAGTTTTTCGTTTTTCATTATCTGATTCTCATTTTCCACTAACGAGGTAACATTTAAACGCATTTTCTTTTCCACTTAACTACGAAACTTTAGTTTTTTCCACTTGCTTTTGATTTAATATTCATTCAATTTGGCCTGCTCCTCTTTCCTCTTTCTCTCTCTCTCTCTCTCTCTCTCTGTCTCTATCTATCTGCCTTACCCTTTGTAATTAGCAAGATGATTAGGTCGATGATTTATGCTCGGACTTTCCTGACTCGTGTGGGAACCAGTAAAGACCAGAGGGAGAGAGAGAGAGTAAAAGAGAAAGAGAGACTTTGAGCTAAGGTGATACTAGCTCCTTCTTCCCTGGGCCCCTCCATAATCGCGTTTGTTTAATTACAATTGAATTAAGCTATAATAATCTTACTTTGTTGGCGGTATTCGGTCTAATCCTTCCTCTGCCCCGCCGACGCCGTTCGTCGTCGCCGATCTCTCGCAGTACTCGTGCTCAGCGTCCCCGGCCCCATTCAGCTCCAGCCTCAAATTGGTTTCCTTTGTGTCCTTTTGTCTGGCTGCCCCCTTTGTGTAGAGCAACATTGTGGCCGCCGCCGTTGTGGTTGTTGGGGCCACCGCCTCGGCTGTCGCTGTCGTGGCTAATACCACCAATAGGGCTAATATAAATGTCTTGATTAGCTGCATTGTGCCCGGAGTTGGGGCCGCGGCACGGTTCGCATCTGCCGAGCTGACCAGCTCCGGCTCCTGGGTGCGGTCCTTGTACAGACGCCCGTTCTGGTTGCGTGTACCCTCCTCATGGCGGTTCTCCTTGTGCCGACTCTCCACCTCATGACGCTGCATCAAAAGAGAGAAAGAGAGAGAGAGCGTTTTATATTGGTTAAGTGTTTGGAAGATACTTCTAATTCTGCACTTCGATCTGATTTTAAAACTGAATCCTTACCGTTACTTCGTTGATATCATCATCGCGCATTTGCTTCCTGCCGGGACGTTCCATTTCTGTGGATGTCAAATAAGCGATCAATGAACTAGTTCGAATACAGTTCGAATGGATGAAGAATAGATATATATACAAGGTACTTAAAGGGTATAGATATAGTTAATGCGTATATGATTTTTCTATGCAGTATACATATAATTGATCAGTATGCCGAGTCAATCTTGTCCATCTTTACTTTAGCTTTTCGTCTGCCCGTCCCGAATAGTGCTTATATCTCAGACAATATTAAAGTAAGAGCAATCAAATGTTGTGTGCAGACTGCTATAATATTACACTGCACAAGTGTATCTAAAATTTCTAGCACACCACTTAAAGCCTCCTCAATGGAACGAAATCTGTGGCCCCAACGGTACGAAGAAACCGATAACGTAGAATCACATATGTAGAATGATTATATCCTTGAAGCAATTTCCCTTTGCTGACTTCCCTATCTCCCTCTTTCTTTCTATTTTTCCCTATTTCGGACTCTCTTTCTCGTTTAGCGTACGCTCTCTGTTGCACTAAGCGAGTAATAACTGCTGGATGATACTTCGTTGGTGCGAAATAAAGAAAGAAAGAGCGAGAGAGAGATACGCGGTCTGCTGACCCGCCATACCACAATCCTTTCCATTATTCGATCGTAGCTAGCCGAAGAGGTGAAGCGGGAAACCAGGAAGACAGCGGTCGGACTGCCCGTGGCTGCTAAATCAAATGACTGAGTGGATGTAATCGAGGGGCACTCGTCACTCCTCAAACTGCTAAGTGTTCGTGTGCGTGTTTCGCCTCATCCGAAAATGCAAAAGACGGAAATCGCCCAGTGCAGTGGAGTACGAAGAGGAGGCTTTTCACAAAATGAGTTTTCAATATGCGAGTTCTTCGACTCTTATATGCCCTTTGGGTCGCAAGTATAAATAAGCAAAGTGTACTTACCATATAGCCGAATGGTGCCTTCGGTGTCTCCGATGCTGTTCTTGGAGATGCACTTGTAGCCACCGAAATCGCTCGACTGCAGCCGCTTAATGTTCAGCACCATCTCCATGGAGTACATGTTGTGCTCCTTCTCGGTGAGGGCATAACGCTCGCCGGCAATAATCATTTCGCCTGCGGCACAGAGAGCAAAGAGCATAGAGCAGACGATGAAAACCAGATGAGATGCGATGCGATGTGATGTGATGAGGTGTCACGAGGTGTGAATGGAGTCATGAATACGAAACAGGGCCAAATGGAGGAGACAAACCAAATGAGTTTAAGTTACGGGAAATAAGAGGAGTGCAGAGGGAGAGAGGGAGATGAAACACGGAGAATGCTGGCTGTTGATGAGAAGTCGAGCCATTGATGATGACATTTCTGCCATGGCTGCTGAACGTTTCACGTTTTACGCTGTGGCTCCTGTCACGTTTGCAATATACGTCAAATGCACTTGACAAAAGAGCCATCCAGAGCCATACAGCCAACCAGCAGACTCTCCATTCCACTCCACTCCACTCCAATCCACAATTCTCTCCACTATCCCCCTATGCCTTTCTCCTTATTCTTTTGAACAACAAAATATTTCAGCGTCAAACACGAACCAAATAAAGACAAATTGCGGCATTGAAAGGTTTATAAAGTTTCAACGACTTCGACCAAAACTTCGAAATGCTAAATGAAAAATTCAATTCTCGTGGCCAATGGTGGCAACCTTTGGCACTGCCATTGCCACTGTGCCAATGCCATTGCCACTGCCAATGCTGCCACTACTCCCACTCCCACTCCCTGGCTTACCATTCTCGCGCTGCCAGTAATTGATGGCCTTTGGCGATGCCTCGACATTGCAAATTAATGTGACATCCGTTAGGACCGGGGCGCCGACCAATTGATTTGGCACTTGAACCAGCGGATGAACTGCAAAAGAGAATCAGAAAAGGAAAACGAAGAAAGAGAAACAAAAAGAGGTAGAGTTAGAGGTAGAACCGTAAAGCGAAAATGAGAGTTAGTCAGTTGGTTATGCCAATTCCAATTGTTAGCCCATCAGCTGCTGCTGTGACCTTGTCCCACCCCCCTCCACGGCTCCTCGCCGGGCTAGACTGGCAATTAAGCCCCAACGGACCCAAAGTCGAACTTCAAATCTGTGCCCCCCTTCCAACCACACTTCCAATCCTTTCAAGCTGTTCGTGTTGCCTCTGCATCTCCTTCTCGTTGTTTGTTAATGGCAGCCAACAGTCGACAGCCAAGAGCCAACAGCTTCAAACACCAAAAACAACAACTGATACGATTTTAATTGAAAATGAATTATTTTGTTGTTAGAGAGGCCAACAACAATCCTGGCCACCAACAATCAGAGTCGGGCTAACCGTCCATCGTTCTCGCCCAGTGGTCAGAGTTCGTGGAAAGGGTCGCGAACAAGGCGAATCTCTCGTTTTTTTTTCTCCTTTTTTCTGATACCATTTTTGTTGTTTTTCGCATCCTCTTGATACACTCACTTGGTTATGGCTTTTGCTGATGGGAATTGGCTGCTTCAACCCATTGCCATTGATGATCCCTTAAGGGTTTAACGAATCCTTCATTCAAAAGGGATTCAATGGGCGGGCAGTGGGACTCATGCGGGAATTCTTGATTCCTTAGATCAGATTTATCTTTCATTTATTCGTTAGAGATATCCTTGAGCTGGATTAATGTCGTTTAGGTTATCCCATCTTTAATTGCAAATTCTAGTTATTCCCCCAAGTTATCAGTTTTCATTTCCTCATCAGTGTTCCTTTTATTTTTACATTGGATTTGCTGGATAGAGCATTCGCAGTTCACCATAGTCATTGGTTGGATGCTTTACGGCTTTTGCCCTTTGTGACTTTAACCATGTTTTTCGTGTCGTGTTGAGATTTTTTACGTTCACTTTTTTTTGCTTTATTTCTCATCATTTGTTTCGCCCGACTTTTTGTCTCTCCTTTTATCTGCTCGCTCCATCTAGCCGCTGTCTTTGAGGCTGTCTTGGTTGGCCAGAGGGCACAGAACGCCACAGGAGCCAAGGGCCATAGGAGCCGGAGTCGGAGCCGGAGCCCGCACCAAGCCCAGCTCGGGGGGCTCGGAGCCACTCGCCGTCATTGTTTTTTGGTTTTTCAACTTTGGTCCTCGTCCTCTGCTCCTCTCGACCTGCTCCTTCGCCGTGGCGGCTGGCAGTTGGCAGCTGGCTGCCATCCGCTGCTGGCCGTTGGCTGTGTTCGAGCGTTCATTATTGGTCAATTTATTGGATTTGTGCATGCTCCATTCTGCTATATGTACATTCCCCCATGTGAGTCCGTGTGTCCATGAGTCCGTGTCAGTGGATTTCAGTCCGTGTGTGTGTGCGCCTTTCGAAGCCTTCACTGCTCCTTCGCTGGGAATAGTGCAGCATATGTCAGGGGTTGTTGGTGTGTTGTTTGTGTGGTGTACACCCCCTACATTCCAACCACCATGCCACGCGGTAGCCTACCACTTATTGAAAATTCAATTTGCCCTAATAGAGTTTTGTAGCAGGCAGCTGCTGCCAGCGACTCAAAAGATCCAACGGCCGAAATATTCCTTATGAATCTCCGCACGAGAAGAGACACAAGACACAAGACACGAGAGAGCAGAGAGCAGAGAGATTGAGAGATGCAATAATTTTTTCAGCTGAATTTTTCTTTTATTCGAACATCTTAATATCTTACTTCCACTGGAAGTCCTTCGAGTCTAGCCCGAGGTGGCGCTGCTCTCAGTGGTGCTGTCACTGCTAGCGGTGGTGCTGTTACTGCTAGCGGTGGTGCTGCCACTGCTAGCGGTGGTGCTGTTACTGCTAGCGGTGGTGCTGTTACTGCCAGCGGTGGTGCTGTTACTGCCGGAGCTGCTCTCTGTGGTAGAAGTGATCTCGGGAATGGGCCAGAATGGTTTTGGACGACGACCTGGGGGACGACGAGGCGGAGGACCACCTGGTCCACCGAAACCACCAGGGCCTCCATTGCCACCGCGACGATCAGGCTCACCGCCGTAACCGCCTTGACCACCAGGCATGCCCAGAGAGCGATACCTACCGCCTCCGCCACCGCCACCGCCTCCGCCACCGCCACCTGAGCCACCTGAGCCACCACTTCCGCCTGAGCCTCCTCCTCCGCCTGCGCCTCCTCCTCCGCCACCGCCACCGCGTCCTCCGCCACCGCCACCGCGTCCTCCACGACCGCCACCACCACCGCCCTGTGCCAGGGCCACAGCAATAAGAGCCAGAAGAACAATTCCAATGTAGATACGCATGCTGAGTCTTAGTAGGCAATCCAGATGAACAACTGACTCTATCACCCAGCGGATTACCCCTTTTATAGCTTAGTTTTCTCGCGGCTGCTGCGTCATCACTGACGTCACAACAGTGGCAAATTCTGTTTGTTTTTTGTGTGTGTATAGCTGGAACATGGCCGGAACCGCCAAAACAGAGAGCCAGACAGTTAGCAATGGAACCCCCAGCAACGAACTATAGTTCCATTCTCTCTAATCATGGGAGTGGATTGTGGATATCCCAGACGCGGACTAACAGCTGTCGACTGTTTGACTTGTCCGTTGTTTTCCATTTTTCTACGTGGAGAATTCTAGTCAATGTGAGACGGATTGCGAGATTAGTGGGACGGAAAAGGGGGTTCCGATAGAAAACAAAACCTTCATTTTCATATCTAAAGTATGACGAACTTGCGCTCACCTCAGAATTTCTTTAAAACAAATAAATAGCCTAAGTCAATTCGAAGCAGTTAGGGTAGGGTTCTACGCAGTCTAATCGGAAAATGTACCTGTTGTAATATGAGTTAATAAATATATTTTAATAACAATACTATGGAAATGTTCTGGTGCTGTGTACTAGCGTTCTGCATAGCGATTCAGTAATCCTTCTGCTCGCAAGAGCCAAGATTTTTTAAAGGGTTCAGATACAGAAGGCGTAAAAAGGTTGGCTAGTAAAGTACTTATTCATGTGAAGTCATATGGATTCATGTGAAAGAGTACGCTTCCCGAAAATACCGTGTATCAGAAGAGTTGTTCTCCGACCGAGTCCATTCCACAAGAACGTGCAATGAGCAGAATTTGTGCAATGGGACTCGATGGAGTCTCGATTGGATGGGTAACTTGGATAGGAACAACAATTTTACCCTCGCAATTTAATATATTTACGCGATTATAGGAAATGTTTATTACAGGCTGTGGAAATATTTTCAGCAATAAAGTTATTTGCCTTGGGAAGTCTTGTTTGTCAACAGCAGCAACAAGCAGCTGGGGAAATTCCGATATATGTACGAGGTATACTGCGTTCTGCGGTTCGGTTTGAAGATTCAGGTTGGAAACTAAAGGACTTCTTTCCAATACCACACAATACTACATACTTCGTGTCCAATCAGGGGCTGTCGTCGAGTAATACTAAAATTCAAAGTAAGTGAGAACCATAAGCATGCGAAAATTTGGCTGGAGTTAAGGGAGCCTCTTGGAAGAATTTAAGCAGTATCGAAGATGGTGAACAAGTACGTACATATGTGAGATCCGTTAGATCGCATATAGTTGAAAAAAAAAACATTAAGGGAGATCTCTTCCTTTACTTGAGAACCCAAGGAGTCGTCTCTAGAGCACGTGGAGCACAGTCAGAGGTGGGAAATTGTGTACTTCAGTCTGGATGCCAGAGACTTAAATTCTATCTGATCCTGATTCTTTATTAGGGTAGATAAGAAAATTTGTATGATGATAAGATAATACTTGTGGATGCTACAGTGTTTCGGCTTGTGGAGAGATAAATATATCTCTATATATCTAACCTTATAAATATGTATTAACACATATCTTAAAGAATATTTTTGTGTCTTTGATTCTTTGAAGGCGACTAACTGGGAGGATCCACGAGATCCACCAGGATTCACAACAGCTAGACCTAACTTAGACGATGACTGTATTATTGGGCTGTACCTGATTGTCCTACTGGTGGCAGTTCTCGTCTGGCATCAGAAGTAACTCCAGAGGAAAGTCAAAATAAACTAGATAATTGTGGTTTTATATAGAATTCGTATAGGCATGTTTACGATTATATTTCTAGTGTCTAAAAGAAACAGTGTTGCGAGGAAAGTAAGAACTACACTGACGCAGAGGTAACGACGGGAATGTAACATTAATATTTTAATTATTACCTAAAACCTAAGCATAAAAACAATCATAATTAATTAAAAAATATAGGTTGGAGATTCTAGTCTATCAGAAAAAGGTATTGGAGTAGACGTGGAGTAGGAGAGATGAGGTGCTCCTCCCCTTTCTCCTTCAAGAGCCCTCCAATAGACCTACTGTGGCAGTGGGACAAGTCTTTAATTTCTCACACCTTTGTTAGCGGCAAAATACACGTCCAGGGGCGCCTGCAAAGGAAAACCCAGGGATCCACTTAATTTTCTGATTAGAATCAATCAAGCAGTGCAAGCAGTGCCGTAGTGGGGTGGGGCGTCACACAATGACACACAAAATCAAAGGCAAAGCTCTCACGCAGCAGCCACTTAGTCAATGTGAGAGGGAGAGGGACATGGCGTGCAGAAGAGGAGCGACAGTTGACACTTTTTTAACACTTACATACATATGTACATATAGTACATACATATGTACGTACATGTGTTTGTACATATGGATTTTTAAATTGAAATTGAGTTGGAAGCGAGGCGGGTGGCATCTTCAGTGCCAATGTCAACGGGAGTGGAGAGAGAGAGAGCGACCAAAGGAGAAAGCCAAAGCAATAACGGAACAAAGGAACAAGTGGGAAAGCATCTTTATCGATGGCGAAAGAGGGCGGACAGTACGGAGAGAAAGTCAACGAAGGTTCCACCAAGCTGATGGAAATGAAATGACAAAAGAAATGAAATGAAAGAAAAAGAAGAAAGAAAGCGTGAAAAACGAATTTGTGGCATAGATAAAATAAAAATGAAAATTAATTTTTGCGGCACACAGTACGAAAGGGTGGGAGGAGACACACGTGTGTGTGTGTGTGTGTATGTGTGACAGGATGTTCCATCTCTCGAAAAGTAGCGAAACATTTTCACGCTCGTGTCAATATAATTTCCAGATAAAAATCTTGTCTTCCGCCAAGTTTCTGCTTCGTACTCTCCACCACCCAAACACCTACACCGCCATGTCTTACCGACCTATGTACATATACTATGTATTGCATGTACATATGTATGTGTGTAGTATAAGGGCCTATTTATGTTTCATCCGTCTGCTCCACCTCCTCGCTTTATTCTCTTTCTACTGCTTGCCAAAAACCTCCACTGACTGGTGCGACTGCTCGCAAGATCCTGCTTACCTTACCTTCCACTGCTTCCACCACTGCTTCCACCACTGCTTCCACCACTGCTTCCACTGCTTGCCAAAATGTCGTCGTTCGAACTTTTGCCCCTTTTGAAAATTTCATTAACTTTGATGCAGGACAGAGACACAGAGGGAGAGGCAGAGAGAGAGAGAGAGAGGGAGCATCGAAGAGGGTTGGGTGCACGGTAAAAAGTGCGGGACTGCCCTTAACAATTACACCACACACACACACACAAACACCCACATACGCGAGAAGCACATGGTGAATGCTCCTTAAAGTTTTACAACATGAACGTGACGTTGCGCTTGCTGGTATCCATCCACCCTGCCAGCCCGCCACTCTGCCACCCCGCTGCCACCACGGGTTGCTGTCCTAATGCATTTGGAAAGTTTACCGGCCACGTGAAGGAAGCTGCCGGATATCGGAACGGAAACACTTGCAGCTTGGCGCCCATAGCGTTATTGCTGCGGTTCTGTTCCTGTTTCTCTTCCTGTTCCCACCCCCCAATACACACATATGTACACACGCACATATGGTGGGTGGCGGCACGCACATCATATCCGACTGGGGCTATAAGTTACCATTATGATTATTATGGTGCATTAGCTCCTTCCCGGGCCGGGCGCTGCCGGGCCCCATAAATCAAAGGAAATCATTTTCTTTGCGCCACCAGCAGGTGGCACCACCCATTCATCATCTATAGTACAGTCGCTTGCAGCTTGCAGCTTGGGTATTGGTATTTGGTGTGGCGTTTCGAAGGGATACTCACAGTGCACCTGTAGCTTCATCCGCTTGCTCACCGACGGCGGCACTCCGTTCGAGGCGATGCACATGTAGGCGCCCATTTCCGATCGCGTGACTTTGGACAGCGTCAGCATTTCGCCTTCGACGGACGGAGCTGAAGGATTGATATGCGGTTAGTTAGTCACTTTACGCTACTCTCCACATGGAGTGGAGTGAATGGATGGCTCACCTTTGGTCTTCTGGTGCCCGGAGTGCCGTGCAATAATCTCGCGTCCGTCCTCACGGCGCCAGGTGATCCGCGGCTTTGGATGCCCGCGGGCCCGGCACACAAGCTTGGCCGCACCGCCTTCGGGTACCATTAGGTCGCCAGAGGTCTCCTCGTTGATGATGTCCGGTGGTATGACCACCTCCAGGGTGGCTGTCTGTAAGTGAACAGAGAAGGGCGTCCAAGGAATTAGTAAGAGATTAATTTCCATTCCATTTGCCGCGCTCATCTCTACGCCCAAATATCCCATAATGTGGAATCCCTTATATCAAATAACTACCAGCCCTGAACAGCAATAAACAATGGGATATATTATTGTTTAATAGCTTAAATTATAGGTCCAAACCCTGGTCTGTTCAACGATTACACTAGACATAAATCGATAAATTCGTTCTTTCTGTTGAGTTGAATACCTTGCCGTTAATCGGTTGTGGTCAGTGTTGGTCAACGATTTAGTGAAACGAGTGGACAAATTGTCTCATTATGCGGCTATTCTACTATATAGTTATTTTCCCGTCCTTCTATGGCTCTTTTCCGCATTCAGCGTGGTGTCTGTTTTTTACATTTGTTTCATTCTGCGGTTGTTGACTCCCACCAGCAATAACCGAATTGCAGCTATCATTGTCGTTGTCATTGTCATTGTCATTGTTCCCGCTGCAGTTGACAGTTGTGTCATAAAATAAAGTTGACGTCGGCCAGAAAAAAACGAACAAAACGAAAAAAAAAATAAAAGAAATGTGGAAAAAAAGGAAAACTCCAAACGAACCAAGCGCGAAATTTATACTAAAGATGGAAAGAGAGCGAGTGAGAGAGGGAGACAGTAAGGGCGAGACAGAAACGTTGGGGGTGGAACAAGAGGGTAAGGAAATGGGGGGAAAGGCTTGAAAGTCAGGACAGCAAGCAGGAGAAAAGAGCCAGGGAGACGTGAAGCCTGTTTGCTTTTTATTTGTCCCATATTTGCTTTTCACTCAATTCGCTTTGTTAGGTTGATTTTATTACAAGCCCATGCATGGGTGGGAACCGGAAGGGGGTTCGTCCCACCACCAGTCCATTCCCTCCATCCCTCCATCCCCCCACAATTCAGCTGCACATCAGCCGCCCCATCATCACTCGTACAGCATAAACGAAATGAAATTGAAAACGCAATCGTTTTGCACATGTCGAGCGAGGGCGTTTAATGACAAAAATAAATAACAACCAGTGCGGTGATGGTGATGCACCGTTGACGTCATCAAACCATGCTCCTCCAGTGTGTATGTCTGTGTACATGTGTGCGTGTGTGTGTTGGGCAGAAAGAGTTTAAGTGTGGGAGTCTCATGTGACGCTTTGCCTCTCTCTCTCTCTCACTACTCGCGAGTCGAGCCGCGTAGAGTTGCGTTTTTTATACGAATACCGGGGCCCCCCTGTTTTATATGTACATTTCCCTCTGGCCCGTTCCCAGTCCGTTCCCCTCGGCCACATTTACGTTAACCGGTCCGTTTCCACCTTCCACATCATGGCCATTAAAGCGCTTCATTGTTTATATATCGTTTTTAAATTTCAGTGCCACCCACTGCCCCCTCTTGCACACACTAAGAGGACTGCGAAACACATACATGTGTGAGATGATGTAAGGACGGTGCAACTTTAAGCTGGGCCAATAAGGATGAAAGAGAGAGAGAGACAGAGAGCCCACAGAATAATTTCATTATGCTCTTGCCATGATTCCTTTTCATTTTCAGTTTTGCCTCTTTTTTTTTTTGCCTTTCCGTCAGATGATAGCTCTGATTTGCAAGCTGCTAAAAATTTGGAAGATGCAAACAAAAAAAAAATTCAAGAGCGTAAAGCAAGAAATGGAAAACTAGAAAAAAGGTCTAATGGAAGTGGCAAGAATTTAAGGATGGTGTTTTGTATTAATAGAGATAACAGGGCAAGAGGAAACTCACCAGCAATTCCAAGTTTACTCAACAAAACAAAAAAAGAAAACAGCAATTAGGGAATGGCTAAAGGGATAAGCCAATAAGTCGATGTATGTACATAGAGAATGTGCTTTCAAAGGTCTCAAAAACATTAAAACATCTGGGACGAGGTTGAGGTAGTAACTCCCGTCATTCAGCACCCCCAACGACCTAAGAAGTGGAGCTTAACCACTCTACAAGCTTGGCGAGCCAAAAATGCATTATTCACTGTATCATACAGTGTTCACTCAAAGAAATCGCAGCAGAAACGCATATCCCCACTCGTTAGCTACAGAATATTAACATTTAAGGGTGCGTTTATCGCCTGCCCAGCGATTGATGTGCCACCCAATTGAGGGGTACGGCGTACCCTTCGTTCATTTTCATTAAACAGTTTTCGATTCATATTCGCCTCGTCGATGCAGCAGTACCATAAAGCGATCCCCCGATTGAGAACCAACAAAAAAATACCTTAGACCTGATGCTGGACTAAGGCTGCTTGGGTAGCCATAAATGCAGCCCTCATCCCATGAGAATGCTAACAAAAGGATGTCTGCAGGAGTTTACACCCAGCCGCTGGCTAGCGATTTAGTTGAAATACAAGCAAACAATCAAATGATGACAGTAAGTCAGTTTCAAATTATCCGCCGATTACATGGGGAAAAACACCATAGCTCCAAATATTGAGTAAAACAAAAAGAGTGAGCAATAAAAAATGTAATCCATTTAATCTGTAACCAATTTGAGCGATTTCTTTTCATTTGAAAATATTTGGATGTACTTTTTGGCAGGTCTCTCTTCCATAAAATCCTCCTTCTTTTGGTCTACGTTGAATATTTCGAGCTAAAATATAATTTGCAAACATTGTGGCACATCTGATCTTATCTCAACATAATTTTTGAGTCCATCCTGAGGCTCGTTTTTATAGTAACAAAGTTTTTTCTTTCCCCAGTGCCAAAGGGATGTAGCACATAATGTTAATTAATTATTAGATTAAAATGTTTGTGTGGTGTTGGATTTGTTATTGGCTTATAGAAAATAAATGAACTAATTGGAAAAAGTTTTGGTTTGGTTTTTAAGAGTCGTGTTTCTATTTTAATTAAATTGTTTCCTCTGTTTCGTTTACCGAAAATTACCGAAAAAGCGTTTCAAACGGGTGATATTAAAAATCATTTTTTTTCCAAGTACTATATGCATATGTATACCATAAATTAAGAAACTTATTATAGAGTTTTGTTTGAAATTGATTTGCGAAAACTATCGACCAGAGAAGTTCCAAATGCATGAAATATCAGGGAGCGGCTGCTATATTTTGTCACTGGGTGTACAAAAGTCGTGCTCGAACTATTTTTGTGGGTTTTAGCATTAACCAATTGAGCTGAAGAAGTATTGTTTCCTCCTATTCTAAATCAGATCCACAAATCAATCAGATCAGAGCGATAGCTGCCATACAACCATGGTCGAAATTTCTCCTTTTTTTTTGTAACTTTGACCTCAAGTCTGCACCTCTAAGTGTATTCAAATCGGGCTTAATTTATTTATGTATATTTCATTATTTAAAAATATACCTTCTTCAATTCTCTCTAGGGTCAGTTGTACCCTTCCAACTCTTTTCAGAGTCCCTCCCCTCATCGCACTTTGCGTACGTTACTCACCTGCATCTTCATGGGATCCGTGTTGACCTGACACATGTATTTGCCGGAATCTTCCATTTTGACGCTGCGTATGTTGAGGGTCCAAGTGTTGTAGTCGTTGTGCTGCACCGTTAATCGATCATTGTTGGTTATCACGTGCTCGTGTATGGCCAGAATTGCCTTGGCATCGGCCTTAATCCAGGCAACCTGATGGCGCCACACACATATCAGCACCACAGTTCCCAATGTGCCAAATGGAATGATGATGGGAACGCCGACAGAGTCAGTTTCAGATTCAGATTCAGCGTCAGAGTTCGTCGTAGTGAGAGTCCGGAGTCAGAGTCAGGAAATAGTAATGGGGATAAAGGGATGACCATTGTTGGTATCGTTGTCGTTGTCGTTGCCGTTGAGTTGAGTTGATGACACAGGCGTTTTGTGTGTGGCGTGGCGTGGCGTTGATGAAGACAACGTTGGTCCGTTGGTCGATGTTGCATGTAAAAGTGTTGTTTGTGTTTGTGGTGTTTGTGTGTGTGGGGCAGCGTTTTGCACGCCAGATGTTTTGAAATTGCAGTTTGATAGCCACCCCCCCCATAACACCAATCCCATCCCATCATCACATGTGGCAAGGAAGAAAAAGTTCGACGTTGATGTTGATGTTGATGAGACAAACGTCGTCATATTTAGTTAATGTCGTCCCCATTGCCATTGTCATTGTGGCCATCATCATCATTATAAACAGTATCAATATCATTGCATAAATGTATTGGTTCGTTAGATAGTGTTTCATTTCGTATCGTTTAGGTTCCGTTTCCGTTTCATGTGGATTCCGTTCGATCCGTTCGTTCGGGAAGCAGCCGCACAAACCAGATCACAGACCATTGAAATCGATTTGCG
The DNA here is from genome assembly GCA_009664405.1 of Drosophila bifasciata. Classification (NCBI taxonomy): domain Eukaryota; kingdom Metazoa; phylum Arthropoda; class Insecta; order Diptera; family Drosophilidae; genus Drosophila; species Drosophila bifasciata. The sequence goes on from CM019041.1 coordinate 14,033,400, forward strand.
GATGTATTAGAATTTAGTTGGTGCCACCGACAGTGGACAAAAAAAGGGCGTCGGTCAGGGTGTGGACAGTGGGTGGTGGATGGTGAATGGTGGATGGAGGATGGTTGAGGCGGGGATTGGGGGGTGGCAGAAAGTTAGGCATTGGTGTCAGTGTCGTTGACAATGGATTCAAAGGCGCAGGCGATAGTGTTGATAGTCAGTTTGGGGTTCGTTGTTGTTGTTGGATTTTGTTGTTGTCATCGTCAGATGTCAGCGCAATTTGATGCCATTTCCATTTTGTTGCAACAGAAGCAGCAGTGGCAACAGATGTTGTTGTTATTGTTGTTGTTGTTGTTGCCGCAAAGTTTTTGCAAGTTTTTGTGTTGTTGTTGTTGTTTTTTTGTATTCGAGAGGGATTTTAGTCGGTTTTTGGGTTTGAGTGCAGATTGTTAGAGTCAGATTGGTTGTTGTTGTTATTGTTGTTGGTGGGGTATTTGTGGGATATGAAAAGGGATATTTCAAGTGCAATTAGTGGAATTGGGTTTGCGGTTTTGGCGTCCATCGTTGTGTTGGCCATTTGGTGAATGGTTTTTATGAGTGTGTGTGTGTGTGTGTGGGTATTGGTATCAGTGTGTGTGTTTGTGTAGAGAGAAGAAACATTCGACAATTAGTTAACATTTTTAGCTTATGCTCTGCTTTCGCTAGCATTCATTTCCCATCTTCTATTTTTGGGATTTTCTTTTTTCTTTTTTTTTTTTTTTTTTCAGGGTGGGTACAACCAAAGGAATCCACAAAGAATAAAACAAACGTGACACACAATGGAGAGGTCGCTCAGATGTTGCAAGACGTTTCTGTGAATGAATTAATGTGGATATGACGCTTGCCCCTAAAACTCCTTGCCACCAGTTGGATTGATTATTTGGAGATTATTTGAAGACTAATGCTGATTTACAGAGGAAACAAATATAGAAATACTCTTCTGCAGATGCTCTTTCTTTGTGGGAACAACTATTAAGAACAATCCACGTTCATTTAATCGATTTTAAGGCTAAAAACTCTCATATTAGATATACTTTCTAGTCTCTGAATGGCTCTATCTTCTGCTTAAAATTATAATGATATTTAATTGGGTTAATATGGGGTCTTTAATTGCTCTATTTATTAATTGTTACTCGTATTTAAATGAGTGGGGAAAAAGTGTAGTGTAATCTTAAGTTCTTCTTAAGTTTTACTCTAAAAGATCACTTGTTAAATCTTCTATTATAGATAACCCTGTAGAATGCAAGTCTCTAATAGTTTTTTCCTAATTAATCCAGCGGCTATTTAGTAGATAAGAAACCCTGAGCAAGTGTCACACCCACACAGTGCAGATCCAGCCGGAGTCTTGGGCGTGCGTGCAGCAACTGGGCGAACCATACACACATAGAGATTGAAAAGGAACGAAACGAAACGGAACGAAACGGAACGGAATTAAAAGAAAAAGTCATGAATAATGGGTGCAGTTGGCGGTGCGTTCTGAAGCGGCTAATCAGTTGGCATTAACATGGCATGCACAATTAGAAAAAGAAGAAGAACAGTAACTAGGGAAAAGATGGCCAGGAATGGCAAGGGATGGGGATGGGATGGAAGGATGAAAAAGATATACATCGCCAGGTCGTGGCAGAGGCAAAAGCATGACAACCAAAAGCATCTCTCTGACACACCAGCTTATCCCCCCAGAGACGTACTAGTTCCATCCAACTCTTTTGCTTCTGCCCTGGCCCTGTGTCATGTACATACATATATACAAAGATATATACATATGTATATACGTAGTTTTAATTAACATTATGATGTGCAGACTAAGCTCAGTCTCCGAGTTTTAGTTAATAGGCTTAAGCAGCTTTTCTACGGTCCAAAATGGGTTTCACAATCTGCTGCTGTCAGCGAGCGGAGAAGCGGTTGGAAGCAGTGGAGGCAGGCGGAAATGTGCCACAAAGCGGAGGGACTGTAATCGCGTGGAAAAGGAGAGCTCAAGCACTGCACTTTATGCATATGTGATACACTTTATAACTACATATCCACACGTACATATATGTACAGTATGTATGTACATTTTTATATGCATATTGTATGCATGAAAAAATACTAGCTAGCTGTCGGCTTGGCATCTCTTTTGGACAGGATGAAATCGGCTTAGATTTGATTGAGTTTTGCAACAGCTGATGGCTAACTTTCCAATGAAAATGATGGAAAATGTGAGTATATTTGACATTAGCTCTTAACTGTCTTGTCTGTCCGTCTGTGTCGACTATTTGCCGCGCTCTCATTGAGTACAGCCAGCGCCCAATCCAATAAGCAGAAGTGCCAATACAGTTGTGCCTCCCCCACCACCCCGTTGTAACCCAGCCCCAGCAGCACCCAGCAGCGCGCTGGTGCGTGTGTCAATAGCAGCGAAAAAGAGGAACAGGAGCGGACAGCAGCGGACAGCAGGGGCTCTGCCACAGAAAATAAACACCCACGCACAGTAGAGTGTCCGTCCGTCCGTTTGTCTGTTCCGGGGGGGACTCCGCTGGCTCTCTTTATTTATTTACTCAATAAAGCAAATTTATTGAGTAATGCATGAATACGATGGGGCAAAAACGGGCTGGAACGGTAGTGTGGAGAGGGGGGGCTGGGTGGATCAAACAAAGGCTCAAACGGATTGTGACGAAAATCGGGGCAAACAGAAACAGAGGGGCCCAAAAAAAAACAGAAAAACGTTAAAAGGGATTGTAAAAAATTTTCAAATGTAAATGCAAATAAAGCGAGCAAATGTCATAAAGTAAGTCTACAGTTACATACACAGAGAGTACTCTACTACATACATACATATATTGAGAAACAGGACTACGTAAAAGCACACACACACACAAACACATGGTTATATGTACACACACACACATACAGACAGACACACACAGAAACACAAACATTTACATACATTCACACATACATATATGTAGATTCATAGTTATACGAAAATGGTGCAAAGTTTGTTTCGGTTTGAACTCGGTGCGCTGAATTTATTTTTATATTTATATATTTTTGTTGTTGTATAAATATATATATTTTTTTATTTTTCGGTTGTATTTTTCACAGTAACACTAACCGAAAAGGGAAATACTAAAGAAATGGACTTGAAATAAGAATGCCATATAAAAGAGGCGAAGGGAAAGGAAAAAAGGAAAACACAAAAAAGGAACGAATTAAACAGGAGAGTAACAGTAACCAGAGAGAGAGAGAGAGTGACAGAGAGAGAGAGAGAGAGAGGGGTATATAAAGACTGGAATTTAGCTTCGGGCGCCGAAGCTTTTAACATTCTTTCTTATAGATAGGCTCCCAGGCTCCATTAAAGCTCATTGGGGCACATTCGTCGAGGGACCATAAGGACATTGATTCTGTACTTATATATCATAATCGATAATAAATCATTATCGATTTGTTAATTTTTACAATTAAATACGATTAAAATATATTGCTATATTGTAACAGTAACTGATGTATAGTATAGTAGTGGGAGCAATATGTAAAAAATCATTCATATCGGTTGAATAATATAGTACATACGACTCTTATATGGGAAATTGAACTGGCATTGGTTTGAGTTTTATATATTTATATTCTTGAATCTTATACATACGATACTGCAAGCTCCCAATATTGATTAAATTCAGATCTTCAGATCATTCAGACAGACATTTATAGTAAATATAAGAGTTTAGAGTGCGCTACTTTCTGTGCGGTGTATGTAAATATCGTGATACTCTCTGTAAGGGTATATAACACTGCAACGATTATGCGACTTGTTGTTGTTGTTGTTGCTGCTGCTGTTCGCATTGTTCCCATTGTTGCTGGCAAAGTTGTTAAACAAATGGGCGAACAACAGGCAGAACCAGGGGGCAGTGGCAGAGTCAGAGGCAGAGCCGCAGCAGCAGAAACAAAGGTCGCGAATGCTGCTGCCGCCTGCATCCGAATATTCGCTGCGAAATAAATCTTTAATTATGCATATCTAGCGGAGAGAGAAGAGTGTATAGATACATACATATGTATGCTACACATGTATCATACATACATATGGGTGTAGTATGTGTGTAGTGTGTAAGTGCCAGCGTTTTGCGTTAAGTGCCGCTTCAATTGCAACCATTGCAATGCATTGGAATGGAATGAAATTGAAACGGAATTCATCGCAGCTGCACTCAAAATTTCTTTCTCTCAATTTAGGAGTCTCCTAGGAGGTGGTCTTCGATGGCTAGTTTGCTTCTCCATTTCACGGAGCCTTTGTCCACTCCACTCCAATGAAATGTTTTTGTTTTCTTATATTCGCTACAATTTATATATGTATAGTACATACATATGTATGTATTTATTTATTGTTTAAATAAACTGACACCATTGCGATGCATCGCTGGCGCTCTTCTCTTGCATTTCGCTGTGCCGCTGCCGCTGTCGCTGTCGCGTTGTTTTTGTTTGATTGAAACATCGAAGGATTTATACGAAATGGCGTTTTTATTTATGAGGCCATTTCGTTGATTAACACTCTTTGACGACGTGCAACGAAAACAACGCAAACGGAGGGGGGCCAGCAGGAGACAGAAAAACAGCTCTGCCGAAAGCCCACAAAAACAAAACGCATTCAACAAAATGCACAAATCGAAAACGAAGTGATGAAAAAAAAGCGAAAGCCAGACGATCCCCAAAAATGGGCAGCGGCATAAGGGTAACCAGCATTTTGCTTGAAAATTTTCCCTGACAATATTTCGATCTGTACTAACTAAGCAATAAAGTAGCAATAAATTTGTATACTATACATTATATTTAATTTAATTAAATTTAATGGAGTGTGTTTATCGATAAATTATTCCAATCTCTGAGCTTTTGTATCATCATTTTTGGGTACTAAGGGTAGGTAAGGAAGAGTAGTAGGGTTTTTCCCTTAGTTTTCATTACTTTTTGAGTACTAATTAATGTTTGCAAAATAACTCAAGTGATGATGCAATTTTCATTGAATCTTCCAACCCAATGTAGTCATTTTCTATGGCGTAGAGTGGATGCATGTAGTGGAAGTAGTTAATCTCCTTGTGGTTGTCCGGTGGAAACATACCGCACAGAAGTCGTTTTCCTTGTAAGTTCATTCTTGCAGAAATTTTCGTGGGCGATAATACAGTAGATCAGTCCTGTCTTTGTTCCATTTTCCAACACTAGCTTGCGGTATTTTTCAGGTTCTCGCAGGCGCACAGTGGGTGAAGCTATCAAACTGGCAGGAAAAAATTACATATTGAAATTTTATAATTTTTTGTGTGGCTTTTCCCATTTAGAACTTTTGAAGTAGCTATCCGGTTTTTTAGTTTTTTTTATTTCCCTTCAAAATTTTAACTGTTATTAGCACCTCTGGCTGCATTGTTCATGTTCATTTCTTTTATTGGGAATTTAAATTGATTCAAATATATTTTGCTGCCGGCTGCTAAACCTGATTTCATGCTATTTTTTTCTGGCATGTCAGTTTTAAGGCCGCTTTATTTTCCATTCGTTGTAAAGAAAACAACAAAAATTGGTTGGCATTAGAGACACACACATTTGGGCAGCCATCGTTACGTTATTTAAGGTAAATGTGAAGAGTAAAAATGCCAGGCAACAAATCGAGAAAAATGTATGCTTATGCTGTTTAATCCTTAAATAGAAAAACTAAATATTTTAATTAAAGTTTTGGTATTTCAATGTTCCGAAAAATACTTTCATTTGTTCTACTTATTTCTGTAAGCACCAATGGAAGGTTTATTCAATACTTTGGAAGCTACTATAAGAGTTTTACTCTGCTAGATTGGTCGTTTCACCCCACTGTGAGTTGTGCCTCTTTGTTATGACTTTGTCATGCTGCGTGTTCTGCAGGTACTCCTTCGTACAGTACGTTACTTCTTCTAGGTAGTACAAGTCCTGGCTATAGAACCGTCTGTATTAAGCTGTGGGGACTGTCAAGTAGCACTTCCAGTGCGGTTTGTGTGATCTTCCCTTCTGAATTATGGAATCTACACTTCCTTGGACTCCTTGGGCAAGGGAAACTTCGTTCTGCTAGGCTTTTTTAGGCCCAATTATTTTCCAATAATTTTCCTACAGCTGATGGCTAAACCATCGTTTGTAGCTGCCAGCGTGGGGGTCACATCTCAACTGCCTCACTGATTAAATAATAAATTTAGACCGAATACTCGAATTTGAAGCTCATGCTGAACGGCAATGGCAAATGCGAAAACAAATGTGAATGGATTACGCGCTTTAAAGCGATTAAATTCCTGTTGATAAAATGACTTAATTTGTTTTCATTGTCTATTTGCTGGTGCGTTGGCTATCATCCTCTACCCATCGAAACCCTTGGGGGCCGGGCGGTATATGTATAATAGCTATTTTACATACATTATTGTGTTTTATTTTCCAACGATTGTCGACTGTCGATTGTTTATTGTTGTTAACAACAATCGCTCACAGCTCTTCTTTTTGTTGTTGTTGGTGTTGTCTGTTGTGTCGATGCTCTTTTGTCGCTTAAAATTCCTGCCTCCACACCACACCAGTGCCACTTATTGTGGCTGCCTCTCGAGGGGGGAGCACAGGCGCACTCTTTTGGGCCTGGCCGGGGACAAAGAGCCGCTCTGAGTGAGTGTTATAAATTAAATGTGAGTGCTAATAATAATATAATACGATGATAAAAACAATAAGCTATTCCGTTGTTCGTTTTTCGGTTTCGTTTTCGTTTGCACCTCGGACACAAAATGGTGGCGATGTTTATTTAAATTTATTCCGACGCCCCCATTCCGCTCGTTTAGGGTTCGGCTCTGATCTCTGTTGTTAATTTGGTGCTTTATTTTGTTGTTGCTTTAGTTGTTGTTGTTGTGCGTTGGTGCGTTAAATATGCAGAATGCTCTATATTGTATGTACACAACATATATATACTATAGTAGATATATGCAGTATGTATGTATGTATGAATATATAGTAGTATCTTAGATATTGTATTGTATGGTGTGCTATGGGCAGCTATACTTGTAATTAACTATCTATATACTATATGTATATATATTAATGGGTATGTATACTGGTATAGTAGTAGTAGTAGGGTTAGGTGCGCTTTGGGGGTTACATAATTGCGATATTTTTTGTTATTGTTGTGCAGTTTTGATTTCATTATTATTATTATAATTAGTATTATTATTATTCGTATTTGTAGCTTGGAAAATCGTTAAAAGTTGTCAAATCTCAAATATTGTGCACTTGAAATGAGAGAAAATGAGAAAGAGGACGAACTTAAGATCGACTCACAGAGAGAGAGAGAGAGAGAGAGAGAGAGAGAGAGAGCGAGTCAGGGAAATACTCGAGATAGAGATAGGTTGAGAAACCAAAAAAGTAAAACAAAAGAAATCAAGGAAAAACAACAACTTAAAATATACTCATTCAACGCTGCACCTGAAACCGATACATACCTTGGCGGGAACTGTCGCACCGTCACCACTCACCCGATGACCACCCAGATTGTTCACCACACACGTGAATGTCGCATCCCGGCCCTGAGATATGGTCACATTCTCCAGCGGTATGACAAAGTCCGGCTCGAAGGCGCCCACTGGGGAGATTTGGTTTGAGACGGTAAAATCTTCATTTCAATTCACATTTCCATGAAGATAAAACAACATTTATTGAACAATTAACGCAATTTCAAATCAATTTAACAAATGGCTGTATGTGTGATTCTGTATGTGTGTGTGTGTGTATGTTTATTGTGTGTGTGTGATGTGATCCGAGCGATTGGCAAATCAATAGGGGGCTTAAGCTGAAATAATCGATCGAAAGCGTTGCTTATCGCCAGTGGTGGACTTTGAGTCGCTATCGATCTGGCAACTCTGGCAAAGAAAGGGATGGTTATCGATATACATAGTAGTTATGGGTGTTTTTTATATGTGTGTGTGCAAAGCAAAGCAACAAAAACACTCAATGATTCCACACTCAACACACAATCAACAATTTTAGCGCTATTTGCCCAAAACGCTTGGGCGCCCCCCACACTCGGTCTTTTGTAGCCTGACTCCACTAGCACGTCATCTGCTATCCATTCCAAAGAAAGTCATTGTATAAATGTGAATTTTGCCTTGCCAATTAGTTCGAATTCGGGGGCAGATTGCCTGCCACAGTGGAGTACAATTCAATGGTCAAATACATCGATTTAGAAGCTAAGACCAAAGAATTGTGAAATTTGGTTGCCAATTTTGAAGAAAGGGAAAGATCGAGTTGGATCAGCAATCAAAACAATGTGACGTCTAGTGGAGCCTGGGGCCCTTTGCCTCCCTACCCCAATATACTTACCAACGCCACTGCACAGCATCAATACCAATAGCGTTAGCCAAAGACCCCTTGGCCCTCCACGAGCACCGATTCGTCCTCCAGTGAATCCTCCTCCGAATCCTCCTGTTGTTCTTCTCTGCAGATGCGCCAGCTTGGTTCGATTCAGTTGCAAGGGATTGCTCGATGCGAATATCTGAGTGGGTTCTACGTGGTTTAGCTTGCTGCTGCTGCGGGAATCGACGATAAGTTCGCTGATTTTCTTGACTACCAGAATCGCCATCATAAGACTGACGTAGTTCCAACTGGCATGACTTTATTCATAGACCATCTGGTTGAATGGTATGCTGAAAAAATGCAAGAAAAAGGGTAAAGATAACATTGTTTAATTAGCTTTTGTAGGATTAATAAACTAATTGCACTTAGTTATATGTAAGTGTTTTGGTTTTAACTTATAGACAGACTTTTGATATGCAGAATAGGCAAAAGCTTTTCCCAAACCATTGGATTAGTTTCCTTTAAAATAGACAGACGGATATGGCTATATACTCGTATGAGTGTACAGATCTACTAAAACGTATTACTTGTGTATATTTTATGCAAAACTAGTATTCCTGACAAACATTTGGCCAATATCTTTCCACACTCTCCAAGGGTATAAAGGATAAACTAAACACGGATAATATAAGGCATTTAAAAAAAACGACACTTATATTAGAATTAAATATCTTAATTTTAAATACAAACATTGTAAAATTAAATGTCTCATATTTCTATTGACTAATATCATGACTCAATTTTTAAAATATTTATTTTGAATTCAAAGGGAAAGACACTTTATTTTAAATATTTCAATTTATATATGAAATATTTTTGTCAAATTAAATATGAATTATGCATATTATTTATAAATATGAAACATGTTAAATTTAGATATTCTACATATTAAATATAAATATAAAATATATTCAATTAAAATATTTTGCATTTTACAATCAAAATTAATGTAAAGCAACGTTAATTTTAATACAACCTTTCTGGGATTAAAATCAATGGAATAATATTTATGGAATGGAATTAACTTTGAGATTTATCAAAGTGAAAATATTATAATTTCTGCTTATTTTTTTTTTTTCTATGGTTGTCACACAGTCTTCAACAAAACGAGTGAACCAATTTCATTTGAAAAGTTTAGCAACGAAAATAAATTCAAATGAAGCGTCACATCGAATCAATCGATAGTTTTTGTTTGAAACATCGAAACATAAATATTACCGTAGTCAAGATAACAATTATGCCAGCGATAGTGTGTGATGTGACCAAAAATGGAACTACTCGTATGGCTACACTGCAAAGTCGCTGTGAATTATGTTCAAATGTTATACTATATTATGAGAAAGTTTATTAACTATGTTGGGATCAGAATAACCTTTATTGTGGAATAAGCAAACACAACGCTGATGCACGAAATCCTTAAAAGAAACGAAGAAGTGCAGCATTTTTGCTCAACATTTTATCATCAACAACACAAATTAAGTTTTGAATAAATGAGGCATTACGTTTCGTCCTTTAAAACGACCTATTGACTTTGGCCCATCCATTTTGCAACTTGAAATCCATCTAACTTGAAAACTGAGCTGTAAAAAGTATATTAAAATCAGGGCACTAAAGTGCCATATAAAATCCCAGCGATCACAAATAAGCCATTCCCTGGTTTGATAAGATTTTGTTATCGATAGTAAGCCCTCAATTAATACAATATGAATGAAAAAAGCGTTTTTCCGTTGATGTGGCTGTACCCTGTGTAGTTGAATACCTTTTGTGCAGGGTTGCATTTGTCACTTAGTCAAAAGTCTTGACATTTGTGCATTTCCCAAAACTCTGTAACATTTCGTGCAATAAGAAGCATTCCCAATCAAAATCTTCCGACTTAAGGTTTCTTCTGAGTCTTGTGAGCCATGCCCAAGATCTTTCGCAGCTTCTTCTCGGATCGTTATAACGGGAAGCACGAACGCTTCTACGACCGCTACGAAGGTGAGTCAGTGTCTGCTTCATATTAGAACTGTTTAAGCCCAAACTTTTCTTAGCCCTTTGCCGCATGGTGCCCAACATGCCACCAATGCCCAGACCAGAGCCTATCGAAAGCATCGACAAGGAGGTGCGACCCCGTGTATCGAGTCGCGGATCGAATACAACCTACCACTACGGCAGTGGAAGCCCGAACACCGACTGGCGCACTAGCGATGATTTATCCATCGTAACACGGCGCCAGTTGGAGGAGCATGTGGGCCAGCTGATGCCCCTTCAGCCGATTGACGAGGAGGGGGCGACCGAATTCAGCCACACAATCTGGAAAATGGAGTTGCCGGGCCAGAGAAGACACCGGGAAAAGAGCAAGGACGGTGTCAAAATAGGCTACATCCAAGTGGTAGCCAAGGAGCATAAATGGGAGACTGCCAAAGAGAATGAGTCTACCCCCCCGCTGGCCAATTTTCAACGCTACAGCCACAAGAAGAACCACACGGCCGAGGTGTCGTTTATGTGCCCCGAGCAGGAGTGCCACATGAAATTTGACAATCGGTAGGTGCATTCAAATAACATTCATTACATAACAGATCTTATATTCTTTGATGCGATCCATTGCAGCTTTGAGCTGCGCTCACATCAACGCCTCAACGGGCACCACAACTGGGAGTATCAGTGTGTCCATTGCCAGATGTACTTCAAGCGAGTGAACTATTTGAATCGTCATAAGACCGTCTGTCTGTCCCCAGTAACTGACAATACTATAGCCAAAGAGAAATAAAGACTCCCTCTAACCACCCTCAAGTGCCAATTAGTTGACTTATTGCACGCATTCTCCATCACTTGATCGTTCCCCACCAATTTGTAAGCTTTTATCCCATCAAAAATGAACTCTGAATCCGCTCTGGCACATTGGGCGACATAAATAATCCAAATACCAAATATTGTCGTGTTGGCTGGCTGCATTGGCCACATCGTATCTGGTTATGTGGCTATGTCTTGTATGTGTCCATAATCTATTGACAAAGCGTTGCAAGCTCAGTGTGGATTGCAGCAGATAGAGCTAGAGGAAGGCAGGCGGGCGGGCAGACAGCGACTTGCCGCACCTTTGTTTGGCGAGGACAACATTTATTTTCCCACAAACGATGGGAGCGGATGGAGGAGAAGGAGTAGCCAACGGTTAGGAACAGGAAGTCAAGCTGCTGGCTCTGGATTCATCTTTGGCACAGAGGACTAGGACAGAGCATGACTGGAGAGGACAGTCGTCCTGCCCTGTGCTGCACGTGCCGCTATTTACATTTGCACGTAATAAATTCACAAGGACCACGAGGACGAGCAGCAGCAGAAAGAGAACGAAAACGAGAACTTGCCACAGAAAGCGAACAAGAACTTGCAACAGGAAATGTGTCCGGAAGTGCATATGCCGGCTGTCGTTTTGCCTCCCTGCCACTCGGGTGGAGGGGGAACCAACGTGTTGCATTCAAATGGGCAGCATTCTGCCGCACCACCAGTGTGGAGCACAGTGCCAGTGCCAGTGCCACATATTTGCATTGACGAAATTTAATGAGCTCACAAAGGCAGTGGACAAACATTTGCAAAGCTTCTGGCTTTGGCTTTGGCTTTGGCTTGGGCTTGGGCTTCGTATGGCTCAGCTGGGCTTGGCTTGGATCGAACAGCCACCAGCACATTAGTGTGAAGGCCGAAAATGGGGACAGGACGATGGGGACGTGTGCGAGGCGCTTTATTAGATACGTGTCCTATCTGTCGCCCAAGAGCTGTGTCGTGGTGGCCATCCACCACTTCCCGCATATCCGCCGCCACAGCCCATAATCACATCCTGTCGCCGATACAGGGGCGACCCTTTGTGGCAGCTTAAACACATCCCCATGCCCCATGCCCATGCCCATCCATGTGTCCTTTGTCGCCTAGATCTAGAGTAAGGATCTGTCGAATGGCCCAATAAGACACACACACACACACACTCAAAATTTTACTCTGTGGTGTGAAAGGGTTCCTTGTACACTCGTATACTGGAGAAGTCAATGCAGAATGGTGTAGAAATCGAAGAAATCATCCGAGATCGGATGTTATTGGAGTTCTTTTTGAACTTATAATTGCTCCATGATATGGGGTTTCCCTCGCCAGATTATGGATTCTCTCTTAACCCTCTTAAGAGTGGAATTTATTTTGATTTCCCCATACAAAACACTCGTACAGGGCCCCCGCTTGGTCAGTGCATTTCCACTTCGTTGCAGTCTTGCCTGGCAAATGTGTATTGGCTGCCTAACGATAATAATATTCTATTGATTTTGGTACACCACCCACACACATACACACACACACACACACACACACAAACACACACACACACACACACACACACTTTCAAATATGGTTACAATTTATTTTGTTGTCTCACAAAATGACAGCTGCAGGTGCAGAGCTGAAATTTGTACTGAGAGGGTGAGGGGTTGAAGTGCCTGAGTGGCCTCTTTTGGAGCGGCCTTTTAATTGCCAGTAACTATGGCTCAAAACACACTAACATTGGCAAACATTGTAGAGCTAACCGGGGACTCTAACTGTGGCTAAGTCCGAAATAATTTACTGAAAGATACAGATACGGCTACCAAAAAGTGGTTTAATTTCATTTGTGATTGTTAAAAGGGGTTTAGCTGCATTCTTCTCTGCCATTACATTGCTGATCATCAAGTGAGAGCTTCTTGTGTGTCCCTCTGTCCCTCCCACCTGTCTTGCCCACACCCCACCCCATGGCCACACACTTTACTTAAATTTTTGTTCTCATTTTTTTGTTGGCCAGTCTCTAGTCTAAGGGATTGCCATGGAAATCTACGAGTGAGTATTCTATTCTATTGGCTTGGATTTGTTTTTGTGTGTGTTTTCGGTTCACGTTTATTGTTTTTGTTTTTTGTTTTTGTTTTTTGTTTTTATTTTACTTTCTTTTCTGCCTGTCTGTGCTGTGCTGTGAGGAAACTTTAAGTAAATCAGTTTTGTTTGTGGCCAAAGTGAAATGTCGAAGTATTTGGCTACACACACACACACACCAGCAACGCACATATATACATGTTCGTGTGTGTGTATGTGTGTTTATTGTTGCTGACATTTAAAATTACACTCTTGGGAATGCACGAAGAGAATGAGACGAAGTTTTGGCTTCAAAGTAAGCAAAATTAAGCAAACACATTCTGGGGGGTTGTGGGGGGGACGAGAAGGAAAATGAAGCAAGTTACAGTACATATGTGAATACATATGTATATGGTACATAGGTGGAAGGGTCAGTGCTAGTGGGTTGGAGAGGGGTTGGATGGGTAGTGTATGCTCTGGCTCTAGGGGGGATCTGCTATGTGTTGGGGGCAAATGACATCTGACCATCGAATAGGAACGTGCTCATTTCCCACTCCACACACTCCATAGCAAAGTCATCCTCCCCTTCCATCCCATTCCTCACACCACGCCTCCCCCTCCCCCACCGCCGTCCCTGCCACAATCGTCCCTGTGTACGTTTCTGGTCAATGTGGTCGTGTCCCATGGTCAGCAAAAGTTACTTCTCGCGGCGCTTGTGGGTGGGTTAGACGTGATAATGGAATGTGGTATGGGCTAGGAGGGTATGGGGTAAAACTGTACAACTAGTATAACTGTATTTGCTTAACATCACACAGACAAACACACACACAGATACTGAGAGACATAGAAAAAGACAAGCAGAAATTCTAATACAAGCATACATACATGTCTGTGTGTGTGTGTGTGTATGTATGTGTGTACATATGTATGTATGTATGCATGTCTGTGTCGTATATGAAAGACAAATAAGTTTAGTTCAGTTGAGTGGATTTCTTGTGGACTTCTCTTTGGGTGGTAGCAACCATTGGATACCCTGTAGATCCAGGGCAGAAATTAGCAACCAGAAGCCCTCAAAGAAGATTAACCCTAGAGTTAGGTAAGAGAAGGCATACATATAGGGAAGATATATATATATATATATATCATATATATCGTCGAATCGTCTGTTACGAAGATGATCTTTAATTTTCCATCAATTTTTTGGCTGGCCTTCCTTTGTGGCATTTGTGGCATACCTCTCGCATAATAATGTGCGACTAAGGCAATGCTTGGACTTGGAGCGACCCCTTGGACCCTCCCCCCCCCGCCCCGTCGGCAACCCCCTGCCACACACCTCGTTTTAGTGCTGATGCGACAGATTTCCGAGACACTAGTAGGGGGGTGTGACGGGGGGGTACATGTGGCAAAGTGTAAATGAGCAGTCATAGCCAGGGCTAGTTGCAGCCAGCGGCACAAATGTCACACCAGGATGGAGTCCTCCTGCCCTGCCCTGTCCTGCCCCCGCAGCACGAATCCCACGACACACGACATGGACACCGAGACTAGCCGAGACTTCTGCCTCCTGCCACTGTCTTCTCCCTGTCACCAACTCCTTCTCCTTGTCCTCTGCAGATATCCATGAATATGCGTGACTGTCAACCGGTCAACAGACTCACAAATATAGCCACAGGAAGGAGGGAGGGAGGAATGTAGGGGAGGGAGGGGCGACAAATTCCGAGCTCGTGTCATATTATTTTCCGTTGCCGTTCCCTGTGTCCCTTAATCCTCATATATCTTGTGCCTCCATCCCTTTGCTTCGACTTCTTTCTTATTTAGCTCCTTCGCCCCCTTTTCGTCAGTTGTTACTTGTGACGCACTCCCTTAGCCACGCCCATAGCTACAGCCCGCCTTGTGTGTTGTCTAATTGAGCGCTATGGGTTTTACCCAGCCGCCAGGCACTGCCACAGCCACTGCCACTGAGCCCCCTAAGCGAATGTGCAGCAGCAGCAGCAGAGGCTGGTGAGGGGTGAGCAACGAGGTCAGAGCCTCGTTGATATGCCAGGCCCATGGCCCAAAGTCCATGTTCCGGACAATTGTACCACGACTTGATCCTTAGTTATCCTTAGTTATGCTGTGTGCGCGCCGGATAACTCCTGGCACTGAAGTGAAAGAAGTGGAAGAGCAGATCGAAGTGCTTCGTGGGGGATTTGTGGCCGTAGTTGTCAGGGATTCAGGGATTGATTCCAGCGAGCATCGCACACCCCCCCACCGCCCACTTCGATTCAGTTCCATTGCACTCAGATCTCGTTAAGCTCTTTTTTTTGCCCTTCGTACCGCAGCCGGCAGGAGTCGGCTTTGGAGGAGAGATTCTTAAGCCGAAATCCACAGCTGAAATGCACACCACCGCACCACCCTCATTCGAGTTGTCAATTTCAATGAGGCGAAAACCCTCGAAACCCCCTGGCCACTCCTGGCCTCGTTATCCCTAATCCGTAATAAGCTGTATCAATAGCTCCGGCCAAGTCAATAAGCGAACTTAGCTCAGCTCTTCCCTGCTCTTTCCGGCTCCTCCCTGCTCTGATGTGGGTGGTGAGGTTCCGGGACGGGACAGGTCGCTTCGGTTCAATTCAGTTGAGTCAAAGCAATTGCCGTCAAGTGCCAAATAAAGGCATAACTCGGCAGTCAGGACACGACATCCGACCTACGGCTGACTGAGGGCGGGGAGACAGGCAGGCAGGCAGAGAAAGGCCAGCGATAGAATGGGAAAGGAAGCGGGAAAACTCAAGGCATAAAGATTGAAACTTGTAAATGGGCAAATAAAATGGAAATGAATATAATAAAGACTGTTGGCTTGCCTTTACACCACCCCTCACCACTGCTGCCATTACATCCAATCCTACCCGTGAAGCACACTTCCCGACAACGCCGACGCCTAAGTGAAAAAGCTGACAAGCAGCTTACGTAAATAATGTCAACGCAACAATAAAAATAATAAACGAATTAGCTGCTTATTCAAGGGCCCTGACCCCCGAGGCGAGGGTTCGCTCTCTCCACAGCTAAGCTAAGAGGGACAGAGAGACACGGAGAGATAGAAAGAGAGACAGCGACAGCGAGACAGTGGCTGATAAAGGGGGTAAGGCTGAAAAAAGGCAA
Organism: Drosophila bifasciata; assembly: GCA_009664405.1. Classification (NCBI taxonomy): domain Eukaryota; kingdom Metazoa; phylum Arthropoda; class Insecta; order Diptera; family Drosophilidae; genus Drosophila; species Drosophila bifasciata. Next base: position 14,049,738 of record CM019041.1, read on the forward strand.
AAAACCCCCTCCATCCCCACACCCTTTGCTGGCACCCCAGCCAGACAAACAAGCGAACAAACATTCAAATTGACTTTGCGACTCCGGAGCATTTGTTGGGTTTACAATTTCAAAGGGAAAGAGCCGAGACCGAGACCTCAACCTCAACCTCAACCTCTGGAGCTCAAGGACCTCCCAGGCGACATTTGTAACTTTAGTCTATTTGTCTGCCACGCGGATGGCAGTGGGGCAGGGACAGGAACAGGAATAGGGACAGAGACAGCGACAGAGACAGGAGCACAAGGACGTTAAGATGTTTATGGCTTGTCAAGGATTATTGTTATCACCAGCTAGCCAGGTATGCAAACAAACGACCTACCCCTGCCCCCTGCCAATCCCCCGCCGAAAAAAGCCGGATCTGACGCCTTTCCACGCTCTGTCGTGTAATTGTCGAGTAACTAAGATGGGAGTCCGTGCGACTCGACAGGGGGCAAGCCACAGGCCAAGGGATGGCCAGACAGCAGCAGGGGCCTGCCTGACCACCACTTCAACTTCAGTTTTAATCTTTGCCAAAGTCAAGCCAACACAAAAAATGAATGGAAAATGGTATTAGCAGGGACAGAAGAAGTGCAGGGAAAAAAGCCAAAAAAAGAGGGTGCGAACAGCTAGGGGTAGCCTAAAGTAGATTAGACACTACGAAAAATACGGTAATACGGAGGGAATATCCGATGGCATTTCACACCAAGAAGGTGTCGCTCTTTTTTATCAATTGGAAATCTTTTCTTTACAGAGATAGGTGGCTGATATAGCAATACATCTTTCCCCCATCTAAAGCTTAGACTTAACTTTTTCGACTTCCAATTGAAGGCAGCAAAGTGACCCTCTGTCAGAACTACCCCCTAATTCGCGCACAGATGGAAATGGAATTTATGAGCAGCATTCTTCGTTTTTACCCATTTTCGGAATACCTACCCTTACCCTTCCTTCTACCATTACCCTCACGCTTGTGCACTCTTCGTCCTGGCTGGAGCAGGAGGCAAAGCTGCCAAGTCATGGACTGTGACAAAAGGATTACAAGAGAGTTACTTTTGTAGCTCCTTTCTGTTTCTTCCGTTGTCTTTCTGTCATTCTCTATGTCTCTCTGTCTCCCAGTCCCACTCCCACTCCCACGAATCGGTTGGTCAGTGCAGTTTATGGGCTAAATAAGATTAATTTCGAGATTAAGCTGCGGCTGTGCCACAATGGCAGAACCAGAATGCTCTCAGCAGGATGTGCAGTCGTCACTCTGCGCCCATTCTCTGTCCATCTGTGGTTATCAAAAAGCTTTCAGCTCAACAGATCAACCTACATATGTACAATGTACATACATGCTACCCCCCTTTACACACCCTTCCTGGCTGTCTGTCGCCTTTCAATTCATTTGGTCGCCTGTCGACTTAGTCAACGTGCAAATTTATTAGATTAACAGCAAATATCAAATAGGAAATTAACTGTCGTCTGGACATCTGAACGATGGTTGGTCCTTTTACACACCTGTGCTTACACAAACACACTGCACACACAAACACACACACACTTAGACACTTGTCACACATTGCGGTTGATGTTTGTCCATCGCTGTTGACAAGCAGAAATCTGTTGCCTACTTTTTGGGGCAAATGGACTTTGCTGCTGCTTCTGGGTGGGTGCGGGTGGTGTTGGGTGGGATATTTCTGTGGCAGTTCATTCACATTGCTCATATAATGGTAATTCTTACCTGTTGTTTGTTGGCTACAATACTATGTGGGTAATGGAATATAATAACTATAATAATAATAATATTTATCTAAAATTAAATTAGTTTTCCAGCCTTTCTCGGGGGTGGTGCGGGGGAATAATTGGTATATGCTTCTGAAAGGATTTTTAATTAGTTACTGGTCCAACAAGTTGCTGGAAATTCCTACCTTTGAGCTGCACATGCACATTGCGTAATTTTGTGGTCTGCCACAATTCAGAGAATACTCTGAGCAAAGTCCTGGGACTCAGGACACTCAAAAGAAGGACAACTGGCTGGGTGGTTGGGATTTCATGGATAATTTCCACGTTTGATGCAGAAAAAACCTCCTGAAACCCCTTGACTGGAAATATATCGTAGCTGCAGCTACAATGCTGCTGGCAAGTGTCAAGTGACAGGATGTTGGAACCCAACAATTTGCTTGCCATCCACAAGCAGAGAGAGAGCGGGGGGATGGTCGCATGAGCTATGGTCGGGGAGCAAGTGACAATTGTCTGGACCCCATAGGGTTGTCAGAAACTGAATAGAGTGCGAGAGAGTTAGAGGTTCAGCATGAGAAGGATATGTATTAAATGCTACAAATAGCTGAATCCCATCCAATAGGGTGCGGTGAGAGAGAGAGGGGCAGTGGGGCAGCCGCTGAGGTTAACTCTACAAATTGCAAGCAAAACATGATTCGCTGACTTGTTGCTGTGTGCATGTGTGTGTGTGTGTGTTTGGCAATGCAATGAGTCAACGTCACAGGGACACATCCTTTTTCATGTTTTCAGCAAGAGCAAGAGAGAGAAAATGGAACATTTTCCAAGGGAAACCCTCAAACGAAAGCAAAGTTTTCCCAGACATACAACCATATGTGTGTGTGTGTTTTTGTGTGTGTGTGTGTGTGTGTATGCGGATGGGGGCCTCGAAGGCTATATGTCCCGATTTTGTCAGTTGAAAAGGGTTCAGTAAAAATTTTTAAATTAATGATAAAACGAAAAACGCGTTACAAAAATCGCTTAGGGGTGGTGACACACAGCCCGGGAGTTTCGCTTGGCTGTGGCCGAAACCAACGCATCCCCCATCCGCCGCCAAGCCCCCATCCGCCAATCCCTTGCAACAAACAACCCCCTCCTCGCCACCACCACTATGGTTTGGTATTGGAAAATCGTTTTAATTAAATTTCGTGGCCAGTTGGCAATGGCAGCAACAGCCACGAGCCACGAGCCCCGAGTCCCCAAGCCCCCCAAAAGCCCCGTGCCCCGTGTCCCGAAATGAGAGGCAAAATTGACTGAATATTATTTATAATTATTGCCAGTCGATGCTTACCCCTCCCCCTTACCACTTTTACATTTCATTTCCCGCATTCAGTGCGTGCAAATACAAATTGGCCCGATCATTTGATCCCCATTGAGGGGAAATCAATCATACATTATCGAGGGATTTTACATATGCCTAGAGGAGCCTCTCTCCCCCCTCCCTTAGGCAGAAGAGCAGTCAAAGCTTTCAAAAGAGACTGTTTAAGCTATATATTTGAAATAAATATGTGTAGAGTATTGTGGATATGTCAAGCCAATCGACTGTACAGAAATATGGCTTGGAAAAACTTCAACCTATCGATAGGGTTTCATAGAATTCTTTTCAGTACAGCAACTGGATCTGAACACTGGAGTACGATGCATTCTGTATACTTAAGCGTTGTGATCGGATAGTGCGAATGGGATAGTGAATAGGAGTGAGAATAGGAGTGAGAATTGGATAAGCTAACAATCCTGTTCTTCTTAATAGACAAATTAAGTTAATAATTAAAACTACTGCAAGATCCATAGCAGAAAGCACAAATGGGGTTTACACTTTAGTTTAAATCTGTGATAACGATGCAACGAAGATAAAAGTCTAACAAAGAAAAACCCCCCAAATGCCAAGCCCCAAGCCACATACCACAAACTGTAGAGGTTATCCAGCTTACAGGGATTCTAAGAGCAGTTTCCGACGAGCAACAACGGCACGCTCTCTCACACAGCACACCAAATACGAATGTGTATACTGATGTATTTTTCAACAAAGTAGCCTGCCTGGGTAGCCATCCATTCATTCCCTCCCGCAAGTAGCATGCTGGAGGGAGTCTCTTTTGGTTTAAAGCACTTAGAAAACAGCACTCGAAAAGGCAAATCCAGTCAAATATGGTAAGACTTCAGCAGCAAAAATGATGGAATGAATGTCACTCATGAGAAGTGTTACTCTCAAAGTCTCATGCAAAGTCCAAACACTATGATTCAGTTGCTTGAATCCCAAGAGTCCAAGTAATCAGATAATCAATGTATTCCTTCAGAATGTCAATGGGGAAATGCTTAAGCTTACCCTTCTTTCAGATACCTCTGGTAGATACCACACAAGCAAATATAACTTTGAAATAAGGTTGTTCAGATCATTCGGATGGAAAAGCACATGATGCAACAGGCAACATAGTTAAAAGCCGTATTAAATGCTACTTTCCATAAAAGGTTTTGCAACAAATTATGATCTGTAAATGGAAATATTACCAGTGCCGCTGTTTACTGTTTACTTTCCGCCTTACAATCACGGAAGATCATTTAATGGACTTCTACAATGCTCTAGGGGAGCGTTTTTTTATAGCACCCGCATTGGACATCACGCCTGGGGACTCCCAACGGAAAGCAGCTACGGAAAGCAATGCAATCGTTAAAGTAATCAACCAACTGGTCTAAGTTTCCCCAGTCAACAGACCCTAGAACGATTATTTCTTCATTCTACAATTAAAGCAAGCTCGCTCTTCCCTAAGATTTGACTATAAAGATCTCCTGTTCAAATTTGTTCTGAAATCTACCTGGACTTATGGCTCCAAGCTATTAAGTAAAGGAACCATAGACTTAAATAAAATAAAATAGAATAAAACATAAAGAAAAGCATCAAGTAACGTTCCCCTTGCATATAATATTCCTTGCAAGATCGCTGCATTTCTTTTCTAGATTCAAATAGAAAAGAAAATCTAACAGATACTCCAATGACATTGAAATACTATTGGGGACAGCAAAATAGAGAACTACACTTAATCGGGTAATAAGATTTGCTACAATTTGATAAGTTTCCTCGGCTTCTAGGGATACTGCTAGGTATTGGTTTCTTTTTTGGTATTTGGATTTTGTATAAATAAATAAATGTTGCTATACAGTGTCTGTAAACAAAGCGTCTTGAAGCGAATTTGTTATTTACTAAATGTCCTTGTTGAAGTACAACGCACAGCCGCTCGACAGGACCTTCTCTTTGCGCAGTGTTCTGCAGTCCTCGATCATGAAATCGTAGTAAAGCGACACCAGAGGAACAGTTGCAAGGTGCCACAACGCATGAGCATCGAGAATCCAGTATATGGGCGGAAAGTCCAACAGCTCAAGGCACATGGCCAGAGCAAACAGCACGTAAAAGCTAAGAATCCTCTTGAAGTAGGGCCGCCGGGTGCGCACTCGATGACACCAGATGAACCAACCGACGGCGGAAAGCACGCCGGTGGCAATATTTACTTTCATGTTGAAGGAATAGTTGAATTTACCAACACTCAGATAGGCAAAGTAATTAATGTAGCAGGAGACAATGGCGAGCGTGATCACGCCGCGTAGGAGTAGCGAGTATCGATGAAGCATTCGCATCACCATGCAGTAGAATGTGCTCAGCACTATGGAATAGGCGAAGGCATAGTCCAGCAGCTCTGTCAAGGGAAGGTCTCTCGCGTGGAATATCGAAGACCAGATCCAGCCATTAAGACACGTCACTCCGAATATGTGAGCTAGCATGTAACATGGGCTATCTGGACGCACTTCTCGTCGAAATTTGCGCAGCATTCGCAAATGCATAATGAAATTCAGTACTGAGAATATGACTGAGGCCGGTTCCTGCATTCCCAACAATCTCAGAAATGGCCATTTGCCATAAAACTGTGGTATGTTCCAGTCTCGTTCCGCAAAGGCAGCCACTGTCCGCCACATGCAGCCATACTGGCACTCGTCTGCGCAGCTCCACCGAAAGATCTGATCGAATATCGACTGCTTATAGAAATTTACAGCCTGCTCCTGCTCCATTTCCAGGCCGTCTGCAGAGCAGTTAGTTCGCTCGCAGTTTTGCCGTCAGTTGTGAAAGAACTGAGTACGGTCGACACTGGAGGCATGGCACCGGGTAATGGCACCGACCAACAGCAGTAATATTGCACAAAAATTAACACTAGGTATCGCTTCTAATCTATTTCAATGTCCGCTGTCAGCGTCACTTGATACTTCGTCCTATCTCCAGCGAATATTTAGTAAACCCGTGTAAATTTTGTAATACTTTGTCACCCGTATAAAAGCAAGATAAGATATAATACTGTTTAAGAAATAATAAGGAATTTGTAAGCTAAGTAAAATACAGAATTTTCTGTACACGAACATAGTTATTATCGAGCGGGAACGTTTGAAGCAGTGGCAAGGGCCAATGAATGTTTTTGTGGCAGTTTGAGATCGTGGCAGTCTAGCAACTTCTGTTAGAATTTCGTAGAGTGCAACCAATCCTAATCCAGTTGTCCCGAATCATCGAGACTTAGACGTCAAATGCATAGCAGGCCAGATGGCCAGAGCTGCACCTGCTATATGTACAACTTATTTCAATGGCCAATTGTAGGCTTTATCTGTATAAAGGTGCACTTAAAGCGGCTCGAGCACAGGTGACAAAGAGTGTTGCACTGTGGCCGAATATCATAAAAAAGCTCAGCACTGAGCCTCGAAATCTCAGCAGCCATAAGTTCTATCATAGGACATTGGATTAGGGGCCAGCATGCAAGCAAGCTGATTACTGCCATAGCAGCAGCCATGAGAAGGTGGAAGAGACGATGGAACATCCTTTTCTGCTCCTGACCAGCTATCAGCACTTCTTATACGGCAGTGACAAAATGTCCACAATATTTCCCTGAAGATATCAGACTGGATTCACGCTTGTAAAGAAAATAAATAATGCTCAAGAGTTTGAATAACTTTTTCAAATTGATTGATGTACAGCAACCAGTCGACGCTAATAATTATTGTTTGTGCGAGGAACGAAGCGGCAAAGAATAAGTTCACGGGTTTCTTGGTATGTACGAGAATGTATGTATGTATATGCAGTTTATTCCCGTTTTAGCGACAATAGCCGACCGTTTGTATGAAGTGAGATTAGCGACACGACTGTAAAAAGCTTAGGTTAAACGCTGCTGGCGTCCATCGTCCGTCAAGCCGAGAGAGCGGGAGCGCGAGCGAGCGTGATCGAAGGCGTGAGAACAAGCGTTGCAGAGAGAGGGAACGAGCGTAGGCGTGAGAGCGAAAGCGCGTGCAGCAGGCTGCGTAGCTGAAACATTAACAGTGCGGTGTTGCTGGAATGCTAACAGAACTGTTGACCCGCCAGTGCCCTGGAACAGAGCACTGCAGTGCTGCGCTGCCACCCTGAACAATTATTACAGTAGAGTGAGCTTAAACCCCAAAAAGCTCTTGCATAGATCCCGTTTCGCTGTACGATAAGGTCGGAAATTAGAGTAGAGTAAAAATATCCAATATGTTAATGGATTGCAAGCAGTGTTCAATCGAAACAGACCCTGTATTGTGTGGGTTTAGGCTTAAGTTTTTTCATACTAACTAGCAAATACAAATACAATACACTCACATTCACGCAACATACTCAATACGGGTATCCGTTTGTGGTGGGGCCCTGCATTAAGATGTTCCCTGTCTTGTTTCGGCTTTTATTGTTGATATTTAAATAGATATTTGTGTCGACATTTTTGCGTTTGCCCCAAAGCATGAAGGAGTCTTATCAAAATTCAAGTCGCTATAGGCCCCAACCCCCCTGTTCGTGGGTGTGTATGTATGTGTGCTTAGATGGATACTTCATGCTTTATTTGCGTTTCGCTCAATGCAAATGTTTTGTAAACGATCTACTCCACTCGCTTATTGCAGCTTAACATGCAAAGAAATGTGAGGGATACTCTTATGGGGCAGGTAGGGAGGCGGGGCACACAGGTGGTGGCATGCAATGCCAAGGGGAATGGTTCTGACAGGGGTGTAGGTGTATGAGGAATGGGGACAATACACATATGACAGCGAAAGTTCAATTTTCCTTTTTACTCAAGCAATTTCTGTGATACGGCGGATACAGTGAACATCAGCTAAAGGGGAAACAGTGGGTACTTGAAAGGGCAGCAGCACTAGAATTTTAAGTAGAATTGGTTATTGCCCTCATTTCTTTAAGCTTAGTTTGTGTTTATTAGATTCCTCTCTTTCTCTACCTCTTTTCTGTATTTCTTTATAATCATTTTTTATAATTTCTTCTATTTTCTGTATTATTTTGTTCATTCCTGTACTTTCTTGTCTACCTAACTATACATTATACAAATTATTCTAAAATAAAATAAATTATTCCATTTTATTTGTAACTTTTTGGTACATACAGTTATATATTTATACAGTGTCAAATATTGTGAATCTTCCGTATATCATATTCAATATATTGAGAAATTTGTATTATTATTATATTCGTAGCCGATCTGATAGTGCAGCTAAGGTTAGACTTTCCTCTTCATCGTTCTATAAAACTCTCTTAGTTTTTGTTGATTAGTTCTATGTATATTTTTTCTGATTTTCTTGTTGATTTTTTTTCAGTTTAACCCTGAGCAGGGGCTTTCTCTTTTGAGCTTAGCCATTGCTCTGCTTTTGCTCTGTTATCCTCTTATTGCACGTCTTCCAATTTGCTCCGCTCCCCTCCTCCCATTGCCACTACTCGTACAATATTTTCTTTTTCATTTGTGCCTTTTCTTACGGTTTTCCTTTCGCCCCCCCCTGCATAGCTAATTTCTGATACCGAATGCCAAATGCCAAATGGCTTTCGTTTTCGTTTTGCCTTTACCCACTTCCCCTTGGGCTGAGCCACGTTACGCATACGCACGGTGGCACGGTGGTACGCTTGGGGAAATATTTGTTGCTGCTGCTGCAGTAGTTTTGTGTGTGTTTCGCTCCCTCTCTCTCTCTTGAAGTAAGTACGGCACTCTTGCCCTGGGAAAACCATCCAGCGACGCCTATTACACACAATTGTTTGTGCAATTTCCTTTTTATATGTGGCGAAGTTTTCCTCTTATTTTCATTTTCATTCTCATTTGCTTTTCTTTTGTTGTTGTTGTTCCTTTTGTTGCTGCTTTTGTTCCTTTGTCCGTGTGCAAGTGCTCGTTTGTGGCCGCTTTGAGGAGGCTCTTCGCCGCCCCCCTACTAGCCACTTTCCCCGCTGACCACTCCCGCATATTCATATACATCATACATACATACATACATACATGTGTATGTGTAACCATTTTACCGCTGATGCGTTTTTAATTGTGTTTGTTTCCGCTTCACTGTGACACGTCATTCATTAGCCGACACGCCTCCTCCCCCAGGGTCTACTTATTGCATCGCCCGCTCTCCAAATGGAGGGTTGGGAGGGCTGGGGTTTATTATGCTAATTCCCTAAATATATCTTACTTTGAGGCAATTCCAACAGATTTCAAAACAGGGAAATCTCTTCTGAGCGTACAAAGGGAATCATTTATTAATTTCCATGTTACATTTACAACAATATCTTATTGAAATGGATATAACTTTTTCTGTTTATATCTGGAAGCAATAATCGGTTGTGGATCAGTCTAGTACTCCTAAATCCTGTATTCAATCTCTACCATCTACCATGTCCAAAATATTTATAATACTGGGCAGCCTGAACCTATAACTGATACCGAAACTGTGGCTGATGGACTTGAACTGAGGCTGGGGCCTGCGACTGGTAGACAATGCATTGCGAGTCAGTTGTTTCCTGCTGCTGCTGCCTCATACTCGTAATTACAGTTCAAATTTCCTTTGTTGGTCGAGCACTTGGGGCCGACTTGCCTCGTGTGTCGGAGGCGGCAAGTGGTGGGGGGCGGGGCGTGTGATGGTGCGGCGAAGGGGATGGGATGGGATGTGTCTATTTTCACACGCTTTTCGATGCCTTTAATTGCGGCTTTTCGGCATCCACAAACAAAGGCCTTCTTCGATAGACGAAAATTGTGTGCTAATTAGTTTTTAATGCATCGGATTCGAAATGGAGCTGTTCCCTTCTGCACCCCCCACCTGCACCAGCACCCTCTTGGATCTTGCTTGCCCCACCATCAGAGCTATTCACTCTAATAAACCAAAATTCATGTAACGTGAACTCCCTGCCTACCAAATCAACCAGCAGCCTCTGCTGCTACCTCGGCAAAGTCTGTTCTCGAATCCCCTCCAGAAATGCATTCACATTGCCATGTGATTCGCTCTGTTCACTCAGATGGTCCGAGAGTCCGGCCTGCATTGGACCGGGCCTGACCAGGCCGAATATTGCATTGATGGCCGCAACATCGTCAGCCATCAGTCATCGTTCTGGCCCATATCGTATTGCCAAATAATTAGCGCCGTTTCCCCGTCACGGGTAGTCAGTCAATTTCAGTGACTACCGTATAGATACAACAACAAAAAGGGGAGTACTGAGGTAGTGGGGAGTGTGGTTTTTAATGCAGCAGGGATGCGAGAGGGGAGGGATCTTCCATTTTTAAGACTTACTTCGAGGATGATCTTGATAATGGTTTCGCTCGATTGTAATGCTTCAGAAGTAAGCAAAACATTTCTTATTAATTCTTTAGATCTTAGCTTTATAATTAATAATAATCGTAAAAATAACAAAATAAATATATAAAATAAATAAATAAATATATAAATATATATATAGAATATATATATTCTCTCGATCCTGGCAATTTTAGTTAACATCAAAGCATTCAGTATTTTAATATCTGAATACTAATATCTGAACATCTCAGGAAATATTTTAAAAACTCTTTTTTAAATAGAGAATCATCTTAAATAATTTATACGAGTACATAAATTAGTTTTTAGATCGAATATTCGAATGAATAATAAACTTAAGTGAATACCATTGCTCTTGCTGCTATAGAAAATTTGCACTCTTTATTTAGAAATCAGTTGAATCGATCTTTTTTTGAGTTGAGGCTGACGTGCCTCAGTAGTTTCTATATTTGTACAAAGGAAAAATATGCTAATATATATATGAATCTCTAATTAACTGGCAGAGAGAGGAAATAATAAAAAAAATTGAAATTTCAGCCACGGGGAAATTGTTTCTTCGTTTTTGATTCGGCTTAAACGGAGTTTTTTCAACATCAGGGCACTCCATCTCATGCACTCAAGAGCATGTCCCTCTCTTATCAATAGTCTTCGAAAGTCAGGTGTTCTAAGACCCAAAACGACAGTTGTGCTTTATATATTTTTTTAAATTTTGGCTAAAATAATGATCTTCTTGCACCAAATCAAGTTTCGAATGTGTACGGGGACTCTTCAATAAATCCGTGACCTTTTAAATTTTCTGACTATTAATTGATATGCCAAAACTCTCTCTGTCAAAAGGCATTTATTGGCTGTTTCCTGTCCAAATTTAAAAATCTGCAATATTTTACTTGTGGTTTACAGCAACTGATAGTAAGTTTTCTCGTGCTCCAAAGAAAAATTGGAAAAATGGAATTCCGTGTGCTGATTAAGCAAGATTTTTTGCGGGTAAAAAACAGTAAAATAAAACCAAGGAAAAGCTTGATTAATTGTAATGGATCTTTTCTTCATCGATTTCAATAAAAAAAAATTGATTTTCTGTGTTTTTTCTTGTACAAGCAAAAACAATGCCACACATCCTGGGCACCCAGTTAGGGTCCAAATAACCGAAGAAATTGACAAAATTCACGAGATATGGTGTTGGCCCATCGGACATAAAAAATTGCAAGAAATGTTGGAAGCCATGGGTAACAATATAGCTAAGTGGTTTTCATTTTAAATGATCACTTCGGCATGAAGAAGCTTTCCGCAGGATGGCTGCCGCGTTTGCTCACAACTGACCAAAAAGGCACTAATATTTTTAGTTGTTTTATCACAATATGGCCGAATTTTTCGCTGTTTCGTAATCGTAGATCCAGTACAATACTTCATATACCAAAAAAATCAAAAAAGTAGATTTCTCAGGGTAATTCTGGGTCACAGAACGCTTAGGTGGGCTTCACAGTCAATAAAGCGCACGTGTTTTTGGAATGTTCGCGGTGTTGACCACTTAGATATTTAGATACTTATATTCAGAAATGGTAAAACAGACAATTTTGAATAATATATTAACCTATTGAGGAATTTAACCAGTAGTCGCCGCATTTGACCGAGGAAAATGTTCTTTTCGATCAGGAAAATGTAAGTAAATTATGCTACAAATTGGTGCTTCACCCACTTTTTCTACGGATTAAGTCTGTAGTGACTATTTCTAGTTTTCAACCCCGAAGAAATGGCTCGGCGAAAAGAGATTTGAGTCCAATAATGAAGTCATCTCATCTCAGTCAAGTCATTTTATTTGATTGAAAACAACTGACATAATTCATTATAATTAAGCACACTTAATTCAATTAAGTAAAACATATCGATATTCGATAAGAATATTCAACTATATCTTGAAATTTCTTTAAGGGTTTTATCACAATTGGAAGTTATCTCTCTTATTGGTTTTGGATATATAAGTGTCTGTCACTTTATTTTCCCAATTTGAATTCGCATTACTTCATTTAATACCCTATATACCCATTGTTCGGAGCAGCACCCCATCGATTGGCAGCTTTAAAAATATTATTATTAGACGTTCAGTTTCATATTTTTGTTGCAGAACAAAGTTCTATATCATTCTAATGTTTGCTTAAGCTCTGTACTTGTTTGGCCTGCTTAACGTTCTCTCAAAGTTCCCTTTTTGTTGTCTACGTCTCTACGAGTATTCTGCTTATCGATCGCTTCGATATTATCGCTCCGATATCTATGCCGAGCAAAGCTGCGCGCTCAGTGATCGGATCGGCAATGCAGTCATGCAAAGCAAAGGCCAAGCACGAATCACTTGTTTATTGGATGTCATTAAATAACACACATATTGGAATTTTATTGCTGCGCCGTGTTATAATTTAATCGGCTTAATTATTCGCCCAATTGGAGATAATAAGCATTATCCCCACACACATTTCAAATATGGAAAAGTTCCAACTTTTTATATGCATACATAAATACAGTTTCATAAAACTATCAAATAATCGCAAGCAGAAAAATGTATATTAAAATATAAGTAATTCCATTTATGACTGGCAGGTGGGATGGATTGATTGGCCCTTGATTAGGCGGAGGTCGGAGGAGTCGAAGTCTAAGATGTATCTTGCGGTTGCATGAAATCAATTTCAATTACTTTCTATGGATTTGTCTTTCATTTGTCTCGCCTTTTCGGGGTTTGTTGTGGCATGCATTCTTTGGGGCACTTCAATATTTAATAAAAAATCCTTTTGCACATACGCTCACGCACACACATGCACACAGACGCACACTCACACACACGGAATCACACTCAAAGGAAGACAATTGGCGGGCACTAAGGGGCGAATGAGTGAAAAATGTTATTTGATTAATTAATTTTCATTAAAAAAAAAACGACAAAATGCGACGCCAAATGAAGCGGGAGAGTGTGAACACACACACACAGAGAGAGAAGACAACATGATGTGAAAGAACAGCCAGGACGAACAGATGCTCTCCGCTCTGGGTGTGGCTTCCACTTCCACTCCTTCGTCCCGTCCTGTCCTGTCCTGTCAGTCTTGCTGTCATTTATAATTTTAATCTCGCTTTGCAGTTTAGCTTAAGTACGGTCGATCAGGGGGGGTGGGGTAGGATTCTCGGAAGCGGGTTAATGAGCGGTGCTCTAGGACTCTCTCTCGTTTAAAGCTACACATTACGGAGCTTGCGACCAACTGCCACACTGCAACGGGCAAAGGCGCAACAGCAGCAGCAGGAGGAGCAGGAGGCGGAGACGGCGGTTTCCATGTAATTAAAAAATCGTGCATGCAGCCACGGTTAAGGCTGCTCACCTGCCCCGTGACTCTGGCTCTGACTCTGGCCATGGCAATGGCAATGGCCGTGGCCCGCGTGGGCCAAGTTTTTGCTCACAAATTTTATGGCTAATAAATCACTTTTAATATTAATAAAACATAAATCACGGGCCAGCTAAAAACTTGAAGCGGCTGGTCAGAAAGAAGCGCGAACGGGCTAAAGGATTCAAGCACTCAAGGATGGGTGGATGGCCAAGTGCAGTTTTATTTTTGGCACCTTTTGTTCGACGCAAGACGATGGTCGAAAGTTTGGGTTTTCTTTAAAGAATGCATTTGAGAAGAATGTCCATACAGAAGAGAAGAAAAGCTAGCTATAAAACGTAGGAAGAACCGAAGCTAAAGAGATCAAAGACTGGAGAAATGTAAGCCAATAGAGAACAAGTGCAAGAGGTAGAAGAAGTTTTGCAGGAACTAAAAAGTGACTGAATGTTGTGACTAAGTTCATTAATAGATTACCAAGGGGAACAGCACACCGTAAACTAAAGTGAATGAATTAGACAACAAACAAATGAATGTTTGAATGAATCAGAAACAGAATCAGATCAGAATAACAACTGAGTGTAAACTTGAATGAAGAATTGAATGCATTACATTACAATACATTAGTTCAAAAATATATAGAACAACTGTCTATTAAATGGCTAACTATGTGCTATATGCTGCAGCACAGTTGTCGCAAAAATAATTCCTTGAACAGGATAATCAGTTGAATGCGAAAATGAATGACTGAATACACGAACAGGCAATTGACTACGCAAATATTCTAACTGAACAAATATTCCAATATTCAATGGAATACAAATTACAAGGAAATGATCCGATAATTTGAAATGTGGAATTATTCTGAGATCACGAACTAAAAGTAGTCACATTGATTGTCACATTATTTGTCTTAGTTTTGAGATCAGAACTGATCAGATCGTTGCGTCTATTGATGCTGATCTTGAATACAGTTGAGCACTGTACTGATATGTTGGTAAGTGATCGAAATGGGAGTACTGATCATGAAGGGATTACTGATTATCAATCGTTAATGCGCTAATTGAACGATTATAAAAATGATTGAAACTAACAGGTGACACTGGCGGGAAAGAATTGATAATTTCAGAGAACCAGAGGCCTGTTCTAACTTTCTTTCCCGAATATCTTTAATCCTTGGAACACACTCAAAGATCTCAGTGAGAACTCAATGAAAGAATCGTCTATTTTAAATTAATTAATTTTTGATTACCTGTGGCGAGTTCACAAGCCGATTTCAAACACCTGCCAACACTCGAAAAAAATATGCAAAAACAATTAGGATTTTTCAGAAACACTTAACAAAAAGAATCGGCAATACTAAATCGTAACTAAGAGTTAACTCTTCACTTTGTTTATGTTGGCTTGAAGTCGTTTGCACTTTTTATTAATATTATTATTTGTTTTTTCTTGATATCGTTTCGATCTGATTCGATCAACGCTTTGCGTTTAGCGTGGTTGCTGCGGCCGTTGGAAAACTGTTTTCAAAATGATTTTGTAACGGTAACGGTAAGCGGAGAACGAACACGATTCAGAGTTGGGAGTTGCGTTCTGAGGACTGAAGCAAACCGACGCGCTAGGAAGTTGCCCGAGCACTGAACCTGTCGCGCCAAGCTCTGCTCGCATTGGACCGACCTAACACAACACAGCGCGCTCGTCCTTCGGCTCTGCTCTGCTCGGCCTGTCCCGTTGTTTCCTGTCCTGTCCACACGCGCGACGAAGTCGCTGCCATTCGAAGCGATTCGGAGCGAAGTCAGACGAATCCGATGCCAGACGAGCTCACAGCACTCGCTGGCAGTTCGGCTAAGTCCGCTTCGGCATTCCGCCTGCCCGAGCGCCACAGTGGGTGTGGGAGTGGGAATGGTAGTGGGCGTCTGTCCGTTGGCAACATGTTGCCAGCATCACACTCTCCAGTAGATTGCTGCCTGTACCACCTGTCCTGTGGCTCGTAGCTGTTGCGCTGTCCCAGCCCATCTTCGGAAGTGTGCATCTCTCAGGGCACTCCACACTCCTCACTGCACTCCACACTCAAAAGTGGAATCTGGCGTCCTTTGTCCCCTCTTTCAATGGTGTTTCTCTCAGATTTCTGACACTTTGACTGCATAATATTTTTGGATATTGCCTCGATTCTGGGCTACTGCTGCTGCTGCTGCTGCTGCTGACCAGCTTCCCTCCTCCGGATTGACTTTGTTTGTTAATCGGAATGCGATTGCATCTTGGTTATGGATTTAGTATTCATTCTGGCTGGACCCCTTTCCGGCCATTATTAGTTGTGGTTTTGGCATTGGTTGGAAGCTCTTTATTGCCTTTTTACACTGTTCAGTTTTCGTGTTTTGGTCCTCCTCATGTGGTTCTCTTCAAGTGAAGCATAACTTCCAGCATTCGTTCAAAATTTGCCACAGCTCTCCTCAGTTTTAATGGCTCTCTAAGCAAAGGCATTGCTTCAGCTCATTGCTGGCTCTTTTCATTTCAGATTTTTGTTGAGCTCCATCTTCATGAGCTCTCTTTATATTTGCTCTGCGTTC
The DNA here is from genome assembly GCA_009664405.1 of Drosophila bifasciata. NCBI lineage: Eukaryota > Metazoa > Arthropoda > Insecta > Diptera > Drosophilidae > Drosophila > Drosophila bifasciata. Next base: position 14,066,029 of record CM019041.1, read on the forward strand.
GGTTTCGGCTGTAATAAAGTTCAGCTTTTAGGCACACCTTCCCTAGCAGTATCTGCTATGATTTTGTCTGGATTTTGTTCATCTCCAATTCACTTTAGGTTCTTCTATGCTTTTCAATTTTAACTGAGCCTTGGACTAGAGTGTGGACTTTCTCTGGTTGAGTAATTGTTAATGTTGAGTGCTCGATGGCCAGCATAGGTTCATTTTCGGCAAACCTGTTCCTGTTGCTTGATATTGCATTCCAAAATACTCAAAATGTTTCGGAAATGGAGAAACCGAGTTCGCCTGATATTGCGTAGTTGCGATGAATTGCTTTTAAATTGCAAGCATATGTCGTATAGCATTTGTTCTATAGAGAACTCCGAAGGCATTGTGAACTATTTTTGCTGGGAAGTATTCTGGGTGGACCTGTTGGCTTTGCCGGGCATTTTCTCTGAGGGTTTCTCGTCGCATTTGTCTCCGTTTCAATTAACGTTCTCTTGTTTGATTGAGCCCATCGTCAGCCCATCTATCATTTATCATTACGCGAAAGGGAGAATAATTTTTAAAAAATTTGAATCTGAATTTGATCTATACATATGTGTTAATGCAAATATCCCAGAAAGAAGCTCCCACTAACCACCGGTATATCAGTCCGAGAGTCTTAGAAGAAAGCTCAGGAATCGAGTAACAAGGATTACACACAATTAAGGATCTTTCTTTACGTTGAAAATAATATCTGAATTGCGCACTTAATAAACGCAAATATGCACTTGCAACAAATTGCAACAGTTCAAAGCTTCTACATATGTGCAGATTAAAACATTGAAGATTTTCCATTCAAATGAAGTTTATTTCATGAAAATATTTTAAAACATTTTGAATTTGTTAGTTTGTAATACTGATACATAATGATTGATTGTATGATTGTATTGTAAGTGTTAAGCTAGCGAGCTTTTTTTACTAGCTGTTGAAATTATAGTAAATAAAAGTCGATGTTACTTCATTGAAGATATGTATTTAGCTTACTATGTAGTTTCGCGGCATAGGAGCCGGCCAAGATTGATATTGTTTGTAAGGTAAGAAGGCGATTCGTATTCCGTATTTAAGTGTTAAAAGTGTGAAGGTTCTTGCAGGTTCAGGACCAGATCAAGACGACAGAAATGAGTGGGAGCGATAGCGGCGATATTACCTAAAGATCAGTTCCAGACTAATTAAGCGCAGACGGACAGAATTGCCCGTCCCGTAATGCAAGCGAGAGAGAAGAAAGAAAGCGATGGAAGAAGAGCGTAAGAAAAGCTCGAGCTGCTGCTGCTGAGCCGACTACGAATGTTAAAGCGATGTACAGGGTGAGAGAGCGCAAGAGAACAGCAAGAGAACAAGATGCCGCCATGGTGAAATTATACATGGTGATCTTATCCGAAAGCTCCGTGGTTTACTGAACTACTGAGAGAGCTTTGACGCCATGTCGGATAAGAGAGGTAAGACAGTGAAAGATATACAGAAGTTGTTTTGTTTTGTTTTCTGTACTCTTCCGCTGCCTTGAAATAGGCAGCCAAATAAGCCCCGAAAAGAGTTCGTGCTCTGGGATGGGATCACCTTGTATAATTTCATCATGGATGCTGCTGCTGCAATAGCAAAGCGAAGGAGGCAATATAAAGAGGCGAGATACTGGCCGCTGCTGTGCGTAAGTATAAGCAGTTACAATATTTACATACATATACACTGACGAGCAAAACTGTAACACCATTTCAGTATACGCACTTCAACGGTCTGTATCTTTTCTTCTATTTGATGTATGACAAAGATTTTAGTACTGTTTTGATGGAGATTTAATTTACTATGTTTCCAGAAAATTTGGATCCGTTTGATAAGCTGGAAAAAAAATGGCAAAGGAAAATGTAAAAATAGTCAAGTGTTACAGTTTTGCACTCCGGTTACTTTTTAACCAATTATTTTTTTGAAAATTTTGTAATAATAAGCCCTCAGCCCTTTTTAATTTTTTTGAGTTCATCAATATGATTTGGCATACTTTGGGTGTATTTTAGCAAAAATTCAGGGGGATAGCGTTCAGACGTTTTCGTACTCTACCACAACTCCATCATACCAATTGGAAGGAGCCAATATTTCGCCTGCTGTGATTCGACATTGCTCCATACATTTTTTAATGGGATTTTATCGGGAGATTGCGGTGGCCTTTTCATGGACTGTAATCTTTGCTTAGACATTAAATTTTTGACCGAAAAGGACACGTATTTCGTTGCATTTTCTTGCTGAAAAATGCATTTTTTTAAAAAAGACCCATATTCCCCATGACAACCCCAAGATTCTGTTTTATTATGCTTAAATATTGTTCCTTTTGCAATATCCCATTGATCAATTCAAAGATCGAACTCCATTTTGATTTATACCGCCCGAAACCATAATTGAGCCGCCTCAGTGCTTGACGGTTTGGCGCACAGTACTTGGTAAATGGATTGTGGCATCTCTAGTCCAATACAATGAGCTGTTTGACTCGAAACGCTTCATATTTATTTGATCTGACCATTTTACTTCGAAGCTAAACTATTTGCAATTGTTGAAAGTGTTTATTAGTGATTTACAGCATCCTAATCCAGTCACCAAGTACTGTGCGCCAAACCGTCAAGCACGGTGGCGGCTCAATAATGGTCTGGGGTGAGTACATGAAAATTGAGTTGGACCCTTGGTATTTATCGATGGAATAATACGAAAGGAACAATATTTAATCATTCTAAAACAGAATCTTGGAGATGTCATCGGGAATATGGGTCTGTTTGCTAAAAATGCATTCTTCAGCAAGACAATGAAACCAAATACTCGTCATTTTTGTTCAAAAATTTTAGTCCAAACAAAGATTACAGTTCATTAAGTGGCCACCGTAATCTCCCGATAGGATCCCATTCAAAAAATTGATGGAGCGATGTCGAATCATAGCTGGAAAAATATTCGCTCCCTCCAAGTGGAATGACGGAGTTGTGGTAGAGTACGTAGGATGTCTGGAACGCTATTCGCCGTGAATTTTGCTACAATACACCCAAAGTATGCTAAATCGCATACATAAACTCAAAAAATCAAAAACGACTTTGGACTCATTATTAAAAAAAATTAAATTAAAAAAAGTAACCGGAGTGCAAAACTGTAACATTTGACTATTTTACATTTTTCTTTGCCATTTTTTTTCCAGCTTATCAGATTGATTCAAATTTTCTGGAAATATAGTAAAATGAATTACCTACAAAACAGTACTAAAAATCTTTGTCATACATAGAATAGAAGAGAAGATACAGACCGTTGAAGTGCGTATACTGAAATGGTGTTACAGTTTTGCTCGTCAGTGTATATACAGCGGACAGTGAAAATAGCAAATAAAGGTAGAATTACGTTACACTGCAGTGCACTGGCTAATATTTGAGGAATTTGAAAAGGAATAGTAGGCAGGGAAATCCAACAGTAAGTAAATGTTATCTTATATCTTATGATCTCTCTGGCAATTGTAGTTATCATCTCATTAATGATATAATCTGATGATCTGCTTGCTAGGTAGATGCTCTCTCTCTCGCTCAGCAACAACTCAAACTAAACTAAAAATGCAGCAAAAAAAATGCACATAGAAAATGCCGATAAATACGACAATATTTGCGGCTTTTGCAATCAAAGTCACTTCTCACTGCTCTTTGGAAAACTCATCCACTGCATGGTGCTTAATGTGCTCCTTCCCCTGTTCCCACAGCATACACACACACACACAGAAACACACACATATATGTATAAATTTTGGCACATCACTTAGGCAAATCAAGGAGACCAATAAAGGCAGAAAGGCGGCAACACTTAGTCTCTCTTAGTGGATGAGAGAGAGCGAGTGAGCGAGCGAGAGTACTTGTCGGTTTCTTCTGCCTATCATAAGTCTCCGCCTGCCAGCACACCAAGCTTCCCAAGCTCACCAAGCTTCCACCTGCTCATACACACACATACATACATACATGCATACATGTGTGGTGGGTGGGAGGAGGGGGATGTGGGATAGGTAAAAGCACTTTTGCGCTTGTTTTAATGAAATTCAATGCGTCGACGAAGCTCTGGCTGGGCGTCGCTGTCAGCGTTTTCATCGTTCTGCAAAACCTTTTCACCAAATGAACACGAAAATTGTCATCAATGCTGTTGTGTGCTAGGGGTAAAACGATGGTCTGGGAGGGGGGGTATGTATGTGTGTGTGTGTAGCAGGACGGGTGGAGCGAGGCGACTTAACCGAAAGTAACCAAAGAAACCCACTTTCATGCTCCATAAGTAAATTCATTTGGCACGCCTGCAAGCCTCCGTTCTGGTCCCACCATCCACCCACCACGCACCACCACGCACCACACCCAACCACCCCCACCACACCTTGATCTTAATGAAATGTCATCAACTTTGAGGTGTTTATTGCGCACACAGGTGATACGCCGCGGGGTACAGGATGCTAGCTCTGTGCAGGGGTGGGAGGGAGGTAGGGAAACAACGGTTAAAACGGTCGGGGGAGGTAATGGTTGGAGAAGAAAACCCTTTGAGGACAAACCCGAGACCAAAGTAATCTTTGAGTCTACTGTCAACCCTCCCCCTCCATCTCTCTCTCGCTCTCAGCTCTATGCTGAGTGGTGGGTAGAGAAGGGTAAGGAGGGACTGTATGTCAAGGATCCAACAGGAAAGAGAGATAGGGTGCAGGTATGCGGTTGATTGTGGAGAGCTAAGCAGGAAGAACATTTTCATGTATCATAAATTGTCCAACACTTAAAAAGTGATTACGTCTGCGTGTTCTTAGACCCACCTCCCCCACCACAACTCCTCCGCCGACCACTTTCAGAGAGTCTCTCCGTCAGGCACCCAATCCAATCGAGGACATCAATTTATATTAGATATAGTCGAGGAGGGGCAGACGTAGAGGCAGAGGCAGAAAAGCTTAGCACTTTAGATAAACAATTTTGCGCAAGTTGTTAACTTTTACGATGACTCATTAATTTTGTAGATTTCCACTTTTAGTTTATATGGAAAGGGAAATGAATAGGAATCGAGCAGGGGTAGGTATAGGGATACTGATACGGATACGAATACACCGGGCTCTTGATGTAGTTTCTGCTGAATTGTTGTTTGACAAAACTTGTTTGTCGATTTTAATGATGTGACACTAAATACTCTTCCAAACCAAAAAGCCCCAAGCTCCCCCAAACCCCCAAAGCCCCAAACCCGAAACCCCAATTCCCAAGCCAAACCCAAACCGAAAGCCAAACCGAAACCCAAACCCATCATCAATGTGATTTGCTTTTGTTAGGTGGTCGAAACTTTTGCATAACAATGCAATCCAACCAACCAACCATCCATCCCTCCATCCGGCCATCCCATCCCATTCCATCTATTCGCTGGGGACCGACAACTACGGATACAAAACAACAGCTACAATAACCACAGCCAGGAGCAGTTTGAAATGAGCAACGGAAACAATGAGCGAAAACTGGAATGGAATTCGGAGCAGCTGACAGTTCATCATATGATTATGAACAAAGGTAATTCAGATTAGGTTTTGGTCCACCGCCTCGCACACTGGAGCCCAGGAGGAGCACAAAGTCGGCTCATATAACCGAGGAGGAGCAGCAGCAGCAAGCCAGACAGTCGAATGCGGCTAATCAGAGAATTTTCGACGCTTCTGGTTGGCAGAGACATTCGATAAGCCCCCATGAGCCGTATGCATAAGCCAGTGGGAAATATTTTCCACTGACATCTGAAAATGCCTGCAGCAGGTAACCGGAATGCATGCAACTAGCATGCGAATCAGTGCCACTAAAGTGCAACTCAAATTGAATCTGAATCCATTTTCAGATACTTCACATGGCATACCACAACTTTGAGAAACACTCTGAGAAGGAAGTCTAAAGTATGGCTTGACCACCTTCTCTACTACTACTCCCCTTCTCAACACTACTTCAAGTATTTATCGATTTGAAATTGTTGCCCACCTTAAGCCAAACAGAAATGCTTTCTTTATTTATTGACAAGACTAAACGAAAACATAGCTGAGTGAGTTAATGTCTGCGGATATCGAAAAGCGAGTGAAGGGACCCCCCTTTCGACTCGTACTTCAATATAGTATTTCCAACTTGGATTGTGCTAATATTTCTCAGAACGACACCTTTACCACCACCAGCAATCATCTGTGATTGAGGCACTACTCTCTTGCCCCTCCACTGATGTCCGTTACTCCAACGCAGTTGCGGGACATTCCCATGCAAAAGGACAGACAGACATACGACGACTTTCCCCATGCCATTCTTTGATGTTTAAGAATCAACAAACTCTTGTCCCACTCTTACTCTCCCTCTCACTCACTCTCTCTCAGCGCACTTGGTTCTTTTCCTCTATGCTTTATTGGTGTTGGGCGGGGGAGGAGGGGGTGGCAAATCGCTACAAAATGTAACTACTTAACAGGGACAACATTGCCATCGGGGCGGGATCCGGGGGCCTTATGGCCTGGCAAATTAAGGAATTTTCATTGAAAAAAAAAGTAGCCAAGTCACGCAACAATCATTTGGCCTGGGTCAACGTCAGGGGGGGCTAAAGTGGGTGGACAGACACGAATACCAACCGACCAACCGACCAACACGTTGACCAACCGCCACCACCCCCCTCCCTGCTGCGGCTCTCCCTTCATACTTTGAGCCTGTCCATCAATGTATGCCAAGCGCCAGTCCCTTGCTCCTTGCTCCTTGCTCCCTGTTCCTGCTGCCGTGGTGTCTGCTCCCGCCCATACTTTATTATTTCTTATTGAATAATTATGGGTCATTTGTGAGCGGCGACGTGGTGGGCGTGGCAGCGATACCATCTGCCCCGCCATGCCACTGCATGGGGCACTGGGGCAACTGGGGCTGGGACCGGGGCTGGGTCGCCTGTCGCTTCACGTGCTTATCTTGTTTCCGTTACTTCATTTAAAAGTTAATGACTACTTTTAATGCCCGAGTCGGACTCCGACTCCGACTTGGGGCCCCACTCCCCCATCCCACCAAGTTGCGGAGAACTTCAGCTTCCGCTGGCCAGGGCGGGCCATGTGACCAGACAGCCAAATTGATTAGGTTTAAAGGGAGCACACAAAATCAGGGTGCATGCATTAGGGACAGGACAGGACACAAACCCCACCCCACCCCCCAGTTCCCTGCTGCCTACATTAAAAGTGAAAATGTTTTATAAATTGAAAATCACGCAACAATTGATCAGCTCGAGGGGGGCGATGGCTTCCTCCAGAAAGGGAAAGTACCCCCCACAGTCACCACATTAATGTCGGTTGTCTTCCCCTCCCTTACCCCAACCATCACCATTCCCCACCCCAAGCAGAAGCTATCTGAGGCAAATGTTATTGAATCATTAACACCTGAACAGAGGCGTCTCTCACCTTTGGGCGGCTGGGGGGGGAGAAGTAAAAGTAAAACCGAAAAAAATGATGCCATAAAGTTGATTAGAAGTCACTTAATGGCAACGGATGTGCAGGTTTATTACAATTTGTAACGAGACCTCGACCAGACGATGCCCAAGCTCGACCAGGTCCAGTGGCTTCAGTCCCGTACCGTCCCGTCGAGTGGGAACCACATTAACGCTTATAAAATATGCACCAGTCGCGTGTCTGTTTCAAATAAATACCCTGAATCGCAAAATACTGCAGAGGCCGCGTATATGGACTCGGGGCTTGGACCGAGCGAAGGGCTCGAAGGTGGAACCGAGCATTCGGGCATTCCGCTCAACTTGAAGAGAGACGGAGTCGCGTTGAGTCGCACTTAAACGGACGTAACGTAAAGACAATGCTCCAGTGCTGCTCGTGGAACTGAATTGTCGAACTTGTGCGAATAGTTCAGTCAAAGGACCAACACCTTTGGAAGTAACCAAAAACACACAAAATGTTCAACTAAAACTTTAAACAGTTGATTACAATTTTAATTTATACATAAATATATTTGTTCGCAGCTGAACGCTCGCTGAATACCATTATTTATTATATTAAATCTTTACATATTTAGATTCTCTACATTACTATATATCGTTACTATATAGTATATCACGACATTGAAGTCACATAACTTTATTTCAAGGCCACCCACCATAAAATAACATTGTTAATTGCTCACCACTAATCTATCGATAGTTCTTGTTGGAAGTTAGAGAAGTAAACCAGGTATAGTGCCATACCAAGCAGTCTATAGGCCTTTCTGGTTTTTATTCAAATTTAGAAAATACAAAGGGGCTGAAGTGGGGTGCAACTATTTTCTCCGCAAAATAATATTTTTAAGCGATAGCTAAAACGTCGCAACAATTGATTGGCGCTGACTACTAAAGCCCCCAAGCCCACCCTTAGAGAAAAAAATATTACACGTAAATTTCCAGCAACATTTACTTTTATTTTAATTAATTGGAATAGTTTGATAAGATCTACCTAAACATTGACTTTGGCTGTAGTTTTAAAGTTCAATGCAAACGTTTTCCAGATCCGTTGAGTGTTTTCTACTGGTAAATTAACAATACTATAATTATTCGGAATCATAATTAATACCTTAAGGACCTCTGTGCAGTTGCAGGATCTCAAGTAGACAAGTAGATTGACTTTCATCAATCTTATTCATATTCATGCCAGACTTCTTGGGGCATAGTTGGATTGTAAATTTAAGTTAAGATTGTTTGCATGGTAAGTGTAATTCTCTTCAATCACTTTTGATTATTCGAACTTCAGTGGTCTTCTGAGTACAGAGTTGCCTTATAGCAAAACTTTCAAATGATTTTTCTGCAAAGTTCGTTAAACCTCTATCTAAGCTCCTAATGGTCGTATAACCAAGCGGAAAACAAGATTTCAGATATCAATGTAGATAAGTGGAATTATCTCTCTCGGGGTAGCCTGACACTGTCTGGTCAGCGGTAATCCTCCTCTATCACAACAAAATGTGATGGGGTCAGCAATCGCCGTAAGAGCAAACAGCGCATTCTGGCGCATGCTGGCCCTGTCCCGCTGACACTGTTCGTGTGCCCCCCTCCCCACGCCCTTCTGGGCGACATTATGTATTCTCCACAAGGAAGCATCATATTGTCCTGGCCCGCTTCCAAATGTACGAGTAGGAGTAGGAGGGGGGCCAGAGGCCAGCTGGTGGGCGTTTTTAATGTTGGCAACAACTTTTAAGTAGCACAAAAATGACGCAAGACAGCCGCCGAGACGTTGACTTTGGCGATGGCGATGGCAATGGCGATGGGGTTGAGAATGGAGTTGGAGTCGGAGTTGGAGAATGACGATGGAGAGATGGTAGGAAGGTATTTCAGGCTGACAGCGAGCAGGGCATGGCTGGGCATGGCTTTGGGCTGCGACTACGTCGACGCACGCTTAAGCATAAGTACTTCCGACTTTAAAAGGATGTCACATCCGGTTTCGCTTCTGGAGCGTGAAGCGCAGACTGGCGACGCGATAAGAGGTCCGTACAGGTCTGGTCTGGTCTGGGCCAAAGCACGAAAACGAAAAGGAACCGAAACCGAAACAGAAACAGCAAAAGAGACCTGTGAGCCAGTCAGCAGAGGCCAGCACGGGTGATGGGGGAGGGCGACCACAATTTAAGGTGCAACAGTTTGACAGGCTTAAGCCGTTGGTCTCCACCTTCGCCCTCAGCCATGGCCCAGTTGGGCTTAGGGGGGTCTGGACTGGAGAAGGACTTGGTCGAACTAGAAAAGCAACGAGAGAAAAGCAGCTTAAGGGGCACACTCGCTGCCAGTGTGACCGTATAAGAATCTTATGGAAAACGGCTTAAAATCTACTGGCCGGACTGACGCATCACTATGACTGACTGGGCGTGATGTTTGCACTTTGCATTGCAATCAGTACTCTCATATTGGACATACGAGATGTGTCTAAGCTCCGAACAAGCTTGTCGCCTGTTCGCTGATAATTAAATTACTGAATGATTCCGTTATTTGCATTCCTATTTTAAGAAACTGCCCACCATACTCTGGACAGCACTCTCTACTATTTCCATTTGCAGAATGGAAGCATATACATATGTATGTATGTATATAAGAGCAAAGCACTTTGGCCACTGTTAAATTGTTGACCTAAATACAATCAAAATTGGAATTCGTTGTTGAAAATTGGATATGGAATAGGAAAGATCTAACATAATCCCTTGAACGTATGCACATACATATCTATAAATGGATGGATTGCTATGTGTATATGTACATATGTATGTGTATAGATAAGCAAGTGTGTCAACACTCAACACTGAGACTGAACTGAATGAGACTATGACAGAAGTGACGGGGAGATGGGGCTGCACATCAATGGATAGGGGGGGATGGAGATGTGGATGGATAACTTGTACAGATGGAGGATAGCTATGGATGATGATGATGATGATGACGTTGATGATGGAGTTGTTGTAATAAGTTTTGAGCCACAAGCCTACCACCAGCAGCAGAACAGAGAGACAATGCTGGCAATCCTGATGCTGACATTTATGCAGTTAGACACAACAACAACAACAACAACTGCAACAATAACGATGGAAAGTACAATGCAACAATGAATGCAAAATTGTTGTAGAGGCGAGGCAAACGCGACAATAACAATAGAAATGGGCCTCTGTCACCAGCCTCCTGTCTCCTCACGTCTCCTGCCACCCGCTCCCTCCCCCCCTTGCAGCCTCTTCCTTTACCTCCTTCGCAGCATAAAAAGCAACCAAGATTGATGAAGAAGAGCCGCCACAGAAAAAACAATAAAATGTATCTAAGGCAGGAATCGGATACACAATCAAAAAAAAAAAAAGAGGAATAAAAAAAACACGAGAAGAAGAACAAGAAACACGTTAGTATCTGTATCTATGACAATCTGTGTGGGGCAACAATAAAAAAGAAAAGCTCGGTGGCACCAAAGGAAAGCCAGCAGAAAACAGAGGCGGCAAGCGGCAAGCGGCAGGCAGCATGCAGCAGTAGAAACACGCAGAAACCGCCAACGGGTGGGAATCGGGGAGTGGAATGAAGAAGGGACAGAACGAATTGGGATCGGCTTGGGGGGGAGGTATTGTAGATTGGGGATCGTGGGGGGCAACAGTGGGGTCTCCGAACAATACGCCTGACAGAAGTGGAGTCAACTGCAACGGCTGCATGCTGCATGCTGCACGTTGCACAATGAGGGATAGGCCAGCGACAGCAGGCAGCCACAGAAGGGTGGGGGCTGCCAGGGTTGGCACCGCATAATATGTGTAAAGCCAAAAGGATTTGTTATTCGAAACCGAGCGAAAAGATAAATAAACAAAAGAAGATTCCTCTTCTCCTTTTTGCCCCCGTCTTGTTGTGCCATGTGGCCACCAATTCCCTGTGCCCTCTTCTTCCATGCTCTGGACGATGGAAACAAAGACCCAAAAGGATGCGAGAAAGATAGAGATAGAGACAGAGACAGAGAGACTGTTACTGGTACTGGGACTTTGACTGGGGAATGGAAGTGGGAGAGGGAGAGGCTGTAACAAAACCAGGAAAAAATACCAGAAAATTTTTAATAAGTGCCACAATGCAGCAACAGAAGGAACGTGAACCAAGAGAGGAAGAGTTCGAGAGAGAGTGAGAGAGAGAGTGATAGTGAGATGGAGAAAAAGAGAAAGAGAGAGAGAGAGCAAGCAGCAGCAATAATGAATGCTTGGACACACACAAACACACACACACACACATGTGCACATGTGCCCCCTCTGCGTGTGTGTATCGGTGTTTGTGTGTGTGTGTGTGTGTGTGTGTGTGTGTGTGTGTGTGTGTGATGCATTTAGAAGTCAGCCAGAGGCCAAACACCAAAATCCACCATTGCGACGGCAACGACAACGACAACAGCGACGTCAACGTTGACGGGATGTCAACCAAAACGTTTAAATGACATGCAAAAGTGAGAGGAAATAAAAATTGTTGCATTCCCCTCCCTCCATTGTTGTAGCTGTAGCTGTAGCTGTTGTTGCAAAAGATATTGTTGCAACTGATGTTCTTGTGGCTGCAGAGACTGCACAACAACTGCCGATGTTGTTTTTATTTTTACTTGTTGTTGTGGTTGGTGTTAGTGTTGGTGTAGTTGTTATTTGTAATAGTTTGTATTGCTGCTGTCGTACCTATTATTATTATTATTACTATTATTGGTTTGTTAGATTGTTGTTGTGTAAGATTTATTTGTTTAAACGATTTATTTGTTTTTGTAGCTGTTTTTTCATGAATAAATGTTTTTCAATAACGGATATCAAGCAAGCGAATCCCAGAAATATAACTAATACAAATATAAACGCAATATTCACAGTCGTATTTGGGATTTCGCTGAAAGCCACAGAGAGCAGCTAACAGAGTCTGTAGAGCTAACAGAGCCAACAACAGACCGAGCAACAGCAAGAGAGACGAGAAGCGGCCGTCGTACTCAAAGAGGAGAGGAGAGAAAAGCTCTGCGATCGATGCCGTTTAATTCGGTGCCAAAGTCTCTCAAGAAGCAAAAGCTTAAGCGCAAGCGTTCAATTATATGCATATTTACATATGTACATACATATATTCTTAATTTAAAGATCCCCCATTGTAACCAAAGAATATCTAATAAAAATAAACAAATTAAGAATTAAATATAATTGACTACATTGTTGTCGTCCTGAAGTCATCTAATAACATTAACCAAGCAGCATTTATTATTGTTGGTACTTGGTAACTCCAATTCATAGCTACGCTAAAGTCGTCTTGAGAGGATTCTTCTTTATTTCGTGTATTTCCAATGAATCTCTATTTTGGGATTCGTAATGCTGGATCGCAAAATATTGAATCAGAACAAATCCTCCAGGGTACAAGAGAAATCCGCTGGCCTTATTTAAGTATTCGTCTTTGGCTTTGCGGGTACCTCCTACACATGCGCTTGCCAAACTGGATATGAATGACCAGTCTGCGCCCAGGTAGTCGCGATACTCTACTCTTAGAGCTCTCCTAAACTCTCTTTAGGTACTAAATCAAAAGCTAGTTAAAATGGTTTGTTTCGAATCCCTAATATTCCTAACAGTTCCTATTAATAAAGCTGCTGTTTACTGCACAATAGCATCATTTATTAATTTTGAAACAATTTAACATTTAAAGACCATTTTAGAAACTATATACATAGGTACGCTTTTATCTTTCACTTAAGCCTAAATGAAGATGATAGCGAACATGAGTAGCGCCATCAGGATCAGGATTAGTATAGTAGTCGTCGACAATTTCCTATCAATTTGAAACTTGGGGGGCCAAGTAATGTCCAGCAATCGTGGCACCTAGTAATACTCCTTACATGTATGAATATTCATTTTGATTTTTAAAAAATATACTTACGGTCATCATGCACAGGGTTAAGAGAAAAAGTCGTGCCAGATTTTCAGGTCCCCATTCCTGCTCTAAAGTTGCATTTCGAATATACAATTTTTTAGCAGAGGCTGCCTTCCTAAGAAGCTTCTTCTCGGTTTTGTTGAGCTTCAACTGTAAGGCTTTGTCGACCAAGTGGTCCAGCTTGGACTTGCTGATGTACTTGTACATCTTCCTTTTCGTATTCCCTGGTTGGCTGCTTCCCTCCATGGCTGAAGCTATAAAATACAAAATCTTGAAATCAAAAAATGTCTCTATACCCTTTTTGCACTCAAAAATAATACTAACGGCAGAACTGTGATTCAAAAATAGATAGAATGGATATACTTGACCTACTAGAACTGAGTAAGAATTTATACACATGTGCACATAACCCATTGACTACTATGTGATTTATTGAAGTTAAATGCAACTAAAATTGATCCATCTTACATAATAGTAAAAAGTTTATATTCGTTCTTTGAAAGATAGATGAATAAATGAAAGCAAACTCAACTCAACGAGTAGGTTACTCGTCCAAGTAGTCGCGGTTACTTGGATTAAAGTAAACTCAACTTAACGAGTAGGTTACTCGTCTAAGTAACCGCGACTACTTTGACGAGTAACCTACTCGTTGAGTTGAGTTTGCTTTAATCTGAATTCTGAATCTGACTTTCTGAATTAATTGGGCGATGTAAATTTAGCTTTATTGGGTCATATCATTTGAGTCGCTAAAAATAAATTATGTTTATAGTTATTTGCGAATGCGACTAGTGTCCCGTAGTCGCATCACTGTGATCCGATGGAGTTACGTGGTCACAGCTTCCATTGCTCCACTCCGAGCATTTCCACTGCAGATGCGGCAAGGCATTCGAACGAGCATAAAGCATATTTAGGCTCCGCTGTACGAGTATTCCGAAATAAAACCATTCTAAAACTGGGACGATGCCACTTCGCTCTCATCCTGCCAGCTCTTTTAACCAGCGCCCTCCCTCCCATAGCAATCTTTCCTTTTGGTGGCATCCATCCCCTGGCCTTCTGATGCAACTTTGGAAAAAAAGGGGAGCAAACAAAAGCCCTGGCCACGGAAAATGCAAAATGAAAATACAAAAATAAAAAGAGACAGGAACTGGAGGATGGGTTAGGTATGTGGCAGGGCATTGGCTGGTCAGGGGATGATGGTGCAGACGGGACGGCAAACGGAATTGCAAAATGAAAACAAATTGTCCACAATTTTAATAACTCACATTTTGCGGCACTGTTTTGGCGGCAACCTGGAATTAAAAGCGCAGACCCGAAGGAGACAAATAACTAAGAGCACTCCAAGTCACATCAGGTGTCTGGGTCAGGGGGCAGATGGGGCAAAGGGATATGGGTTCTGGTCTGATATGCAGTTATCCCACCTATTTTTTGATAATGCTGAGTTAAAGCCAAGGTCCAATTGAGTTTTTTTTGGACGTTTTGTAACCATAGAAAACATGGATCCATCACAGTAGAGAATTGAGCAAGGAACAGCTAATCGGTGGAATTATTGAAGAACGTGCACCAGATGCTCCCAAAGACGCATCTTTGGTGTACTTATTAGGAGCCTTTGGACAAATTAAATATATAATATAAATATATATAAATATATAAAGAAATCTGTTACATTCAGAGAATTACCATATGTGGAAAATATGTGTAGTCTCTATGGAAAAAATACATTTAGGGGCCGACGCTACTATCCCTTGCGACAATTTTCTTTTATAAACATAAAGAAATGTATTTGACTTCACCACAAACTACTCGTGTATATACAAATATAGAATGTACATACATACATATATAGTACATATGTCGAATGATAAGTTCATCAGTGAAACAAAAACACTTGTGTTGAAGACTGTGGAAGAACTTATTTGTTTGGGACTATTGATCTTCATTTTACGGCTATCAGTAAATCTATCAAAGCTATCAATAAATATGAATAAAATAAAATTAAATATGTATATATATGTCCATCGTCCATTGTTTACTTTCATTAAAAGTAGTAATAGAAGGTCCTGGAAGAGTCTAATTGGACGAACATTTAAAGAAATCTGAACACGATTATGGGCACAACATAAAAATTAATATAAAGAGAGTTTTTTTTTTATATGGTTTGACCCGTTTAATGTTTGCATTATTTATGTACATTTTTAATACGTGTAATGTATACATAGGTATGTATGTACATACATACGTACATGAAGTGTACATATGTAGTGAAACATTTTTAAAAAAATAATACGAGTATTTTGAAATATTCATGTGTGATTAATGCAAGGAGTGCAAACACTGACACGCACACGCACACATGGACATGGAAATGGACATATGGAAATGGAAATGGCAATGGAGATGAACGGACAGAGAACCACAAGCATATGTTGACTGTTTGCCGAGAGATTTTTCCAGTTGTGGATTTTTTGCGGGGTTTCAGTTTTTTTGCACTTTTTGCACTTTGTTTGCTTGTTTGTTAATTTTGTAAAATCATACAATTAAATTGCACACGAACGCCACAAAAAGGACCAGCAACAGCACCAGCACCAAATATCCACCAGCAGCTGCCATCGAACTGACCGACCAAGTTTACCTTTTGCGGTTGCATCTGCCCGGCCTCTCTGCCCGGCCACTCTGCCTCCCACCTATGGAGGGTCTACTATATGCTGGCTCCATATTTGCAACCAGTAATTGTACGACTCTAATGATGGTATCTCCGTTCAATTTCAATTTAATTAACGCACAATTTTCGCCTCTAGACCAATTGGCATTTGGTTCCTGGACCCATCAAATTGGGTCTGCAATCTGCCCACTTGTCTGTCTGTCTGTCCATATTTTGCTTTTCCAATCGAATGAATTGCGTTAAAATTTATGAGCGCTATTCATTCATTCACTGACTGATGAGTCCATGGGCCCTGAACTCACAAGCCAAGACTGCCAACACTCCCAAGCTGCATATCCACAGATGTGTCATGTAATATCTTGGTGTGCATTGAAAATTATGAATTAATTGGAAAGACGATGTGCCCCACACGATGTGTGTTCAAGTCGAGAGTGGAGTGGTGAGTAGCGGGGGAAAACTAACAGAAGGGAAATCAATATAAAGCTAAAAATTAATGCAAATTAGAGCAAACAAATTTGTGCTATGGATATAACCCTCATTAGCACAATAAACCTACATACTACTACATATGTGTACATACAAATATCAAATTTAAGCTCATTATAAATGCCCCCAAGACGAAAAATACAACAATTATTTCTGCACATACTACATCGAACAATTTAATTTGAAGAAATATTATGTTACCCATCATAAACTGAACCACAAAATTATTTAAACCAAACTATTTAATCTCTATCACCCACAAACATACGAGGGAGCTATTAGCCTAAGTCACTTTTAGCCTTATTAGGGCACATTGCTCATTTGCATTAGTAAGTTTAATATTTACTGGTATATAACTTGTTCTTAAGCAGCCATGTTTGATATCGATTAATTCTGATTCGATTCATCTCACGAAAAATACTGCATGCAAATTTCTGTGTCGTACTTTCTACCAATTGTGATGTGGAATTTTAAGCCATGAATGATAAGATCAGCTAAGTGCAATTTTTATTAAACGACAGGGAACGTTGAGTCGCAGTTGCCGCGACACTACTTTTATACCCTTACTCATTCAGTATATATGTGAGCTTATGTTTTATGTAGAATTTCATAATATTTCACCAGTTATTACATTTACATTTTTTGGCTACGTCTGTCATCATATCTGCATCACTTCTGACATTCGAACGAAAAAGGCAAGGCAGAGTGTGTGAGTGAGAGATAGAATAAGTAGCGGCTGCATCGCTAAAAGGGAGGGGGTAGACAACTGAAAATTTAATTCACCATTCTGATTATAATAATGATCCGATCTGAACCAATTAAGATAATCTGGGCTTCGTTTTTCGATTTTTGACCACGCCAAAACCTAGTTTTTAAAAAGTTAAATGAAAACCTTGTGTTTATATCGCTCTGTATTAGAAAAAGAGTGACCATATACGTTGCGCACCAGAAATAGATGGCGCCACAATTGAAGAATCAGCTGTTCAAAACAACTATTGTTACTCATAAGTATCGCAGTGAGAAAGGGAAAATTAAATTGCTATTTTAAATCTCTCATAAATTGAAAAATGCGAGTAACTGATCTAATTTTTGAGCTGTATTTTAATCAGTCGGGTTTGTACTACCAGCTAATGTAATGTTAACTGTATCTAGTGGTTGTTATATCTTCGTAATTTTAGGTTTATGTGAGTCGTTTTGCATGTGACTGATTCGTAGCGAAAACTGTATTTTGAAAAGGAATAACTAATGGATTGCCACCTATTCCCACTCTGAAACCTATTGTGTTTCGTAGAGTTATAAATTCTTATTGAAACTTACATAAATAGTAAAAATGCCAGTAGAAAATATCCTCAAATTAACAAATTCAGAGTTGGTTACCACGTGAACATCAGAGAAGCGTAGAACATGAAAAGTACTTAATTAAATTGTATTTTGAGTCAAAGTGGATGTGTGTAACGCATAGAAGCAAGCGTTTCCCCCATAAAGTATATATGTATAACATATATATCATACATATACATATATCATAGAGAAAGCCCATATCTATCAAGTCTGAATCGCATCGGATCATTAGTAGAGCCACAATGGGGAAAACCATTTGGAGAAGCATCATGTTCAATCATGTTCCATCATGTTCAATCAGCTTCAATCAGGATCCATCATTTTCAATCAGGTTCATTCAGGTACAATCATGTTCAATCAGGTTCAATCATGTTCAATCAAGTACAATCATGTTCAATCAAGTTTAATCCTGTTCAATCCTGTTCAATCATGTTCAATCATGTTCAATCATGTTCAATCATGTTCAATCATGTTCAATCCTGTTTAATCATGTTCATTCATGTTCAATCATGTTCGATAAGGTACAATCATGCTCATTCATGTTCAATCATGTTTAATCCTGTTCAATCATCAGGTTAATTCATATTAAATCATGTAGATGTATCATCATTTTTCATGTAGATGTAGATGACAGATGTAAAAACTGATAAAGCATTTGAAAATTCCTAATACATATGTATATCAAATGTTTAATCCCTGAGTATGTGTCTAAAAGTAGTGTCGCGTCAACGGCGACTCAACAAGTTCGTTCTTGTTATATTTTTTAAATAAAAATTTAGTTTTGTGTGTGCCAAGCCCCATTAAAAATAAATTGGGACCATAGTGCACGTGTATGTGAGTGACCTAATAGATGGAGGCGTGCCGAGCCCTGCCCTAGATTAATAGAGCTTACACAGCCGACTCCCAATTATATTTAACTTGATCTGACCTAGCCTCTTGGAATAGTGTCCCAAATGGTCTTATCTAACTAATTTAAACTCTGCAATCCTCTACAAAAACCCATTCATAACTAACAAAACCCAATCCCAATCCCCAATTCCCTATCTCATCAATCTGTTCAGATAATCGTACGAAAGAGTGCTGTAAATGGTCCAAGTTGTGTACAGTTGCTTCAAATGGCATAAATAAGTCCTAGCCCCTACAGGCCATCCTTTCTCCATTCCCATTTCCATCATTTCTCGATTGCTCTCAGTGGCGATTTTCAATTGCATTTCAAAAAATTAAAATTAAACTATCTCAGAATCGATATTTTTTTGTACTATAATTTGTTGCCACATCATCACCTTTCACATCATCATCATCATCATCCATCCCGGATATCCAGTCCCTTGTCCGTGGCCAATGTCATAGTCATCAACGACCGCATCCCCGCCTAGCCAATAATTTAAATGTTTTCGGAGTGGCCGAGGAGTGGGTAGGGGGTAGGGGAGGCAGCGGGCGTGCGGTGCAGAGGCCAACATCAATTTAAAATCATTTAATAAATTCGCACTAAATTTCAATTCCGTTTTCATTAAATGCCACATAAATTATACGCACTGTGATGGGTTGTGTGTGTGTGTGGTGGGGCAGGCAGGGTGTGGGATGGCACAGACTCGGAATCGGAGTGGGGGATTGTCAGCTGGGGCAACCGAAATCGCGTGTTCCCATATTTCGTATTCGTTTTAAATTCTGAGCGCCATTTGAGCGCCACAAAATGCTTTTAATTTTTCGTTACATTCATCGCCTGTTTCGTTCTGCTCGCGAAACAACAGCATCTCTCCACCTTGCCACGCCTCCACTTGCCACTTGCCACTTTCAACCAACCCCCTCACTTGGCCACATTTTCAATTCGACCCCAATAAAATTTCCACCCAACGCCCAAGGGCTGGCGACGACGACGGTGCGCAGAAATTGCTGCCAGTGACAGCAAAGGGAGGGGGGGCGACAGGCGGAGATAAACAAGAGTACAGAATGGGCTGGTGGGACTTTGGCAGGAATTAGAGAGGCTGTGGCCTATTGCCTACTCTTGTGTACAACTAAAATACAATAGCAACACTGATCGCTAGAATTGAGTAATGGAGTAGTACCTGGAGGATCAATCTTTAGGGTCATTGTGTCGAAACAATCTTTTGAATGTGGCTTGTCTACGCAACCGATATTTGGAAAGCGCATTTCAGAGTCGATAGTCGAAACAATAACTCGACTTAAGGTAACTCTCTTGACTCTTAATTTAAAGCGGATAGTTTTTACCATCTACCATCTGCAACTGAACAAGAAATTCCTAATGGTTTTCTCCACGTTTACTCCTATTTATTCCAACTATTTTTCTTCAAGCATCGAAATGTTGACCCGATCCTGAGAGCCTACAAAACTCGGGGATTTTTATCAATTTTCATGCCCTCTGAGCTTTGCTGTTGGTGGTACTTTAGTCGCTGTGTTGCAGCTACTCCGACTTGCCTCATTGCCCCAAAGAGTGTTCATTTCCTTTTTGACGTGTTATCATCGCCACTTCCGGCAACATGGAGACCGGCAAGTACGGGGACAGGGGTGGTGGATACTGCATACTGTGGATACTGTGGATACGAAGGGGAACGATGACGATGACGACATTGACTACCGCCAAGTGTGTGTTTGTGTGGGTGTTACAGTGTGTGTGTGTGAGCAAATAAATAAACTTAAGCGCTGGCTTTAAGGCATCGACTGAAAACAAAGGAACTTTAACCTGAACTCTTTTTGGTTTCCCTTTGGGCAACTTACCAACCAATTCGCACTTTGCACACCAGCTCCCCACCCTCCCCATCACCCACTCGACAACATGACCATACCCAATCTAGTACTATTTCCCAACTGCCAGACGTCTCAACTTCTTTGACGACCTTGGCTGCCAGAGTCGGAAAAGTGAAATAAAATGAAACTTTAGCCGCTCTTTCTTCTCTCTCTCTCTTCACCGTCCGAACCGTTCGTCGCTCCTCTCCGCTCTGCTCTGCTTCGCTGCAATGGAGTGCAAACACAATTTGAATGCTGCCGCTGCCATCAAATCGACTAGAAAACATCTCCGTTCAACTCCCAGAGCCGCCACTGCCACTGCCATTCCGCCACAGCCACTCCCATCCCTTAGGAACAGACTGACTGACTGCATTGAAGAGTGTGGTGATGTGGGGGGTATGGGGTAGGGGATAGGGGATAGATAGGTTGGTTGGGCAAAACTTTTCACTTAATCGCTTTTCGTTGCGTTCGAAGGGAAAAACAAACAGAGCTAATTAGACTTTATATCCTTGTCCTCGAGTTTTGTCTGTACTTCAATCCTTACATACATACATACATATCTACATGTATGTACGTATACTTACTTCTCCTTTGGTCAGCATCTTGTCTTTAGTTCTTGGTCATGTTTGGCCCCCTACTTGTGCTGGGGATTCAACTGGTTTTTGGTTATGCATGGCACAAAACGGCTCAAAGCAATCGAGAAACTTTGTTGGCCATGAACTTGAGCAGCTAGTTCCCCATGGCATTGGATGAAAAAGAGCTACTTCCCATGAATTGGATGTTCCCAGATGTACCAAGATAATCTTTACAAAAGAGATACCCATACATGTAACATAGTAGATGTAGTAAGTACGTAAATAAAACCAAATATCAATTTCCATTTTTCTTTGCTCTTTGTAAAACAATTTGTATATTGAATTCCAGAAAACAAGGGGCACCCAAACACCCCCCAAAAGATCATAAGCAAACTTGCAACTTTTCGCAGTTTTTAAGCGCAAACATAGCCCACCCCTCACACCCCACCACCCCTAACCCACTGCCAAACAAAGTCGCAGTCCCAATACGCTGCTGCCAGCTTGTCACACCTTTTTCAGCACCAGCAGCAGCAGCAGCAGAAGCCCAAAAACTCAAACTCAAACCCCAAACCCAATCCAAATCCCAACCCCAAGCGCAGTCCAACCCCTTCAATCAGACCTCCCCCATACCTCCCCCACGGACAGACAGACAGACGGACCAAGACTATGCCAAACGCCCACGCAAGTATTTCTGGGGAAAATGTTTTGCGCATTTTGTAGCCGCGTTTTTCAAATACACTTGCGACATTTGACAGCTCGACTGTCAGTGCAATATGCGGTGGTGTGTATCGGTGTGTGTATATCGGTGTATTTGTGTGCTGCTGGTACTCGTACTGGTGTACTGCATGTTGATTTTGGGGGCGAGTTGTTTCAGTTGTGTCCCCGTGTCCGTGCCCGTGCCCCAGCATGTGCCACTGCCAGAGGCATTCACTCACGTGGCATTGCCATTGCCATCGCCAGCGTCAGCGTCATCGTCAACGCGACCCTGACGCTGGCTTCAGTTGTAAATAAATTTGCATTTTTGTCAATTTTGATGGCGACCACACAAACACACACACGCACACACATGCATCTACGCAAACACAGAAAGAGAGACAGATAGCAAGAGAGAGAGAGAGAGAATGAGAGAGAGAAAGAACAAATACACATAGGCACGCATGAGTGCATGGAAAGTATGTAAAGTTTATTCATGTACGAGTGCATTGCGGGTGCCCCCATCCACTGACCAGGGCTGGCAAAATGAGTCCCGGACCCAGTACTAGACTGATCGACTGTCTGTCTGTCTGTTTTCGGGTTTAGTCCGATATTGTGTGTAAATTGCTTCAATAATCCATCGATAATACCCATAATCGATAGTAGGTGCGAATGTTTGTGTATCGATTTACCATCGCCCAAATGGAAGCCATTGGAATTTGTTCAATGGAAATACTCAATTAGGCTAAGGGACCCCTGGGAATATTTGCTGGCTGCCTGCCTGCCTGCTGCACTGCTAATTGCCTTCGGTTATAATGATATCACCTCAAAGAGCAAAGCAGACGACCAGTCACCTCACCACCTTTGCGAGGCATCGAATTGCTTTTTGTGTGTTTGGGCAACCCTGCTGCTGTGGTCAGGTCACTTCACGGATAACGTTTTGCAATCCCTTCAAACTGCGACAGTGCAGCCTTTTTTCTGGCAGCTCCAATGTGAATGGGAATAGGAGCAGGAAGAGGAGCAGGACGTGGAGCAGGACGTGGAGCAGCAGCAGGCTCATGATCGACTGGGAGATGGCATCCGGGGTGCCAGGAGCCAGGGTGTGGGGTAGTTGCCACATAGGGTGCGACAAATTTGTTGGTGAAATAGTCACAAAGTTGCTGACTGCGTTTTTGGTCATCACTTTGTCGTCATTCTTGTGGTTGTACCATTGTTGTTGTTGTTTCTGTTATTGTTGTTGTTGTTGTAGTTGCTGTTGCAGTTGTTGTTGCCTAAACACTATTATCGCAGCTTTGTGGGTGGTTGTGTGTGTGTGTTTGTGATGTTGAAGGTCTTTGTTGGTGTTACCAAAAATTAATTTGCATAATGGACAGACACACACACATACAGCACACACACACACACACCATCACATTAAACATTAGCGCAGGTTTGTGGGCGTACATTCGGTAGGGTGTACAGTGGGGTTGGGGGCGTGGCATACAGACCAACATTGCTGGCATATTTCTGCACACATTCGTCGTCGTCGGTGGCGGGGGGGCTGCGGCGGATACAAAGCAAGCAAATTTGTTAAATCTGAAATAAAATCAAAAAATAATAAAACACATACAGAGACAGTAAGAGACAGAAAGAGACAGAGACATGCACACGCATACGCACACTGCCATACGCTGAAATGTCCTTCTGGGTATGTCCTTTTTGCGTCATTTATTAACTGGGAATGCGAGTGTTTGCTTTTTGCATTTTACATTTTTGATTGCGTCCCCCCAGCTTCAGCTTCTGCTTCTCCCCCATTCTCAAACCCAACCCCATCCCCTTTCAGCTGAGCAATTAATTGAAAATGTTTTCGTATTTATTTAATTTGTGTTGAATTATAAAACAATCCATAAAGGATTACAGATTTTCTCTGCTACTCATAGCATGTACAGTAAATACTAGTACGAAGATTTGTTCAGGTATTTTAGGGTTCGCCTTAGACTTTGTCCAGGAATTAAGTGCTTACATTTTGGCATGGGGGCCGATATTTTTTTTAGTAATTTATTTGTATATATGATGGAGGTAAAACAAATTTTTTGCTTATATTTTTCAATCGTAAGTTGGATTGGTTTTTACAATTTCTTAGAAAAGGATCTACTGATTTTAGATGTTATATGAATCTTTGATGCTCATTTGATGTACGTATGTACTATATGTACATATATGCTTCTGTTTCTTATAGCTTAACTCCGTTTGGATTTAATTTTCACTCTTTGGATATATATTATAATGATGCCCGTTTGATGTACGACATTTACGTATTTATTTATTCACTTATTCCCCAGCGCTCTTAAAGTTCGTTAAATGACTAAACTAAGTAAATTTACTAATAATAAATATTTAAAAGTCCTACTGGCAACACATTATACTGCCGAAGAGGCTGTTGTGATCCGCCTTTATGCCACCCTGGCTTATCGTTCACAGCGTAGATGTCAGTTGATTTAAGGGTATTTTCTGGACTCTGATTTTTCTGTATTTTTATAGAGCACCAGTAGTTACGGTGATTCTCCTGCCGCACATATCCATGGCATGTACAATAGATGGCGCTGCATCGTACATTTCATCCCTACGTAACGCATCTCCGAATTAGATCCATAAAAAGTCATAATAAGGGCCCCTTATTCCCGTTATTTATAGGCTCTCCTAGTAGGTGTACTAAGGCCAAACTGAGGTAGCCAATGTTAACTGGAGCCATAGGTCTCGAGGGAGGAGATATGCACGAGACGTGACAACTGCACGCATAACATTTAAACGGGCTGATCAATAGTATCTATTCTATAATTTTATTCTATACTCAATTGAGTCGAAGAGTACGTTAAATATTAAAAATTTTTTCTTATTAATTGGGGGGTATAAAATACCCAATATTATGTTCCTATTTCAGTAATCTTCAGTTGATCGTTTCCCATTACGTCTTTCGATACGCATATATGTAGATGCTTCGTGTTTAACTCTCTCCTACGGATTCCCATTCTCTCTGATTCATATTTGATGACTTTGGATTACGCATGATTTAAAATTTTACTTATAATATTACCATTAAGGCAGCACAAGCCAGGCGTTTCTCCAGAAAACTTCAAGGCTCGTAAACTTTCGTGCCACACCAACGCGGCGCTCTTCTCGTGAAATTAGTTTTTCTTCGTGAATTTATTGATTCACAATGTCTTTCTGCTGGCAAGTAATGAGTGTTATGAGTGTTCGAACACCTACTGACTTACTGTCTTACATACGAAATACATATGTATGTAGTTAGTTATAGGATAGTTATGTGGATTGTTATTGGACCCTCCTTTTATCATGGGCTATCTTTTTAAGGAACGTCCTTAAGTTTCATTTTTAAACCCTATCCCAGTGCTCCTTAGCTGGACTTCACTTGAGTTGGGCGCTCTGCTCTTCTATTCTTTCACACTTTCCAATTATCCTCCCCCATAGGATAGCGATTCGTGCACCCCAGCTGCATCTTGCGAGAGTCTATGGTCATGGCCTGGGCCCAAGGAAGTGCTTTGAATCTATGTTGCAGCTACTTAAACTTAGTTGGCCAACAGTTTTTAGCTCTCTGTATTTTTTTTCTGTGAAAAAACTTTGATCATAATGGAATGGGTGGGAAGGGGGGAGAAAGTGTCACATAAACATAACAATAAAATCCAATAGAAGTGCAAGAGGATGATAATGTGAGCAGGCAGAGCTTAAAGTACCTACCGTTATGGCCTTCGAATATGTATACCTAAACTTTGGACTGGACTGGAACGACGGGGAACGGCGGAAACGGAACCGATTTAGCGACATCTCCACGCTCCTCTTCACGCTCTTTTTTTCTTGTCTCTGTTAAAAAAGAATCTCGGCTCAGATTTTGAAATTACTCAGCAAAAGTTGAAAGTTCAGGGAAGCGTATGGGTCGGAAGTGGATGGTAGGAAGTGGTAAGTGTGGTGAGGGTGGGGGGGGGGGGGAGGAACAATGTTACACTTTTAATCACAGAGAGATTGTGTGTGTGTGTGTTTGGGTTGCTATTGTGTTTTGTTTGAGTTGCGTTGCGTTGTTAAATGTCATGTTAATTCCCTCGTAATACCCGTGTTCATTATGTTAAACACTTAGCCAGGCAGCATGTGTGTGTGTATTGGTTGGTATACATATGTATGGATAAATCTCTCTCTATGTGTGTGTATGTGCAGTGTGACTGTGTCGTAGTCAGCTTCGTCATTGCTCGTGGCTCGTTCATTCATTTGTCGCCATCCCTCCCCCCACCACCCCATAAACAATAAATGAAAGTGTAACACACTAATTAGTATTGTATGCGATTCATAATGATAACAGTAATTAACATGCATGTCTGTGTGTGTATCGTTTGTCTATCTATGTGTGTGTGTGTGTGTAGACTAAAAGTAGACTCTGCAGCAAGACGAGCCCTGGCTCTGGATGAGCAACGCCTCTGCGTTTTCATTATTTAGCGCGTTTATGCGTGCGAATATATCACGAATATGTAAAGCAAACAACGAGATGTGGAAACAATTAATATGACATTCGTATATGTTGCTATATTTAGTTAATATGTACAGCGCTGCATTTATGCATTATTATTTTATTTTTTATGTCGAACTTTGTTTCTTGGGTAAACCTTTTGGCAGTTTTCTTTCTCACGTGTGCTCATACTTGCGTTCGTACGTATGTATGTTACAGTTACTAGCAGCTTCCTGGAGATTGCCTCTCTCTCTCCTTCTAGCATTCCCTCCCGTATAACGGGACTGCCTGTACCTTTTGGTCGCTGCTTTGCCTGCCGCCTTAGGCGCTTGTTTATTGCCCAGAACCGGAGCATACACACCCACGGGGGGCATACGCACACACAAGCAAACATTTACACATCAGCACACACATAAACACACACACACACATACTCCTAGTGGGGGGCTACCTCCCCACCACCCACTCATTGGGCGCATTTTGATTCTCGCAGGATGCCATGTCATGTTTTCATTATGCTCATGTGTCTAAACAATTATCCTGCAGGCATAATTATGGCTGACGTTTATAAGCTTTGACACTTTCGGTTTTCGGTAACATGTCGAGCCACTCCGTTTCCCACGCCCCCCACGCCCCCGCATGTCGTCCCGTTTGCTCTACGGGGTGAACGAGACAACCCCTGAGAGGGGGGATTTAAAATGTTTTGGTCTGAAGTTGGTTTGCCCCTGCCCTGGCCCCTACCTATGTACCTCTATATCGAAATGATTATAACTAATTACGATGCACTTAGGCTATGGTTAGACCTACCGAACCTGCTGTACCTTCCGCAGCTTTATGCTGCCACACCCCTGGGCACTGGCACTGGCACTGGCACTGCCACTTCCATAGCCGCAGCTGATGGTGATGGTGATGGTGTCGCCCCACCTCCGGGCTAGCTGGCTCGCTGGCTGGTTGGGTGAAAAATTACTGGCATGGCAAAACTTATTTTGGCGTAAAATTGAAAAATTCTTTTGTATAAGGAATTAAGAGTAAGTTGATTCTTTGTTTTCCGTTTCGTTCAGTTCTCCGAGGAGTCTCCTGGTCTTTTTTTTTCTGTGTGTCTTTTGGTTGGTCGGTCTTGGAGTCGGTTGTGGTGGGTGCCCGTACCCAGAAGTGGGTCCTGGAGTAACTGACGCGATGCGATGCGACTCAACACGAGTCACCCCCTCTGCCCTGCGTGCTCTCCGTGTTGCCAGTTCTCGCCCCGTTATTTTATTATGCAAGAAACAAAAGTTTCATTTGTTTGTCCCGCTCTTCGTTAAGAAAAACCATCAATCATTCGCGTGTTGTGCGATGTCCTCCAGGACGACGACGACGACGACGACGACGACGACGACTACGCAGAATAACCAAAGAAAGCGCAGCCAAGCAGCTAAGAGAAATACCCCCAGCCAGACAGCCCAAAGAGGAGCAGGAAGGAAGGAAAGAAGTCGAGCGGCGACAACAAAAATGTTTCATTTTCACACACTAAACAAATTGCATGCCGACAGAGTGAAGTGTCCCTCCTATCTCTGTGTCTCGTGCTGCTGTTCCTGTTTCTGTTCCTGCCCCTTTGCCACACTACTGGGCAACGCATTCCGGTGGCCTTCTTCTGCTAGGTGGCAAATAGTTTCTATAATATGCTTCGCTGCTCTCTCCGCAGCCCTCTTGCAGCCTGGTTGACTTCACTCACGTCTGCTTGGGCTTACACACATTTAACCATGCAGGATTCCGGGCATATCTAACCTGAATGGGAGCTCCCATTTGAGCACCGAGCTGCTCTCTCAGTCTCCCAGTCAGGCTGCAGGTGTTAGCCAGAAGGCAAGTCCCAAACTCTTGATACCCCTGCTGAGCGATCGGTGCCCCCAAACTGCCTTTAAGTACTCCATAAACAGAAGAGTTGTTCCCACAAAGTCATCGATTAATTGATCGATATGTAGTGATCAGATAATGATGAATTTCATACTCTTCTCCGGGATTGGAAGAAGCTTCCATTTGTGCGTTTTGCAAGAGTTTCGTGCAAATCATAATACCCTCTTTACCCACTCTTTACTTCTTGGGGATCTACTACTATATGTGCACTGGAAACGAACTTTATAGCTGACGGATTTGATTTCATTTCAGTTACAACGCCATCTGAATGGGGAAATCTTTAAGCTCTCTTTGGTTCGGGGTAGATGATTTTCACGCACACATCAGTCAAAATTCAAAGACTTCTTTAGCCATTGAACCTTTGAACCTCAATCGGAGACTGACTTGGAAGAAGGCTGTTAATTGTTTCATAGTTTTGACCCCAGTTAAACAGCCCAAGCTCTCTTTCCCTGAAAGCCCAATACGAATCCGCCTCCTTCCAATGGTTGGGCTGTCTGGTTGGGCGATTGCCAATTGAAATTCATGTTAAAGCATTTATCCATTTCACCTTGGCACGGCATTTGACCTTCAGGAGGAGACAGTGAGCCACAAAATTCCACACGGAACCCAGCAGAACTGAACCGAACTAAGCCAAACCGTACCCGAACTCCAACTCGAATCCCGAACATGAACATGAACCTGTTTCTGGTCTGGTCTGGTCTGGTTTTGCTGGTCTGTGTGGAAGCAATTTATTTTGCAACTAATAGCGCTCCACCCCTGCCCATGGTGAACCCCCTCTCGGCTCGACACTTGAGTCATGCAACTTAAATTTATAGAAGCACATTAAACTTTTAAATGATAAATTGCTGAATATAATTTACGTTTCCCCAGTCAAATGAGCGGTGCAAGTGGCGAACGTGGTATTGAGTGGGGCAGGATTCTTTGCATAGTGTGGGGCAAAGAAAGGCGGTTGAGGGGGGGCACTGTGGTGTCAAGGGCGGATAAGCAAAGGTTTGCACCCCACAGGTCCCGCAGTCCACGTGGTCCTGGGGTCCATTTCTCCTCACTCAAACGCTTTGACGTCGTGGCAGGCCCAGTTAATAACTCTTACGCTATATCCTTTGGCTCTGCCATTACCTCTGCCATCACTACTGTTGCCACATTCCCTCTGACTCGAGGGGGGGAGGGGATGGGTGGTGGGTATCCCTGTTTAATATGCACGCAATGTCGGCGTAAATGTTTGTTGATTAGTGTGTCCTTAGTTTTTAGTGCCTTCCGATGCCAGGGCCCAAACAGCGATGGAAACTGACGAATGCGTTTCCGTTTTACACATTGTTGGGCTTTTCGGAAGGGGGTTGGGGTTGGGGTAGGGTTTGGGGTGTTGGCTGCTTGTTGTGCGTGGGGTGGGTGGTTGTGTGGTTGTGTTGGCAGCACTTCATATTCATGCTCATTGACAGCACGCTAACGGCATATAAATTGACAGTTATTCGCGTGCCAGCGACAGGGATAGCTATAGGTATACGGATAGGGAGTAAAGAAGAGAGTGAGCGAGAGAGAGCTGTTACTATCTGCTCCCACTCGCTGTCTCTCTCCCCCTTTCACACTCTATCTCTATCTGCATACGTCAAAGTAGAAAGTTTCTCCTCCCCACCACGCAGCTCTTTTTTTTTCTGTTGTATACCCTTTCAAGAGGTATATAGGGGTGTACTGTACTATACAAACTATATCTGGAAACATTCATAATCGCTTGTCATCGATATATGTACATATTTATCACGGAGTACCGATAAATCTAGCAAAGGGTAAGGGTATCTTTAGCTTCGGTGCTCGACGCTTTGCCTGCCCCTTTTTTGTTTGAGCATTGTTTCCTTTTTGTTTCCTTTCTGCTGTTTGTGTGTCTGTGTGTTTCTTTTTTTTTCTTCCGCTGCTTATCCCTTTGTTGCTTTTGCATTTTCATTTTCAATTACAAATGACACAAGTGCCTCACGCTCCAGTTTCTCAATGTGTGTGTGTGTCTGTGTGTGTGTATGTCTGTGTCTGTGTGTGTGCTTCGCATCATAATAACGAGTACCGCAATTTGTTGTTGGGGGTGTCCCGCAAGCTGCAAATAGTAGCAAAAGCGAGCAAAAAGCAACAACTTAACACGTTTCCATTGCCTATTTCATTTGTATGTAGGTGTGTTGACACATACACATGTACTTACACATACACACTTGTCATAGGTACATAGGTGTGTGTGTCCAACACCTTTTTGGTGGTTTCCCCCACCCTAAGGGCATTTAAGCATTTCGATTTGGTTGACCCCAGCCCCACCCCTTCGACATGTCAGTCGGACAATTGGCCACGAAATTAAATACAAAATTGTTACGCAGGACCTCCCTCCCCCCAAAAAAAAAGAAGGCCAACGATTATGTGGCAGGTTAACGTGTTTCGGATTCGCATACGAACTAGTTTGATAATAGAATCGGACTTAAAGGGACTTAGCATTGATCCGAAGCGAATAAAATATACAGAACAAAAAAGGAAAAGAAATCTGAAAAAAAAAAAAAACGAAGGGAAATCCAAGATATTGGAACCTTAGATGGGAGGCCTTCAATTGAGTGTGAAATCTTATACAGCAAAGGACATGTCTCAAAAGGAACTCTCATTGACTAAGAAATAGATGCAGCTTACTGCTGAATGGAAAGCTTTAACTCGCGATTTTAAAAGGCAAATAAATTCCTTGTTCAATTTCACAGCCCAAACCACTGAAAGATAAACCCATCCATTGCATCCGGCCAAAGCTGCTTAATATTTGCATTAATTCTTTCTCCCTCTCTCTTAAGATCACTCTTTCTTCCACAATCTGCTTAGAACCAAAGGAAGATTTATCAAATTATGAGTTCCTGCCCATTGAGTGCTGAAGTACTTGAGTACTGCACCTTGTGAAGATTACCCCCAATTGGGTGGCATAGCCTCGTCCATAGTGCTGCCACCAGTTGCTAAGAGTGCTCTGATTCTCATTAAAAATCGCAACCCGAGAAATGAAATCCCACTTACTATACAAGCAAGGGGCATACTAAGTCTCACAAGTACCATAGTACCAGTGGAGACCATTAGAAAGTGGCAGTAGCTCCCAGACCGTGAGCCAGATAGAAATTTTATGATACTGAGCGCTGCGGGTGGGTGGAGGGTTGAGAGCGTTGCGTAGATCAGAATTGTGCAGCTCTTTGGCGACCACAGGCCGCAAGTCGATTATAGAAAACTTGTAATAAAATTTTCGTTAGCCGAAACCAACAAATGAAACGAAGAGAAGCTTGGAGTGCCGAGCGGAGAGCATCGAGAGATGAGCGAAAGAAAGGCCTGCGCCCTCGAAAAAGCTGAAAGTTTTCTCAGAAAGAATGGGGAAAAAAGAAGCAGGAGCAGCAGCGAAGAAACATTCAACAAATGCGGGAGCGGGGGGGTAAAAAGGAAAAATAAAGGATGGAGGAATGGTGGGAAAGGGGGATGTAGAGAGCGAGAGAGAACCGCTGAACTCTTGGCAATTGGAAACTATGAAACAAGCGACCGCAGCAGCCGTGAGCGGAGATTGGGGTGGAGGCAAGAGGCAGGAACGGGACAGCTGCGAAAATTCTGTTTATTTAGCGCTGCACGAGAGAGCACGAGTGGGTGGAACGGGGCAGCGCCATAAGTGGTATGCTGGGGGGGCAGTTAAGAAAATCTGCGGGCCAAGGCTGAGTGTGCCGCCGCTCTGGATGCCGCTGCGAGGACGTTTTCGGGTGCATGCAACCTGCGGTTCCTTCCAAGATTAAACGCATTTATGCGCAAAATGTAACCAGAGCAGACAACAGCGCGAGGAAGGAAACAACGGAGAAAGAGAGAGAGAGCAAGTAGCAAGGAATGAAAGGAGGAGGAGCAGGCGGATTCAGTAGTGGGGCGTGGTCAGCCACATGAACCTAACTAAGCCTCCAACGAACCGAGTGGTCGGTCGCTCTCTCCCACTCGCAGTGAGCCAATTCACTTAACAACTTTATCAACAGTTCCCCATCCGGAATGAACCTCGCCAGAGTTAGCTACAGCTCCATCATCATCATCATCAGATACAGATACAGCTACAGCTACAGCTACAGATATTGTACTTCAAAGACAGACATGGCCACAGATACAAATACACTTATGTATGTACAGTGAAGTCAGCCTATAGAGAAGGTCCGTTGACACATAGGCCCGTATATTATTCCAACTTTTCTTTTTCAATTCGATGAGAGCCTACAACACAAACGTCATTCTGGAGAGGGTATGGGCAACGAAGAGGGGCAACAATGGGTGCCAGAGGGAGACAGAAGAACAGAGGGAGACAAGAGAAATCCGGCGTACGTGATTTTCCACCTTAATGCCAGTTTTTTAGTTGACAACCTCTGACAATTTGACACCCCCTGCCCGAGACTTAACATCTCATAGGCCACCCCCCACCCCTTAGCTCATCCTTCCTTCAACCCACTCTTCAGCCACTCCTCCCACCACCCACCCACCCACCACTTTCCGCTCATTTCACTTTGTATTCGTCTTTTTGCTTTTTTTTTTTTTTGTGGAGAGCAACTCGCGTAGTCTTTTGAGGGACAGCAACAGAAACTCACGGCTACTAGTATTCTCAGTTTGACACCGACAACTGAATTGGATCCTGTTCCCCTCTGACCCTGCATAGCCCCCAACCACGCACCACCCTTGCTGAGGATTATCGTGCAAAGTTTTTAAGTTTCGATTCGTGTTTGGAATACGTAATAGAGGAATTCCTTCTTTCTTTCCGGCATGCCTTCGATGTACTTCCGCCTTCATCTAGGGTCGCCTGCAGCCACTCCCCCCTGTGAGATGCCTTCTTCTTTTTTTTGGTTGAAGCTTTTCAATTTGCAGATTTACGAAATTCTGCCTGGTTCCCTTCGTTGAGGTTAAAGCCAAAGAGCTCTCTGCCCATAAATTATTGAATTTTGATGCGTTTGATGTGCCTTCCCTTTTAGTTTTTTGTTTTTTTCGTCACTTAAACTCTTTAGCTCTTGTGTTGATGTAAACTTGATGTACGAGAATGTATGTATTTACACTTTACGAAAAAACGGGTGAAGGGATAAAGAACTGTTGAGAAGGTCGAGGGGGTTAAAGTTGAGTGCTGAAATGTAGTCAGTCAGAGTAGATTCTGTGTGAGCTCTGGAAGAGGTGTAGAAAACTGAAAGTAAAATTAAGAAATGTATTAAAAATTAATAAAATATTAAAAATAAAAATCAATGAAATGAAGAACAGTAAAACGATTGGTATAAATTGATGGGGAATAATAGGAAATTTCTTTCAAACACGTCTTAAATGTTTAAAAACTTCCAATAAATCGTGGAACTTTTTTTACATTTATTTGATTTAATACGTAAATATTATATATGTTATATATTTAAGCATTATAAACAATATTTCGGTAATTGAAAATTCTAGAACAAAGTTGAACCAAACTAAACAGAGAAATGAAATGAATTAATAAAGTTAAATCGAAATTGAATTCCATTCAATATCCGAATGAATGAGCAAAAGTTTTCACATGTTTGTAAAACCTTTATACACCTCTCAAAACTAAGTTAAATAATGAAGTAAAAGGTTTAAACAAATTGTACACAAATCAGTTTTATTTTTGTGACAAAGTTCCAACATTTGATTTGTTTTCTAGGACTTTTCGATGGAAATTAGCATTCAAAATGGTGAATATTTGCTATTGATTCTTATTATAGAAATTTTGAGTGGAGAATCATGGCTGAGTATGATTTCTGCTGACTTGATGCAGTGCTAGAATTCAGTCAGAGTTTATGTCAGGATAGATAAAGCTGCATATAGCTCGAGGGTTTTTTCAATGAATGTGGAATGTCATTAGATGGTGCTGTGGATTATTCTCATTGTTGCAGGATAATCCGCTGTAATGCCCACTCAATTAAAAGATAATCTCTGATTTGCTACAGCAGATAATACATTTATGTTCTCATAATTATTCCCAACTATTTGTATACCTCGTTTTAGCTTATTCCTATTCATACCATAGATGTAAGTGTAAGTATCGAGGGATATAAAAATAACCAAAACTGATATATTTCCTTTATACTCTGCCAATATTTCATTAAACTTAGAAGAGAGAGAAATCCTCTCCATTCCTTTAGCTCATAAAATACTCCCATTCAAAACTCGCAAAACTCAAATTGAGAGTGTGGAGTTTGGCATTGCCGGTAACCATTTACAAATTTAAATCCCTCAGCAAAAATATGGGCAATATCTTAAATCCTTTTCGATGCTTGTTGCCTTTAACCACCCCTTACCATTCACCCCTCACAATTCATCTCACCCCTAAAATCCTTCAATTGGGTACATAG
Organism: Drosophila bifasciata; assembly: GCA_009664405.1. Classification (NCBI taxonomy): domain Eukaryota; kingdom Metazoa; phylum Arthropoda; class Insecta; order Diptera; family Drosophilidae; genus Drosophila; species Drosophila bifasciata. Next base: position 14,100,610 of record CM019041.1, read on the forward strand.
CTCCATGGCGATTACACACTGTTGATTCTCAGCACCGACGATGCCGATTCCGATTTCGATTCTATTCATCAAAAGGAGCTTTGCCAAGTTTGTGATCCGTTAAAGCGTCGTCGCATTTATATCGACCTGATGCCTGATGCTGATGCCTGGCACTGTACTATATTCTGATTACATCACTGAATGAATGTGTAAATATCAGATTGAAGGATGTAAATCGGAAGACAATCCAGACTCACTCGCTCTCTCCCCCTCTCGTTATACTCGTATCTGTCTCGCCCCTTTTCTGTCTGCCTCTTTAAGCCGCTTACCAAACAACAACAACACCAACAACAACAACAATAGCAACAACAAATCAAGGTAATCAACATGAAATCAATCGATTGTCGCTTTTAGGCGCTTTCGATTCCATTTTCCTACTTTGCTATTCCCCTTTGTAGTCCCCCCCTGCCCCTCTGGTGTTTCGCGACTCTTCCGCATGGGGCACCCTTTCACGTTGTTGTTGTTGTTTGTGTGTGTGTGTGTGTGTGTGGGTGGCGCCTGCTCAAGGAAACAGAAAAACAACAAAAAAATTGTAGGGAAAAAGAGCGGAACGCACAATTTAAAAATGCCTTTGTTTTTAAGGGGGTGTGGGGTTGGGGGAGTTGTTGCATTGGAGATGGATTATGCGGGGGTAGGGGTTGGTAAAACACTGTGGGGTGAACACTGTGGAATTGGGTAGTACAGCAGCAGCAGCAGCAGCTGAAAAAGGACAATGGCATAGAACAAACATTTTTCGGGATATACCAACGGCATACAAAAACAATATCGAGCACATCAGCCAGCCATATGGGAGGGTACAGGGGGGTCTCCATCAGCCTGCTGGGGTGGGGTGGGTGGAGTGATGGCAAATAGAAATGCTAATAAAAAAATTCCAACATCAATCTGTGGAATTTGTGTTGAACATATGCGCCAATAATGTTGGATCCCCCGAAACACACACAAACACACTGACACACACACACACACACACATACACACAGTGACACAGACAGAGAAAGCGAGAGCGACAGGGAGCAAGCGTAGGAGAATGACGGTGGATGGGAGAGGCGAAAGCGGAAGCGGAAGCAGGACCTGCTGCCACGTCCTTGCTCCGATGAGGTCGATATGTTTGCTTAGCTGAATGTTGGTGATGATGTGTAAACATTTACATGACGTGCTCCAGTTTATTTTAACCTTTGATCGGTGGGGTCCTTCAACCAACATCGCCCCTTCACCACTCCACCAGCCCCCTCCGCCGTCACTCCACTGCCACATCCTGAGCTTGCTTCTCATGGCTGGCGTTGGCACCTGCCAGCTTCAATGATGGGAATAAGCAGCGAAGGCTAGTAGTAAAGGTGAGGTGAGTAAAAAAAACAAAAAACATATTTGCATTAAAAATGACTTGTTTGTGTAGGCAGGCGGCGCTTGACAAGATTCGTGGGTAAGAGAGGGTGTGGGTGTGGGTGTAGGAGGGTGTAGAGAGAAGGTCTCTCGGGGCTAGCGACTTTTAACTCTGAATGCACAAGTCAACACTACACACCTTGAAAAACAATACACAAGCATCTCGATAAACACACACCCAAAAGAACACTACTAGCACACAGATACACCCACTTAGACAGACCCTTGAAATGAGCAAATGAAACCTCAAGCTTACACATAAATCTAGATGAACCTCCATGCAGCTGCTCTATGAATGTTGACCCAGGGTTAATGTATGGACAGGGGGCAAGTGTGACACGGGTGTGGGGAGAGGGGAGTTAGGGAAGTACGCTTGTGAATGTCAGTGGTGTTGTATTAATGCCTTACAACATGTGATCTTAAAGCTAACTGATTGGGAAAAACAAACCCAACGAAACGTTTGAGTCGAGGCACACGAGACGCGACACCAAGATATTCGTTACTCAGGTTTTATGTATGTACATGTTGATGTTTATAAGTATTAGCATGAGAAAACTGGAGCCCAGCGGCTGTGTGTAACGCAAAGAAGGAAACAGTTTGCGAGCCTTTAAAGGATATTTACTCTCGATCTCGAGCATTAATAGCCTAGTCGATATAGCCATGTCCGTCTGTCTAAAGTAGAAAAATGAGCTGGAAGGATCGTGTTTGTGTAAGAAGAGAAATGTAGGTGTAGATATAGATGATAGATGTATCAAACAAATTTAAGCTGATAAAATATATTTGGAAAAATCGACAAAAAGTTATAGAATTAGAGACACTGCTCACAACGTTCCCCATCGTTGATTTTACCTTAGGGCGCAAACAACAAAATATAAAGATTCAAAGGAAACTAACACACAATATTTAACTTGCAGAGTTGAACAAATTGTTTTCATATTTACAATTTTATTTTATTATTAAATTTCCTTTAATGTTTAATCGCTTTGAAAGCGAATAAAATTAGGTGGGTTACAAATAATATGTATTGTTAGTTCATTATTTTATTATTAATATCACCGCAAATATTTTGTATTACGTTTACGTTACGTTGCGTATACGCGATTCCATAAGTCAAAGTGAATTTTAGATTGCATAGCATTCTGTTTATTCCATAGTTCAGTTATTCAAACTCCTAGATTTATTGTTAACATTGAATCTCAAAATGCATTTTCCAGATTTTCAGCCTTTAATCGCAGTCTTAAGTAGGTCCTTTTCATATTTTAAAACAACAATTATAAATGGGTTTGGGCTTATAGTTCCGACAACGAAAATTCCTTTTCTTTTTAATTTTAATTTTAAATTTAAGGCAAAAACTTTATGTGAATATGTAAAGCTAAATGATGGACACTGTTCGAGGACACTCTAAGCCCAAAGGGAGGAGTCACAAGTTCCTTTAACAATAAAAAAGACAGATATCGTAGATTCGAACAGATAAGTCAGACTTTGAAAGCATTTCTAAGGCGCCACTCTAGTGGCTATTGATATACATATAGTACCATATGTATACATTCATATCTATGCTTATAGTAGTACTTCATGCTGAATCAGTCTGTATCAGTGCGTCTATAGGCAGGTTAGCCAAAGATTTGTCTTGATGAAAATAAGGATAAGGATTGATTGGAGGAATTCTATGCGGATCTACGATTGATTTCGTCAGACGGCTACGCAAAAGAGTCATACGAGTAAATGTATGTGAAATATTTATGCCCCATTTGCAATGCAATATAAAAGATTGACCTCGAGAATCGACTATGTAAATATACTGTGAAATTTCCCATTCCCGCAGAGGAAGGACAGTTTCTTGTGCAGTTTTCAGTGAGCCTCTGACTTAGGAGCTGTAATATATGTATTTATGAATGAATTGGTACTCGTGAGACCTTGGAGACTCAATAATGAAACAACATCTACGGGAAATATCAATCTATAGTATATGAGTTGAGTATGCCTAGACGACTTTCGGGCCTTTGTCAAGGGCTTAAACCTTGCCAATGCGGGGTGCGGGTGGGTGGTTCATCACCAAAAAACAAACCCGAATGTCAGCAAGGGGTACTGGCGTAGGAGCAGGGCTGCCCTGGAGGAGCTAAAAAAAAACGAGAAAGAACGTACGGAGTCGCTTCGAACGCGACTCTACTTTTTATACCCGTACTCAGTCAGTACACATGTGATTTATGTGGAATTTTAAAATGTTTTATCATTTTTTACATTTTACATTTTTTTGCTACATCTGTCATCGACATCTACATCTACATCATCTACATCAGTTCTCACAACAACACACGTACACTGCACGAGGCAGCATGTTTGAGCGTGAGTGTGCGTGTGAGAGAATCTGAAGCCACAATCAACCCCAATAAATGACTTACGGCGCAAGTGGAAGGGGACAGCTCGTAGCTGAAAATTCATTTGATCATTGTGGCTACAATAATGATCCGATCTGAACCAAATTCGGGAATCTGGTAGATATGGTCATTCTCTACAAAACTGCATTTTATTTTTTTTTCTCTCTTCAAAATTGTGGATTTTCGTCTTTTGTGGGGGCGGAAGGGGGCGGGGCGAAATTTTGAAATACACTTGTTCAGGTTTGGTATCACAGGAGTCTTGGCCAAAAGTTTGGTTGCTCTAGCTCTTATAGTCTCTGAGATCCAGGCGTTCATATTTACGAAAAACCAAAATTACTCGATTTTGTGTGAGTGCGAAAGGGATGGAGCGAAGAAGTTTTTTTTGCGTATGTTTTTTGTCTATTGTGGCTATATTAATGATCCGATCCGATTCAGATTTGGGCCCCTGATAGATATGGGCTGTTTCTATGATTCTGCATTTTTCGTTTTCTGCTATCTTCAAAATTGTGCACGCCACAGATGTGCGCCCTTTGTGGGGGCGGAAGTGGGCGGGGCGAAATTTTGAAACACTTTTCTAGGAGTGAGATATCACATCAGTCTGGAAAAAAAAATTTGATTGGTCTAGCTCTAATAGCCTTCGAGCAATGAGTGAAAAACAAGACGGACGGACAGACGGACAGACGGACAGACGGACGGACAGACATGGCTATATCGACTCGGCTATTGATGCTGATCAAGAATATATATACTTTATGGGGTCGGAAACGCCTCCTTCTGTGTGTTACACACATCCACTTTTACCACAAATACAATATACCCTATTACTCTTCGAGTACGGGTATAAAAAGGGCGGCCTGGAAGTGATGTTGATCACATGGTAATCACTGCGTTCCCCGTCGCGTCGTCGTCGTCACAGAGTTTGGTTCGCTCTCGAGATGCCGCTTTTTATGCCTTTTTATTGCTTGTTTATGACATTGTCGTGCGTCCTACCCCCAACCACCGCACCACCCCACCACCCCCTTCTCCACAACTGGCCCAATGCCATCGTTCCTCCCCCCACCCCCTGTTAACCTTAAGTCCTCTATCCCCACCAGTGAGTGCCGTGCCGTGCTGGAATACGAGTATATGTATGCCTTTTGTTGTTGGCTGTTTTTATACCCGTACTCGAAGAGTAAAAGGGTATATTGTATTTGTGCTAAAAGTGGATGTGTGTAACATAGAGAAGGAGTAATTTCCGACCATATAAAAGTATATATATTCTTGATCAGCATCAATAGCCGAGTCGATATAGCCCTGTCTGTCCGTCCGTCTGTCCGTCTGTCCGTCCGTCCGTCTGTCCGTCTGTCCGTCTGTCCGTCTTGTTCGTCGCCCATTGCTCGAAGGCTAAAAAAAGAGATAGAGCAACCAAATTTTTTCCAGACTGATGTATTCTCTCACTCCTAGAAAAAGTTTAAAAATTCCGCCCCGCCCACTTCCGCCCCCACAAAGGGCGCACATCTGTGGCGTCCACAATTTTGAAGATAGCAGAAAACGAAAAATGAAGAACCATAGAGAAAGGCCATATCTATCAGGGGCTCAAATCTGAATCGGATCGGATCATTAATATAGCCACAATAGACAAAAACATACGCAAAAACTTCGCTCCATCCCTTTCGCACTCACACAAAATCGAGTCGATTTGGTTTTTGTATTTTGTGTAGCCTGGATCTCAGAGACTATAAGAGCTAGAGCAACCAAACTTTTGGCCAAGACTCCTGTGATACCAAACCTGAACAAGTGTATTTCAAAATTTCGCCCCGCCCCTTCCGCCCCCACAAAAGACGAAAATCCACAATTTTGAAGATAGAAAAAACAAAAATGCAGTATCATAGGAAATGATCATATCTACCAGATTCCCGAATTTGGTTTAGATCGGATCATTATTGTAGCCACAATGATCAAATGAATTTTCGTTCATTCAGTGTTTCCCCGCCGTTAGTGTTTCCCCTCGCCCGATTGCTGTTTAAGTCATTTATTGGGGTTGATTGTCGCAGCAGATTCTTCTCACACACACACTCACGCTCAAACATGCTGCCTCGTGCAGTGTACGTGTGTCGTTGTGAGAACTGATGTAGATGATGTAGATGTAGATGTCGATGACAGATGTAGCAAAAATGTAAAATGTAAAAAAATGGTAAAACATTTTAAAATTCCACATAAATCACTGAGTACGGGTATAAAAGTAGAGTCGCGTTCGAAGCGACTCCGTACGTTCTCTCTCGTTTTCTCTCCAGTGTGTGGACAAAGAATATTTATTTTGGGTGAGGGGGAAGCTTTATGGTATGGTCGGAGTCAGGGTCGGGGTCGTACACACACACACACACACACACACACACAGAGACAGAAAAAACAAAAACAAAAGCGAGGCGAGGCGACAACTTTTACGAGCGCATAATCGAAAAACTTCCCACAGAAGCTGACAGATGAGGATGGGGGGGAGGACAGAGGAGAGGCCTAAAGTCATCTTCTTTGTGGCGCCCTCAGCCCCCTCCCTCTCCCTCTCTCTCCTTATGTGTTGTGTGCTGTAAGCAGCTGCTTTGAATACAACACAAACAACAGCAGAGCCAAGGAGTAGGAGGAGCAGCAGCAGCAACAATGAAGCTGGACAACTTTTTCATTGTTGGCCATTTCGATGTCTGACAACAGACGGTGGCCACCTCTGTAGGGGGGGGTTCAGCTCTCTTTCTGCTCTCAGACCCCCTCTGGGGTCATCTGGCTTGGCTAATTGTGTGCGCGACTTTTTGATTTCCCATTTGTCTGGCTTCGTCCGACTCTGGGTCCGTCAGCGACCCATCCCCCTACAGACCCATCCCCCACCCCGGCTACATATTGCACATAGCTGGCGTCACCATTGCCCCCCCTGCCACAGACCAATTGAGCAGCTCTCACTAATTGTTACACACGTTGCTTCTGTGTGCGCCCTGTGTGTCGTGTGTGTCCTTCGTGTCCTGTGTGTCCATGTGGTTGTAGGGGCTGGACGCAGGTGTCACGACATGCCATGTGGGGGGTGTGTGTGCTTGGGAGGTGTAGGCGTGGGTGTGGGAGCTTGGTATTGGACTCATTTCAAAGGGGAATGCACAAAAGATTACTATGAAATCGCAGCTCCTTGGTAACCATTTCCCCCGATACCAGTGACACCCAGCAGTGACTGCCGATCAAATAATCTGCTAATGCTACTGCTCCTGCTCCTGCTGCTGCTGATTCTGCTCCTACTGATAGATGCTCCCTGCATTGATGCCCATTCATGACTTATGAATTTGCTCATTTTGCATCTGCTGATTGATCAATTGAATACGAATAATGAGTACTCCTCAAAGAAAACGGCAGCAACTGTGGGTACATCGGATGGGTTTGGGCTTGAAACTCTTTTTGGACAAAATTAGCTTACAGTTTTTATATCTGTTAACCAGAGATATCTGGTAATCTCTAACATCTTTCTTCCTTCCTACACCACAAAGCTCACAGTCAACTCTTACATGGGATTCGAGAAACGTTTGCGCCAAATGCTGGGCAGTGTAGGAACTCCCTGGGCACGAGATGAGCGATTTAGATTCCATTCTGCAAGGGAAACTTTATCCTCATTAATTGTCGTCACTTTCAGTTCTGAAATACGAGTAGCGACTGCAACGGAATCTGGCACTCGAAGAGCAGTAAGATGCCTTAATCCAGGAGTTTCTAGACCTGTGCCGCATGCAACAAGCTTTAACTAGTCAGGACTTACCTACCATAAGATGCAGCCAAGTTGGTCTTCAACGGCTTCAAACTGCAAAAGCTTAAATGACATCGTGCATCGAGGGACAGTCCTTTGGTCCGACTTGTAAATGCCAATACTAAAGGGACGCTTCTTTCGATATTTTCTCAATGGCCAAATCAATGAGATATATATTCAGATTCGAGAGTCATTCTAGCATACTTTTCAGCAGCGAATCATCTGCCCTGTAGCTCGGACACTTTTGAAGTTCCAGGAGATGCCGAAATCCAGGCGCAAAATTTGCTATTCGATTATTCGCGGCAACTGGCACAAGAGGTGCTTCATCCTAAGCCACCTGTGGCAACTATGTGCACAATGAAAATGTGTCGGCTGGTGCGCACACTCAGCGTGTGGCGAATTCGCCTCCGCTGGCTCTAACTTTCCCTCTCGAATCGAACCGGAGCGAAACAAACAGCGCATCAAACTGTAGCATTCCTGTAGACCATTTAACATGAATTTAAGTACCCAAGCCCTTAGCATTTGAACTACTTATTGTATTATTTTATGTCTCAGTTGTAAAATTTCGGTGTTCGAACTGCTTTTCGTTTCTTTGTTTTTTCCACAATTTCTTATATTTAAGTTACGATATTCTAATGGATTTCTGGCTCACTTTAGTATGGCTGCGATGTTTCTGTATCCAGTTATCACAGATTAATCCTCTCCCTCCTTCCATTCTTCTGTGTTCCTTGAGCCATGCGTGAGCTCATGCGTGAGCCATGCGATGTTAGTCCGCAAGCTAGCCGATGAGCAGGGTTGTATTTGATAAAAATGCCTAATATTTCTGACCGCTACGTGTCGCTCTCCCGTGCAACCCTGGCTCTTTGCTCTTTATTTCACTGGCCTAATCTGGCAAAAGGATCGCTTGTCTCCCCATTTCCCCGAGAAATGCACATAATGCATCGTTGGGTCATTTTTTTTAATAAATACTGATTAATTAAATCGTCACGTAGTGCAATATAAGTGAGAGTTTGCAGATATTCAAATAAATATAAATAGAAATATTGCACTTTAGCATGCAACATTTCATCTCAAGCGAATTAACGTTGCAATCAATTTGAGGCAAACAAAATATAATATTCATATTTTTTTGGTTGATTGGAAAGATACTCCACTCGACATTTAAAGATTCAACAGCAGCCCGAGGGGCTGTTATGTTCTGATATATTTTTTATATGGAATCGCTGAAATTAATGCAATCGAATGAACATGAATGAATGGGCAGGGCATATCCTACCTACTCCCAGTTTATATCTGCTGTAAATGTTTGTCCTATGCCAAGTATTATCCGTATCCGATAACAGTCTCCGTTGCAACGCTGGCAATTAGCGAGTTGCCATTAAAATGTCCAACTTGCAACTGGCAACTTGCAACTAAATCCACTTGCAACTGAAATTTCTGCAACTAAATAGAGATATGAGCTGTGGCAGGCAACAGCAAGGGGGGGTGGTGGGAGCGTGTGTCAGTGGTTTTTGTGCTGCTTCTCAGATTCCAAGGCAGTGGGCTCCAAGATCCTTGGCTCTGTTGACAAGAAAGTTTTGCTTGTCGTCTCATATTTTTCGTATTTAATTAGTCAGCGGAGCAGTGCAATGCAACTAAATATGGGCACCCCCCTCCCTATCCCCTCTCAGCAATGCGCTCCTCTTTCATTTGTCAGTTAGCCAAATTCTGGGCTGTTATAAAGTAATTTTCGGCATTGGCTCATACCAGAGGCAAGAAGAAGGCAAACAAGTCAACAATGTTGTCCACACATGACACTGCCACGACTACCCCCATATCCAATTCCCCTACACTACTTCATGTAACCGTTGATTACACTGCAATGTGCGTGTGTGTGTGCTGTTGTCAACAAATATTTGTTGCTATATTGCATTATTAGTTTCTATGAGTTATGAAAAGTTAAATAATTGCACACACGCACCTAAAGAGAGAGAGAGAGAAGTCGGGGGAAAAAACTTGAAATTGTCTGGCTGGGAGGGGCTGATGTTCCACTTTTGGGGCGTGGTCAGTCGAGAAGTTGTCATCGCTTCGCTTTCTGCTGACACACGTATTGCGATTCCTTGATTGCCAGCAAGACACCCCCACCCCAACCCACGCATCAACAAAAGAGAAAAAAATACCGGAAGTAGAAAATGCTTTGGCAAAAAACATTCCAAAGAAGCCAAAAGTTGCAGCAAAGTGTCGAAAAGTTCCCCCCGTTAGCCCCACCCCACAACACGCATATTTTTCTTGTGTTTTTTTTTTTTCCTTTTGATTCGAAAAGTGGAAAAGTGTCCGAGTCATGGGTCCGCTATAAGTTAGTGCTCCCCAGATAGTAATTATCAGTAGATTGTTGGTCAGTACAGAACATACACATACACACCTACGTACACACACACACACATGAAGAGACAGATATACAGACGAAAGTTTGACAAGTTTTTGTAATCGGTTTTTGCCATTTTGATTTCATTTATTGTACATGACAGAGGTGGGTGGAATCCCGAGGAAAGTTGCTCTGCCTGCGACAGATTCACATCGAAAACCTCGTTTAAGACACAGCTCCCATGGCAGTCATAGTTATAGAATAAACCAATCTGTCTTCAAATTAACAAAAGGAAGTCGAAGGCTTAGTTACACTCACAGACGGTAGACTCAAATGGAATTTATGGAACCCAACACAAACATTTTATTGAACAAAAAAACACTTAACAATAATTCATTTAAACAAAAAAAACAGGACTGGCTAAAAGATAATGGAGAGCAGGATGAATAGACCCAAACTCATGCATATGAGGGCCATAGTAATTTCAATGAACTCCGTGAACTCGATGGCAGTCTGAACGAAGGCTTGCCACTGGGCCGGAGATATCTGCAGATACTCATTGGGCTTGGGCAGACACGAATAGTTGCGTAAGTGGCGCAGAATGGGCAGAGGCATCATGCCGGGGGGCGCAGCACGGGGCAGCTCAGTTGGTACAGCGGGAACGGGTATGGGGGGTACCCCATTCCAGGCTGGATGTCGCACTGCCCGTATGGCTCCCTCCAGGCCATAGTTGCGGAAGGGCCTCCACGAAATGGACTTCTTGTGGCCAACTGACTTTGGCTTTGCCCCCAGGGACTCGTATATCTGGTGCAGCTCCATACGTAATTCTCTGTCGATCAGGCGATCCAGCGATGACTTCTTCACGCACAGCCTCGGCGGCCCCATTCTCTTGGGTTTCTTCTCTGAACTCATAGCTGAGAACTGGTTGGGAAACTATTATTGAAACTATATCACAAAATTGTATTTCTACTAACATCTGAAAGTTCTCGACGCAACGAACACAGCCTAGGAATGTGAATATATATCTGATGTATGGGTATGACTTGACTCTCCCACCTCTCATGTATTGTGAGTTGTTTGAGAAGGGCGCTATGATGATCAGAAGATTTTGAGTTTCTCTTGAAAATGTTTGGAAATCAAAGTTGGCCCTTGCCCTACCATATAGTATACTAAGGAACTGATAAGAGACTTATGTATCTATGGATAAATAATACTATATATACGAGTAGGTAAATCATTCTTACAAGAATTCCCATAGCCAGAGAGCCTTAGCCTGGCAAACTCCAATTCAAGTGGACTCTGGCGAAAAATTCCTTTAGTTAGTCACAATCCCATGTCCTTGATTAGGTGTAGTATGTTTGCGGCTTGAAACTCACCGCAAATTAAGGCCATTCAATTGCACAAAAATGTAATTTTCTAATTCACAGACCCGAGAACATGTGGGGCTCCTGCTGCTGCTTGTGGCAGCAATGATGACAGAAATTCGGACACCGAACTGACCAATATCCGTCTTCAACAGTGTCCGACGGCTGGCTGTATGGCTGGCCATTGGCAGGACACAGGGGACCCGACCCGAACCCTTCATTGGCCTGTCTCCTGCCCCGAAGGAAGTATTGAATAGTCGTCGAAGTAGTCGTCGTTCTTGTCTGAAGTAGCACTGGCACTGGCAGTAGCAATATCATCATCAGCCATGCTCCTCCTTCTTTCGATGTAACACACACACACACAGAGATACAGAGAGACACGCACACACACATATGGCCATTTACTCGTACTCGTCCACACACACACACACACACACACGTATACAAAGTTAAAGGAAATGAAAAATTCTTAGTAAAATTCCCATCATCCCTTATTGTGCTCTGGGGCATTTTGCCTTTTGGTTTTCTTTTCTTTTCCTCTTTTTTTTGTTCGCATCCTCCTATCCTTTTCTTTCTCCTTCCCCGCTCATCGCTCTGCTTGTAGTAGCACTTACTGGGTCTCCTCGTTTTCTATATTTTTCAAAGAAATTGCAATACTGCTTCTCACTAGTATTCGTCCCAGTGCACTATGGGAACTTTGACCACTTTTTGTGGCAATAATTAATAACTTCCAAACGAAACGATATTTTTTTGATTTAGTTTTTGATATGAGTTGGTAAGAGCAAAATGAAGGTATTTTTGAAAAAATGGGCGTGGCAACTCCTTTTTTTCATAAAAAATTAAATTTTTATTTTATTTTTAAAATTGTAAAAAAAAAAATATTTCGGGAACATGTTGGGAAATGAATATTTTATTCAAAAAGGCGTGGCACGCCCTAAAAATAGGTTAAAAATATATCAAATTGGCTGATTTGTCAAGCCTTGGTCCAACATGAGAGCTAGTGCCCAGCTAGTAGGAACTTTTGTGGGTACTGCAACTGGCTTGCTCAAAGTCTTGCGAATTGATATTGCTTTTTCTGGACATAAGGCCTATAACTTTTAAAACGTATCCAAGGTCAAGTTATCAGCGGTTTCGCGCAGCTGCGCTCGCTGCTTGAATCAATAATATTAAATTTCGTGCCTTAGATACCGCTAAATCTGCACTTCTCTTCGTTGCATTCTATCACTTTTTAGACATATGTACTATATATGGCAAATGCCAGCCACCCAACTGTTTCCAATTTATGTTAATTTTTCACCATAGTAAATGATTTAAGCCAATCTGCGTGCTTACTTTCATCTCGCAGCAACATTCTATGTCATTCTTTCAATTTTTGTATATTTGATAAAAATGTTTTATTTTTGGTCGCTAACATAGCCCCTCATCGTCCTCAGAACAATATATTATCAACTAATTCGTAATGGCATCCTCTCTGACTTTTTAAACTGATTTTTCGTTCTTCCTGCATGCCAAATTGCAAAAAATTCGCAGATTGCAACCCTTACCTCTTTGTCTAGAAATCGAAATATCAGAATAAACGCACGAAAACGCAGATAATGATGATATGCACTTGAATGGGAATTAAATGTTCTACAAGATGCATATAGTCGGATGGTGGCAAGACCCGGCACAAATTTTGTACGCCTCTTCAAAGTCAAATTTTTATCAAATATTTATGCTTGTTAAAAAATTAGCCAAAAAAAACATAATTATGAGAGCCATTTCTACAGTTTAAACTCACAAACACATGTTATATACATGTCTGATTCTAACCCATTGTAAAAAATTCACTTGAATTGATGAATTTACTACTTTTTAGGAATTTAAAGTTGATGAAAAAATAATTTTTGCATCAACATTAGTCTATCGAGAGCAAACAGCTGACTTTAACAGCTGTTAACTTAACAGTGCTGAGCACTGTTAATTTTTGGTACGTAACATTAAAGATCAATGTTATTCGGATATATTAGCGCTACAAATATATTATTTTAAGTACTTTCGAAAAATGGGTTTTGGCCAGAAAAAGTGGTCAAAGTTCCCATAGTGCAGTGTCCGTCCGTCCAAGTGTCCGTTGGGTGTCCGTTGGGTGTGCGTGTATGTGGGGGGTGTGTGCCTTGCCGATGACAATAAACACACACAATATGTAATAAAATCGGACGCGTTATAGAAAACGCCGTGGGCCACATCTCCGATGATGATTTCCACATATACTCGTATAGCAGTAGTTCTCATGGATGGGTGGGGGAGAAGGGGGAGTTCGGTGCGGAAAAGGGAAGCCAGCGGGATGTCCCCGAGATGCTGCGGCCCCGATACTAAAAATAGAATATCAAATTTAGGGGAAATATTCGTATATAGTATAGTATAGTATATATTGAGTTTGCAACGAATCAAATAAAAGCGTGGGTGGCCGGGCACACAGGGGGAGGGGGGCCAACTATCGAATTGCATCACTGCCAGCGTCGAGCAGTCAATCGAGCTGCAAGCCATTCAAACAAAATTTATTAAAATCATCTGGAAATCAATATGAGTCAAAATTTAGATAAAAGTTTATCTAAACGAATGCCTAATCAAAGCGCCGCCTCAATGATTAAAATCTAAGAAAATAACCGATTTAGTTTCGATTCTATGAATTTTGTAAGTCAAAATCTCATTCAGCCTCATCCGGCTGAAAATTGTTTTGTGTGTGAAACAATATTCTCCAGGAAGATGAAATCCTATTTTGAAAGAGATGTAGCTAATTTTCGTAGCACTTTTGGCACTCAGAGGACAGTTTCGGGCTTATATTGTATATGTGTATACATCCATGATTCGTCACCTTTACAGATGTTTTACACAGCCTTTGAACCATCTTGATAGTAGTTTTGTATAATTTCTAAATTTTAAATTGTGTATACTTTTACATAAATCAATCATATTAAAATTAAATAGAATTCACTAAGATTCAAAAATAAATAAAAAGCTTTTCTAATTCAGTCATATTTAATTTGAATACAAAACACTTTACAATTAATATCATGTGCTATATGTGTAGTTTAATTAGTTTCATATTTACATTGAATACTAATTATTATAATTTGATTTGAAAATATTTATTTTGAAACTGAAAGGAAAAAACTATTAATTTTAAATATTCCATATTAAATAAAATTTAATATTTTTGTTAATATATATATATTATATTGATGTCCCTCAATACAAGTCTCAGGCGAAATGAAATGATCTTTGAGCGAGGGCTATATTACAACCAATAAAGGTCTACATAATCAGGTTGCGATTATTACTGACTAAAAACATTAAACTGTTCACGCCATGAGGACAAAAAATATGAAATATATTCAATTTATACATGAAATATTAAATCATAAAATATGAATTATATTAAAATAAGGTATTTTTTTGATTAGAATTAAAATTTAAGTGAAAGAACTACAGTTTAAAATACAACCAGTCCTGAATGAATATCAATGGCATAAATATTTAAATTTAAGTGAATATATATTAAAATTTCTTGGCTTTTTTCATGCCTGTGAACAAAGATATCTCAATCTCAAGGTATGTAACATGATGATCTTGCACAACAATTCATTTTAAGGGACTTTAAAATATAAAAATATGTCCTGCAACGAAGGACGTACATGAGTGAATTTGTGATACAACTTTTTTAGATTGGTAATCCATGTTGCTTCATAAATAAAAGTTTCACTCAGCTAATCAAATTATTCTTGGCTTCAAAATCCACATAAATAATTGTAGAAAATCATAACATTTAATGTTAATCAACATCAAACATTGTCAGAAATTAAGAATTTGTATAGGTATTTAATCCAGAAAAGAGGTCCTAATGTGGCCAGAAGTAAACAGAAGGACAGAAACTTAAATAGCATCCGTCGTATTATTAATTCTTTTCAGATGAAACGAAACCTTATTCAGACTGTAGCTGATTGTCAGCTTTGAATGCACAATTCTATATTAATAGATATGTACATATGTACGGTATGTATTTTTTGGCAAGTATTTGCCAACTTTTTCGTATTCATTTACGCATCCGGCTAACACAAGAAATCACTTAACCCCGACCCGACAGTGACCCGAGTTTTGCTCGTCTCCAATCGAGCAGGCATAATTGAATTCCCCCCTCCTCTGCACCGAATCTGATTATTTATTCAAGTTGCTGGCCCTTTTCGACAAACTAATTAAAATGGCAAGCGATTTAGGATGAGCCTTTGCTGCCTCCATCCGCTCCATGTCCTAGTCGGATGTCTGTTCATCTGTTCTCTGTGTAAAGTTTTTGGTAGAAGGCAAAAAGGGAAAGCTGTGTGGGTAGGGCGAGCAGGAGATGTGCCACCAATACAAACATATACACACACATGACGATGAAAGTCAAATAAACTTTAACTGAAGCATCCTGGGCAATGGATGCCATGCCTGAAGGAGCAGAAGCAGCCACAGGATTGCAGTGCCACCCAGAACAATGCAGGCAGGAAGGCTAAAAGGCAAACAGGCAAACAAAATAAAGTGGCAAATAAATAAATATTAAGTATTTGAAATTGTGGTCGAAAGGCCGAAAGTAAAAAGTGCAATCGAAGTCAAAGGACAACAGCAGAGGGTCACAACAGGAGAGGACAGTCTGGACAGTGGCCAAAAGGATACTGGCTCGTAAAGCACAACAGGTGAGAGAGAGCGAGCGAGCGAGGCAAGCAGTATTGGAAAATTGTAGCAGATTGATGTATAGTTTGTATGTATTTTCAAGAGTTTTTACGGCCTGCAGCACTGAAATGGTAAATTCAATTAGGGCCCGGACAGCCTCAAATGAATCGTGAATCGATTTGAAACCACTCTCAGGGCAGTTATTGAAATTGTCGTATGTTCTTTTGTCTGTCTTTTCAATTTGCACATCGTTGAGCAGAAGTGGAACAGGATTACTATAGATGCGCTTACTTTCAAGGTTTAATTAGCTTGAATAAATGCTTTGTACTTTGGTTAAGATACCTGAACCCCACACATCTCAGTGCTAAGTAAACCGTCCATAAATATGCGAATATTCGAACCATCATTTAAACTAGTAACTGAATTATCAGGAACTAATCTAGCAACTACAATTGGGATGCAGGAATATGTATAGTATATATGTATGTCGGAGACCGTAATACTGGCTGCTCTTCTTCATTCATAGTCGCATTTGAGCGCAGTGAGTCGCTGCTATGTTCTCTCTTCTTTAATTCTGTGCAGTGCTGCCAACTTTTCATCAGGAAAAAAAGCCATTTTTGACTTGAACAAGGCGCAAAAAAAGATGAAAAATTACAGAAAAAAGCTTTAAAAAAAGCGTAATTTTTGCGTTTACCAATTTTTATTTCAGTAATATTTTATAGAGTTTTTACTGTAAGACCGCTGTTAATTCGTCTAACTCAGCGTAAGTGTCTTCCGCCTCGCAATCGTACGACTTGGTCGCACCAATCAAGCGAAGATAATTTTTGGGCACATCATAATCGAAACATAATGTACAGTAAAATAAAAATTAGTAATATCCTTTCACTCCCAATAACACTCGTTAATAGCTACTTCTAAGGCAAATTCCCTTGCCTCACAATAAATTGTTCAACAGTTTTAATAGGCAAAATTCAAAATCTTTTTTTGTTGTGTTGTGTGAAGCCGTCGTTGAACTCATGTTCTTATTAATTTTTGCATGACTGCGCAGATCACTAAGTTTGGCTATTATTGTGTTTTTAGCTGCAATAGCTGCAGTATACCCTATGCTCATCAGTGTCGTCTTTTCTTGCCCAAGCTTTAAATTCGTCGCTTTTTAAGCCAAGCATCGCGGCACTTCTGCTTATATTCTTTAGGAATTTTACAGATTTTATACGATAACATTCACTTTCGTGCACATAAAGATGGTAGAATGGTATAGAGATGATAGTATTCTTAAAACTAGAGGTGGAGTTGCAAAAATCTTATATTTTTTGATTCAAGTGTAGCAACATAAAAAAAAAAAAGCGGAAAAAAGCCAAATACGATTCTAAAAAATCCAGAATTCCCGCTTCCCGCAATTGCCAAACTTTACCCGCTGTTGGTCTTCAAAAAAAGCCAGATTTGACGGGAAAAAAGCGGAATCGGCAGCACTGATTCTGTGTGCAAACTGTAAACTCCTCTCTCGTTTTTGCTTGCGCCATACCATGGTGAAATTATACAAGGTGATCCCATCCGTAAGCTCCAATGTTTTTATTACGCTCGCACTACTGAGAGAGCTTTGACGCCATGTCTGATAAGAGAGGCAAGACAGAGAAAGATATACAGAAGTTGTTTTGTTTTGTTTTCTGTACTCTTCGCTGCCTTGAAATGGGCAGCCAAATAAGCCCCGAAAAGAGTTAGTGCTCTGGGATGGGATCACCTTGTATAATTTCATCATGCGCCATACGTGACACCGTATTGCTCTCTTTAGCAATTCACTTTCGATCCTCCTCTCTCGCAGAGACCACCTTACTCACAACCGCGTCGCACTCGGCTCAGACGACACTCTCTCGTTCTAAATCCTCGCTCTCAGCAAAAATGCGAATAGAAGGAACAACGTATAGTAACTCCGTAGCTTCTGTTCTCATCTTCATCTACATATATCGGTTATTACTCTTCCAAAAGTTGGCAGCGTTAACTGAACAATCTGTGAATCGTTTTGAGGCACATGCCCCACCCATCCCAGACCATTGTGCTGCGCTCCTTCGCTTGCCACAACTTCTTGGAGGCAGCTAATTTAATTACCACCACAACTGGCTGGTAGATGGGTAGATGGTTCATGGGGAGAGCCGAGAATTGTCGTCGAGATATGGAGGCGTGGCTTCTCCTGTTGCTCCACCGCCTTGAATGCTGTCTTCCCGCTCGTGTGTGTGTGTAGCAACAATGAAGTGCAGCATGTTTAGAATAGCAATTAAGAAAGGACCAAGTCAGAGCCAAGGCTAAAGCCAACGATAAGCTCCTTCACACTGTGCACAGTCCAGAGTGCACTGTGGGCGGAAATTCTGGTTTTCTTAACATTTCACCTCCACTGTAAAGCTAGAAAGTTCAAGTTGGGAATATACATATGCTCTTCATATTTTTAGTGAATTTCGAATTAATTTTGTAATCGATGCGACCGCCAACATACATATACATACATATATAGACAAAATTGCATTAAATTCGAGTTATTAATTTTTATTTTTAATGATGGTAGAAAGGAAAAGTGACCGCGTTTATTTGTCTCAGTTTGTGGTGTTCTGGATAGATAATTATATTTGTAGAACATCAAAAATAAACTTCCAAGATCTAACAAGCGATTTATATAAAAATCCTTCATATCCTCCGTAAAAAAAAAAACAAATGTAAAGCTGTAGAAAACTATGCATATGTTTATTTAAAGAATGCAAATACAATTAGCCATAGCGCTGAAGATAATCGTTAAGTAGATTTAATGTAAAGAACTAGGAATTGGATGGTGTTTGACACAAAAAGGAGTGGCAAGACGGAGCGGCATTCGCTAATCAAAAACAGAAATACAACCCATACAAATACATAGAAATACAAATAATAGTGACATTATAGCTTGGAAAGTGATAGAAAATGATTAAAATATTGCGGAATTGATGAAGTTTTGACCTCTATTTCAAAATAAATTGTTTCAACTTAAATCAGCCCTGAAATAGAGCTTTCTCCCTTCATATTTATGGACGTTTTATAAAGCTAATTTACAAAATAATTTTAATCCAAAACAAAGCAAAGATTGGATTCTTTACCAATTGTAGTATGTCTATTGTCTGAAACGAATTTCCTTAAACAAAAGCAATACAATTTTAAACAGTAAGAGAGTTTTATACCCCCAAATTCACACGAAAGAACATAATGGATGATTTAATCCACTTACGGCTTACGGCCATGTTTGTTAACATAATTCTGCTAATTAAATAGTTTCTATTGCATAAAGGTCAACCGGAAGTGTCGCTCTGCACTAAATTGCATTTAGTTTATGTCGCAAGATCTGTCGTTTGGCCCACTGTGTCTCCTCCAGCCGACCGTTTAATGCGACGAATAAGCTTGCACGTGCCCGTGCCACAGACAAGGCCGTTCCATTGGGGCAATAATAGGGTGTGCGGGGTAGGAGGGGTGCCTCGGAATGGGACTGGCATTGCCAACAACAAGTTTCCAGCTCCAGTTTGACTTTGGGCAACGCGTGCACGCATCTGTGCCCTGGAGTCGTGTGCGGCCACAATTTCGATTTCACTGCGCCAACTTTAGTCACTCTGCCCCATCGCAACCCCCCCACACTCCACTCCGGTACTTCACCATCCCCTCTCACACTCACTCTACATATAGTATATACTCCTCTCTGCATCGGTTTCAGCTACAGCTGTATATCACTGAAGGCATAGCCCTCACGGCAATCGAAGTTGATCTGAAATTTCAGCAATTTGTTAGGCAATTTGTCCGAATGCATCTCCATCTGCGTGGTAGTGAAAATTAAAGTTGATCGTGTGATTGCTCATATAT
Source organism: Drosophila bifasciata (assembly GCA_009664405.1). Taxonomy (NCBI): domain Eukaryota; kingdom Metazoa; phylum Arthropoda; class Insecta; order Diptera; family Drosophilidae; genus Drosophila; species Drosophila bifasciata. The sequence goes on from CM019041.1 coordinate 14,120,413, forward strand.
AATCATTATAAGATATGGGAATATTGTGTATCTTGTTTACGTACCAACCTTCCTACAGTTACTATATGTTGTTATGACATTCTACTTTGGCATACCTTTCCCCTAGTTAGTATTTTCTTTTCTAACTTTGCATGTTGAGGTCTTTCCTGCATGTTTTGCTTTTGGTTCGGTACACGTGTCGCGCGTCATGCGGCAGTGCCCTTCGGTCGCTTGGGCAGGGCTAGAACTGCGTATCTGCTTGTGATCCGCGCGTAACATGTTTCGGCTTGGTGTCGCATGGGCCACTTGATAGTGGAGTCATTGTATATCAACGAGATAAAGCCACATCTATAGTACATACATATGTATAACCACTGCCGTAGTGTTGCATCCAGTTCAACTGTTGCATAAATTTCCCATAAGACTATCTCTGTTTTTGCAGTTAGTCAGTTTGAAAATTCGAATGTCATATGGCAATTATCTACCATTTACCTTCCTTATACTTATACTTTATCCTCCTCACTCTATCTTACCGTTTCCTCCAAATAGTACATATCGTCGTCCCGTTCCGAAGTGAAAGATTTATATCTACTTTATTACAGACTCTGTGCATATTCCCTGCCTGCTTCGAGGCACAATTAGAGACAATTCTTTGGTTAATTTGTTGAAGTAGTAATGTCAGTTATGTTCAAATATGGCAACAGTAAATCAAATCCTTTACAATTGAGCAATAAAGCAATTGCACGAGAGTTCATAGTGCACATATTTTCCTTATTTTTCCACACAATTGTCGAGGAAACCTCTATTTCCCTTCCTATTTCACCTCTTATTATGTGTTGCTATTCCCTGTGATGCGAGTCCTGTTGCAATGAGCCAACCACAATGGGGAAGGCTTTTATCGGTTTGCCCCCTCCAAAGAATTAAAAATGCTAAAATAACCTATAACGAAGCGGCAATGAAAATGTCAGGCAGGAACATGAAGCCTGAAGCCCAAACACTCGCACACACAGGATGCAGCAGGATGATTGTCCATAACCGAAGGGTTTACGGCACCATCTGGCATTTATTCAGGTGTCCTGCAGCCGGCCAGATACCCCGCTGCTCTCCCCCTCCCCCGTGGAGACCCTTGCCCACTCGAAACATTCGGAATAATCGATGCTGCCTGGACTGTTGTTTGCCAGGCGTCCAGCCCAATCGAAAACCCCAGCCATCCATCCATCCGTCTATCCGTCCATCCATCCAATTCGGTGAGGCAGGCAGTCAGAGAAGAGGCTTTTGCTTCATTACCCTTGGTTCATTCAGCATTGTGTGCCAGTCCCATGCCATCTTGCCCCTTCCATCGTCCACCTGCTGGCTCATTGAATGATGCGTTTGATAATTTACAGGTTTGCTGATTGCACATGCCTCTCCACACGGTTACCTCCACTGACTGGTTAAATCATCGGGCATCAGCTCCATAATTATCGCCATCATCGTCACAGGAAAAGTTGGGAATCGTATCCAGAATCTGGAATGGTAGAATCAGGAGTTATTAGGAGCAGTTAAACATCACATGACTGGAACTGTCTTAGAGTTTCAACAGATGCAGTACGTTCCATTCCGTGTCATTCTGTTTCATTCCATTCCGTTCCTTTCACTGTCTTGTAGTTTCACAGCTGCAGTACGGTCCAATCCGTGTCATTCTGTTCCATTCCGTTCCGTTCCATTCCAATCCGTTCCATCCCAAACATGGTCAGGAAGCCACAACGATGGTATGTGATCAGGAATCGTAGAATCGTGAATTATTAGGAGCAGTAAAACATCACTTGTCTGACACTGTCTTGGAGTCACAACAGCTCCAGTACGTTCCATTCCGTGTCATTCTGTTCCATTCCGTTCCGTTCCAACATTTCAACAGCTGCAGTACATTCCATTCCGTGTCATTCTGTTCCATTCCGTTCCGTTCCATTCCGTGCCGTTCCATTCCATTCCGTTTCATTCCATTCCAGACATGGTCAGTTAGCCATAACGATGATCTGGAATCAAAGAAAAAGAAAGAAAGAAAAATCACATGGCTGCAACGGTCTTGGAGTCACAACATCTGCAGTTCATTCCATTCCATTCCGTTCAAGTCATGGTCAGTAAGCCACAATGTCTATGCATAAATTAATTCTGCATTAATTTGCTTTAATTGCGAGGGCAGAGCGAAAACTTTAACGACCACTTCCGGTTAATTTCACCGCATGTAAACATAACCATGACATTTAGCGTTATTTGGGAGTTTATGCGGCCGCCGACATCAGTCTACCCCTTCCCCGCCGAGCATCCTCATTGACTTCCTCCCTGACTTCTGGGCTAACTTTCTCGATGCGTCCGTCCGTCCGTCTGGCGTTGCTGTAACTGTAACCGAAACTGGAATCGGTAGGAGACTGTCCCGGACTGGTCTGCCCTGGCTGGCCCTGCCTGTGACTGTGTCGTCATTCCGGGGTCGCGCCATTTAAGGCCACACTCGGTTGCGCCAGTTGCCAACGCCATTTTCCATTATCCGTTAGTTTTGCGCATTTCCGGTTCATGCGATTGCTGCTGCCGGTCGCTGGCTGCAGTCAACGGCCGAACGCAGTTCGAGTTGGATTTGGATCTGGACCAGCAGTAGCACCAGCAGCTACCCTGCCCTGCCCTCCCCTACCCTGCTCTGTCTTTGGTCAGTGTGCGAAAGTGACACACAGATGTGGTCAAAAGAGGTGTGTGGAGGGAGGGGGGAGAGACTCTAACTGAATTCAATATGGAGCATAGTCCGTACAGTCGAATGACATCAGTTTTTAGTACATTCACAAGCGATTCATTTGAGTGAAGCTTGCACCCTCCTCCCGCACATGCAAAACCCCCATTTAGCCACGCCACTGGCCACACACACACACACATACAAATTCCGTCTGGGCAGAGCCAGGGACGAGGAAGGCGACTATCCGGGTCCGGGTCCGGGTCCACGCTGCAGCAGCCTCGCCTGACCTCCAATTGGACCCAAACACAATTGCTGTTGAATTTTTAATGCGCTTCGAGTGTTGCTGCGGTGCTGCTGCTGGTCCTCCTGCTGGCTGTTGTGCCGATGCAGGCAGAACTTGTATATATATATATGTATATAGTATATAGTTGGTGAAAATGCATGCACATATACATATTTATATTCATATAGTGTGTGTGTGTGTGTGGCAGGGGGAGCATTGTAGAAATCAGGCAATTGCACTTTTAATTAAATTTTTATACAAGTTTCCGTTTCGTTAGCTGCGCTGCTTGCTGCTTGCCTCAGCTGCCTGCTTCAGCTTCATTCTCGATGGCAGTTTAGGTACAGTTCTTCCCCACCGCACCCCTCACCCACACCCCTCATGCACTTGTGCATAAGTGTGTCAGTTCGGTTAGTGAGGGTTAGATGGGAGGCAGGTTAGCTTGGCTTTAAGTAAAATGTTCTTTAGCTGGAAACCAGAGTCAAGGTTCTTTCAATCCACGCACCCGCACCCTCCACCCAATCACCCATTACCCTTGCTGAACTTTTAGCTCCTTTTAAAGGCGTGTTCCTGTGTCCCAGAGTCTCTGTGCCCCTGTGTCCTGTGTCCGCTATCATTTTCTGTCGCCAAAACCCACACGTGAGCGCCTGTGAGTGTGTGTGTGTGTGCGTGGCGGGTGCTAGGCTGTGGGGCAGGGGGCACACAGACAGATATATATCACAGGCGAGAACAAAGCCATGGCCCACTCCTTGAAAAGAGCAACAAACCAGCATTAACACCATAAAAGTTGGTAAACAGAGATACAGCACGTATCTAATAAAAGGCCACAACGTGATGCCACGACAAGCGGTCGCCCAGCGACAGAGATGAGGCGACATCGAGTGGCGCCACCACCCGCTCTCACACAATATACACAGAGAAATACATATAGTAGACGGACAATCCTCTGACTCTCTCTCTCCCTTAGGGATGCAGAAACTATCCCTGGAGGAACGATCTCATATCAGATCTTAACATCGATTTTCACGGATATCGATAAACTTGTGTGTAAACTCTCCACAGTTCGATTACCGATCCCTTCACATTCGATCCGTTCAGTAACTGTCTGGGAATGAGTAGCAGTCACGACATTGCCGAGCATCTCTGTGGGAATGCTGTTGAGCTGCGGGGGTCAGGGCACTGGTGACTGAGATTTCCTGTCAGTGGCTGAAAAACTGGAGACGTTCTCCGTCTCCGACTCGGTCTCGTTCTGGTTGTGTTCTTACAATATTTTCATGCGTTTCACTGTAACGAAACTTGCAGAGGGAGACGTACAAGCGGAGAAGAAAGAACAACAGCAGCGACAGCAAGAGAGAGAGAGAGAGCGAGAGAGAGTTGGCTGCACCTTTCAGCGCTTTTGCCAGTTGATATCCTGCTTAAGGATGCGCTCAAGTACTTTCAAGTCACTTGGCAGCTGCTTAAGTTAACTTTTACTTGGCTTTGTCAGCGGAAAGGACCAAAGGAAAGGACGAAGCCAGCATAGAACCAGAGCTGGGCCCAGACATTCAAACAGACAGACAGACAGACAGACAAACACAGAGTGGAGACCATGGATACAGGGGATGGGACGGATGGGCCCCCATGAATGTGTTTCAATGTTGACGCAACAAGAAACGGCAAAGGGAAAACGGGAAATGAAGAATGGGTCGAGAGGGGGAGTGGGGCAGAACGAAGGTCGTAGCCTGGCATACCTTTTCACCTTCTTTGCCAACTCTCGACTGTCAGCACCTCTGCCTCTGCCACCGTACCCCTCAGCCACCACAAGTTTCCTGTTGCCCTGACTGCACTTGACTCAAGTGGCCTTCTGGTGCTGCTTCAAAGCGACAAAAGTGTCGCCGCAACTGTTGCGGTTGTATCTACAGCAAAAGTACTCATACACACACACACACACACACACACGAATACGCACACACGGGCCAGTTGGCCATGGCCTGCAGCCAGAGAAGAAAAAAGAGAAACAGCCACAAGAAAGGCTCCAAGGCTCTCTCAAACCCAATCATCGGACAACACCGAAGCCAGGAATATACTCACATATATGTACATAGGTATATCTATCTAATAAACTGATTATACATACCCTTTGGAAGGGCAATTTCACATGCAAATGCATTGGGCATATTAATATTAATTTCACTTCAAAACTGAAGTTACACTGAAACAGAATTTGAGTACGCTCAAGGGCATAGATTAGTTAAGGAAAAATCCCAAGAAAGCCATCCACCAAACACGTAATTGGGTTTGAAGATATATATATACATAGGTATGTACATATGTATGGGTGGATGTTTCCCATTTGAAACTTGGCTAACAATTTACGGAGGGGCATGGAAGGAATGGAATTCCTTTTCCTTTCAGGCAATTCCAAATGAAAATAACATGTAATTCGGGCAATGCAATGCAAAGCGAAGGCAAAGTCAAAGTCGAAACTTTTTGGGGCACCAAACAAACACACACAATTGTTTGTTGCGTCAGGCTGTGGCAGTGGCAGTGGCAGTCCAATTCATTTCTCAGTTTCTTGTCGTGCAATTTCCGTTTCCGCTTTGGTTGCTCCAGCCCAGCCCAGCCCAGGACGACCCTCCCTGGTCCCGCCAATTCAGCCGCAAAACACTTGACATTGTTTCCCAAGTTATTTTCTCATTGTTTGATTTCACTTTTAAATTTTTTGTCTGCTTGCTCAGACACGGGGGTAAATAATGCTCCAGCATATTACCTGGTACCACGGATTCCCAGCTCCCAACTCCCTACCCTCATCTCCTGTCTCCCATCTCCAGCCAGGCACAACGCCATCAACGGCATTTGTATTTGAATTTTGTTATAAACATTTTAGTGGAATTACTTTCAGTTTAAGTTGTTGCCACGCAAAGTGCTTCATTGTCTGGCCGGGTTCTCCTTTTCTCCGGCAATCCCTTCAGACCTCACAGGGGATTTCTGTCTTCACTTCACCCAATGCTACTAGTTAATGTAATGAAGCGGCCCCAAAAAGTGCGGCAACTGATTGATTGAGTCAGGGCAGGGACTGAGAGCATACTACTACTACTATAATATCAATACAAAAATAGGATTCGATTTTTCAAGCGTTAAAAATATTAGTGAATCGATGGCTAAGCTCTTTGCAGTCTAGTCAGTTTAGTACGTATTAGTTCTGGTCTAGTAAGTCTAGTTTAACTTTTTTGTATCCAGCTTAATGCACCCATAGAAAAAAGAGCCTGAAATTATAATACTTTTACTTGGATTTTTTATATATGTATGCCATTGATTTTCAGACAAAATTGAAATTGTTGTCACTTACATTATTGATTTTTAATATGAAAATATTTAATGTGAATATTATTCATATTTAATTTAAATTTATTTCATATTTAAATAAAATATAATTTATATTATAAATTAATAGATTTCATATTCAATTCAATATGTTTAATATTTAAATTGTATATTATTCTTATTTAAATGAAATTTATTTCATATTTCAGGTAATTAGTTTTTATTTTGCGGAAGCGGAACACATTTCTTATCCTCATGGTATGAATTGGTTCAAGTTTTCAACTAAAGTTGTTAAAGTTGGAACTATATTGGCTTTAATTATGCTCCCGCTCAAAGATAATTTCATTGCCTCTGAGATTTGTATTCAAGGCGGCAGTAACTTGAACCAGTTGCGAAATGGGAGGGACATTTAAATTAAATATAAAAATATTTAAAAAGAAATAAAACAAATATTGAAATTCCTTTAATGTGTGATCTTTAAAAAACACAGTTTTTTCGCTCTGATTTTAAAATAGATTTTTTAAATTAACTATATTATATACATATGTATTAAAATATATATAAATTATATTAATTTGAAAAAGTTTGTGACAGTATGACCGTTTAAAAAGCTTTTTAATGCATTCATATTTAAATAAAAGTGAGTTCTATTTAAATTTCTTATGTTTGTATTTAAAAATCAAATATTTGCTTTAAATAGGAGTGTAGTTCTATTTCAATGCCATTTTTTTATCAGTGTGAGATGACAGGGCCTAGCATCATTACACATTAGAGCTGAGGGTCTCTAAATATCGGTGATAATCTATTCTGTTTTGCAAATTCTTTCTTTGATAATTTCCAATCAGTCAACAAACACAAATCCTGGCATCCCTCCTGCCTCTCCCTATATCATGTTGCTCCCTCTAGTGTTATGATGATTTGTCGTAAATTTTCCAGCAAGAAAATTCAGCGATTGAAATCGTTTAACCAATTTCCTTATCGAAATTTGCGGCAATTGAAAGTATTCTCCTCCGAGAAGGTCTGGCATCAGACCTCCCCCCTTTGCAGTTGAGGTGAGTGTTGGGCGATGAGTTCAGGGCAAAGGTTAAGTTTTACTTCGTTTGTGTGTGTGTTCCATCCTTTCATCTCAATGCAGCTCATTTCATTTCATCTCGTTTCATTTCGTTTCATTTCGGCTGCGGTTCTGCTCCGAGCTCCGGGCTCTGGCTCTGGCCCTGCTCCAAGGCTTCGAGTTTTCTCTTTCAGTTCTTTTCTAGTCCTTTCATTTCCATTCCTTTCCTTGCCTTTCCGATGCTCGCCTTTTGCAGCAGCCGCTGCGAGAAATGCGCGGAATGCAAAAAGGCAATCCACATGTTCCACTACAGGTTCCACTACAGGTGGGGGGGTAGGGTAGGGTACGAGCTGTAGCTACCTGCCAGTGCCTGATATGTATCGGAGGAGCATCGGAAATACTTGAAATATTTGGAGCCTGCAGCCAGAGAATCTGGCAGAGAGTCAGTCTCTGGCCGAAGAACAACGGGAATCGAACTGCTGGCTGAGCTGGCACCTACCTCGACATCAACATCGACATCGGATCATCTGCCGGCTGACTAGCTCCTGTAGCTTCTGTAGCGTGGTGCGTGGTCCCGTAATTGCCTTCACCTGCCACACTGCCTGTGGTCGCCTTTGGGCCACCGATGCGCCTCGTTGCTTCACGAACACTGTGTGTGCCTGTGTCTGTGTCTGTGTCAGTGGCAGTCGCAGTCGCAAACAAAAGGAACGCTTCCCGAAGTTGCCTTGGGTCAGTTTGAGTGGGTGGGTGGCATTGGTGGCTTTACTTTTTGTTGCCGCTTCCCTGCCAGAGCCGAACCGACAACATGATGTCGGGGGCTGGCCAACGAGCCAATTGGGCGACGCTGCCCAAGCAACAATGTTGCTAGCAACACTCGCAGCTCCCTCGCAGTCGCGTCGCAGTGGGTGGGCGGCCGGTCCCTGGCAACATGCTAGCCAATGATTGCCCATTACTAATTATTAACGCAATTATTGTTGCATGGATCTGGCTGTAGATGTGGATGTGGATGTGGATTCAGATCGGGCGAAAGTGTGCAGGGAGTGTGCCTTGTCACGTCCCTCAATTAAAATATAACGATGCAAATTAGCTAAAGGAATTATGAGTGCAGCTTGGGCAAAGTTCGTCCTCATCATGTGCACGTCTTGAACGTCTTTTCCTCCTACACTTTCCATCATCATCATCATCAGCATCAGCCGCATCAGCTCCGAGATGCTAAGAAGACTGAAGGGATAAAACTATCGTCAGTCACTGTGTCTGTCTGCCATCCTTTCTCGTTTGTTCTCGCTGTTTGGGCCGGGGGGTGGGGGCGGGGTTAATTTCAGTTTCTTATTGCAGTTAATTAAGTGAAACTTGAGTTGACTTCATCCCCCCACTTTCCCCTCCTCCACATCTTGGCGCATCGCGGAAGGACGACTGCAGACAGTCTGCAAGGCAGTTTTAATTTATGCAGAGTCCTTCCATTCCAGTCGCTGTGCATGTCAAAGCGCTGACAATTGGGCGGCAATCCCCAACCCCATCTCCAATCCCAATCCCAACAATGATAATCACGCTGATTGCCCCGCTGCACAGCCCCGAAAGACTGCAACCTTTAAGGGTTCAACGATCCAAGAACATTGGCCAGCAGAGTACTAGATTAAATGAACAATAATTGACAAAGGATTGCAGAGTTTTCACTGCCCAAATTTCAGATTTCCCCTTAAGCAACTTTAAAGAAATAGTCAAAGATCCTTGGGACACCTTTAGTTTGGTTCTTTTGGTCACTTGAATTATCTGGCTGCTACTCAGTAGCATCACCATCATCATCCTCATCTGTCCAGCTATGTTGATTCAATTGGATTGTTGCCCCCCCACAGCCCTTCCCATGGGATACACACACATAGCTGTGATTGCGCCAAGGACATAAAGTATGCAACACTCGATGCTAGTACGAGTACGAGTCCGAGGACGAGGACAGAACACCAATGCTCATTGAATTCGGAACACTCCTGGGCAGAGGAGGGAGGGAGTATTGGGAGGGGTGCGCTCTCTTCACGTATAGTCATCATAATGGCAAATTATATATAATAATAAAATATTTCGTGTTCAAACTAACAAACTTTTACCTCATTCAATGCCTGTGACTGACTGTCCGTCCATTGTCTGATGTCCATTGGTGCCATTGGCCGTGCGTGTGTCCGTTCATGTGACCGTCCGTCTGTGTGTCCGTCCATGTGTGTTTTTTTCAATACAGAATGCGTACGTGCTGGCCCGTGTGGCCTTCTCGATCTCTTCATTGTGCCATCAGCTTCAGTGCGAGTCTAGAGTCCAGAGTCCAGTCCCCAATACCAGTCACATCTCCTACCAGTCAGACGTTGGCTTTAAGCAAATCCTTTTTGCCATTTTTCGGGACAATCCCCAAACACCCTCCCCCCTCCAACCACCAATCCTCCACCCATTCTGCCTCACACCATGCGATGCTTCGTCGTCTGGCTATTTTATAGACGGCGTGACAATGGCCCGTTACCAAATCAATCGTCTGCGTGACCGTGCCACTCCTCCCACTCCCCCACTCTCAGACCCAGTCCTCCCAGAGCCAGTCCCAGCCAAAGCTAAAGCTGAAGCCCCAGTCGCACCCGACCCTCAGTTGCTCGACTCTGTTGTGCGCTGCATTCAAAATTAGCCTGGCCTGGAGAGACCGAAAGCTAAATGGAGGTGAGGGTGGAGAGGGAGGGGCATCTCAAAATCAAATGTTTGGAGACCTTGAGTCGATTGCTGGCTCTTCCCCACCTTCGCCTGCTCCTCCCCCATTTCACCGCTCCCTGGCCATTATCCATATCCATATCCGTTTCCGGCACTCGCCAAGAATCGTTTTCGATTCAATGCGTGCTCTCTCCATATCGATAACCATATCGTACCCCAGTACGATACTCTCCCTCGATTTATCCACGCACTCAGATTTCAACCAGAGAGAGAGAGAAAGAGAAAGACACAAAAACAGAGGGAAAGAGAAGCAGCGATGAAGAGTGTGAAGAGGAGACAGTGGCAAAGGGGGAAGGATAGATCTTGGACAGGATCCACCGACTGATTTCCTTTGCAACTTAAAAAAGGTTTTCCACTTCCTCAAGACACACGCAAGGGGGCAAGTCAATTTGCAACTTTGCAACCCACCCACAGAAGGGGCAACCCCCTCTCCCAACCCACTCCTTGGTGCTGGGTATTCCTCTTATTTTTTGATAGGACGACCGCAGCCACAGCCGCTTCCGCAGCTTCCTTAAACTTCCTTCTTCCCGGCAAAGTGTTCCATTTCCTTTGTGCTCCGGCTAAGGGATTCCACACCCTCTAACCCCCTACCCTCCTACTGCTAGGAAAGGGTGGAGACGGCCGTTGGGCTGGGTTCGGGGGGGAACTCTTTAAGTGTGGCTGCCGCGGTTTCAACTTCCACTACCACTTCCCCACCCACTCTTCCACTTTGCCACTCTTTCGACTCTTCGACGATGGTGGCAAAGGACGACGACAATGGCAAAGTTCAAAGCGAACATTTTCGATTTTGCTATTAATTAACGTTAGTAAATTAGCGGCTCAGCACCAGCTGAATGGGTAACTGAAAGATAGACCAGAATTCGCTGGTGGGGGCAGCGGGCGATGGAGGCCGCAGGAAGTGTCGAGTTCATTGATTCGCAATCAACAGAGGCCGCAGTTTATTGATTCGACAGGTGGCAGGGCATAAAGTGTTCAAAAATGGGGAAAAGTGAGAAAGAGTAAAGGGGTCCGTGGCTTTCTCAAATGAAGTTTCCAAAAAAAAATTAAAATTTGATCAAAGAAATGTTAGAAAAAAGGAAGAACTGTGAATGGGAAGTAATACAAGCATAAACAATAAATAAATATACCATAAATATGATAACTATAAAATAGGTTATAAGTAGTTTATATTTGTCAAAGTAAAAGAAAATGCTTATCCATAAGTAAAAAAAAGTAGACCAATAATAGAAAACAAACTAACTTTTGCAGGCATCCACTCATATTATAAAATAATTACTAGCCGCAGCAGCTGTTTGCATCCTTCCAGTTAGTACAGCTATAATATGATATTGGTATAATAAAATATAATATAATAAAAAATAATAATGATAATGTTCATGTTCAATGTTCAATTCGGAGTTTGAGAAATAAAATCAGTCTCAATTTGAACATACAGCAAAGGAACTATAAGCATTTTACATACTCGTATTATGCTCACTGACACTTCATACATACAATACTATATATTCCTCATCATTTAAAAATATATATTATAACTAGAAAGCCTGGCCACGCTTCACTGTGGCACATTGAAATTATTTAGCAGAATGACACAAAACGAATTTTTAGACCAAATTTGGTGCACGCGTTGCGGAGATTGATGCAAACATACAGATTTGTTTCTATATATTTATAGTAAAGATTAGAAAAAAAACCCGAAATCGCAGATAGTAGTTCTGATGATATGAGAATGTCATTTGTATTTCCTCCATCTACTGTGGGGGGGCGAGTGATTGAATGCGATTTATAATGTGGCCAAATGCCTATGTATAGGAAAAGGCTGTCCCTGACTGAGAAAGCCATACGGAAAATGTGTCCTTAAAAGTTGTGCGAAACAACCAAAACACACACAGCTGCTCCTTCCCCCCCGAAAACGGATAATCCGCAGATAATCAGTGCTTGAGGGAGGGGCCTAAAACAGTGGCAGTGGGAGTGGAGTGGCTGTGGCGGAGTGCACAACAAAAGTGACATTAAAGATACATCAGAATTCATCAAACATCGAACTAATAGAAAAAGTTCTGACAGCAGCCGTTGCTAGTTTCCTGCTGCTGCTGCTTCTGCTGTTTCCCCCTACCATACCGTACCGCACTGTACCATACCATACCGAAACCGTACTGTACTATATCCCCCCGTATATTTTGTGGGTTGTTTAAGTTAAAGTTAAAATGGTAGTGTGGGGGAGGGGGCTAGCAGTTTGAGTTTCGGTTTCCATTTCAGTTGCTGGGGGGCACATAAAAATGATTTAAATGCAGTCGGCGTGTTGCATTATGGGCTTACTATAGTACATACTACTGAGTCGAGTCGAGTCCCTCTCTGTGTGTCGTTGAGTGACAAGTTCTTCGCTGGGGGCCATGTATCAAGTTGATGGCTTCCCTCCTCCCGGTGGCAGGAGTGGCAACTTCGTTATGACCGTTAGCAGCTCTATTTGCCAAGCAGCAGACTCCGGGACTACGGGACTCCGGGACTCTGACCCTAGGACTCCATTCAGTGTGCACTCCATCTGCATACTTAATGCATTTTCATTTTATTTCATTGCTTTAGTTTTGACCAGAACAGAGAGATAAGGCAGAGAGAGATAGAGAGAGAGAGAGAGTCTGCCTTGGACTTGGACTTGGACTGTCTTCGGTTGCTCTTCCTTCACTCTGCATTTGCATCTGCATCTTCATCTTGTGTCTTGCTGCTTTGGCTATTTGCTCTATGGCTTGTCTTGTGTTTGCCTTACTTTCATTTGTTTACTTGTGTTTCATTCGGTTAAGTGCTTCCTTGATTGTTTTTCCCGCGCCTTCGCCATCGCCATCGCCTACCCACTCCTCCACCACAGTCCAGTACAATTTCGGGTCTTCCTCCTTTCGGCTTGTCTGCTTATTTCAGAGTTCTTATCCCATCTTTTGGCCACAGTTGGAATCCTCTTCTTTACAGTCAGTTATTATTGGCTAACCGGTCGCACGGGCAGGGGGACGGGGAGGCTTTAAGCAGTAGGCTTTCCGATCCACTTGTTAACAACTTTTTCGGGGATTAAGTCGGGGGCTTTTGACACCAATTTGCACCCCAATCGATGAGTGGATAAATATATGCCAATACACACACACACACTCACGTACTATCTGTGAGTATATATAGTCACACGATTCACACGGATTATCCTGCCTGCCTGTGTGTGTGTTTGTGTGTGTGTGACTCTGAGTCCTCTGCTGCTGCTGCTGCTTTCCCCTGATGCTGGAGCATCCATTGACCATAAATATGCATCTTTTATGCATACATTATTTTAATGAATTATTGATTTCGTTCAATTTCATGGCCTGCCACGTGGCACAGTCACCACGAATGGTGAATACACTTTCCAAGGGACTGAAAAGGGTAAAGAATCGAATTTTATATTATTCCCCAAAGAGCTTTTCTGGACTCCACTTAGAAGCCAAACTCCATGGGGTTTTGTATTCTTTTCCATAACCTCTTCCAACTTATCTGTTATACTGCTTTGACCCATAACCCTATCGTATTATTACTCACTATATTAATATAATTTAAGCACATTTAAGCAGCTACCAATCTGCATGTCTGGGCAGTGGTTATGTTCCTCCCTTAAAGGTAAGTGCATAGAAAAGGTTCAAGGCATACAGAAGTTTCCTTCTACGTTGTTGTTGCTTTAGCTTTTGTTGTTGTTGTTGGTTTTGTTGTTGTTATTTGCTGGCTTTATCTACGGATGTATGTGTATGTGTGTGCGTGTGTTTATTTCCATATAATTTATAATGCTTAATTCCCATTCAATCCATTTTGGCATTGTGCGAGTATCTTACGCATTGATAACTAACTGCTGCTACTCCCCCACCACACTCCAGCACTGCTGCTGCTACTCTTTGAACTCTTTCACCGCCCCCCACCCCACCCCAGGCTACTCTCTTTTGTGTGTGTGTGCCTCGTTGAGGTGCGGAGAACTTTTGTGTGGTTTTTGTGGCCTAAAATAGCACTTTGTTGGGGACTCCTTCAGCTGGATGGGTGGGGTGGGGTGCCAAAGGTTCTCCGAACAGAGAACGCATTAATGGAAATAATGGTATATCTATTCAATTATATCGAGGCGCTCTCTCCATTCAGAAGCAGGCAAAGGCACAGGCACTACAGGCTGAGGTAATTGAGGAGCGTGAGCGTATCAGTGCCCTAATGGATGACACAGGGCATTCTCATGGACATTTCATGTTAGTGCATGTTATTTATTATATTAAAAATCCATTAGTGATTTTTTGAAACTTGTGGTCGCCACATGGCTACAGCCCCCACCAAAGCCACTGCTGCCACATCTTTCATATTCATTTTGGTAGTTCCATGTCCCCCATCTCTCATGTCCCCTGCTCAGTTTCGGTTTCAGTTTTGGCTTGGAGAGGGGGGAGCCCAACGCCAAAGTGACGTCAATAAAATCTGTCTAGTCTATCCGCTATATTGTGGCCAGCACTAACTGCATTTTGGGGTGAAGCCAGCGATGTGTCAACGCCCTCGCATGGCCATGGCCCGGCACCTGAATCTGGATGGTAACTCGAGTTGCATCTGAAGAGGATCTGCTCAGTGCATGATATACATATGTGTGTGCGGTATGTATGTGTGTGTATTTGGAATGCAGGAGGAGGCTTAGTGCAGCAAAGGGTTTTATTCTGCACTTGATTTAAGCTGGACACACCCATGCCCCAAAGATCTGAAGCGACTCAGTGGCATGACGAATGACAAAGTTGCGACATTAATGCATAAAGTGGCAAATATGTATGAGTGTGGGTGTTGGTGTGGGTATGGGTGCGAAAGAGAGAGAGAGAGAGAGTTCTCTCTAAGAAAGTTGCATTTCGCAAGAACTAAAATCGCTTCTTAGTTTTCTTATTTGAATGCATTATGAGTCGCCCCTACAGCTATCCAGCTGTTGTACAGTGGGCGATGTGGCTCCCATAGCGGCGTATACTTAATATGCGTATAATAATTATATATAATAAATTAATTAATTTTAAAAATTGTAGTTTATATTGAGTGTGTGTATGTTTTTTATGTGAACATACAAACTGAACTGCGACCGTCTCCGATCTTTCAATTTAATGCAATTTTTAGGCCCCATTTTAGTATGGAAACGAATGAAATTAAATGATTTGCTTGAGTCCAAATATTTAAGATTATGACTGAAATTTTCTTCTGGAAAAGAGGGTGAATAATATTTCTACTTTTAAATTTTACCAACAATTGCACCATTTTTATTCACTTGAGATTCTTTGATTATTTTTCTGGTTATTAAAAAAAAATCAGATTAAAGATATCTGTCTTATGCGGTAGCAAAATCGACCACTGTGTAACTCAGTGATTCAAGTTGATTGCATAATGAAACAGGCGGCAAAAAGAAAGCTAGATAGAGTAAGAGGAAGAGAAAAGGAGGAAAATACATAATGGCGGAATAAAATGTAAAAAACAGCAAGCGAAAAGGAGTCGACAATCATTTAACCCAGCGTCGGGGTCCAAGGAAAGTTTCTTAACTCCTTTAATATATATATAAATTATTATTATTATTATATTCTCTTGCATATAATATCTTAAAACTATCAGAACTATAAGTATATCGATAGGTTAGAATATATCGATAATAACAAACACTTTTACGAATACAAAACAGCCTTTTGAATATTAAAGAAAATTTCAAATAAGATTTGGTTTTCTTTTTTACTTTAAAAATAAATACATACATGTAGTACCTATGTAGATAGACATACATATGTATCTGTATGTTTTTAATCCAATACATCATTTCTCACTTAAGGGTTAAGACGAATCTGAAGCTTAAAGAAAAAAAAAGAGAGAAGGAGATTCAGAAGTGTGGACTGATTGAACTCCGCTTGGGTGGCCGGTGGCCCAAAAAGGCATTGGGCACTGACTGGGGGCATGGCATGGCATTTCCTTTGCCTCTGCCATTATTGTTGTTGACATGCCCAATGAGCCCAATGAGGGAGCCACTGACCATCCGCATTCCGTATCATTTCGTATCATCCCCATCAAAGGGACGAACAATACAAGGAGAGTGAGGAGATGGGAGGCGTGAGGGCGGGGCCGTGTCCTTTGTGTTTGAGTCGAGGCGAATCCATTCAATCTTTTTATCGTGATAAACTGCTTAATGCACTGGACTCGATAGAGAGAGAGAGGGAGAGACACTGACCGAAATGCGAATACAAATGGCCATTGAACTGACCCATTCTCGAGTCCCTGCTACCCACTGCTAGCTGTACCCCCCCGCAGGACGCCTTTGTATCTCGTTTGTGTGGGATGACTAAGTAAATTGGATTGAAAAGGCAGGTACTCCGTTTCCATTGTGGCGCCACAAGAGCACATCGAGCCCCGGACAGCCACGGACAGGCAGGAGTATTTGCATCATACAATTATTGAAATCTGAAATACATTCTCGACATTCTGCACATCGGAATACATCATCACATCAATGATCAATGGTGATTCCCCCACCCCACCCCCCATAAATGCACAATAAATGATGGCCCATTGTTAGGCATTACCTCTGTACGGGTATGCAGGTACTTGAAAGGGTTTACCCCCATCTCTAAGCACATCTGCCGGGTATCAGTCGAAGAACTAACTGTGATAAAATGCGTTCTCTACTCTATACTTCATGCTCTAGAGGCTACATAGATATATATGTATAATTGTGATCGCCGAGACAGAAGCTCCTTCGTCTAAAGAGGCAACTGGATACTTTCCGGAATCATTCTCCAGTTGCACTATACTACTATGCCTAACATAAGTCGCTATCCCGCCAACCCCACACATGTTGGGGTCAGATAATCATAAGTTACCGATTATCGATCATTTCCTACTAATAATATACCCCTTGTGTGAATGGCCCCGACTCTGGTATCACACGTCCGGTGCCGACCGCCAGCTGTGAGTTGAAAAGGCGCAAGCTCGGAAGAAGAAAGGAAAGTACACAAAGAAGCAGAGTCCATCAAGTATTGACAGACCATCCAGCAGGTCCAACGGTACATCGACAGAGGGTCCAACGGCAGGTGGTCCATTGGCAGGCAGTTTATCGGCAGGGAGTCCGGAATGCAGTGGCAGTCACAACAAACAAAACAATAAAGAGCATTCAATGAACATTAATATCAAACGAAAGGCGTATCATAAATGTTCATTGTTCATTCTCTAACCACAGCACCCCTCTCCACACTTCGGTCCACGGCTAAACCCATTTCCCTAAGAGTTTTCAGTGATCTAGAGCGATCATTCTTGTAGGATAATCCTGCACGGACTGAGCTTACTTCAGCCTAAGATAGCTCCTCACAGTATCCATATTCTTCTATTTGTTTGAGAGCTTAATAAAACTTTATACTGCATGTGTCGAAGATTTATAATAGAAACTGTGCATCATGTATGTGTAATGAAAACTGATGAAGATGTTAACAGAAATGTATGAATTGAGAAACAATATCAATAAAGGAGAACAGAAACTACGCATTACTTATCCGTTGTTCCGTCTATTCGCATTTTTGCTGAGAGCGAGGATTGAGAACGAGAGAGTGTCGTCTGAGCCGAGTGCGACGCGGTTGTGAGTAAGCTGGTCTCTGAGAGAGAGGAGGATCGAAAGTGAATTGCTAAAGAGAGCAATTAAATGATGCAAAACGGTCACCGTATTACGGTGTCATGTATGGGCCTAAGCGAAAAGAAGATATCGAGGAGAGGAATTTACAGTTTGCTCATAGAATTAAAGAAGAGAGCACATGACGGCGACTCACTGCGTTCAAGTGCCACAAATGCAGGAAAAAGAAGAGCACTTCCCCTGACATATGGTTGTACTTATGTACATATATGTACTCCCTTAAAATATCTATTAAATTAATGTGCTCCAGCAGATTCAGTCTCGTTTCCATCGAGCAGCAACATAAATTACTTTTAACAAGTAAAACAAGTGAATGGAAGTAACAAATTTATATTTAATGAAAAACGAGTGAGTGTCCCCAAATAATAATAACAAATACTCGCAGCTGCCTACTGCTCAGCCCACTCCGCAGGAGCCGCAGAAGAGATACTGTAGACATATCTGTCCCATATGGGGCACCCGGCTAATTGAGTCATATGTCAGGGGCACGCAATTCGGCGATTCGGCGGAGGCAAGGAGGCAGGCGGCGTAATACAATTCAGATTGAGCACCGACCGGGGAGCAATCTTGCTCAGAGCATGGAGCATTTGATTTTAAGTTGCCCATTTGCCATAAAAAATAAGACTTTCACTTTCTCCTTGTTCCCCTTTATGGAGGTGGAGGGTGAAGGTGAAGGGGTGGGGGTGCTTGGTGAAAGTTCGTTTCGGATTTAGTTTACACGGTAACTTATCGGTGGAGAGGGGGGAACAGGGCTGTCGGCCCTTTTGCGCTACTTCGAAGGTTTTTAATTGAAAACAAACAAGGCTTAGGCCATCCCCCAACCTTCCTCCAACCTTCCTCCCGCCATGTATCTCCCAACCGATCTGAGACTCCTTCCCGCTCCTTCCCCCACCGCTTAAAGTTTGTTTGCATGCGTGCCGCTGACGTTGACATTGAACGGAAGGATGGGTTACAAGGGGTAGCAGGAGGGATAGCTGGGAGGGGGGCACATTGAGTGTTTGCGGGTAGCCCGAAGTGGCCATTGAAAGTGAAATGCGAACTGCGTACTCCTCCTCGTACTTCCCTCCCCCCAAGTCCAAGGTGGTTCCGTATTGAAGGATTCCTACTACTACATCTGCTGCTGGTGGTGGGAGGGATGCGGGAGGATTGGGAGCATAAAAGTGAAAAACAATTGAACCCTTGGGCAAAATTGGTTTTGACAATGTAAATAAATAAAACACACGCATAAATATTTACTGCTGACGGCAGTTTCGATAAGGGCTTAGAGCGCTCTCCAAAACGAGAAGGTACCAGGGGTGGGGTATACAGTTTGGGCGGAAATGAAAGTGCCCCGACCCAGAGAGATGGGGGGGGGAGCCAGAGACAGAGAATGAGCCTCGAGGTGAAAGCAGAGCCAGAGTAAGCGCAGAGATTACAGGGGGCTCAACAGAGTAAATTTTCGAATGGTTTTTTGTGCGGACTCCAACTCTGACCTTTAACGGTGTGTGGATTGGGTGGGGTATGCGGTCTGTGGGGGGATGAAGGGACATGTTGTCAAAAGGATTTGCAGCTCATTTCATGTCGAACCCAAGCACAGGAACAGACCCTAACAGACACAGCCCCATCCCAAGCCCCATCTCAACCCTGCGCTAACACCCAGAGCTAATATTTGATTGTGTTGTCGGGTCAATGAGTAACACAAATTTCAAGCTCAAATATGTTGCTGGATGAGCAGTACAGGGGGAGGGATGTGGCAGTGGCAGTGGCAGTGGATTACTGATGAAAATGAGGGATGTGGGATGTGCGTGTGTGGGTAGGATGCCTCTGGGAAGCCCAAAATTACTTTGGGATACTGCAGTTGTACTACTACATAGTCTCAACTTACCTCACACTCAACTCAATCACTTGACAGTGTAAGGGAGACCCTTGAAGGTACACTACACTACACACTGAAGGATGCCAGGCCACAGGCGCTGCAGGGCTCCTTTGTTATGCTCCAGCAGGTGAATGTGGTTCAGGGGGCGTGGGGATGGTTCAGTTTAGCCAGCATTTAGCTAACATTTAGCATCAATTTGTGTGCAATTAACGGTCTGAAGAGCGCAGACAAGGCAGCCAGCCCGGACAGGACAGAACAGGTGAGAGAAGCTATGGGAATATTCTTGGAGCCGACCGAAACTGCACGACAACTGCCGGACATACATATCAATGATTTAAACAATGTTTGTCCATTGTCCTACTCGGCTGGAGAGATGGAAACTTAATTGAACGCAATGGAGTGCTGTGAAAGTCTGTCATTCATCCGAGATTATCTCCCCAATCAGCCTGCGCCCTCTGTGAATCCTTTATTAACCATTTACACATTGAAATGGACTCGGATAGATGCCAGAAAAGAGGCCTTAGAATATCTGACGGGCGTGGAGCATGGGGGAAGTAGTGCTATTGGGTCTTAATATTTCACTAGATCCCATACTTCGCCAGTCGACCTAAGATACAAGACATTGTGTAAGGTATTCCCTTGGGCATGCACTCCATACACAAAGTAGCAAGTGTTATAAAATATCCAAAAGAAACACCGCTCTCTTCTTCTTCACATTACTTCTAGGATTTAAAATTAGTTTATTTAGTTTTAAGTTGATTTACTTTGGTAACTTTAAAACCAATTAACAAAACTAAAAGTAATGAAACCATTCTTATATTTTATATTCATAACTCAAATACTAAGCCATCACCAATTTAATTCATTCATAATAATATTCGTTTTCTTGTTTCGTACATAATTAGATGTATATATGCATACACTATACCCTTTGCAAATACCATTCTTCATAACTTTAAATTTCTCCATTTTTTATCAAAAAGTATTGTCATAATTTAGAAGCAATAATATATGTAAAAATGAAAAAAGACACCAATTGCTAAGTCAAAACAAACCCGTATGCAATCTGTGCAGAAGCAGGTGCTTTCCTGATTCCATTCGTTATCTCAATTATCTCAATTAACACTCTCTTTCTTCACTTCCCTTTCGAGCGTATACTCTATCTCGCAGAGACGCGTATGTCGGAGGTATATTAGATTTTCATTTAAAGTGAATATGTGTAACGCAGAGAAGAAAACGTTTTCCAATCCCATAAACTACATAAATTCTTGATCAGCATCAATAGCCGAGTCGATATAGCTATATCCGTCTGTCGGTCTAGATCTCAGAGACTATAAGAGCTAGAGCAGACAAATGTTGTATCACGACTCCTGTGATATCTCACTGTTACAGCCGTACTTCAAACACTCTCTCGCTCACACACTCTGCCTCGTGCAGTGTGCGCCCACTGGTGGAGACTAACTAGATAGAACGGTGTGTTGGTGTGAGTGAAAAAGAAGGAGATACAGATAGAGAGGACTTCAAAACTAAAGCGGAAAAATGGAAGAAAAACAAAATATTCTAAATATACAAGTAGATATGCGGCTTTAGCAGCGGTTCACAAACTTCCCCCCTGCTAATTGTTATGCATAGTCAATTAATAAATAAACAAGTAAAAAATAGTACATACTCGTATATACATATGTATGTATAGATATGTATATACATGCATACACTGACTGCACTGAATGAGTACGGGTATAGAAGTAGTGTCGCGTTAACAGCGACACAACACGTCCCTTCTGGTTTTGGTATTGTTTTATAATAAATTGAGTATCATCTGGCAGCTAATACCCCGTATATCCGCCATTATTTTGCAGGACTTTCTCCATTCGTCTCGGCATTGAGGATATTAACATGCGACAAGTAAGTTCCAATTGCAATGTTGTACCATGCTCTTTGGACAATATCCCAATGTTGATTTTTATTTTGGCAAAAAGTCTTTCCGACCTCTCCCAGAGATTCTCGATGGGATTGAGGTCCGGGAATTGACTTGGCCACTCAAGAACATTCACATTTTGCTCTCAAAACCAATCCTTTACAATTCGCGAGGCGCGCGGGTCATTATCCTGCTGGATCTTCCATAAAAGTTGCATATTATCCTCAACATATGGTTGCATCACCGTCTCTAATAAATCTTTGTATACAAATCTGTCCATTATTCCATACAGCCTCATACCATAAGGCCTCCATCACCTCCATGTTTCACAGTTTACATGTGTACCTGGGTTCAAATTCTTGGCCTTTTAGCATCATTTCCAAATAAATTTGGACTTATTTGGTGTACTTTTTTTCTTCTTGAAAACTCTGGCTACTGGTTAACTTTAAATTCTTTGTGGATTACCCAAAAAAAAATGACTCAAACTAAAGAGAAATATTTAAAATGTTAAAAGATCCAGCAGCGCTCGTTGAAGCCACCAATCACTGCGCTCCAGTGTATGCGGGTCAAAATACTCGTATTATGGCCAAAAGGTCTCCAAACAGAGACCGGGGTAAGGACTGTTGGCAGCATGTGGGTTGGACTGAGGAGTGGAGTGAAGTGGAGCAGAGGCCAGAAGCCAGAAGCCCAAGGAATGTGCATGAAAATACTATATGGCAGCTGTTGAAGGTCAAAAAAGTGGCAGAGAGAGAGAAAGAGAGAGAACGCCAGAGGTGGGATGGGGTGTGTGGGGTAGAACGAAAGCTGTTAAGATGAACCGACATCACCACCACCATCATCATCATCATCGCAGCCATCGTCAGACATCACTGCGGGGCTTGCACTGTCCTCTGTCTCTCTCTCTCTCTCTCTATTTATCTCTCTTACTCACACTCTAATGCTCTTCACCTTTCTCTGTCCGTCTGTCAGTCTGTTTGGCTACCTCTGCTCTCGTTCTCTTTTCCACTGTGTCTGTGCATGATGAGCAAATGAATTTTTCATAAAAGCGCCACATGTTGCCAATAGAAGTGCAAATACAAATGGAATAGGGCGTGGCATGTCCCACGTCTACACGCTGCAGTGAGGAGCCATTAGGTGAATGAATTTTTATGCCTGCCATACCCCCCACCATCCCCTGCTCCCACTCAGGTAGCAGACAGCTGGCTGGCAAGGGGGGTGAGCAATGTGCAGTGGCAGTGCAGGGTATAGGGGCAACCTTTTGCCTTTTAATGTTCCCTCAAAGCGTTCTGTGTGCTCTATTTATCTTGGCCAGCAACATTTGAAGGCCCCACCCACCAGCACACTGCAGTGTGGCAAAGAGCACCAGATCTTTCCCCCCCTCCCCGAATGAAAGTGAGATGAGAACGAGTGTCTTTTGGCGACCTTAAAGAGTCATCGCCATTCAAATGATTGGACTGAATCCACAACTTCAGCTTCAACTCTACGAGTTTTTGCTCCTCTTTGTTTGCTCGAATGCCGCCGCGTGATTTTTTCGCGTGAGAAACTTCCGTTTTCTGTTGAGTTTTGGCATTTTCCAAAGATTTTACCAATTGTCCATTGGACCAAGAACCAGGGGCAGGGCGGGGGACAGGAGCCAACAGGAGGTAAGTGTCTCAAGTAAATCCCCCTTCAGTTGTAAAAAGTGAATGGAGAGACGCGATTCACAAAGACATAGTCCAGGGTATAGTCTGCTTTATGGCTCTGCAGCCCAATTTGAATTTGCGTACTACTCTCTGATTGCCACTCCCACTCCCGTACTACATGGCACATTCCGCAAACTGACAGCTTCGATTGTGTTTATTGTATTTAAATTAACTTATTTATGGTTATTGCCAGGCGGTGGTCGCATCAAATGCCCATCGGCTCTGTGGCTGGACTGTGGCTCTTGCCCTAAAGTCTGCCACCTGGGGGGTCGGCCAGGGGCAGTTGCCCCCAAAAGGTGACCTATAAAACGAGACCTGGCGAAAGAACAGAAAGAAAGTTGACAATGAAAGCCATAAAAGAAGAAATTTGTCGCCGCATGTAAATGGAATTGTTTAAAGGTGAAAGCGATAGCGATGGGCGCTGAAAGGGGGTTAGGGGAGGGAGGCAGGCAGGCAGGCAGGGAGCCGGAAACAACAGAAACACACAAACAAATTAAGAAGTTGCACAACAGCCAAAGGACACACCAGCAGCAGCAGCAGCAAGGGGCAGGCAGGCAGGAAGAGAGGGCCAATGGCTGACTGGCTGACTGCTGGATCGTTGGGCAGGCAGCACAAAGACCGCAGCAGCGGAGGATACGTATTATTTTTGCCAGGCCAGCAAGCAGCGGCCAAAAGGCAGGCAACAACAGCGGGCCAGCAGCCAACAAGAAAGGGCGTGAGTGAGTGGAGAGGAGAGTAGCAGAGAGGATGCCAACAATAAGCCAAACGAGCAGCTGCAGTCGAGTCCGAAGGGGCATAAAGAAGCTACAGGCAGCTCCGACTATAGCTGACTATAAGATATCCATTTCAAGAAAAGAGATTCCAATATCATTTGATATACTGCTAGTCTCCGACTGTTTAGAGTGTCCGATTCTCTGCCTGTTACATACCTCCCACATATCCAATATACCCCTATGCTCTGCGACAGGGTAACGGGTAACACGACAGGGGGAGAACGAGGAATTGGGTAAAACGTCTGGGAATTGCAGACGACGCGACGTCGGCTCATGGCAATGGCGATTTAATCTTTGCAGACATTTTTATTCAAATTTATTTTAATATTTTTTTCTTTCTTGCCCGAATCCGCGGTCGTCTCGGATGCGGATACGGATGCGGATACGGACGCGTCGCGTACAATGCACGCGAATTATGGCCCGGGTCCCAGTTTGGATACTACCCCCACTACCCCCTAGAAGCCAACACAATGTATGCGTCGACACTTTATCATATAAACGCCCAGCGCCCAGCCAATTCACCTTAAATTACGACAAGTCTAGCAGCTCCCAGGGTTGGGGGTCTTATCCTACCTATAAATACCTTTACCTTTTTATTTAATTTTTTATCCCTTACGGTCCAAGCATATCGATGGAGGGATCAAAATTCTCAGAATTCTCTCCTTTTGGGGGACAGCAAAAAAAAAAAAAAAAAAGAGCTAAGAAACCGAACAGAAATCTTGAGAATTTAATGCATATTTAGAAAATAAATAAATGAATCAAAACACAGCCCTTTTTTCCACTGCTGATTCCATATAAATTTCTAATGAAAAAAAAGGATAGCAAAGGTGAAGAATCCGTAGTTTTCGGGGGGAAAAAAAACAGAAAACAAAAAACGAGTCTGCGTAATTAATTCTTCCTTTGCATTAATTAATGTTGATGGATGCATCGCATGGGTTTCGCTATACGTAGTTTTAAAAGTTCAATGAGGTAATTTGTAGTGATTCGTATTTAGTTTTTAATTATATTTTGTTATTAACCTTTACGTGTAATGCTCCCCCCCATACAGTAGCTGCGTTTTCCGTTAAAGTTCCACCAATTGTAGGAAATTCCGCATTAAGTAGAAAATTATCCTGCAGCTCCGCCGGAGGCCCCCACAACACTGGGCATGCCCCGGGGCGAGGCTTACTTTAAGGACACTAAGAATACAGGGAATACGGACAATGACGACATGTTGGTAAGACGCATATGATGCTGTTCCGCCGGACAGCTGGAAAGCCGTACAGCCGGACAACCGGACAGCCGTACGGCCGGACAGACATGTTGTCAACTTTGCAAAAAGCGGAAGTTAGAAATTTCACAGTGTGTGCTGCCATCCCTTTTTGGCAGTGCCCCGTGCCCCGTGCCTCTTGCTGCTGTTACGTTGAATTCATTACGGCGGAAAATGTAAAGGGCATAAACAGCATCGCACAACATCCGCTTGCCCACTGGCCTCCACACACACACACACACACACTCCGTATCCGGGGACAGAGCCGGAGGAGTGCACGACAGCGAGACGAGCCCCCTGCTCGAATCCGAACCAGAGAGTCCGTTGGCGGGCAGAACTGGTTACGGGTTACGGCTCTCCTCCCGCAGTCTCTGCATCCAGCCAGACCCGGACAGGCCGAACAGCCCGGAGTAGCAGTAGCAGTTCGACTCCAGTGCCCGCTTAATATGCTAAATGTTGAAATTCGTACGAATTTAATGCGAGTTAGCCAAAAGGTCTGCAGGCCAGAGTCAGCCCCAGCCCAGACATAGATGTGATTGTGGCGGAGACGCTCAGCCTGCATTCGTACACAAACAAACATACAAACATATATGCAGGTACATACCTATCTAAGGTAGTCCTTGGATTGGATTGTGTGTCTGTCTGTCTGTCTGTTGGGCTTTTTCGAACTAAAAGAGGGAAAGGTCAATGGCTGACTTGCTGGATGGACGAGACTGACTTCGTCATGCTAGAAGACTTGACTTACCATTTGTTGGGTAAATTAAACAAATTAAATCTTTAAATACAAATGTTTTTGGGCAAGTTCAAGCACTTTAATGAACTGAAATTAATATGGCGGACAAAGGCGGAAAGTACATTCGATTTCTGGTAACTTCTGATGCGACTGCCTTGGTAATTACTTGATTGGAATGACGAGTGCTGGATGTGGATCTCTGTGTATTCGGATATAAACTGGCAGCGATGATGCGGAAGTGCGGCGGAAGTGCAAGAAAAGAAATATGAATGGCTTGATGTTGATTTTATTAAATGCCAAACTGTTTATCGATTTCATTTGAGTGCATGTCGCGCACAGGCATCGGTATTCACATCTGCCTCAGACCCTGCCCCCGGCCACAGCCACGCCTTCATATGCAAATGCTTCGGCAATTTGTGGCCTGGAGGAGCTGCTCGTTCTGAGGCTATAGCTGGTTCTCGAACTGAGAACTGAAAAGGGGTTGGGTGGTAGGAGGAGGACGTAAATCGAAATCGAAATGAAAATCTACAACTTGTTTTGGTGGGTGGGGGGGCTGGTGAAGGAGGTAAGAGAAAAAAATCCAAACAGCAACGAAGAAGAAAATTCCTGCGACAATCCCCTTTGACTGTGGGTAGAGCTCCTGCTCCTTCCCCCTCTGCTAATCCTTGCTGTTATCGCCATCGCCCATTGTCAGGCTAATTCATGTGTCGACTGCAGGAGCCGAGCCGTTGACTTCCTGCGGCTGCTCCTAAATCGATTAAAGAGTCAACGGATACCGGATTCTGGATTCCGGATTACGGATTGTAAGCGAGCATTGGATTGGAGCACCCCGCCACCTTCAGACGGTGCATCCTGCAGATGGGATGTCAATCCCATCGTCTCCTAATTGGCCTCGAATACTCGCTCGTATAATTCCCCATCGATCGCTCCGTCGGTTAATAAAGACAATGAGCAATAAGCGACAATCCATTTGCAATTGTTTAAAATTAATTTCAATTACTGCAAACAAAACCGCAACAATTGGATGAAAATATGAATTCTCCGAATGCTTCGAATATTCCGCTCGCCCGCTGCTGAATTTTACATGCGAGTATTTACAGAATGTAGCTGACTGACTGACGACTCTGTCTGTTTGCGTGACATTTGTAAATTTTCGTAATTAAATTAATAGCCCATGCTCCCCGCCACTCGTTATTTCCCATTGATGTGACCTGCGGAGCGGAGCGCGGAGCGTGGCATAACCGAAATGTCAACACAATCGTGGTTACGATTTTGATTTAAATAAAAGGTTCATTAGCGCAACGCTTTAATGATGCGCATCCCAGAGACCCCAGCCCAGAGCACTGTTCCATTCCATTCCATCCCAATGCGTGGAGCCCGACAATTAGCCTAGTAGAGTGCGGAACGATAACCCATCGATTAATGAGGACACAGAGTTGCTGATGCACCGCGATTATCGGTGAGAAAACAACGCTTAATATAAACAAAACGATTTGAGATTATCCCAGGGAATCAAGTACGAACCAACTGAAGAGCTTAAGAATGGTAATGGAATCGTTTAAAGGAATCGATTTTACCATTTGAATGATATGAAATCTGGTTGTATGCCATATGTACTTAGCAGTTATTAAAGTAACTTTTCCCGCATAGTTAATGCCTTGCAGCAAAAATCCAATCTTCCCGAATTTAAAATTCGCAAAAGCTGTCTTTTTTGGCTGCTTTCCCCAACCACTACCCCCCTCTAACCATCCACTGCCAGTGTTGGTAGCTTTAGTTTAGTCATCAGTGTGTTCTTCTGCTTTATCCAGGGCTTCAGCTTTCATTCAGGACACAACAAGGACACAACACCACACCAGAGTGCAGCACTTGAAGCAACCAAACACACACACACACACAGCTTACGGCTGCTCTTGTTGTGTGTAACATTTTTAACATACTAATTAGTCTTCTCTAAGATTCATTATCATAATTGTAATTAACAAAACGCGAAACAAACGCGACCGGCTGGGTAGAATATGGACAGTCACAACAGCCCCACAGAAGGGTTACCACATAGGGTCGCCACTTTGGTAGGCAGATGGGTGGTAGGGGTGGGTTTGGGTAGGGGTAGAGGTAAAACATCGTACAAAAAAGAAATAACCAGCGGGAAAATTAAAGGGGGAAAACGAGAGAACGGCATTGACTGCATCACCTGCCGACTGCCGCCTGTTGCCTGTTGCTGTGGCAGCTTTTACTTTTTGTCAGTCCATCCACACTAAGGCGGGAGGGTGCCCCGAGGACAGTGGCAGGGATTGGCCCAGAATGACAAACAATTTTCAAAGGGTACACAACAAATATTTCGACCTTAGGGTATGATTTATTTTGATGGATCGACTGACGAAATTAAAGTAGGTATTTTTTTCCCACACTTTATGGGTATATACCAATGTAGTAGTATCTAAAGTATTTAAAATATCAAATAAAGTTTAGATAAATACAGAACTCATCACACCAAAAACAGAAACAAACACTATAGTAATATGGGAAATATCAGAGTTATATAGTAGAGCTGTAAAGGATAGATTTCTAACCCATCCACATAGCTGTTATGCTCTTCGAGAGTCTTTAGCAGCGTGTTGTGGTGCTGGTGGGGTGTGGGGGCGACGTCAGTAAAGGATTTACTTGTGAAACATGGCGGATGTCTAGCCTAGCCCATCCAGCTGGTCCTTTGCTCTCTCTGTGAAGGGCTCTCTCCTCGACTCCTCTGAGTGTGTGCTTAGATTTGCATAAGCCCTGAACTGTTTTAATTTTTGTTGCGGCTATACTCCGGCAACATTGTTCGACAGCTTACACCGTCGAAAGGCAATTTGTTTTTGCCTCCACTCCCCCGTCGAGGCATTTCTTGTACGTATAACCAAAAACATACAAATATTCATCCTTTATGCTTTTTTCTTTTCTTTTTTATTAATGACACTTGCTGATCTAACGTATCTGTGATCGCTTTCGCATGGCCATAACCAATTTGTCCATTTGCCATTTAATAAAATAAACGAATTAGTAATACAAAAAAATAAATATGCACAAATTACATTACAACTTTAATTTGAATCACATTTTCCGTCATATTCGTTGGCCATTAGGCAGCAGAAAATCGCACTGACACTTCATGTAGGGTAGTCCATATAAGTCCATCGACATTAACATCAATTTCATATTTCTTTTTTGCACTGCCCTGTGTATCCTGTCGATAATCGAATTTCCTGCCAACATTCTCGGTAATCGATAATTAATATATATATAGTATAGTAATATTTGTACTTTATTCTCACCATTTGCATTAAAAAAAAAAGTATATTCGCTATAATTGAGATACGGTGCAAGGTGGCAAGGTGATGGCGGTGCAAAAGTGATTTATTTGCATCGAATGATGCTGGATGCTGGATGACATTTATCGAACTGACAGATGTCAGTCCATGGTCGAGTGTCATAATGCATGCATTATCCAGCGACATCTCCATCAATTAGGAATGCATTTTATTCCTACATACTATACATAATTCGCTGTATCTCCATAATCGATTGCATCCCCTGTACATGAATATTTAGCAGATGTTTCTGCTGTCTTTTTGGCTGTTGGTTGCATGGCTGACTGGTTGGCTGGTCTAAATCATGTGGAAAAACAATCAGCCCACCCCGGAGTGGGCCTGGTTTTCAGTCATGGCCAATGATAATTTATTATGTAATAATTTTAATGAACTGTAATTGAATTACACTGCAAACTGGCATCTCCGATGTGATTATTGGCGATTGCACACAATATTTGATTTGTCCAGAGCCCCGTTAATGTCTGTTTGTTTTCTCTCTGGTACATGCTGGAATTGTGTTTACGTAATTAGAGCTGCCTCCCTCCCTCCCAGCAAAAGCAACAGTTTAACCCGATAATCAAATTGTGCCTTTCCAATGGGAGGACATTCATCGCAAATGACAGTCACAGGTTGAGTGCTAAATGCACTTTTTGTTTTATAACTTTACCTCTTTTGGCTTGAGTATAGTATACTTTTCATGGAAAGACGAGCACATGGGGCAGATGTGTGAGTCAGATGGATCCAATCAATCAGTTTCATATGCGTTATCCAATATATGCTATACGTAAGGATACTCTTACGCCGACACGTTACGTTAACACTGCTATCTGCCTGTCTTTCCTTATGCCTCCTCCCACCACAATGACAAATATTTGATGTGTGTCAGGTGCGCGGACTAGGCCATATCGTCATGGAAAAAGTGCCTTGAAAATGACTAAAAAATCTATCAAATAAATTAAATACGATTATATTTATAATACAAAATAAATAAATTTAATATCATAGCATGACTTTTTTTTTACAAAATATATAGATACATATACAAAATATATTAATTATTTTTTTTACTTATATTCGTGGCGCATCAGAGCAAATGTACGGGGAATACTAATAATATTTCTGTATATATTATATAATATTAAAATATATATGTGGTATAATGCTTTTGAAGAATCAAGGCACTCTGATGATATACGAATATTCGTATATATGGTATATACAAATAAAATAGACGATGTTTTACCCTGGAAACTGAGAGACTAAGTTGATTGCAATCATATATCATAGAGATCATATTTATTATAATTATTTAATTTGTGCGTTGCAAGCATTTGATTAAAATTACTATATACAAGCCAGCAAATTCGGACATAGGAAATCTTGTAATGAAAATCAAACAAACAATCGCAAAAATGTAGCTCACACCATTTATTCTACCCGTACTCGAAGAGTCAATGGATATATTGTATTTGTAGTAAAACTGGACGTGTGTAACGCACAGAAGGAAATGTTTCCGACCCCATAACGTATATACGTATGTATATTCTTCTGGTTCTTCTGAATCTGGCTTAGTTCGGATTATTATTAAAGCCATAATGATGAAAATAACTTTCAGCTGGTAGTGCTGTTGCGGTACCTGCGACTCACAACGCACCTTCTCGTTTTGTATGGTATCGAAGTTTACAGTGGCGGTAATATTGCGAAATATAAATTTATAATCATTATGTCAAAATCCGGTTAATTCTATGTCTATTTGATATGCCAATTAATTGCAGGACAAACAATAAGCTCTTTATATTACTATAGAAAATTATATACACTAAAGAGTTTTATTACCTATACGAAAGAATTCAGTTTAGCAGGTTAAGATAGATTAATACAATTATTGAGTTTTAACTAGAAGTACTCCTGCACAGGGGGACAATTTTTCGAGATGCTGTTCGGATTTGGAAGAGAGCAACGGCCTTAAGGCCATCAGTAGAGGAACATCTACGAATCCTTAAGATGGAGGAAAAGATAGCGAGACTGAAACCTATAGAAAGTAAATTATATTCTATTATGTCAGTAAATAGAATAGTAAACATTAATAAATAAAACGTCACATAAGTTAAATTATTACTGTAATCACTCTTGAATGTAAATATTTATTTGAAATGTTTAATAACTATTAAAATTGTTGGGACTAGTGGATGGAATAATACCAAATACAAATGCAGTTGCAACACTGATTTCCACTGCAAAGAACGTTCCAAGTTTCCAAGTGGCTTAAAGGGCTGACTCTACCATAGTAGCTGGATTTTTCGGCTTTTCCAGAACTTCTTTTTGCATTAGAAATGTGAAAATGTGTTGGGGCGCAACTTGCAACTTTTGTGACCCCTGGCAGGCACTGACACAGAGAGCTTAATGAAATGTTGTCTGAGGAATGCCACACCCACAAATACCCCCACACAGCCCCCACCCACCACTGAAGCGCCCTCTGGTGCGCTTACCGAACACGCAGACAAGGAAACATAAAAGCCATAAAATTTCAATTAGGCAAACCATTCAAGAAATTAATTGACAAACCTTCTCCTTGAGTTGGCAGCCTCCCCCGCCCACCCATACACACACGCACCCTCTGCCACTATATATCTCCCGCTCTCTTCTCTCTCTCTCACTCTCTCTCTCGCTTTCTCGCAATTTGCAGCTTTTCAACATGAAAATTAATTTTCGACAATTTACTGCGCAATCTTAAGCAAAAGTTCAACAAAAGCGGCGGCGCACTTTTGCTCCACCACATGACCTACGCCAGCCACCTGCCACCTAACCACCCACCCACCTACCCACCCACCTACCACTGGCACCACTAGCAAGGAGTGGGGAGGAGGGATTGGGACTGGTTCCCTCCCCACACTACAGTTAAACCAAACAATCTGCCCGACCGAGCGGCGTCAGTGAGCGCTAAAATTCTCTTACACTTGTACTGAGGCTTGCCCCCTTACCACCACGTAAACTTGATGAGTGTTGGGGGGGTACGAGTCGCGGGTGGGGTGCTGCAACCCGTAGAGAAATTGTATGAAACTTGAAAAATTACTTGCCTCTTATGCATCACCAGCCCAGCCCAGACCAGACCAGCGAACTCCCCCCAAGTAGCAACTTACGAATGCGGCCCACTCCCACTACCAATTCCACTCCAGCTGGAGTCCTGGGCCCCCCAACCCCTCCTCCTCCAGCACCCTCGGGTGAGCATGTGTGTGAGTGGGGCGACAAGAAGTTATCGCTGCCGTGACTTTGAATCCTCCCTCCTGCTCTCTCTCTCACACTCCATATCCGTTTCCGGTGCCAAAATCATCCGCATCTATCTCCGGTTACAACAAACTTGACTCGCTCGAGCTACGCTACCTTCTGCTCCTGCCCCCATGCCTCTCTGTTCCCTGAACCCCCACTCCTTTTTCAACTACATTGTCATTTAATTTTGGCAATAAATGTGAACCATTGCCGCCTCGCCTCGTCCTGTCTCCTTCCCGGTACCAGTCACAGTCCCATTCCTTGTCCCGTTTCCAGAGCCCACTCATCTCATCCCATCCCATCCCATCCCAGATCCGTATGCGAGACGACATTGTGTGCAAACTGTCTGATAATCGTCTTCCGCCTATTTTAACGTGCTCCATTCAAGCGGCTCCCCATACCCATCCCCATTCCCACTTCCCTTCCCCTACCAGATTTAGTGCACATGTGTGCGCTTAAATTATGCAACGGAAGTTTCTCCAAAAAACTCCACCATCACCATCACTGCCACTCCCCCCTTCCAACCATCCCTCCTCCCATCGTTCTCGTCCACGGGTGAAATATGATATTACAGCGCTCAAATAAATTACGCGGAAAATTATTATGGCCGAGTCTTAAATGGGGCGAAGGCGGACTCGACTCTCTCGCTCGCTCTCCCTCTTTGGCTCATGTGATAATAGTAATGTTAAATTAATGCAGCCCCAGGCTGCTCCCATCCAATTTATACACCCATCTTAAAGAGTGTCGGATACTTTATTGTCCAAATATTGACTGACTCAATACGTACTTCAGCATGTTGTACGGAGTCTCGAGTGTTTAAGATGATTGTTCAGAGATAAATTATGTATGCCAGCGATTAGCAAATTAATAGACCAGAAATGTAATGGCTTAACAGAGTTCGGATTGGTTTGCGCCATATGACGGATTATTTGAGCTATTTGGAGGGGAGGTACCGTGCATGTGGGAAAACTATTGATAAACTTAGTACTTAGTAAGAATATGTATAAATATGTGATCTTATGAGATACATATACACCCTAAGAATTACATTTTATATACAAGTGCGAAAAGACTGGCACTTGGTCTCTCCCTACCACGGGGTAGGGAATAGGTGCGAATAGAGATACGGTTAGGAATAATTTTGATCTCAATTATGCTACCAATTATCATGAGAGACGCGAAGATTATAAAGAGAGAAAACCACGACACGACTGCGAGTTATATTCTAATGTTAATTCTTGCACTTCGCTTATCCTACTATATTTGATTACATTTCGAAGCATTTCATCTGTTTCCATTTTCTGCTACATCTGTCTCTCTTCTCACACGAAAGGCAGCCGTTATACAACACAGCCACTGCAAACTTATTCATTCAATCTGGCTATAATATTGATACGATCTAATCCAGATCTGCATAATATGGTCATCATTCCTCATGATTCTGCTCTTTTTCGGATTTTTCTTATGTTCAAAATTGTGAATGCCACAGTTGTTCGGCTTTGTGTGGACTAATCTCTGCAATCAGTGTTGGTAAAGAGCTAAAAATATGTTCAATCATAGACCAAATGTATGTTTAACTGACAATGAATAGTACAAAGAACCTGATAGAGTAACTGATGTAGTATACATATGTATGTATACAACATGAGTGGTAGGTTTATTTGCTTAATGGCACTTTAACGATAAGTATGCTGATTAAGATGTTCTTAGCTCCAAGTACAATTTGTGCGTAATTATGTGTGTGTGAACTGAACTGACTGTCACTGACTGTCGACTCAGACTGATCTCTACTCTTCGCACTCGGCTCTCTCAGAGCCGATGACTGCTGTAACAGACGACGCGAAAAAACGATGACCAACATTTCGTGTTTTTCTTTGTTCTTCGTTACCTACACTATACTCGAACAGATCTGTTTATTGATATTACTTATAAGCTTGATAACTAATTGAAATGATGGTTTAGTGAAAGTGAAGTGAAATGTTTATCAATGAGGAGATGTTGGAACTAATGATAACTTTCAACTTTCGCAAAAATTTGTAACCAATATGGAAACTTCCTTGGAGGTGATGTATCGGAAAACAGCTGATAAAATATTGTAAGATGCGGAATATGTTTATGGAGAAAACGTTAAGGGCTCTCTATTCATTTGCTTTTGAAGAGTGTATTTAATCCAAAGGAAGTTTAAAAAAAATGATATATTTAATTTGAGTTAGCAACGGGTATTAATGTGCTCATTTTCACTAGAAACATAATTGTGGTACTTATTTTCTGTCTACATATATAGTAAATACGAGAGAGAAAGAAAGAAAGAGCATTCGAATGTAGCCTTCTTTCCTGTTTCATTCCTTCATTCCTATTTACAACGAACAAAAGGCTAAATGAAGTGGAAGCAAGGTATTTCACACAATTCGCACCATTTCCAGTGACTCTCTGATGAACCGAGTTCCCCACCCCACCCCTCACCCACCGCACATGTGAACTGAGTGACTAACTTACTGCGTGGTGGATTGGTGGGTTGGTGGGTTGACGACTGACCAAGGGGGCGTGATAAGAAGGAAGACAACTGTTTAAGGGGTCGAGGAGGACACACAGCAAATAAAGCAACAAAACAAAACAAAAACAAAAACGAAACGATGCAGAGACCAGAAAACGTAACGAAAATAAACCAAAATACCCCGGAATGCCATGAATGGGAGGAAGTGTTTGCTCGTAGAGCAGTACAGTTAAATGCTCGAATACTCGAATTGGAGCCGCAGTTACGAGTAGAAGTAGAGAGCGGCATCGAAATCGGACTCTAAATCGGCCTCGAACTACATAGTTTCGGACAAGCTTGTATTGGATTGGGTTTGGGTTTGAATTGGGTTTTGTATTGGGTTTCGTATTGGGTTTGTTTGTGGTTTGATATGATATGAGAGGAGTTGGAGATGGATGTGAAAATTCCTGTAAGAATGCTAAGTTATAACTCGAAAATCAGCTGAGCATGGAACAGGAACACCCGGCAGGGCCACCTGCTTTGTCCTTTGTCCATTGTCACTCTGTCCCCCCGACCCTCCTGTTGCTTGTCCCATCCATTCCGCTATTGGCGGGGCATCAAAAAGTACTTCATTATTGCGCTCGATTGTGCACGTGGTGTAGTCCTTGTTCTTCCTGTGGCAGGACTCTCCGCTGGCCACACGTAATCGAAGAGTGCGGTCCGAAGAGGTGAGGCTAGGTCCTGGCCACGGACTGGTCTGGTCTGGTTAGGTCTGGTTGGGTGAGCTGCAGGGAGTCGTCCCACAGGACACATTACAGCATTTCATTTGTTGTCCTTCACATTCTCTTTTCACACTTGCACAGACAGACAGACGGACGGACACACAAACAAAGGGAGAGAGAGTCATGGGGTCCACTGGGACCCAGTGGGGAAACATTGCTAGCTGCTGCGTTACCTTTACCATTGCAGTGTGTCAGCCTCACTCCCGTAGCCCACATCCCCCCACACTGGTCTCCATGCCGGAGACCGCAACTCTGGCCGTCTGTCAAATATGCTAGAGAAATATTTCAAATTGTGGCTGCTAAAAATTGAACATCCTACAGCCACGTGACCCAGCTAACGCTGCTCCTGCTGCTCCTAGAGGGGGGGAGGGGGACTCCTACGCCAGCACCACCAGATACACTCTGAAATTGGCAGGCCACCAGTTCTGCTTGCACGTTTTTTTGTCGAGTGTATTCATTTCATTTATTTATTTGGTATTCAAAGCGCAGGTCGCATAACACCTGCCCCACTCCACTCCACCCCACCCCACTCCATCCTGAAGCTGCTTGAGAATCTAGAATTTCATTATGTGCACCACCTCCACCTTTTCCACCTTTTCTCTCGGTGTGTGTGTGTGTGTGTGTCATTTTAAAGCAGAACATGAAGCACTCCTAAATTATTCATCCAGCCATGGACACCCAAAATAAAAAAATACAAAAAAAATATCATTTCATTTTTTTTATTTTTTATTTTTAGTTGTGTCTAATTTTTTGAGACACGCAGAGAAGATTGCCTGCCGAACCTGCGAATGACAGCCATAAATGGGGCAAGTCTTGAACATAAAGCTGGGGCCACTTGCTCCCTGCAGCGAAGTTGCGTGAATATCTCTGCACCGGAAACCATCAACATCAGATGCAAAGGGATGATACACCTAACAATTGAGACGTGTAAAGTTATATAAATATAGTAGACAAGGAGCTTGGTGGAACTAAGAACTACATATAGTATGTATGTATACAATATTTTAAGCTTGCTACCAAAACACATTTACAGTCAATAGAAACACATTTAAATATATATAAACCTTTTCGATTTTATTTATTTAATTTATTAAAGTATTTATAGTCCATCCAATTGTCAAATAAATTGATGAAAATGGTTTTTTTTTCGGTGTGTTTCCCTTTTTGTTTAGTTATTGTTTAATTATTATTATATCCTATAAGAAAGACGATGAACTCGGATATCGTTCTATTTTATAACTTCAGTAGTTGTTTGGCAGCAGTTGTCATCAGCTGTTATATATTTATTTAAGTAAACAATTTAATTACAAATCAAGATAAAGTGTTATATTTATATAAAAAATATATATTTATTCAATAAACATTAATTTAAATAAAATTTTTTTCACATATACATACATTTAATATTCATTACAATATATGTCTTAGCGGATTTAATTCAAATAAAACTTTTCTATTTTTATAACCGGTTCCCATTAAGTATATATGATAAGGTATATATTAAGTATATCTATTTTATATATAAACCCTGGTAGCTGGAACCGATATCTGCCGTATGCTAAAACTCCGTATGTTTTATTTTTGTATTGCTGTTCGTTAAAAAAAAAAAAAGAAACTAATCGATTTGATGGCCTCTCAATTTTATCTGAACTCTTCCTAAGAGATGGTAAAAACATCAAGAGAAATCAACAACCACTAGTCATGTATGTACTAATGCTTTACTAATGTACTTTCATAATGCTACAACTCTCACTTCAAATTTCACTTTTCAAATTCGAATCAATTAGGTGGAAAAGTGCCCATTTATTTAATTAGCATTTGAATATATTCGATTTATTTCCATTGTTACTGTTCGGTGGGGTTTTTAATGTTTTCATTTATGTATTTCGAAAGCCAGAAAATGAAAAGGGGAGCCCAAAAGCTGAAAATGGACCGAGACTGATTATTAAATAGTTATATTGTGTACATTATTAAATTTTGCATTGTTTTGCAAACACGCATAATTGTTTCAACGTATTTTTTATGTAAAACTGATTAAGAGAAGTTATTATTTATTATTTTATTGCCAAGGCGAGATGCGATTTGAAAACTTTCTTTCTATTCTAGATTAATTAGCTAACATAATGTCTAGTTAAATTGTAAAGCAGCTGTTATGTATTTAAAATCTATTCAATAAATTTCAAGAAACAAATCTGTGTGTATGCATCTATCTCCGCAACGCGTGCTCCAAATTGCATGCGGTAATCTAAAAAAATCTCAAATGTGTGTTCTATTTCATTTAATTTAGTGTCTAATCGGCTAAATAATTTCAATAATTTCAAAAATAAAATTATATTTAACGTACATATGTATACATTCGACGCACTTTTCATCCTAGCAACCACAATATGACACAGTGAAGCCTGACCAAGCTTTCTAGTTAATTATAGTTTCTTAATTATTTATCCCCATCTATGAAAAATGAAAGGAATATCAGAAATACATATTACATGTACATATGGTAGCATTTTTAACTATCGCAAATCAATATGTTAATCGAATCTAGCTTATACCTTACCAATCGATGACTGCTCGATCCTAAAATCTGATATTCTTATGGCTCATTGAGGCAATAAACGTTTCTTCAACCATATAATGACCAACTAAATCAGTTCTTAACTTGAAAATGAATCAATGTCTTTCGTTAGAGCTAATGCTTAATATTCTCCTTACATTCATTCTCGGATATGTGAACAAATAACTTTTCATGGCTATAAACAATATCGTAGCCAACGACTATTCTCCCTCTTTGAAGCTGCTTTTGCCGGGGTCACCTCTTTTTTTAGAGGGTCACCACTATTTTAATGGTGATGAACTCTTCTGTTTACCGCAATAGAAAACGTACAAATTGTGATTTTTTAAATTATTTTAATTAGCAAATTATAGCTGTACATTTGGAAAGGAAAGTGGTCCTTCGGTCCGAGGCCCCCCCACCGCCTCCCCTTCTACACATGTCCCGTTCTGACCGCAAAGGCCCTTTCATTTGCCTAAGTAACCGACCGCAATGACGATGATGATGGGGTGGATGCTCTCTCTCTTTCTCTATAGACGCCACAGAAAATCAAAGCAAATGGGGGGAAACCCATTGGAGCGCAGATGAAAGGCAAAACAAGGGATTGAATTTAATAAATAAAAAGCAAAGAAAAACTGTTTGGTACTATCTCTGGATTCTGCAATCGCACATACGATGAAATATCTCTTACGAGTATGTTCTACAGGAGATTCGATGAAATTTGAATTTGCTTTGGATGGGTAAGGGTAAGGGAAAGGGAAGGGCTGCAAGAAAAATGCTTTAGCTAAAAATCAATTTAACTCAAAATTAGATTTTCAAAATCAACAATACACACACACATTGTGAAGGAGGACATTAGCGGACCCCCAAAACCACACACACACACATCCAAAGTTTAAATATGAGTTTGGAAAAAAGTTTCGTTAGGCGTAAATATTTTTTGTGTGTGTGGCAGCCTGCTTGGGCTCCAGCTCCAGTTCTGGCTCTGACTCTGCCTCTTTGCTGCCATTCGACGGACAGGAGGCAGGCAGAACTCCTATAACCCTACGGTTCCCTGTTTATCCTTTTCTCCCAGGCAGAGCACGAAAACTGCCGTCCCAGTGTTTGATTTATGCCGGTTGAATTTTAAAATTTTCCCTTTTCTTTGCCAGCATGGGGAAAAAGAAGGCACACGCCAAATCCGATTAAGTTTTCACAGTGGAACCCCACCCCATGCCACCCCATTCCAGCCAACATGTGTGCAAAGAGTTTTAAAAAGATCAAAAAAAGGAGCCAAAGTGATGTGTGGGTGGATGGGTTTGGTGGAGACGAAAAACTTGCTCAGTTTTCAATCTCAAGACAGAGTCGCGGCCTTTGTGGAGCCCCCCCACACCCATGACCCATGCTTATTTTTAGCACAAAGAAAAGCGAAAGGATTCAATATTCCAAGTGAAAAAGTATTCCACGCGACCAGCAACAGCAAAAACCGTTAGAAACCGAAACAAATCAAAGTCTTTGAAGTGCCAGGAAGGGGCGTGTCGAATTTTTCCCTGCCACAGGCACAGGTACAGGCACGACCTTGCCAAATAGTTGACATGTCACACACACACACACACAAACCCTCAATGATAGACAGTTTTGAAATTTGTCAACTTTCCTGGGTGCTGAAGTGCTGCTCCATGTGAAGTGGTTCCAAATGGAAGAGCACCTATAATGGCCTCTGTATTGGAGGTGTCCGGCATTACGTCTAACCCGAATCAATTTAAATACTTTTAATGAAAGTGCATGACATTTGTATAAGGGTTTGATTGGTCTCTTAACACTTACTATACAATAGTTTCTTTACGCACTTAAGTGGCTGTTTAAATTATATTTGTTAATAGGTTTCTACCCTCGGAAATGAAGAGAAAATCTGATGCTGAGGCTGTGGCAATGATTAATTTAATTTCTATCTCTATTCTATCTCTATTTCTATCTCTAGCTCTCGTAGATCTGGAAGTTCCCATAGCTAAGACACCTCCAAGTGCGGAAAGAGTATTCCCGCGTCTCTTTAGTATTCAGTATGAAGATGTTCCCTATTTCACGTTCCGTATTTTACGTTCCGTATTTCACGTCTCGTTGGTGCCTGTTCTCTCCATTTTCATTCCGGGTTCCTCTGGTTTCTGGCTTCTGGGCGTTTCTGGTTCGTGTTGGCATTTTTATGACTCTGTCGCCTTGTTGACGAGGTTGTCGCCAGCGATTGGGACTGTGACGGGAACTGGGACGGGGGAAGTACATAATTTGGTAATACAATAATTATTGAGACTGTCGGAAACGGTGGGTGCCCGGGTGGCGAAGGCGAAGGCGAAGGCGGAGGCGGATCCTGGCCTAATCATTAATGACTTTCCGTCAACTTGTCAGCGTACAAATGTCATAATAGATTTCTTCACGTTTTTGTTTTTGTTTATTCGAAATTGATGTGGAACCCTCCCTTCTCTACCGCAACCCCCTCCAAACACCCACCCCACCACAAGCTTAATGCTTTTTTTTTGTTGTGACGCCACAGAAAATGTTCCGTTGATTTGTTGATTTTGTTTGCTGATACGGCAACGCTTCCACAGAATTTTGACCAGCGAAAGGAGCGAGAGGAGTGTGGTGTTAGATTCCGGGACAGGACGGCAAGGGGAATCAATTTCTGTCGCCTAATTACCGCAGGAATTTTGTTGAATCGACTCGACTCCGGGGTAAGCTAAGAACTTTAAGTGAAAATGCTTTCAGGTTTCTCATCGAAACCCATTTACTATAATACAATCTCTGAAGTTTAGTACCATCCTGTAGGCTTTCATATCAGCGTAATGTAAGCCAAAAATCCCTACGATTATCTTCATATTGATGTTTATCGACATATTTGGTACATTTTTTATTTGAGATTTGCAAGAGCACATTTAAGTGAAAAACTTTTGTAAATTCATTCGAACTTAATATATTTTTTTTTTTTGCAAGATAAGTTACATGAACCATTATATTACAAATGTATTTACATAAACTATATACTGATTGTATATACTGACTGAGTACCTGGTAAAAAAGTTGCACAGCAAACGAATCTTATCAATAGACTTTATTATGTTGTAATATCGATATATATATAGTAGATATCAATATAAGTTTTCGCTATCAACTATTTAAATAAATTACTTGCTTTAAAATTGATGGTACATATGTGCTGTAAAATAGATATAGTTTTTGGGATGATTATTGTTGTCTTCGAAGAACATAATGATGAATTTTTATAGCTTTCATATTTGTCTGAAAATGTTTCCAGAATACCGAAATTTTAATATACATTAGTTTGGCTTAGGTCTGCTTTCAGATCCTAACATAAAAACATTCAAGAAGAATTATTATTTTTATAGACATCTTATATTTTGTTTCTAATATACCAATGCTAATAGAAATACTTTGATGCATTAGCTTACATGTATTATTATATAAAAAATAATCAAATACAAAGTAAAAAAAATAGAAATAGCAAATATACAAATTTAATGATTAACAAAATGCAATACACATATACTGGTAGGAAAGAAGACAAGGAAGATTATTTTTGTACTTTTGACGATAATAGTTTTTGTTATCTAGATTAAAGGTTTTACCCACTGTGCTCATTAATTAAAGCTCATTCGGAGCTCAGCAAAAGTATTATATAGGGTGTACATATGTACATATATACATATGAGACACTTGTATCAGATCATCTAAAATTTTAGAAAATATTGAAAGAAATGCCAGCTCTTCAAAAACGGTAGAAAAAAAACGGAAAAAAGAGGTAAATGAAATAATGAAAATCCGATTTTTCAAGAAGAACTGTTAAGCCTCAAACACGCGGGCTATCCCCTCCCCCTCCTCCGTCTGCTTTCTCTGATTCCTTCTCCCTACGTCTCCCTTGGTAGATAAAGTTTTAAATGCCGCTGCAGACCAAAAGAAACAGAGTCAGGAAATTAAGGGGGGAATGTACTCGTACCATATACTACATACATATGTATATATATATATACCGACAAGCAGAAGGAGAATCCAGTAGTGACAGAGAGAAAGATAGAGAGAGTGTGGGAGTGGGAGATTGGTAGAGGAGAGTGGATTCGGTGTAGAGGGTAGGGGCGAGGCAGAGAATGTGACAAGATACCGAAAACCAACATAAAAACCCAAAATCTTGGAGCAGTTGAAGACGCCAGGCAAGATAAAGTTTACGCTCGATTTTTACAAGTTCCCCTCACCCCTGACACCCTCCTGATGAGTGACTGGGGGGAATGATGGGAATGGGAATGGGAGTGAGAGAGCTCCGTTCCCACGCAGAGTAAGCATATTTCGAGAACTTGATTCACATTGATTTCTGCGAGTACTCGGAATGCGAATGGGAATGGG
The DNA here is from genome assembly GCA_009664405.1 of Drosophila bifasciata. Classification (NCBI taxonomy): domain Eukaryota; kingdom Metazoa; phylum Arthropoda; class Insecta; order Diptera; family Drosophilidae; genus Drosophila; species Drosophila bifasciata. The sequence continues at coordinate 14,163,136 of CM019041.1, forward strand.
CATGGATGTCGAGGCATGGGACGACGGGTGGATGGGCGGATGGGCGACTGACTCTCAAAACTGTCTCAAGGCGAGAACGCGTCGAAAGTTGTAATTAAAACCTTGAAGCCAAAGTCGCGACAGAACCAACAAGTCAGGCCGAGTCTTTTCTAGCAGCGAATTTACTCTTTACACAGAGGCAAAAGGGTATAACATCTATGGAAACATCTTTGGTTCTCCATATCCAGAAGAATGTGTACATATATCATACAGATATTTGGTGCACGCGTTGCGGAGATAGATGCATACACACAGATTTTGTTCTACAAGTTTATAGTATAGATTTTAAAATAAAAACTATATTGAATATAAATATACACGAAGGGTTTTACTACTTATTTTTGCTAACAATATGTTAGAATTATTATTTATTAAGCACTTTAGATTTTGTTTTATTTTATTAAATTATTTTTATTTATTATACAGTTTATTTAAAATAATTTCTAAATGGATTTTCAATTTTTTAAATTTAATTTTTATTTTTTTTTTAATGTAAAAACCAACCAATAAAACTAACTTTCCAATAACTTTAAGATATCTTAGGGTATTCTCTTTGGCTACGCTTTAAAGTTGAAACGAACCGAGGACCCGGACGGACACAAAACCAATTGAGGTACGAAAATTGCAAACTTTGTCTATGGCAAAAATTCGGCGGGCTCTGCCACAGCGCCGAGGAAGCTTCCACCGGAAGTATTGATTCTCGCCTAGCTCTGCTTGCCACGTACCACCCACCCAACACCACCCACCCGATTCATGCCCCTCAGGCCAAAGTCGAGGCGAAAGTTTGCATTTTTCGCCAGACTTGATTTCTTTGCAGTTTTTCACTGGAGTGTGTGTCATGCTAATTATAAATCGAAACTTCCGTCGACACTTTGTCAACTGCAAGAAGTCCTCCACCCTCACCCACTCACCCTCTGCCCCACTCCCACCCACATCCACCACCCTTGGCGCTTGTCCAACCCGTTCACTGGGGTGACTTCCACTTGGCAGTTTTCCGACACTTTCAGTGATTCTGTCTGGGGCCACTTTGTAAGGGAATTAAATTCAATTAAATTAATGCAGTGCTCAACTTTCGGTTAAATCTTTCAATTGCCAAATCGCTTGAGCGTTTAACAAGATTCGTTGGGATAAGCCAGAGTACCGATAAAACTTGCCACCGGGAAACTACTTCCTTAACTTTGAAAATCCTGCAATGTATGGGAGTCCTGAAACTACCCAATCAAATTAACATTCTTGAAATAAAATCGGAATTAAACGTTGCTATATTTGGTTCAAGTTGCCCTAACTTTAAGGGTTCCTGAACTCGAAATAAAAGAGAGTATATCTTACATAAGAACTATCTGTTAAGGCAGAAGAAACATGAGATAGCCATCCTTTTACCGGACTCTTCAAGACTACACGAGTATATTAAACAGTTGTACATATATTCGACCCTATAAAGTACAAATAAGACATAGATATTGCCATCAAATTTCACGTTTTCACGGGACTGGATATACAAATTGCATTCTTATAATGTGTGGAAGCCAAAATCATTATCAAAGGCTATATAATATAGTGGTCCGGATCTGGATTCAGGTGCAGGTTCAGCTTCAAACCAAAATGCAGACCCCAAAAACCGTTTTTGATCGGCCATCGAATGCCATTTCCATTTGATTGCATGGAACACCTTACCGCAAAAATGTATAATTAATTGAATTAATGAAATATTTTAAAATCATAAAAGCTGACAGTCTCGTCTCCCCCCCTACCTTCCTCTGTACACCATACAGCACCGCACCTCTCTCTCCACTTTCCCTCCCACCGCAATTGCTCATCGACTAAAAGCAATCAACGTCAGTCTGCGGATAGGCGGATAGCCGGATCAGGGGACCATGGGGGGGTGGGAGGCCATCCCTTTGGGATGTGCCAGAGTGGGGAAGGAGGGAGTGGAGAGTGAGTACATGACTGAGTGACAGTGGCATGTAATTCGATTTTGGTCGCCACTCATTTATGGACTGCGGAAGTCAGTCGCTTAATGCCTATTATCGAGTACTGTGTTTTCGGGGTAATAAAGTATGTATGTTGAGGGATATATATTATACATACATATGTACATAAATACATACATACATATGTATGTATGTATGTATGTACGTGTGTGCATATAATTAGATATTTTCTGTAATGGTATTAGACTTTGCTGATTTTGCAAAATCCAAATTAAGACCATCAAATGAGAGCTAAAACTTTAAATTAATAAGCTAAGCTATTTAATGTATAGCAAATGAGAGCACACTTTTGCATAGAATTTCCAAATTATAGCAGAAACAGAAGACTAAAGTAATTCACAAAAATATTGCAATGCTGGAGTCGATTCTGGCAGGTCTTTGCTGCTGCTCCTTCACCGACTTAGCACCTTGCATTTGGTTACAATGTCCGGAATTATCCCCCTTCTCTGCATCTCAGCTGAAAATTTCCCTCCCATCTCGACTTGCAGCAGGGACATTAATGTGGCATCTGGCTTTCGATGGCAGCTTCTCCGACTGCTCCCCGGCAGTCTCCTTACCTCCTCCTCTGCTGCCTTTGTCTTGGCCATCAACAATGTTGTCCGCATCTTCGTCGCCGTTCTCGTCGTCGTCGTCGTCGTCGCTGTGCGGGGAATTTCGCTTTTAATTTTTTAATGACACATTTAGAGACTCGCGCCTCATGCAGTCCACTCCCCACCTCACTCTTGGTCCACTCTCGACTTGTGCTCTGATTTGGGTGCCAGCAGGGGAACGGGAGTGGGGGACATTGTCTAATATCTGTAAGTGGCAAACAACTTTTCTCCGCTCCCATGGACACAACGATGATGGAGCGGACACTCTCAGGTGTTAATCAATTAGCGGATTCAGTGTTTCTGTCCTCTGTTCTCCTTAAAAATGCGAAAATTATCCATCGGTCTGGATGAGTCTGTCCTGCTCTGGTACTCAGTCTTTCCCCGATGGAATCGCTAAAAAGGCCACAAAATATTAAATTGTAACCCACATACATATAGTACATACTAGGTGGCGTGGAAAGTAACCTCCTTTAGCGCCAAATGCCTTTGTATCGCCTTTTCGATTGTAGTCCATTCTTATTTAGGCATACATTAAAAAATTCAGCGCGATACAGTGATTCGTTTTTTTATACCCGTACTCGAAGAGTAAAAAAGGGTATATTGTATTTTGTGGTCAAAGTGGATGTGTGTAACATAGAGAAGGAATAATTTCCGACCCTATAAAGTATATATATTCTTGATCAGCATCAATAGCCGAGTCGATATAGCCCTGTCTGTCCGTCCGTCTGTCCGTCTGTCCGTCCGTCCGTCTTGTTTGTCGCCCATTGCTCGAAGGCTATAAGAGTTAGAGCAACCAAACTTTTTATCCAGTCTGATGTGATATCTCACTCCTAGAAAAGTGTTTCAAAATTTCGCCCCGCCCACTTCCGCCCCCACAAAAGGCGCACATCTGTGGCGGCCACAATTTTGAAAAATAACAAAAACTAAAAATGCAGAATCATAGAGACAGCCCATATCTATCAGGGGCCCAAATCTGAATCGGATCGGATCATTAATATAGCCACAATAGAGGCAAATATACGCAAAAACTTCGCTCCATCCCTTTCGCACTCACACAAAATCGAGTCGATTTGGTTTTTGTATTTTGTGTAGCCTGGATCTCAGAGACTATAAGAGCTAGAGCAACCAAACTTTTGGCCAAGACTCCTGTGATACCAAACCTGAACAAGTGTATTTCAAAATAAAAATGCAGTTTTGTAGAAAATGACCATATCTACCAGATTCCCGAATTTGGTTTAGATCGGATCATTATTGTAGCCACAATGATCAAATGAATTTTCAGCAGCGGGAATACCCCGCCGTTCTGTGTTTCCCCTCGTCCGATTGCTGCTAAAGTCACTTATTGGGGTTGATTGTCGCAGCAGATTCTCTCACACACACACTCACGCTCAAACATGCTGCCGCGTGCAGTGTACGTGTGTTGTTGTGAGAACTGATGTAGATGTAGATGACAGATGTAGCAAACAAATGTAAAATGTAAAATGTAAAAAATGATAAAACATTTTAAAATTCCACATAAATCACATGTGTGCTGACTGAGTACGGGTATAAAAGTAGAGTCGCGGCAACAGCGACTCCGTACGTTCTTTCTCGTTTTTTTTAATTTTTCTTGTTGATGTGTTTGGCATTATGCTGCGTATGGAAAAAAACGATTTTCGATCTCTCATAAAACATTATTTTTTGAGAGGCAAAACGGCGACGGAAACCAAAGAAAAGTTGGATAAATATTATGGGAGTAATGCTTCTTCCGATTACACCGTAAAATATTGGTTTCGAGAGTTTCGTTGTGGACGAAACTCCACTTCCGATGAGGTCCGTAGCGGGAGGCCCCCGATGCGGTTACCCAAGACAATGTCAAAAAAAAAGAAATGGTTTTGGCTGATCGAAAAGTGAAGGTGCGCGAGCTAGCAGATACCACACAGATTAGTACTGAGCGCACACGCCATATTTTGAACGAGATTTTACACATGAAAAAATTATCCTGCCGTTGGGTGCCGCGCATGCTGACTTCGGACCAAAAATTCGAACGCGAGCGCACTGAGAAAGAGTGTTTGGCGATTTTAATGCAGAATCGGAAGGACTTTTGGCGTCGATTGGTAACAGTTGATGAAACCTGGATACACTAATACACACCAGAGAACAGAATGAGTGCCAGGCTATGGACTGAAGCCGGCGCAAGTGCTCCGAAGCGGGCTAGGGAGGCTCAATGGGTCGGAAATATCATGGCGTCGGTTTTCTGGGATTGTCATGGCATAATCTTCGTAGACTATCTCGAAAAAGGAAAAACCATAAACAGCGAGTATTACTGCACATTATTAGAGCGATTGAAGGTCGAAGTCGATGCAAAACGGCCTCACATGCAGAGAGAAAAAGAATTTTTTTTTTGCAAGACAATGCACCCGCACACAAGAGCATCGCAACAATGGCTAAAATCAACGATTTAGGGCTCGAATTGCTTCCTCATCCACCTTATTCGCAAGATTCGGCTCCCTCCGACTACTATCTGTTCCCAAACCTCAAAAGATGGCTGATTAATAAAAAATTTAGCTCACGCGAGGAGATCATCGACGCCGCGGAGGAGTATTTTGGAGACCTTTCGGAAAACTACTATTCGGACGGGATAAAAAAATTGGAAGATCGCTGGAATAGGTGTATCGTCCTAAAAGGGGACTATATTGAATAAAATAAAAAAAAATTGTTTTCCCTTAAAAGGAGGTTACTTTTCACCCCACCTAGTATGTACATGTATCTGCATGCTCGATGAAAGTGTGAAAGAAGTAAAAAGTTCCTTCTTTGTATTCTACTGTATTGATGGAAAAAATGAGGGTTGCTGCATCCGGTTATTCTAGGTTATTCTATTCTTTTTCTCCTCGTGACTATCAAACTTTGCAGTAGTACAATATTCTGGAGCTCTGTATGATAGATCGATTTGTAACCCTACTAAACCTTACTTTTTGACTAAATGTTAAAAAGGAGTATTGCTCATGTACTTAAGCCCACTTGAGCTAAAATCGTCAAACATGTGTTTTTTCCGGGAAAGTTGTGCTAGTTATTTTCTAAACTAAAATATTGAATACTAAATACATTTCCCAAAACAATTTGACCGCTATGGCTAAAAATAACAAGAAAGAACGTATGGCGTCGCTGTGAACGCGACTCTACTTTTATACCTGTACTCAGTCAGTACACATGTGATTTATGTGATGAATTCGGATTATATGGACGCATTGCCCAAAAAAAACCATTGCTGTCCATTAAAAATGTTAAAAAGCGCCTTCAATTCGCCACAGAGCATATTCGAAAAAGGTCCCAATTTTTTGAACATGATTGTTGGGAGCGACGAATCCAAGTTTAGTGTCTTTGGGAGTGATGGAACACCATCCTCCCAACAAACAATTGGACCCCAAATACACGAAGATGACCGTTAAACATGGTGGCGCTTCGATTATGGTCTGTTGGGCTGTTTCACCGCATCGGGTGTAGGTCCCCTAGTGAAGATAGAAGGCATTATGAACGGCGAAATGTACAGGGACATCCTTATTAACAATTTATCTGGAGAATATGACGATAATTTGCCACTTGCCTGGATATTTCAACAGGACAACGACCCGAAACACACCAGCAAGATAGTCAAGTCGTTGCTCAACCAAGAGGCAATCAATGTTTTGCAATGGCCACTGCACAGCCCCGACTTGAACCCTATAGAGAACTTGTGGGGAATTCTTAAACAAGTCGTTGGCCAAAAAAAAGCCAGCAAATAAACCGCCAAATTTGTGGCGAATTTTGCAAGAAGAGTGGAAGAAAATCACCCCTCCACAGTGCGCACGTCTTGCGGATTCAATGCCAAAGCTTTGCTCCGCAGTTCTTAAGCAGAAAGGTCATCCCACTCAATATGAAAGTAAATTTATTAAAAGTATAAGGAATATTGGGCAAATTTTAACTTTTTCAACCATTTTTTTCCAGGTGTCTTAAGTATGTGAGCAGGACATTTTGGAAATAGTCTAAGATTTTTTAAGTTTTTCGTTGAATATATATTTCTATAACTTGGTTATTTTTCTATTAGAACACTGATTTATAGAACTAATGTGACATAAAAATCGGAGCTGTGAAATAAAAACTTTTCTTAATTTTCGTTTAAATTCTTGGTTGAAGTCTTGTGGCTTAAGTCTATGAGCACCACTGTATATACAGCCAGCTACCAAGCGCACTGATTGTGTGCTCGGCAATTCTAAATTAGTTTTCACAAACATTTATAATCTGCCCATAGCTGTGAGTATAATTAATAAAGAAAACAGACGACGTCCAGTGATCTGAATCAAGTGAATTTTTTCGGAATTTTTCTGATACACCCCCAAGACCACGGCAGCACCTAAGGGTCACTGCTTTTTTATCGCCCACCTGGAGAAAGAAAATCCAGCTTTCAAAGTTTTATCAAATAAAGTGGTGCAGGAACAAGGTGATCTAAAGGATGGATTTCCTCACGCTGTGAGCCGGCTAACCATCACCATCGCAATCAGCTTCGATCGATACGTCGCTAGAAGCTAGTTCCACCTGGAAATTGACCCAGGACATTGACCTCCCTGCCTGAGCAGCCGTCAATGTTAGCTACGCCCTGGAAAATATAACCTGAAACCACCTGCCGCAGTCGAGAATGAACTCGCAATACAGTTTTGGGACATCGACCCAGTGAATTTAGTTTTATGTGTTTTTCTTTGAAATGATATACTACCCGATATCGGAATATCGGACCAAACAGATTTGTTGTCCAATTTACTTTTTGCTGCGGCTAAATCATTTACGCCCGTGAAACCCAACATGTAGAGACAGCCAAAAAGATTTCCTGTGCCTGCTTTAAGTCGAATATTTATCCTTTAAATTATTATTAAACCAGCTTAACTTTACAGTCATACGTTTGGTTACCCCGTACCATCTTATCATCCATGCACCTTATCATCTACTCATCCAATCATCCAGCCATCTAACCAACGAAAGATCTTTCTGAGTGGGAGGAAAATGTACTGGAAGTTTGTACAACCGTAATGATTTATAGAATTATAATGAACAACGTGATAAAATGAATCATCGGTATTCATATACGTAACTATATAGAGCTCTATTCACTTGATTTACTATTAAATAACCTTCTCTACATAAACATATACATATATATATCCTATACCTACATACCCACTACTTACCCACATATATTATTTCTATTATTATTATATTATTACCTATCATGAGATTTACACTATAGATGTTGTTGTACTATGAAGCAAGGATAGAGTATTTCGGAAGGAACCATGCAGCATCTGTTAATAGATAGGTGATTCACCGTGTCGTCCTTGTTGGAGGGATCCTTAAAAATAGGTGGCCCTTAAGGATCATGGTAGGGGGGCGCGTGCTCGCACTTTTGCGGCAAGCTGCCAACAATGACCCGTCTATAGACGAACCTTTTTTCCTCTTCTCCGCCTTCTACCTATGCTGACCTTTCCCCTTTGATCACCCGTCTCCCTTCTTCGGTTCCGCTTTCCCAACTTTGTCCCAACTTGTACGCGAATTTTATAAATTCTTAATACTCTTATGATCCCCAAATTGGTGGTATCTTGTCCTTATACCCACACCCCGCCGACCAGAGACAAAGCCGAAGCCAGCGCGTACCTCTCCTCCAGTCTAGGTTTACATCTGCTAAGAAAATCGATACGTTGTATGCTACACACTTAGTTGGCCTAGCGAATAAGTAGGCGCAGCAGAGGTTGTGCTCATGAGCGTCTCGGAAGCGAATCCTGTTTTATCTTTGGTCGAGAGCCTCCAACGAGCCTCCCAGCCGGGACAAGGCCCACTTTTCTTATCGTGGCTGAATCGTTACAGAGCGGGACGGCACCAATCATCGTCGAGACAGACCCTAGAGGTGCAGAAACATCGAGTGAAACATCGATGCTTGCAAATCATCGGAACCATAGATGGTTTGTGGGCCATCATCGATATTTTTTCACACAGCTCTGGACTTGGTGGCAGCAAACATATAAATTGTAAGTCAGAGGAATTTTTTCATTTTTTTCTAATAATTAATTAAAGCTTTAATACAATGCACTATGGTCCAAGAGGCCGATTTTTTGGCATAAAGTCGAAATTTTTATGTGAATTTTTTGTATTTTTTTTAAATTCTTAAAGTTAATACATCATACATATAGAAACTAAAAAAATAAAGCTTTAAAAGCTTCCCTGAAGCTTTTTGTTAGCTTTCAAAATCGATCAGCTGCTTCGGATTAAGAAATCGACGCCACGTTGTTTTGTTAACGTTTGTGCGAAAAAATCAAAATTCTTTGTCAGAAGAAACTGAAGTTAATAATGGAAATTAAAGATCAAGGTATGTAGTTTTCACTGTATATAGTCGATTTATGTGTAGTCTTAGTCTTTGAGCTGTGTTTACTGTCCAATTTATGTGTATTTTTTGTAGAAAATTAACATGCGTGCCCTGTGTATCGTAGAATAAAACTAACGAACCAGCTTCTACCTGGAAAAACTAAGTACGTCAGTTTGTACAAATAAATATCCTTCTTTACCGCTAATTAACAACTTTTTCCCCGTTCGTCCCCTTTTCTCACAATCCAAGAAAATTCAGTGACGTTCGAGTTTCTTCGTAGCGATCTATTCGATATTTGGCGCAGCAACAATCGGTAAATATCATTTGTGTCTGAGTGGATTTATAAAAAATGATCAATTACCACACAAAAGATGACAAACAATTAGAAATAAATAAAAAAATAAGATCTTTTGAATCTTTTATAAAAGAAAATCTGTCCAAATGTAACTATATGGTTGAACGTTTTAAGTCAAAGCATGCTAAATGGTTGTCGTCTAGAATATCAATAACGTTAAATGAAAAGTGTAAGACACCAAAACAACTTGGACGCCCAACTTTGTCTTATTTAAACGCAGGGCCAAGATTGAAAAGGAAATGGGCATCTGAGCTTGCAATTGAAAAAGATCACAACACAAATCTTTTTATGCATGCAGCAGTAGTTTCTGCTAAGAAAGAATGCAATACAAACGTGGCCTTGACAAAGCAACTTCAAATGCCAAAACCGACTTCACTCACTCCAGATGAAGCTCTAGCCTACATCCTGGAAAATTCACTGACAAAACAGCAATATGTCAACACTAGGGTTTTGAATATAAATCATAACAGCGACATCTATCCGAGTTACCATCAAGTGATAGAAGCTAAAACACAGTGTCGGCCAATGGGTATAGAAGTCACAGAAACTACGGCTCAAGTTTCATTACAAAACCTTTTAAATCACACTGCACATCGAATAATTAAAATGCAATCCGATGTTTTCAAGCAATTTCCGGATAGTTCTAAGCTTAAATTAATTTGCAGTTAGGGCTTTGATGGGTCAACTGGACAAAGTGCATACAAGCAGAAGTTAGAAATAAAAACATCAGACGTACAGCTTTCTGATCACTCTTTGTTTGTAACTTCTGTAATACCCATAAAATTGATTGACTCATTTCAGCGAAACATCTGGGTTAACAGAACACCGCAGTCCATTCGATTTTGCAGGCCGCTAAAAATTCAATTTGTAAAAAGAAACTACTGATCACATTATTATGGAAACCAATCAGTTAGTATTTCAGATAGAAAATCTGAAAACGCTTTCCTATAAACTGGATGAGGCTGATGACATAGCAGTAACCTTTGAAATGCATATGACATTCATTGATGGGAAAGTACTCAACGTACTAACAGGTACTAAATCTACTCAATGTTGTCCAATTTGTGGTGTCACCCCAACAAAAATACTAGAAACCAAAGATTTTAATTCAAAAACCTTTACCCCCAAGCTTGAAGCTTTAAAATTTGGGGTGAGTCCTCTACATGCTTGGATCAGGTTTCTAGAATTCGTCTTGAACATATCATACAGAATGGAAATACAAAAATGGCATGTAAAAGGTGATGACAAGACTAAAATGAGTGCACGCAAAAAATATATTCAGGATAAGATTTGGAATGATATGGGACTTCGAATAAGCATGCCAAAGCAGAACGGCAGCGGCAACAGCAATGACGGAAATACAGCTAGAAGAGCTTTTGCAAAAAGTAAAGAGTTATCATCCATAACCTGCTTTGGTGAAACCCTTTTAAATAACCTTCACGTTATATTAATTGCAATTTCGTGTAACCATTATATAAACTCTAAAAAATTTCAGACTTTTTGTGAGAAAACTTTTTACTTATATATGCATAAATACCCGTGGTACCCAATGTCACCAACTATTCACAAAGTATTAGTCCACGGTTTTCAAATAAATAATTCGACGTTGGTTCCACTAGGATGCTTAGGCGAAAATGCTTCAGAAGCACGTAATAAAATCTATAAAAAAGACAGACTCTCACACGCAAGGAAAAACAGTCGAATCAATACCATGACTGACCTTTTCCACAGGGCGATAGATTCATCGGATCCATTATTATCTAGTGTCTGCTTAAAGGAAAGAGAAAGAAAAAACACAAAAAAAATCTTCCCAAAGAAGTATTAGGTCTTCTGGAGTTGCCGACTACCGAAAACAAAAAAACATTGGAAAAAGAATTGGACGTGCAATCTGATTCTGATTCTGATGAGGACCTGATCGAAGGATGCTCTATAGAACTAGAAGAAGAAGAAGATTACGTTTAAGATATTTAAGTCATTCCTAAAATAAATTTAACTAATTTGTCTGAATTTAGAGTCTTACTATATGTCCTAATAATACTACCAAAATTGTTTGTATGGGAGGCAAGAGAGGGCGTGGTCGCACAGACTCCAAATTTCGTTCGCATACTCTTCTTTCTAATAAAACCAAATGTGCGAAGTTTAAGGTCTGTAAGTCAATTTTTAGAGTTTATGCCCAAAAAATCGACTTTTGGACCATAGTGCAATGTAGGATTTCAAGTGGTGGTGTTGGTTGATTTGGATGGATGCAGAATGGACAAATACCTGAAAAGTAAGTTTTTTGTCATTAGCAGTCCAAGCTGCTAATGTACTTACTCACATACATTTATGTATAAATTTGGCGCAAAATGAAGTAATGTCGCAACAAATTTGTGGCAAGACCACAATCTTGCCGATCTTGCGCGACCAAAGTCGCGTGAGCACTGATAGAAGAGAAATGCCTAAAACGATGGCAACTTTTTTAAACAAGCAGCCGTTCTATGGCAGTCTCTCAGCGAACAAAAAAAAGGCTTGATCACAAAGTCAGGAATATGATTGATTGCCAAAGACATGCGCCCTTTCTGTTGTGTTCATGACGAAGGTTTTGTGGAACTCCTACAAGAAGCAGTCCCGCGCTATAAGTTGCCAAGCCGAACCTATTTTCGTGATGTAATGTTTCCCAGGGAATATGAACAGCTATAGCTTAACGTGCGTTTCGTATTGGATACAGTTGATTATGTGAGTTTGGCAACAGATCTTTGGACATCTGAAGCAAACGGATGCAATAATAGCACTGAGGCAACACCTTAATTTCAGCTTAAACTAAAGTGTGAGAACAGCCCAAATTATATTAAAAAACGAGAAAGAACGTACGGAGTCGCTGTAAACGCGACTCTACTTTTATACCCGTACTCAGTCAGTAAACATGTGATTTATGTGGAATTTTCAAATCAGTTTTTACATTTTACATTTATTTGATGCATCTGTCATCTACATCTACATCAGTTCTCACAACAACACACGTACACTGCACGAGACAGAGCGTGCAAGTGTGAGTGTGAGAGAATCAGCAGCAGCAACCCTCAAAATAAATGTATATTTTGTTTTGGTTGTAGCGGCGGCCGGGGCAGGTCGCTGCTGAAAATTCATTTCATCATTGTGGCTACAATAATGATCCGATCTGGACCAAATTCGGGAATCTGGTAGATATGGTCATTTTCTACAATACTGCATTTTTGGTTTTTCTATCTTCAAAATTGTGGATTTTTCGTCTTTTGGGAGGGTGGAAAGGGGCGGGGCGAAATTTCGAAATACACTTGTTCAGGTTTGGTATTACAGGAGTCTTGGCCAAAAGTTTGGTTGCTCTAGCTCTTATAGTCTCTGAGATCCAGGCGACACAAAATACAAAAAGCAAAACGACTCGATTTTTGTGTGAGTGCGAAAGGGATGGAGCGAAGTTTTTTTCGTATATTTGCCTCTATTGTGGCTATATTAATGATCCGATCCGATTCAGATTTGGGCCCCTGATAGATATGGGCTGTCTCTATGATTCTGCATTTTTAGTTTTTGTTATTTTTCAAAATTGTGGCCGCCACAGATGTGCGCCCTTTGTGGGGGCGGAAGTGGGCGGGGCGAAATTTTGAAACACTTTTCTAGGAGTGAGATATCACATCAGTCTGGATAAAAGTTTGGTTGCTCTAGCTCTTATAGCCTTCGAGCAATGGGCGACAAACAAGACGGACAGACGGACAGACGGACAGACAGCAATTAGCACAAATACAATATACCCTTTTACTCTTCGAGTACGGGTATAAAAACGAGAAAGAACGTACGGAGTCGCTGTAAACGCGACTCTACTTTTATACCCGTACTCAGTCAGTACACATGTGATTTATGTGGAATTTTCAAATCAGTTTTTACATTTTACATTTTACATTTATTTGATGCATCTGTCATCTACATCTACATCAGTTCTCACAACAACACACGTACACTGCACAAGACAGAGCGTGCGAGTGTGAGTGTCAGAGAATCAGCAGCAGCAACCCTCAAAATAAATGTATATTTTGTTTTGGTTGTAGCGGCGGCCGGGGCAGCTCGCTGCTGAAAATTCATTTGATCATTGTGGCTACAATAATGATCCGATCTGAACCAAATTCGGGAATCTGGTAGATATGGTCATTTTCTACGATACTGCTTTTTTATTTTTTTTTCTATCTTCAAAATTGTGGATTTTCGTCTTTTGGGGGGGCGGGAGTGGGCGTGGCCAAATTTTGAAATAAACTTGCACTGAAGCGATATCACAGGAGTCTAGGCAAAAAATTTGGTTGTTCTAGCTCTTATAGTCTCTGAGATCGAGGCGCTCATTTATACGAAAAACCAAAATTACTCGATTTTTGTGTGAGTGCGAAAGGGATGGAGCGAAGTTTTTCGTATATTTTCCTCTATTGTGGCTATATTAATGATCCAATCCGATTCAGATTTGGGCTCCTGATAGATATGGGCTGTCTCTATGATTCTGCATTTTTAGTTTTTGTTATTTTCAAAATTGTGGCCGCCACAGATGTGCGCCCTTTGTGGGGGCGGAAGTAGGCGGGGCGAAATTTTGAAACACTTTTCTAGGAGTGAGATATCACATCAGTCTGGATAAAAAGTTTGGTTGCTCTAGCTCTTATAGCCTTCGAGCAATGGGCGACAAACAAGACGGACAGACGGACAGACAGCAATTAGCACAAATACAATACCCCTTTTACTCTTCGAGTACGGGTATAAAAAATGACTAGGACAGATCAAAATTCGAGAATGTAAGTTACTTGAAAATGATGCGATGTTAGCTGCATTCTATATTGATCCCCGCGTTAATTGCATCTTAAATGACCAGCAAAAATGCTTAGCAAAGCTAAATCTAAAAAAATAGCATCTCGAATAAACAAGCTTAAGTCAGGCTACGTGTGTTTGAAGTTTAGGTTCTAACATTGCAAAAAATATGTTCTAATTTAGTTTTTTTTTATTTAAGGTGCATTCCCCAACACAAAGTGCGCCATCATGCGAGGTTGATATCCAAGACCAGAAGAAGGAGCTCACATCCGACGGTGATAAATGTGCTGACAAAGAAGAGTCTCTGTTTTCCGCCTATTTGGATGGCGTACAGACAATCTCGAAATTAAAGAAGAGCCTGCATCTAAAAAACTGGTCCAAATCTATGCTGACATAGAAAATTTCGACCTTGTGCATGGACGTTTGCCACTAAATGCGAACATTTTACAGTTTTTTACCGATATAAAGCTTCGGTCGCCCCACCTGAATGCGCTCGCACACGTTGTACTGGCTACACCGGCGACTCAGGTGACTGTTGAGAGGGCCTTTTCAGCGCTTCATTACATCTTAAGCGAGCGACGAAGCTCTTTAAGTGCAGAAACTCTAAATTCGCTACTAGTTGTAAAGCTTAATACCGAATAAATAATAAATCGAATGTTTAGATCTAATAAATATGTTAAAGTTGTTGCTAAGCGTTATTGAAAAGGCTCTGAAGACAAAAGACCGTTTACGATGAGTCTTGCGTTTTTTCCATAGCTCGCAAATAACAATCAACCGTTTTTCGTTTTGCGGTCTGCACTCTAACACAACCGAAAAAGACGATGCGCGGGTCAGCAGAAGAGCGAAAAAACGAAAGACTCATCGTAAACGGTCTTTTGACTTCAGGGCCTTTTATTAAAAAGTGTGAGTGGCAAGTGTGGTTTACAAGTAGACTGATCATTCGCATATATGTATGTACACTCATACAAATGCAAAAGACTTTTATTTTCTTCGCTCGTCGCAAAACGGTCAGCGAATGAGCAGAGCAAAAAGGAAACACGAAATTGGTTTTTGGTTGAGCACAGACCTTCGTTCAAGAGACACTGGTGAACGGTTCTTGTCTGACTTTTTGCGAAAAGTTCTGTTCAGAGCGAGAGCAAACGCACATCGTCTTTTTTCGGTTGTGTTAGAGTGCAGACCGCAAAACGAAGGAGAGGGACGTGATGTGTCGCTGTTAAAGCGACACTACTTTTTATACCAGTACTCAGCCAGTACACATGTGATTTACATACATATTTGGAATTCTAAAACATTTTATAATTTTTTACATTTTTACATTTTACGTCTTTCCCTGCATCTACATCTACATCACTTCACACAACAACACTGCACGGCTGAAGGGTGGTCGGCTAGCTGCTGAAAGTTAATTTCATCATTGTGGCTATAATAATGATCCGATCTGAACTAGATTCGAGAATCATAGATATGATCATTTTCTAGAATACTGAATTTTTCGTTTTTTCCTATCTTCAAAATTGTGGACTTTCAACTTTTGGGAGGGCGGAAGGTGGAGGGGCGATATTTTGAAATAAACTTGCACTGAAGTGATATCACAGGAGTCTGGACAGAAAGTTTGGTTGCTCTAGCTCTTATAGTCTCAGATGTCCGCCCTTCTTGGGGGCGGAAGTGGGCGGGGCGAAATTTTGAAACACTTTTCTAGGAGTGAGATATAACATCGGCCTGGAAAAAAAATTTTCTTGCTCTAGCTCTTATAGTCTCCGAGCAATGGGCGACAAACAAGACGGACAGACAGACGGACATTTACCACAAATACAATATACCCATTTACTCTTCAGTACGGGTATAAAAACGGTTGAGAGTTATTTGCGAGCTATGCTAAAAATCAATATTTGCTGATAAGAAAATTTTGAACAGCAAAATATTCTTTGATTTGTTTCTAAGCAATCAAAGTAAACTAAATTCCAATAAGAAGAGATACTCTGATAATCTATCTGTATACGAATCACATGCTGAAGTAGAGTTGAAATGTGTTGTCGAAGCAGTTACTGGTGATTCAGTTGAAAATTCAGTATTGATTGGAAAATGGGGCTTTTGATGGAAGTACAGGCCATAGCGAATACAAACAAAAAGATTTCCAATAATGATTTTGAGAACAAAGGCTTATTTGTTACCTCTCCATCTAATTTCCAAAATCTGACGATAAAATAACTTGGAAGAGTCCCGTGCCTTCGTCCACACGTTACTGCAGGCCAGTTCGATCTCAGTTCATTAAAGAGACAACAAAAGAATCTATCGAATAGGAAAACTACTTTAAAGATATAATAAATCTTTTAGTGCCGACAGAACTATTCATTCTTAATAGAAAGATATACGTTGAGCATAGTTTACAGCTGACTATGTTGGATGGAAAATATCTATCTGCACTTCATGCAAAAATAAGGTTCTTTGAATACTTTTTACATCTTTCTTATAAGTCCGTCATTAAATTGTGGCAATTTAGAGGTCCTGAACAAAAATTAAAAGTGTTGGAAGGAAAGCAGAACATTCAAAAGGAATTTCGTGAAAAAATGGGTTTAATAGTACACGAGCCCAGAGATGGAGGTAGAGGATCATCCAAGACGATGCGATAGAGATTGCAATTGTATCAATTTGAGAGCTATCAGAGAAGGCTGCTGAGTCCTATAATAAAGAAATACAAAAATTTAGACTTTATCACATCCGGAAAATGTCACGCATTATAACAAAAACCTACATATATTTTAAACTCTCTCCTTTTACGGTCCGACCCATTTGTAACCGGACAGAATCTGTACATGGCTTGCTAGAGGAGACAATGTATATTTTTGCAATAATAAAGAATATATTTGTCATATATTTTTCTGTAATAAGATAGTTTATAATTTGCCTGTTTCCCTTAACCGTCTAATTTGGTTTATTGGCTATGGTTATAGGTGGGGTTTTAAGAGCCTTGTTGAAAATTTCAGCACTCTAGTACCATTCGACTTATTTTGGCCGCTTCTCCATACAAGCAGATCCACTGTGCAATGGAGAAAACCATTTGGAGAGCATCGTTCCCTCTCGCTTTCTCTCTCACACACCAACACGTCGACTTTGACAATTCGTACAGATGAGCGCCTGGATCTCAGAGACTATAAAAGCTAGAGCAATCAAACTTAATGTCCAATTTCCTGTGATACCACTTCAGTAAAAGTGTATTTCGAAATTTCGCCAACTTTGGCGTCTTCGATCGAGGAAGAGGCAGCACCATCGACTCGAGGACAGTTAAGCGCGACTCTGACGAAATTACGAGCAGAGATAGAAGCAGTCAAAGACATGCTGCGGAAAATTTACGAAGAAATAGACAGGATCGATCACGTCGGCTAATCCAATGACGTCATCAACGAAGACAGAGACGCAGATTACAGCAACAACAACAACATCGCTTGAGCTAACAGCACCGCAGCTAACAGCGTGTGCGCTAACAGCACCAATGTCAATATCACCCCTAAAAGCAGTGATGGAAATGACGACAATTTAGACAACGGTGTGGCAAAACGTCAAGACGCAAATGTAAACAACATATGGGGATCTCCAGCAGCAACTCTCACGTTGGCAAAGGAAGTAACGAAGCAACGAATATTGCCCAAATTTACAACCTGGACAACATTACAAAACGAATGCTGCTGATCGCCAAACTGAAGGGAAATGCTCAGCGCTGGCTCCATGCAGATTCCTCGCGCATTTTGAAATCAGCTGATTACCTGTGCGAGCTACTGATCGTGGCATTCGGGGCAACCGTCACCAAAGGAGAACTCAGAGACAGGTTCCAAAAGCGCCAATGGCTTCGTGGAGAAATATTTTCCACATACTTCGAAGATAAAATGATGTTGGCCAGGAACATTTTTTTGTTAACATGATAAGAAAACTCCGAACTGTAAAGCTCCATACACAAAATGTTAAATAACAGACCAATGTTAAGTCGAACAGCTGTTAAAGTCAGCTGTAGCTGTTAAACAGCACGTGCTTCAACATTGCAATAATTTTGCAGCCTGTTTTCAAATTGCCAGTACACAATCGCGGATCACTTTTTTTTCTGAAATTTAAAATGGATTGCAATCACACGGGCTTGTACTTTGTAATGGTTGTACTAATACTTTGTGTTTGTGCGTGTTTTATTAATAATTTGTTAAAGTAGTAGAGGTTCTCAAGGGTAACTTCTTGGAAAGATATTTCAAGTTCGTGGAAGCCGATAAAACGCCCAGAGGTGCCCCAACCTATAGTTCAAATATATGTCGGAGAGACATTATTTGTGATTCAAAGGCAGTTTGTCAGATTTTTTGAAGAGAAAATTAAGTACAAATATTAATGTTTTATAATATTTATCATATTTAAAAAGAAAAAAGTCAGTTTTTGCCAATATTTAAATGCCAAATGGCAAAAATGCAAGGGGAACAAAATATATTTTGAAACGAGAAAGAACGTACGGAGTCGCTTCGAACGCGACTCTACTTTTATACCCGTACTCAGTCAGTACACATGTGATTTATGTGGAATTTTAAAATGTTTTATCATTTTTTACATTTTACATTTTTTGCTACATCTGTCATCGACATCTACATCTACATCATCTACATCAGTTCTCACAACAACACACGTACACTGCACGAGGCAGCAAGTTTGAGCGTGAGTGTGTGTGTGAGAGAATCAGTAGCAGCCGCTGCAGCGCTGCTGCCATCAACCCTAATAAAATGTATATTTTTGTTGCGTAGGGCAAGGGGGAGGCGACTCGCTGCTGAAAATTCATTTGATCATTGTGGCTACAATAATGATCCCATCTGAACCAAATTCGGGAATCTGGTAGATATGGTCATTTTCTACAATACTGCATTTTTGGTTTTTTTCTATCTTCAAAATTGTGGATTTTCGTCTTTTGGGAGGGTGGAAAGGGGCGGGGCGAAATTTCGAAATACACTTGTTCAGGTTTGGTATTACAGGAGTCTTGGCCAAAAGTTTGGTTGCTCTAGCTCTTATAGTCTCTGAGATCCAGGCGACACAAAAATACAAAAAGCAAAACGACTCGATTTTTGTGTGAGTGCGAAAGGGATGGAGCGAAGTTTTTTCGTATATTTGCCTCTATTGTGGCTATATTAATGATCCGATCCGATTCAGATTTGGGCCCCTGATAGATATGGGCTGTCTCTATGATTCTGCATTTTTAGTTTTTGTTATTTTTTCAAAATTGTGGCCGCCACAGATGTGCGCCCTTTGTGGGGGCGGAAGTGGGCGGGGCGAAATTTTGAAACACTTTTCTAGGAGTGAGATATCACATCAGTCTGGATAAAAAGTTTGGTTGCTCTAGCTCTTATAGCCTTCGAGCAATGGGCGACAAACAAGACGGACAGACGGACAGACGGACAGACAGCAATTAGCACAAATACAATATACCCTTTTACTCTTCGAGTACGGGTATAAAAAACGAGAATGAACGTACGGAGTCGCTGTAAACGCGACTCTACTTTTATACCCGTACTCAGTCAGTACACATGTGATTTATGTGGAATTTTCAAATCAGTTTTTACATTTTACATTTTACATTTATTTGATGCATCTGTCATCTACATCTACATCAGTTCTCACAACAACACACGTACACTGCACAAGACAGAGCGTGCGAGTGTGAGTGTCAGAGAATCAGCAGCAGCAACCCTCAAAATAAATGTATATTTTGTTTTGGTTGTAGCGGCGGCCGGGGCAGCTCGCTGCTGAAAATTCATTTGATCATTGTGGCTACAATAATGATCCGATCTGAACCAAATTCGGGAATCTGGTAGATATGGTCATTTTCTACGATACTGCTTTTTTTTTTTTTTTTTTTATCTTCAAAATTGTGGATTTTTCGTCTTTTGGGGGCGGGAGTGGGCGTGGCCAAATTTTGAAATAAACTTGCACTGAAGCGATATCACAGGAGTCTAGGCAAAAAATTTGGTTGTTCTAGCTCTTATAGTCTCTGAGATCGAGGCGCTCATTTATACGAAAAACCAAAATTACTCGATTTTTGTGTGAGTGCGAAAGGGATGGAGCGAAGTTTTTTCGTATATTTTCCTCTATTGTGGCTATATTAATGATCCAATCCGATTCAGATTTGGGCTCCTGATAGATATGGGCTGTCTCTATGATTCTGCATTTTTAGTTTTTGTTATTTTCAAAATTGTGGCCGCCACAGATGTGCGCCCTTTGTGGGGGCGGAAGTAGGCGGGGCGAAATTTTGAAACACTTTTCTAGGAGTGAGATATCACATCAGTCTGGATAAAAAGTTTGGTTGCTCTAGCTCTTATAGCCTTCGAGCAATGGGCGACAAACAAGACGGACAGACGGACAGACAGCAATTAGCACAAATACAATATACCCTTTTACTCTTCGAGTACGGGTATAAAAAATGACTAGGACAGATCAAAATTCGAGAATGTAAGTTACTTGAAAATGATGCGATGTTAGCTGCATTCTATATTGATCCCCGCGTTAATTGCATCTTAAATGACCAGCAAAAATGCTTAGCAAAGCTAAATCTAAAAAAAATAGCATCTCGAATAAACAAGCTTAAGTCAGGCTACGTGTGTTTGAAGTTTAGGTTCTAACATTGCAAAAAATATGTTCTAATTTAGTTTTTATTTAAGGTGCATTCCCCAACACAAAGTGCGCCATCATGCGAGGTTGATATCCAAGACCAGAAGAAGGAGCTCACATCCGACGGTGATAAATGTGCTGACAAAGAAGAGTCTCTGTTTTCCGCCTATTTGGATGGCGTACAGACAATCTCGAAATTAAAGAAGAGCCTGCATCTAAAAAAACTGGTCCAAATCTATGCTGACATAGAAAATTTCGACCTTGTGCATGGACGTTTGCCACTAAATGCGAACATTTTACAGTTTTTTACCGATATAAAGCTTCGGTCGCCCCACCTGAATGCGCTCGCACACGTTGTACTGGCTACACCGGCGACTCAGGTGACTGTTGAGAGGGCCTTTTCAGCGCTTCATTACATCTTAAGCGAGCGACGAAGCTCTTTAAGTGCAGAAACTCTAAATTCGCTACTAGTTGTAAAGCTTAATACCGAATAAATAATAAATCGAATGTTTAGATCTAATAAATATGTTAAAGTTGTTGCTAAGCGTTATTGAAAAGGCTCTGAAGACAAAAGACCGTTTACGATGAGTCTTGCGTTTTTTCCATAGCTCGCAAATAACAATCAACCGTTTTTTTTCGTTTTGCGGTCTGCACTCTAACACAACCGAAAAAAGACGATGCGCGGGTCAGCAGAAGAGCGAAAAAACGAAAGACTCATCGTAAACGGTCTTTTGACTTCAGGGCCTTTTTATTAAAAAGTGTGAGTGGCAAGTGTGGTTTACAAGTAGACTGATCATTCGCATATATGTATGTACACTCATACAAATGCAAAAAGACTTTTATTTTTTCTTCGCTCGTCGCAAAACGGTCAGCGAATGAGCAGAGCAAAAAGGAAACACGAAATTGGTTTTTGGTTGAGCACAGACCTTCGTTCAAGAGACACTGGTGAACGGTTCTTGTCTGACTTTTTGCGAAAAGTTCTGTTCAGAGCGAGAGCAAACGCACATCGTCTTTTTCGGTTGTGTTAGAGTGCAGACCGCAAAACGAAGGAGAGGGGACGTGATGTGTCGCTGTTAAAGCGACACTACTTTTATACCAGTACTCAGCCAGTACACATGTGATTTACATACATATTTGGAATTCTAAAACATTTTATAATTTTTACATTTTTACATTTTACGTCTTTCCCTGCATCTACATCTACATCACTTCACACAACAACACTGCACGGCTGAAGGGTGGTCGGCTAGCTGCTGAAAGTTAATTTCATCATTGTGGCTATAATAATGATCCGATCTGAACTAGATTCGAGAATCATAGATATGATCATTTTCTAGAATACTGAATTTTTCGTTTTTTCCTATCTTCAAAATTGTGGACTTTCAACTTTTGGGAGGGCGGAAGGTGGAGGGGCGATATTTTGAAATAAACTTGCACTGAAGTGATATCACAGGAGTCTGGACAGAAAGTTTGGTTGCTCTAGCTCTTATAGTCTCAGATGTCCGCCCTTCTTGGGGGCGGAAGTGGGCGGGGCGAAATTTTGAAACACTTTTCTAGGAGTGAGATATAACATCGGCCTGGAAAAAAATTTTCTTGCTCTAGCTCTTATAGTCTCCGAGCAATGGGCGACAAACAAGACGGACAGACAGACGGACATTTACCACAAATACAATATACCCATTTACTCTTCGAGTACGGGTATAAAAACGGTTGAGAGTTATTTGCGAGCTATGCTAAAAATCAATATTTGCTGATAAGAAAATTTTGAACAGCAAAATATTCTTTGATTTGTTTCTAAGCAATCAAAGTAAACTAAATTCAATAAGAAGAGATACTCTGATAATCTATCTGTATACGAATCACATGCTGAAGTAGAGTTGAAATGTGTTGTCGAAGCAGTTACTGGTGATTCAGTTGAAAATTCAGTATTGATTGGAAAATGGGGCTTTGATGGAAGTACAGGCCATAGCGAATACAAACAAAAGATTTCCAATAATGATTTTGAGAACAAAGGCTTATTTGTTACCTCTCCATCTAATTTCCAAAATCTGACGATAAAATAACTTGGAAGAGTCCCGTGCCTTCGTCCACACGTTACTGCAGGCCAGTTCGATCTCAGTTCATTAAAGAGACAACAAAAGAATCTATCGAATAGGAAAACTACTTTAAAGATATAATAAATCTTTTTAGTGCCGACAGAACTATTCATTCTTAATAGAAAGATATACGTTGAGCATAGTTTACAGCTGACTATGTTGGATGGAAAATATCTATCTGCACTTCATGCAAAAATAAGGTTCTTTGAATACTTTTTACATCTTTCTTATAAGTCCGTCATTAAATTGTGGCAATTTAGAGGTCCTGAACAAAAATTAAAAGTGTTGGAAGGAAAGCAGAACATTCAAAAGGAATTTCGTGAAAAAATGGGTTTAATAGTACACGAGCCCAGAGATGGAGGTAGAGGATCATCAAGACGATGCGATAGAGATTGCAATTGTATCAATTTGAGAGCTATCAGAGAAGGCTGCTGAGTCCTATAATAAAGAAATACAAAAATTTAGACTTTATCACATCCGGAAAATGTCACGCATTATAACAAAAACCTACATATATTTTAAACTCTCTCCTTTTACGGTCCGACCCATTTGTAACCGGACAGAATCTGTACATGGCTTGCTAGAGGAGACAATGTATATTTTTGCAATAATAAAGAATATATTTGTCATATATTTTTCTGTAATAAGATAGTTTATAATTTGCCTGTTTCCCTTAACCGTCTAATTTGGTTTATTGGCTATGGTTATAGGTGGGGTTTTAAGAGCCTTGTTGAAAATTTCAGCACTCTAGTACCATTCGACTTATTTTTGGCCGCTTCTCCATACAAGCAGATCCACTGTGCAATGGAGAAAACCATTTGGAGAGCATCGTTCCCTCTCGCTTTCTCTCTCACACACCAACACGTCGACTTTGACAATTCGTACAGATGAGCGCCTGGATCTCAGAGACTATAAAAGCTAGAGCAATCAAACTTAATGTCCAATTTCCTGTGATACCACTTCAGTAAAAGTGTATTTCGAAATTTCGCCAACTTTGGCGTCTTCGATCGAGGAAGAGGCAGCACCATCGACTCGAGGACAGTTAAGCGCGACTCTGACGAAATTACGAGCAGAGATAGAAGCAGTCAAAGACATGCTGCGGAAAATTTACGAAGAAATAGACAGGATCGATCACGTCGGCTAATCCAATGACGTCATCAACGAAGACAGAGACGCAGATTACAGCAACAACAACAACATCGCTTGAGCTAACAGCACCGCAGCTAACAGCGTGTGCGCTAACAGCACCAATGTCAATATCACCCCTAAAAGCAGTGATGGAAATGACGACAATTTAGACAACGGTGTGGCAAAACGTCAAGACGCAAATGTAAACAACATATGGGGATCTCCAGCAGCAACTCACGTTGGCAAAGGAAGTAACGAAGCAACGAATATTGCCCAAATTTACAACCTGGACAACATTACAAAACGAATGCTGCTGATCGCCAAACTGAAGGGAAATGCTCAGCGCTGGCTCCATGCAGATTCCTCGCGCATTTTGAAATCAGCTGATTACCTGTGCGAGCTACTGATCGTGGCATTCGGGGCAACCGTCACCAAAGGAGAACTCAGAGACAGGTTCCAAAAGCGCCAATGGCTTCGTGGAGAAATATTTTCCACATACTTCGAAGATAAAATGATGTTGGCCAGGAACATTTTTTGTTAACATGATAAGAAAACTCCGAACTGTAAAGCTCCATACACAAAATGTTAAATAACAGACCAATGTTAAGTCGAACAGCTGTTAAAGTCAGCTGTAGCTGTTAAACAGCACGTGCTTCAACATTGCAATAATTTGCAGCCTGTTTTCAAATTGCCAGTACACAATCGCGGATCACTTTTTTTTCTGAAATTTAAAATGGATTGCAATCACACGGGCTTGTACTTTTGTAATGGTTGTACTAATACTTTGTGTTTGTGCGTGTTTTATTAATAATTTGTTAAAGTAGTAGAGGTTCTCAAGGGTAACTTCTTGGAAAGATATTTCAAGTTCGTGGAAGCCGATAAAACGCCCAGAGGTGCCCCAACCTATAGTTCAAATATATGTCGGAGAGACATTATTTGTGATTCAAAAGGCAGTTTGTCAGATTTTTGAAGAGAAAATTAAGTACAAATATTAATGTTTTATAATATTTATCATATTTAAAAAGAAAAAGTCAGTTTTTTGCCAATATTTAAATGCCAAATGGCAAAAATGCAAGGGGAACAAAATATATTTTGAAACGAGAAAGAACGTACGGAGTCGCTTCGAACGCGACTCTACTTTTATACCCGTACTCAGTCAGTACACATGTGATTTATGTGGAATTTTAAAATGTTTTATCATTTTTTTTACATTTTACATTTTTGCTACATCTGTCATCGACATCTACATCTACATCATCTACATCAGTTCTCACAACAACACACGTACACTGCACGAGGCAGCAAGTTTGAGCGTGAGTGTGTGTGTGTGAGAGAATCAGTAGCAGCCGCTGCAGCATCTGCTGCCATCAACCCTAATAAAAATGTATATTTTGTTGCGTAGGGCAAGGGGAGGCGACTCGCTGCTGAAAATTCATTTGATCATTGTGGCTACAATAATGATCCCATCTGAACCAAATTCGGGAATCTGGTAGATATGGTCATTATCTACAATACTGCATTTTTCGTTTTTCCTATCTTCAAAATTGTGGACTTTCGTCTTTTGTGGGGGCGGAAGGGGGCGAGGCGAAATTTTGAAATACACTTGTTCAGGTTTGGTATCACAGGAGTCTTGGCCAAAAGTTTGATTGCTCTAGCTCTTATAGTCTCTGAGATCCAGGCGTTCATTTTTACGAAAAACCAAAATTACTCGATTTTGTGTGAGTGCGAAAGGGATGGAGCGAAGTTTTTGCGTATGTTTTTGTCTATTGTGGCTATATTAATGATCCGATCCGATTCAGATTTGGGCCCCTGATAGATATAGGCTGTCTCTATGATTCTGCATTTTTCGTTTTCTGCTATCTTTAAAATTGTGGACGCCACAGATGTGCGCCCTTTGTGGGGGGGCGCAAGTGGGCGGGGCGAAATTTTGAAACACTTTTCTAGGAGTGAGATATCACATCAGTCTGGAAAAAAATTTGATTGGTCTAGCTCTAATAGCCTTCGTGCAATGAGTGAAAAACAAGACGGACGGACAGACGGACAGACGGACGGACAGACATGGCTATATCGACTCGGCTATTGATGCTGATCAAGAATATATATACTTTATGGGGTCGGAAACGCCTCCTTCTGTGTGTTACACACATCCACTTTTACCACAAATACAATATACCCTATTACTCTTCGAGTACGGGTATTAAAAGGCATTCATATTGGCTAATGAGCACAACAAATATACACATAAACGAATCAAATGGAAACAGTTATCAACAAATTGGACGTCCAAAAATGACTTTCTTGTTGAAAGGAGAATGTGCGAAAAAAAGAAAAGCAGCAGCTCTATCAAAAGCTCAAGAATACAAAGTCTCTTTGTTAATTTAAACAGGAAGCACAGCTGCGCGTAAACAAAGGCAGATTGATCTTGCAGCAGTTCTCAACGAGCTTGAGAATATACCAGAAAAAGCTAAGGAAGTTAGGGAATCAGTTAGGCCGTCAGCCACTCGGGTGATACAGGGGGAATCACGGATGACGGTCCGACCCGCGGTAACTGTACTCTCCGGACGGGGGCAGGGTTGCCTGGGGCTGGGGCTTGCCCCAACCCGATGCTGCCACGCTCCGGTTCTATAACGCAGTGGAACTGCGGGCGGTCCATCACCTGCCGTAACTGTACACACCAGTGGAAGTGCGACTATACTCTCCTCGTGAGGGCGGCTGGTAACAGGTCCTTGGTACGGTCAGGTCTCTGCCAAGGATGCTGGCTAATGGTAGTCGGGCGGAGAGAAGAAAACTCTCAGTGCAATCACCCCAATCCAAGGCGGAACAGCGTGCGCTGATGGATGCGTGGCTGAGGGGGTGCTCGGTCGTGAGTATGCGAACTCTGGATACCTGCCGACCTCCAGTTTAAGTCAGGCTTCCCGGGGCACGCGGGCTATGCCTCGGGTGACTAACCCCTTCCCGCCTACTCGTGGGACCAAATATGCCAATCCATTTAAACATTAAAAACAACACCGCAAAGGAGCTCGCTACTCCTCTTAAAGTACCGGAGGGACAAGACCATCTCTCTAGATCAACGCCTGGGATAACAGGTCCAAAGAAGACGGGGAAGGAGACTGAGTCGGTCCACCGTCTTCTAGCAGAATCCGCTGCGAGGAGGGCTCCGATAAGCCAATCGGGCCCATCCACGCCGGGGGGCACCGGGGTCAAACCGGTCATCGGGGTGGCTGCTAAGCAGAGCGTCATCGCGGCTTGTAAGCGCCTCGCGACCGGGGAAACCCCGGCAACCTCAGCAGGCGACGGGTCTGCAAGCCAGGGAGGTAAGCCGTCCTACCAGGACAGGAGGCGTGCTGCCTTCATACTGGCCAACGTAGATCCGGAGTTTGTGGCATCGGCGAAGGGGATGGAGCAGACGCTTTGGGCCAGCTCAATCATCCCAGACTTCCAACCAGCCAATATCGGAAAGGGAGCAGCCAAGCCCCCTAACAAGCGGCAACGCTCGGCGGAGGACAACGCCACACAGCCAGGCCAAGCCAAGCGGGCGAAGACGCACCTGACGCAACAGGTCTTTTGCGGAGGTGGCAAGGGGCAAAACCCTAGTTGGCGTCCTGGATAGGGGCGCCAAGGATGGTAATGTCCCCCGTGACAAGTGGCACCTGGTGGAGGCAGAGCTCCAGGACCGCTTCCTGGAGGAACTTGCCGAGAACTTGCCCAAATGTGAGGACGCCGGGTGGCGTCTTCTTCTTCTTCCATAAGCCACAGCGGATTGACCTGCTCACTGGCTGTACCAACATGCCTGAAAAATGTTGGGTAGGTAGCTTAGAGCCACAAGATTCATATAGGATACTGTAAACGTCAGTCACTATAAAACGTGGTACAACAAAAAAGAAATCCTCGAATTCGTGCTTCTCAATCACATTGAGTCGACATGTATTTCAAAATAGATGTATGTCAGATATTGAATATCCCTAATGTTAATTTAGTAAATACCAAAAATAGACATTATAGTATTAAAAGGGTTTTCACTCGCTGGTAACACTAAAAACGTAAACCACGCAGTTGACTTTTTCTCTTCCCTTTTCTTTCTGATCTCATGAGTGGTGGTTGTGTGCTGTGCCAAAATAAAGAGATATAATTGATACAACTAAAACTAACTACGCATATATTATTATTTAATAGAGGAATCCCAACATCAGATATGTTAAACTTTCATTAGTTTGAACAAAGCCAAACTAACTGTTATTGTTAACTATTAACAAAAACGCATCAGACTTGGAATAACAAAGACGATCGAACCAAGACCAAGACGATCGAATCATTCCCAACAAAGCCGTATGGCAAGAAGGCTACGAAACAATGCAAATAAAAGGACTGAAGAAGAACAAGAAATTGCACGTGAACGGTGCCGCGTTAGTATGGCTCGACTTCATGCTTCTCGATCACAAGAGCAAATTGAGGCAGCCCGTGAAACGGCTCGGTTGACAATGCAAAATTGTCGAGCGAAGAACAGAGGTCAGCAAATAGATAATTTGCGACGCAGATATTTGAATCGAGAAGCGTTTCGATACGATTGCAGCAATGATTACAGCTTGCATCCTAGCGTTGGCATTGGACAAATGAACGATAAAGCGTATTTATTTGTAAGCATTTGATTTGTGCTCCAGATAAAGCGTATTTATTTGCATTTGTATTTAAGCACAAATCAAATGCCTACAAATAAATACGCTTTATCTGGCGTCTATTTGTTTGTAAAGTGTTGCACAATGAACACTTGTGTGTTGTGTAAATGGCATGTTCGATGCATACGCAACAAAAAACGTGTCCACATTTTGTCGTCACGGGCTGTTTGCGTCGTATCCCGTAGATGTCATCCGACGAATCGGGTAGCTCCATGCGCCTGCGCTTAGGACTCGACGTCCCTCAGCTGGCGTCATTTTACGTAGTACCAACTGTTTGTGTCCCGACTGATACAAGGCAGGATCTTTCATGGAGACGACGACATTTAGATATTTTAACCGTGTTTGATGCTACAGATGTCTCAGGGTTCAGGAAAACTGGCGTTGGATTATCTGAAAAGCAGAAAAATTAGTCCCTTGTCTGGGGTTAAGGCGGCTTTAACGTACAGGTGTTTCCCAAAACGGGGGAAAAGTAGTTTTGATGGCATTGAACATTGAACGCGAGAGTGTTCCGTTTCCCATTTTGGAATTACTAAGATGCACGCTCGGCGGCCCTCTACATGAAGGCGGTGGCGGCGCTCGAGGAAGTTTATCCGGGAGAGAAACTGGAGGCCGTACGCTGGGAAGACGTCCCAAGCAGACCGAGGGCCCTCGGTCAAATCCGCAAAACCTGAGAAGATTCTCAAGGTTCTGCAGGTCTGCAACCCCCACCTTCCTACAACCGATTGGAAGGTGGCCAAGGTCGAGGAGGTCGTAGGACAGAGGCGACAGATTATCCTCGTCCTGAACGAGGAGTCACTAGTGCTCCTTGGAGAGTCGTCAGGAGTGGTGGACTATGGCTACCGTAAGGTGACCATAGTCCCCTACAAAATGACTCGAAAGGAAAGCAAGCCGAGGTCCAGCCAGACCTCGAGCTTGAAGTCCCGGAAGCGGAGAGCCAACCCGAGGCGTCGGACGTCGTGTCCATGGTGTCTGACGATATCCTCGATCGCTACGAGTCCGACGCGAGCGACCTTGCCAGAGGTCTCGGACGTATCGACGTCGGGGAGGACGACGACTTCCCGGAGAGCGACGTCGACACGACAGTGGTGTAGGCGAGTCTCAGGAATGTCCCTGACACTCCTGCAGATAAACCTCCACCATTGTAAGGCAGCATGCGCTGCCTTATTGCTCCACCTAGCCAAGGGTGGGGCCGACATAGTCCTCATTAAGGAACCCTGGATCCTTGGAAACAGGGTCTCCGGTTTTGAGGACTCCTGACTATAAGCTTTACTTAGCTGACTCCCTGGTAAAATACGCACCTGCATTCTTGCAAAAAGAGAACTGCACTTATTTTTGCTCCCAAATTTCAGCAATGAAGACCACACGGCGGTGAGCCTCGAAGGCCAGGAGCTCTCCCCTCCGCTACCGCCTTAACCTAACCTAACCCTAGGCAATTTTTGACCAATCCTATAGGAAGGCCTATTCGAGCGTCTAGAGACGATGCATTAGCTTTAATTTTGGATCAGAAATTGTCGATGGAGCAGTATTGCGCAATTAGAGAGGATGCAAAAGAATAGAAGTGCTGACATATATCCTCTGTATAGAGATGTAGCTGAACAAAAAATCATTGCAGACCGGATAATATTAAAATTGACGAAACTTTCGCTAAAAGTGCCTTTGTAAGACCTTTTTAAGTCATACGGCCAGTCGTATTGTTGAGCTGCAAAGAGGACGTCATTATACATGCAATGAGTAGCCAGAACATAGATTTTTTATCCGCGGATTTAATCTTGAACTGTGGATTCGATGGAAGTACCGTTCAGTCTAATTACAACCGGCAGATGTTGATAAAAGATCCGTTGTTGCAGACTCAAGCCTATTTGCCACAACAGTAACGCCTCTTAGATTGATTGAAGCTTCGGGACTTTTTATTATGGAATAATCGAACTCCACAATCAATAAGATTTTGTCATCCACTTAAACTCGAGTTTTTGTAAGAAACAAAAGAATCCATATTAAAAGAGGATCTTGATATCAAAAAAGGAATAGAAAACCTTATACCCTGCAAAATAATATTAAGCAACAAGAAATGCATTTATATAAAATTTCGATTGTATCTGACTATCATACATAGATGGAAAGGTGCTTAATGCATTAACAGAAACAAAATCGTTTCAAGACTGTCCAATATGTAATGCCACGCCAAAGGATTTCCTTGAAAATAAACATTTTAAGTGCCTTAAATTTGTGCCACTTCTGGACAATTTAAAATATGGATTAAGCCCACTACATTGCTGGATAAGATGTTTTGAATTTGTCTTGCATGTCGGCTATAAGCTAACTTTAGAAAAAATGGCGAGTGGTAACAGCTCTGGACAAAAAAGTGCTAGCTGATTAGAAAAAACAAAATTTTCAGCACATGTTTTGGGAGAGGCTATCGTTAAAACTTGGTCAGCCAAAACAAAATGGATCTGTGGCAATACAAATAATGGAAACACAGCACGGCGAGCTTTCAACGACTTAGTTGCATTTTTCTGAAATTACTGGATTTGACCAGCAATTAGTTAAAAATCTTAGAACAACATTAATATGTTTGTCATGTGAACTTCCGATTCATTTAGATAAATTTGAACAATATTGCTTTAAAACTGGAGACAGATTATGGAAAATACTGTACTTCCTGTAAGCTATTTTGGCGAAGAAGCAATTTAAAACGAGAGAGAACGTACGGAGTCGCTTCGAACGCGACTCTACTTTTATACCCGTACTCAGTGATTTATGTGGAATTTTAAAATTTTTTATCAGTTTTTACATTTTACATTTTTTGCTACATCTGTCATCGACATCTACATCTACATCATCTACATCAGTTCCCACAACAACACACGTACACTGCACGAGGCAGCATGTTTGAGCGTGAGTGTTCGTGTGAGAGAAGCTGCAGCCACAATCAACCCCAATAAATGATTTATGTTGCTGGAGTGGGGGAATTGCTTCTGAAAATTCATTTGATCATTGTGGCTACAATAATGATCCGATCTGAACCAAATTCGGGAATCTGGTAGATATGGTCATTCTCTACAAAACTGCATTTTTATTTTTTTTCTATCTTCAAAATTGTGGATTTTCGTCTTTTGGGGGCGGAAGGGGGCGTGGCGAAATTTTGAAATACACTTGTTCAGGTTTGGTATCACAGGAGTCTTGGCCAAAAAAGTTTGGTTGCTCTAGCTCTTATAGTCTCTGAGATCCAGGCTACACAAAATACAAAAAACCAAATCGACTCGATTTTGTGTGAGTGCGAAAGGGATGGAGCGAAGTTTTTGCGTATATTTGCCTCTATTGTGGCTATATTAATGATCCGATCCGATTCAGATTTGGGCCCCTGATAGATATGGGCTGTCTCTATGATTCTGCATTTTTAGTTTTGTGTTATTTTTCAAAATTGTGGCCGCCACAGATGTGCGCCCTTTGTGGGGGCGGAAGTGGGCGGGGCGAAATTTTGAAACTTTTTTCTAGGAGTGAGAGTACACATCAGTCTGGAAAAAAAAATTTGGTTGCTCTATCTCTTTTAGCCTTCGAGCAATGGGCGACAAACAAGACGGACGGACGGACAGACGGACAGACGGACGGACAGACAGGGCTATATCGACTCGGCTATTGATGCTGATCAAGAATATATATACTTTATATGGTCGGAAATTACTCCTTCTCTATGTTACGCACATCCACTTTTACCACAAATACAATATACCCTTTTACTCTTCGAGTACGGGTATAAATACATTTTTATATGTGGGCAGCAACACGACCACTTTTCCAAAAATGTTTCTGGGGGGGTGTATAACATTAATCAAAAAACCGGATCGAAAAAGCTTGCTTAGTTTAAAAGTTATTAATTAATCCCCGAAAAATGGGAATTTTCCCCATAGTGCAGTCGTACATACACATGCCCGTCCAGCTTGACATACAAAAATTGCTGCAGTAGCGACCTACCTTCTGTAAAGACCTAGACGTCTTAACAGACCTTCCCTCATCATACACCACGCGAACAAGGACAGGCCAAGGACAAGGAAAGTGGCACCTAGACTTAGGAAATGCAGAGCAAAAAATTTGTACAAGAAACTGAAAGCTAGAGCCATACATATGTATATTAAGCAGGGAGGGCGAAGTGTAATAGTTTGGGCCTGCTTCTCCTACTATGGAGTAGGTCCAATACATTGTATAAAAACAATCATTGATCAGCACGTGTACGTGAATGTCATGGAGACAGTAATGCTACCGTTTGCAGAATATGAAATGCCGCTCGTATGGGTCTTTCAACAGGACAATGACGACACCAAACACACCAGCAAGAAAGCAAAGGAATGTTTCAGGGCAAAATCTGTGAACGTTTTGGAGTGGCCTGCTCAGTCGCCTGACCTGAATCCCATCGAAAATCTTTGGTCTGACATCAAGAAGGCAGTTGTTGCTTCCAAGTCAACCACTATCGGATCATTTTGGGAAGAAATTAAAGACTCCTGGTCAAAAATTCCCCTAAAACGATTCCAAGACTTAGTTGATTCCATGTCAAGACACTGCGCAGCTGTTATTGTCAGTAAAGGGCACTGTACTAAATATTAAATTATGCATATAGATTTAGTATCAATAGTTCAAAATAGTTCACTAATGAATTCGTTCATAATTCGTTCAATAAAGTTTCTTAATAACTTAAAAACGTTTGACAACAAAAATAATTTCTTTGTATTCCCAGGTTTGTAAGAGTCTCCCACTTCTAAAAATGTTCCTAAAGTTTCATTAAAGTTAAAAATGTGAGTTGGACAATTACATATGTATATAAAAATTGCTTGTGGTGGTGGTGCTATTTTTTTCACAGCTGTACATACAGACATTTGTGGGCATTGCTGAAGAAAAGGGTTGGTAAACGTCGTCCGACTTCAAAACCACAGTTGATACAATCAATAAATGAGGAGTGGCAAAAAATACCGGAGTATTATGATATAAAAGAACTTATATCCTCGATGTCGCGTCGCCTAACGGCTGTTATAGATGCCAATGGCGGGCATACAAAATATTAGCCAATTATTGAACATCGTTGAAAAGATATAGCGTCTTTAAAATTAATGTTTGCATTTTGCAAAGAATTAATAGATAGCTAAAATGTTGTTTTTTTTTTGTTTTTATGAATTTTTATGTTTCTGTTTATCTTTTTATTATTTTTGTTACATATTTCATTTAAGAATACGTTTAAGAAAAATATTGTGGAAGACTGAACATGAAAACAAGTGCATTTCTAATAAATAATGATGTTAAAGTTGAAATTTTGTGACTTTTTCTCATTTTGCTAACAATTAGTTGACATACTGTATGTACGTAAATAGATATGTAAATTGTCTTGTGCTGGAACAATTGCACCTCGCTTTCAATTCTTGGCACAGAAGTATGATATAGTAGAGTTCGATTTGCATGCATTTAATTAATTGATGCACATGCATACATAACACCATCAAACCATCGTTTACCGCAAACACTGTCGCGACCCCTTTCCACACTCGTTTCCAATTCACTAAAAAGTTGAATCGTTAACCCAAACAGCGGTGGATAACAATTACTTCCCTAAATACATACATACATACAAGCAGCTGCACCGGTGAATTCTTTTCGTCTCTCGCTTTTGCTTATCCACCGTTGCTTGCTGTGTATTTGTTGGGAGAATTTCCGTTGCCGACCTGGATCAAAACGGATCGCCAAAAGACGCGCTACCCCTTATTTTGAGGGTATATTGTTTTTCTTGTCACTTGCAAGTGACGCGCTACCCTACATTCTTGGGGTATATTGTTTTCGGCTCTCACTTGGAAAGTGTCCCTACAGTGCGCACTATGGGGAAAATTACCACTTTATCTGGCATTTATTATTGTGAGTAAGCCAAATGAGATTTTTCACTGCGGCTTTTTTTATTATGTTGTTATAGACTAGACATCTGCATGAGTCGATTGAATTGGAATGAGTTGAGTGGTATGCAAGAAATGAAACGACATTGTATGAGTATGAGTACGCGCTGTGCTTCATAGCTTGAGACGTTGAACAAAATGAGTGAGAACGAATGAAGCGAAAAGGGAACTGAAAACTTTGGCAATGCGTAGTGTACTTAAGTAATTCGAGTTGTTGCGTACGAATTCGGTCCATTCGGACGCACACATGGACACCTTTTTAATAAAATAAGCCGACAAGTCTGTATGCATGTACGTACGTCTGTGTATGTATTTGTAGTCCGCGTTTTTGTTTTGTTTTGCAACTCGAATCATTCGAATGAAGCGTCTCAGTTTTCTGTGTTCTCTCTTCATTCGATTCGTTTCGTTTTCTCTATTCTTTGTGCGACAGAGTTGTACGTAATTCACTCCCATTTACTCTCTCTAGTTTGGATTTGCATTCAATTCACTCAACTCATTTTGAGCATTGTGCATACATATATGGTTTTTGCTACTCATGCAGACCTCTATTATAGACCATAATAAGCTATTTGGGGTGTCACCTACATATGTATATGTACGGGCATACGTTGCAGATAGGAGTTCCGCGCCACGCCCCCTGCTGCCCACAAAATTATGAAAAACCAATTTTTTACTCATTTTTTTTTCTTTCAATTTCAAGCGCAGTTTCAAGAAAAAAAAGGCTAATAATGTTCTTCAAATCTTGTTCTGAAAAATCATTTATGCATTCTTGTTCACACGAAAGAAGCTGGATTACCTCAATGGAAAGGGAAAGATTTTTATGTTTTTTTAAGCGTCGCGACAAATTGAGGGAACAAAATTATTGGATCTGATGTATCCAAAGCTCGTTTAAACACATCGCCCAAGGATTCAAATCGGCTTTGCTTTCTGGAGTGATGAAGTCTATAAATTTTGCTGCGGGACTCAGACGCCGTATTTTCCATGATTTGCCTTGAGTGCACAATAATCTTATGGACAGTTGGTGTCATGGGCAGCCATGGATAACTGTCCACAATCAATTCGCCAGTTTGGTGACAACATATAAAAATGATCCTCAAATTGTAGATAATTTGTTGATTAACTCCAGCTATGTTTTGAAGTTTGCAAATGCGCGATGTGCGGTGTTACCGGTATTTGTATTTCCAAAACTCGCTTCGGCTTAGCGACCTTCATTCAATGCGAGTTTTGCCCAAAACATTTCCTGTATATTTGCCTTTCGTTTTAGCATCGGGTGCTTGTCACATGGAGTAGCAACTCGCACATTTTTGTAACTCCAGCTTATACCCAGCATGCAAGATGAACTCAAAAATTCGTATCCAGCAATGCAGTGGGCTTTCTCCATATTTCAGATTGTCTAAAACTGGCGCAAATTTGAAGCACTTGAATTTTTATTTCCAAGGAAAATTATTTGGTTTGAGTTGCATATGGGGCATGATTGAAATGATTTTGTGTCCGTTAAAGAATTGAGAACTTTTCCATCAATGGCAGTGAGATAAGGACTGAATCTTACATATACAATTTGTAATTTGATGTCCTTGTTCTCTTTTAAAATGGGTTCTTTTGTTTCTTTGAGAAACTCCGCTTTTAGTAGACGACAAAACCTAATAGACTGTGGGGCGCGATTGTTCCACAACAAATTTCCGGATGAGTCTATCAGTCGAAGACGCATTATGGTGGTGGCAAAAAGGCGTATGCTTGGTTATAATTCGCCTGTCCAGTACTTCCATCGGATCCATAACTGAATATGAGCTCTGCAGATACAAAATCAGTGTGCTGATTGGCCAATACAGCATGGATAACATCTTCTTGAAGTGTCACAATCCGAAAAGTCGTGTGTTCCAAAAGGTCTTGCAGAGAGACCTTGGCTACAGTCTCTGATACATCAATTTTGACTGGTCTGCATTGCTTCTTTTGCTCTGCCACATTTATATAAATTAGGTTAATATCCACATTTCTCTTAGAAATGTCACCTCGAATAGCACAACGCTGCTCCTTGGTCAACCCTTGATCCAAAATCAACGCCAATGCTTCATCTTTGGACGCACTTATAGGCTGATCAATGGGCTTTGTCAACCTTCCCTGACTTGTTTGGTTTTCCGGGGTACTTGCAAGTATTGGAAGAACTGCAGCAAGATCATGCCATCCTTCTTTCCGGGAAGCTGCGATTGCGGCATGAGCAAGAAAGAAAACATCATCCATCACCTTGGAATTTGGATAGTTTCGCCGCTTGCAATTGTTGAGCTCTTTCGCCTTTCCATCCAAATGAAATTAGAAAGAACTTACGGTGGCTCCACATGGGCCAAGAGCCATAGAGACAGCAGAAGACACTGCATCTGCATCGTGATTAATTTTCAGTTATCGCTTACTCTTTTATTCCGAAATATATGTATGTGATTCCCATATGCTTTGCTTTACAGTGAAGGCCTACTTGGACATACAGTCGCCTCTTGCAGTGCCGCAGATCCAATAGAATCCAATTTATTATTTGCACTTGATGTGCTCCACGCTCCACAATGCAGTGCCATTTCCGCACTTCCCTCTATTCAATTCACATTTAATCTAATATTCAATTAATAAGAAAAACTACGATTTATTTCTTATTTTGCTGGCAACCTATCGGTTAAATATCGGCACCGTGCCAAGCGATTCAGAATATCGCCTGGCCAAGGAATAGGTACACAGCACCGCATTTACCTTGCGAATGGCGAATAAAAGACGCAATGAGAGACGAGAGATGTGTACTACATAACATTTTTTGCGTTTTATTTTATTCTATTCGATTAATGAACTAATTATTAGTTGTTTGAGTTCCGCCTGTCACTCCGGATCAGATTTCGGCTCAATCTCCGGCTGTGTCTTAACGTCGTAAGGTTATATCTGATAAATCGGAATATGGAAAAACAATAAAGGCGGTAACAATAGAGAGATTTCCAATGCTGACAAGAGAGCAATTTTAAGAGAGGCATCGAACTCTCTTGACTTTACAGAGAAGATCAGAGCAAAAGTTTGTGTTACAGCGAGCTTATCTACGATTCAGAGAGTGATAAAGACTTCCCAACATTTAAAGAGACTGAGACTACTAAGCTTTTTTAATAGCTGTTGAATTTAATAAAGTTTTTTGATAGAATATATTGGTAGGCGAAAGCGAAAGTAGGTTATGCAGTATGACGATCAGCTAGAAGAGGACAGGCGGACCGAATTGCCCGTGCCCCAATGCAAGCGATAGAGAGAACGATAGAAGCTCTGTCTGATGCTGAGCCGAGTACGAGCGATGGATGGAGAGAGAGAGAGAGAGAGAGAGAGCACGCGGGAGAACAGCATAGATGCTGCAGCTGTTGTAGCGAAACAAAGAAGATGATATAAAGAGGCGAAAGACCGGCTGCTGCCCTGCGTAAGCAATTACAATATTGATATACATATGTATATGTATATACAGTGGGCAGTCGAAATAGGTAGAGCTACGTTATGTTGCCCCACTAACTATCATATAAAGATTTTACGACCAAATATCGGGCAGGGAAACCCGATAGTGCCCAAGATAGCAAG
Source organism: Drosophila bifasciata (assembly GCA_009664405.1). Taxonomy (NCBI): domain Eukaryota; kingdom Metazoa; phylum Arthropoda; class Insecta; order Diptera; family Drosophilidae; genus Drosophila; species Drosophila bifasciata. The sequence continues at coordinate 14,201,305 of CM019041.1, forward strand.
AGGGACCACCCTATTAAGCCGACCACTAAGTTAAAAAACGATCTAAAAAATATCAGCAGCTATCACCACGGTCTGAAAATGCTTGAAACATAAAAAGATTGAGTGTCCGCAGTCCGCGAAAAGTTCCACTTTTGTCGGGAAAGCATATGGCAATAAGAATGCAGTATGCAGAACAGCACCTGCATTGACCCATAGAAAAATGGAGGAACATTGAGGAACAAAATGCTCTCGATCCTATGTACATAAGAAGACCACCTAATTCTGAATACAAGCCCCGATTCACATATAAAACGATTAAACAGGGAGGAACAAGCATCATGGTATGGGCATGTTTTTCATACTATGGAACAGGTCCAATACATTGGATCAGATCGATTATGGATCAAAATATGTATGTTGATATACTGGAAACAGTGATGCTGCCTTATGCAGAATACGAAATGCCGTTGTTTTGGGTCTTTCAGCAGGACAACGACCCAAACACACACCAGCAGAAAAGCTCGAAGGTGGTTCGCCAGACATTCAATTAATTCAATGTATTGGCCTTCTCCGTCGCCAGATTCAAGCCCCATCGAAAATCTTTGGACTGATGTTGAAAGCGATGTTGCTAAAGCGAAACCGAAGAACATCAAAACTCTTCTGGCTTCCGTGCAGGAGTCATGCAGCAATATCTCCCAAACAAAGGTGCGAAAATTTGGTAAATTCAATCCTTCAATTTGGATGGATGTGGATGCCATGAATTGAACTGACATCAAATTTTACGCACTGTTGTAATGACAATTTGAGACGTCTTCTTAGATCGTATGGTAGAGTGTGAGTGCTTAAACTAAAGAAAAAACCCCCACTTAACAATGCCCGAAAACAGACTTGGAATTCTGATTTGCGCAACGTGGTCTTTTCGGATGAAAAAAATGTAATTTAGAAGGACCCGACGGGCACAACTACTATTTCCATGATCTAAGGAAGGAAGAGCACCAGTTGGATCGTCTTCATAGTCGGGTGGGAGGCGTGATGGTGTGGGGTGCTATCTCCCACTATGGCCAATGTGAACTCCAGTTTTGGACACAAAATATAAATGCAAAGGCGTATAAAAATGTACTTGAAAGTGCATTTCCGTATTTTAAAAAATTTATTTGGGAATTTACCATGGTGTTTTCAACATGTGTTCGCGCTCGTATTCCGTCGTCCCAAATTCCGGGAGGGGCCGCGACGCTACCTAGATTGTCCAACCCTGGTGGGGACCAGGGGAAAAAAAAATAAGCATGAGGAAGCAACTTTTGAAGGCATTGGGAATAAAGCTATTCGTTTTTAAGACACGTTGGATATCTGACACCGTCGAGGAAACCATTCCTTTTAAAAACTTGCCGCTATATATAGCTAACTTTCATCTACCTTACCGTGTAAAACTGATAATAATTTTATCATGTCAGACGCACTATCCTTACCGCCACCTGCACCTGCCGCCCCGGCTTCAAAGAGGCAGAAGTCGAAGAAGAAGACAAGTAGAGATGAAAATCGTATGGAAAATCATCGTGAGAAGACAGGAACCAAAACTGTCCAAGACATGAAATCCGCTCTATTTGAGAAGCTGTTCTTTGGTTATACGAACGTAACAACCGCAATGAAGAATATCGAACTAAACCAAACGTTACGCACAGTTCACTTACCAATAGCAACGCGCTCAATCGGATTCATGATTCAGAACATGGCAACCAAGTTTCAACAACTTTCAGTCATGCAACCAGATGAGCTTTCTGCACTTGTCCACTCTCTTTATCGAATAACACTATATCAAGTAGAGTTAAAGATGGAGAAGGCTATGGAGCTGCAACATTCAAGGAATTTGAATATCAACTCTTTTGAGGACGCCTTTGTGCCAGGAGATGTCACTAAAGCTTTAAAAGGTCTTGGAGCTGGATTTGCTCCCTTAGTGAATTATGTATCGGCTGTCGGTTACTTTAAGACCACAACTGCCGCTTACCTACCTAGGCATCCAAGGATTACATCTTGTTGTGATCCGCTTCATGTGAGGATACATGAATTGAGGCGATTAGTTGCAACTCTCGCAAGCAATGGATTGGCTGGAAATGAGGATCGCGTCTACTTTCGTGATCATAACCCTATACCTGGAGCTATTTGGTCGACTCGAGCTCCTAGGCGTGATGCTGATGGCGAAGAAGCTCTTCGTTTAGTTTGGCTTTCAAATGCCGATGAAATCATGCCTGCGGTCTATGGTATTGCAGAGGTCAGAAACGATATTTCTGTCGTTGCTGCGGCTGTAGAGAAGATAGGACGGAAGTACCCTAAGTACGTTAGTTCAGGAGGCATCATTTATGATGCGCATGGATCTATGTGCCAATTAGTTTCAACTGGAATTGGTGAATTGGCCTGTCCTTCAATGCTTCGCAACCATTATGTGAACATAACAGGCGAACATGATCGTTTCTGGACACCAGCTGGACTCTCAGACCCTGAGTTCTACATGGGCGTAATTTACCTGTTTGGTGAAATTTGCTCTAGCTGGATAACTGTACCTGAATGTCAAAACATTCGCACTCAGGAGGTTGCCGTCGCTGACTCGTCTATCGAGTACGCATCTGTACTACAAAACCTGCTCAACTGATCACGTTTCTGGAAAATAACGATGATGGGGATGATGCCGGTCCAGCAGCTCTAAATGGTGGTGTCCAAAACTTTGGTTTTCGATGCCGACGATAAGAAATAAACAGCCGTTCAAATTCAGTTCATTTAATGCACTGGTCGCAGCCAGCGATGCAAACGGTCGCCCCACTCTCTCAGGCAGCCGCTATAACATTTTGGGAGAGTTATAACAGCGACTGAGCGTGAGGCTTATAACAGCGACTGAGCGTGATCTAACTTTACTCTTATATTATTGTACTCCAACATTCCAACTCCAACATTCCGGCCCCGTTGAAGGCCTCCGGCGCTTTAACCATCAATTGGCAATTTTGCAAGTTTTCGAATTGCCCGTTTAATAACGCCTGCGGACGTTTGCACCTCTGCCACGCGTACCTTGCCATCTTCTCCTGCCGTTGTTGCCACCACTCGCCCTGTGGTCCACTTCTGAGGCGGTGTGTTGTCCTCGTGGACGAGCACCAGGCATCCTGCCTCGAGGTTCGGCCCTTCGGTGGACCACTGCTGCCGCTGCTGCAGGCTGGCCAGGTAGTCCCTGGACCAGCCCTGCCAAAACTGACGCTTGAGCGCGGACAGCATGCGCCACCGCTTCAAAAACGCGAAGCTGCCCTTGCTGCAACTGTCGTCTTGCGCGGACTCGGGCGGCAGCGAAAGAAGCGGCTGCCCGATGAGCAGGTGCCCTGGCGTCAGGGCCTCTCCATCGCTGGGGTCGTTGCCTGGCGAAGCGATTGGCCGGGAGTTGAGGATGGCCTCTACCTCGACCAGGTGTGTGCTCAGCTCGTCCGCGGTGAGCTTGGCGTTCCCGACTCCTCGGATCAGCCGTTGTTTGGCCGCCTTGACTGCCGCCTCCCACAGCACATTCTGTGGCGGGGTCAGAAAAATGAGATCATCGAGCTGATTGGAAGATGCTCATCGTTCCAGAAGCTGCTTCGGATCATGGCGTATGATCGGTTCATTCAAGGTGGTAATCGCAGTCGAGACGTGGTTGTGTCAGCTAAGGAACTGAAGGTTTCGTTCCTTAGACTGGTACAGGTAGTCCAAAGATGTGAACTGGGACCAGAATTCCTCAAACTGGATAAGTCGGAAATTTTGTCTCCACATCTTCAGCGACTCAGCCCGTTCATACATACGAGCGAACTTGGCGGAGTCACCTTCCGACTGATGCGTGTTGGGGAAGGTTGCTGCACGCAGAAATTCCATACGATGCGAAGTTTCCTCTACTTCTGTCCCAAAAATCGCAGTTCGTGACACTGTTTCTACGCCATTTGCATCGTGCTCATTATCATGCAGGTGCAAAGGTAATGGTTTCCCTTTTAAGAGAGCAGATTTGGCTAGTGAACGCCCGTGAAGCGTGCACAAGAATCGTGAGGAATTGTGTGCACTGTTTCCGATACAAGCCCATCCTCATGGGGCAGATCATGGGAAACCTGCCAGCTGACCGAGTGCGAAGAGCTCGTCCCTTCCTAATTTGTGGGGTAGATTTCTGCGGTCCATTTCAGGTGTCGCTCAAGATTCGAGGCAACCCCCCATTAAGACCTATGTAGCCGTGTTCGTTTGTTTTGCGTCAAAGGCTGTTCACCTAGAATTAGTAGTCGACCTATCAACTGATAGTTTTTGTGTGTTTTCAAAAGGTTCGTCGGGAGGAGAGGACTTCCGGAGAAGGTATACAGCGACAACGCCACCAACTTCGTGGGCGCGAGCCGAGTGCTGGAAGAGCTTCACGCAGCCTTTCGGAGGGACCAGGATCGGCTCAGGACCTACGCAGCTCAACACGGCGTCGAGTGGTGTTTTATACCACCGAGAGCACCGCACTTCGGCGGGCTGTGGGAGGCGGCAGTCAAGGCGGCCAAACAACGGCTGATCCGAGGAGTCGGGAACGCCAAGCTCACCGCGGACGAGCTGAGCACACACCTGGTCGAGGTAGAGGCCATCCTCAACTCCCGGCCAATCGCTTCGCCAGGCAACGACCCCAGCGATGGAGAGGCCCTGACGCCAGGGGCACCTGCTCATCGGGCAGCCGCTTCTTTCGCTGCCGCCCGAGTCCGCGCAAGACGACAGTTGCAGCAAGGGGCAGCTTCGCGTTTTGAAGCGGTGGCGCATGCTGTCCGCGCTCAAGCGTCAGTTTTGGCAGGGCTGGTCCAGGGACTACCTGGCCAGCCTGCAGCAGCGGCAGCAGTGGTCCACCGAAGGGCCGAACCTCGAGGCAGGATGCCTGGTGCTCGTCCACGAGGACAACACACCGCCTCAGAAGTGGACCACAGGGCGAGTGGTGGCAACAACGGCAGGAGAAGATGGCAAGGTACGCGTGGCAGAGGTGCAAACGTCCGCAGGCGTTATTAAACGGGCAATTCGAAAACTTGCAAAATTGCCAATTGATGGTTAAAGCGCCGGAGGCCTTCAACGGGGCCGGAATGTTGGAGTTGGAATGTTGGAGTACAATAATATAAGAGTAAAGTTAGATCACGCTCAGTCGCTGTTATAAGCCTCACGCTCAGTCGCTGTTATAACTCTCCCAAAATGTTATAGCGGCTGCCTGAGAGAGTGGGGCGACCGTTTGCATCGCTGGCTGCGACCAGTGCATTAAATGAACTGAATTTGAACGGCTGTTTATTTCTTATCGTCGGCATCGAAAACCAAAGTTTTGGACACACCACCATTTAGAGCTGCTGGACCGGCATCATCCCCATCATCGTTATTTTCCAGAAACGTGATCAGTTGAGCAGGTTTTGTAGTACAGATGCGTACTCGATAGACGAGTCAGCGACGGCAACCTCCTGAGTGCGAATGTTTTGACATTCAGGTACAGTTATCCAGCTAGAGAAAATTTCACCAAACAGGTAAATTACGCCCATGTAGAACTCAGGGTCTGAGAGTCCAGCTGGTGTCCAGAAACGATCATGTTCGCCTGTTATGTTCACATAATGGTTGCGAAGCATTGAAGGACAGGCCAATTCACCAATTCCAGTTGAAACTAATTGGCACATAGATCCATGCGCATCATAAATGATGCCTCCTGAACTAACGTACTTAGGGTACTTCCGTCCTATCTTCTCTACAGCCGCAGCAACGACAGAAATATCGTTTCTGACCTCTGCAATACCATAGACCGCAGGCATGATTTCATCGGCATTTGAAAGCCAAACTAAACGAAGAGCTTCTTCGCCATCAGCATCACGCCTAGGAGCTCGAGTCGACCAAATAGCTCCAGGTATAGGGTTATGATCACGAAAGTAGACGCGATCCTCATTTCCAGCCAATCCATTGCTTGCGAGAGTTGCAACTAATCGCCTCAATTCATGTATCCTCACATGAAGCGGATCACAACAAGATGTAATCCTTGGATGCCTAGGTAGGTAAGCGGCAGTTGTGGTCTTAAAGTAACCGACAGCCGATACATAATTCACTAAGGGAGCAAATCCAGCTCCAAGACCTTTTAAAGCTTTAGTGACATCTCCTGGCACAAAGGCGTCCTCAAAAGAGTTGATATTCAAATTCCTTGAATGTTGCAGCTCCATAGCCTTCTCCATCTTTAACTCTACTTGATATAGTGTTATTCGATAAAGAGAGTGGACAAGTGCAGAAAGCTCATCTGGTTGCATGACTGAAAGTTGTTGAAACTTGGTTGCCATGTTCTGAATCATGAATCCGATTGAGCGCGTTGCTATTGGTAAGTGAACTGTGCGTAACGTTTGGTTTAGTTCGATATTCTTCATTGCGGTTGTTACGTTCGTATAACCAAAGAACAGCTTCTCAAATAGAGCGGATTTCATGTCTTGGACAGTTTTGGTTCCTGTCTTCTCACGATGATTTTCCATACGATTTTCATCTCTACTTGTCTTCTTCTTCGACTTCTGCCTCTTTGAAGCCGGGGCGGCAGGTGCAGGTGGCGGTAAGGATAGTGCGTCTGACATGATAAAATTATTATCAGTTTTACACGGTAAGGTAGATGAAAGTTAGCTATATATAGCGGCAAGTTTTAAAAGGAATGGTTTCCTCGACGGTGTCAGATATCCAACGTGTCTTAAAAACGAATAGCTTTATTCCCAATGCCTTCAAAAGTTGCTTCCTCATGCTTATTTTTTCCCCTGGTCCCCACCAGGGTTGGACAATCTAGGTAGCGTCGCGGCCCTCCCGGAATTTGGGACGACGGAATACGAGCGCGAACACATGTTGAAAACACCATGGTAAATTCCCAAATAAATTTTTAAAATACGGAAATGCACTTTCAAGTACATTTTTTATACGCCTTTGCATTTATATTTTGTGTCCAAAACTGGAGTTCACATTGGCCATAGTGGGGAGATAGCACCCACACCATCACGCCTCCCACCCGACTATGAAGACGATCCAACTGGTGCTCTTCCTTCCTTAGATCATGGAAATAGTAGTTGTGCCCGTCGGGTCCTTCTAAATTACATTTTTTCATCCGAAAAGACCACGTTGCGCAAATCAGAATTCCAAGTCTGTTTTCGGGCATTGTTAAGTGGGGGTTTTTTCTTTAGTTTAAGCACTCACACTCTACCATACGATCTAAGAAGACGTCTCAAATTGTCATTACAACAGTGCGTAAAATTTGATGTCAGTTCAATTCATGGCATCCACATCCATCCAAATTGAAGGATTGAATTTACCAAATTTTCGCACCTTTGTTTGGGAGATATTGCTGCATGACTCCTGCACGGAAGCCAGAAGAGTTTTGATGTTCTTCGGTTTCGCTTTAGCAACATCGCTTTCAACATCAGTCCAAAGATTTTCGATGGGGCTTGAATCTGGCGACGGAGAAGGCCAATACATTGAATTAATTGAATGTCTGGCGAACCACCTTCGAGCTTTTCTGCTGGTGTGTGTTTGGGTCGTTGTCCTGCTGAAAGACCCAAAACAACGGCATTTCGTATTCTGCATAAAGGCAGCATCACTGTTTCCAGTATATCAACATACATATTTTGATCCATAATCGATCTGATCCAATGTATTGGACCTGTTCCATAGTATGAAAAAACATGCCCATACCATGATGCTTGTTCCTCCCTGTTTAATCGTTTTATATGTGAATCGGGGCTTGTATTCAGAATTAGGTGGTCTTCTTATGTACATAGGATCGAGAGCATTTTGTTCCTCAATGTTCCTCCATTTTTTCTATGGGTCAATGCAGGTGCTGTTCTGCATACTGCATTCTTATTGCCATATGCTTTCCCGACAAAAGTGGAACTTTTCGCGGACTGCGGACACTCAATCTTTTTATGTTTCAAGCATTTTCAGACCGTGGTGATAGCTGCTGATATTTTTAGATCGTTTTTAACTTAGTGGTCGATATTTAATAGGGTGGTCCCTCTTGCTATCTTGGGCACTATCGGGTTTCCTGCCCGATATTTGGTCGTAAAATCTTTATATGATAGTTAGTGGGGCAACAAAACGTAGCTCTACCTATTTCGACTGCCCACTGTATATACATATACATATGTATATCAATATTGTAATTGCTTACGCAGGGCAGCAGCCGGTCTTTTCGCCTCTTTATATCATCTTCTTTGTTTCGCTACAACAGCTGCAGCATCTATGCTGTTCTCCCGCGTCTCTCTCTCTCTCTCTCTCTCCATCCATCGCTCGTACTCGGCTCAGCATCAGACAGAGCTTTCTATCGTTCTCTCTATCGCTTGCATTGGGGCACGGGCAATTCGGTCCGCCTGTCCTCTTCTAGCTGATCGTCATACTGCATAACCTACTTTCGCTTTCGCCTACCAATATATTCTATCAAAAAACTTTTATTAAATTCAACAGCTATTAAAAAAGCTTAGTAGTCTCAGTCTCTTTAAATGTTGGGAAGTCTTTATCACTCTCTGAATCGTAGATAAGCTCGCTGTAACACAAACTTTTGCTCTGATCTTCTCTGTAAAAGTCAAGAGAGTTCGATGCCTCTCTTTAAAATTGCTCTCTTGTCAGCATTGGAAATCTCTCTATTGTTACCGCCTTTATTGTTTTCCATATTCCGATTTATCAGATATAACCTTACGACGTTAAGACACAGCCGGAGATTGAGCCGAAATCTGATCCGGGTGACAGGCGGAACTCAAACAACTAATAATTAGTTCATTAATCGAATAGAATAAAAATAAAACGCAAAAAATGTTATGTAGTACACATCTCTCTCGTCTCTCATTGCGTCTTTTATTCGCCATTCGCAAGGTAAATGCGGTGCTGTGTACCTATTCCTTGGGCAGGCGGCGATATTCTGAAATCGCTTGGCACGGTGCCGATATTTAACCGATAGGTTGCCAGCAAAATAAGAAATAAATCGTAGTTTTTCTTATTAATTGAATATTAGATTAAATGTGAATTGAATAGAGGGAAGTGCGGAAATGGCACTGCATTGTGGAGCGTGGAGCACATCAAGTGCAAATAATAAATTGGATTCTATTGGATCTGCGGCACTGCAAGAGGCGACTGTATGTCCAAGTAGGCCTTCACAAAGCAAAAGCATATGGGAATCACATACATATATTTCGGAATAAAATTCAAGTGACATTTCAAATTTGCGCCAGTTTTAGACAATCTATATAATATGGAGCAAAAAGCCCACTGCATTGCTGGATACGAATTTTTGAGTTCATCTTGCATGCTGGGTATAAGCTGGAGTTACAAAATGTGCGAGTTGCTACTCCATGTGACAAGCACCCGATGCTAAAACGAAAGGCAAATATACAGGAAATGTTTTTGGGCAAAACTCGCATTGAATGAAGGTCGCTAAGCCGAAGCGAGTTTTGGAAATACAAATACCGGTAACACCGCACATCGCGCATTTGCAAACTTCAAAACATAGCTGGAGTTAATCAACAAATTATCTACAATTTGAGGATCATTTTTATATGTTGTCACCAAACTGGCTGATTGATTGTGGACAGTTATCCATGGCTGCCCATGACACCAACTGTCCATAAGATTATTGTGCACTCAAGGCAAATCATGGAAAATACGGCGTCTGAGTCCCGCAGCAAAATTTATAGACTTCATCACTCCAGAAAGCAAAGCCGATTTGAATCGCTTGGGCGATGTGTTTAAACGAGCTTTGGATACATCAGATCCAATAATTTTGTTCCCTCAATTTGTCGCGACGCTAAAAAAAAAACATAAAAATCTTTCCTTTCCATTGGGGTAATCCAGCTTCTTTCGTGTGAACAAGAATGCATAAATGATTTTTCAGAACAAGATTTGAAGAACATTATTAGCCTTCTTTTTCTTGAAACTGCGCTTGAAATTGAAAGAAAAAAAAATGAGTAAAAATTGGTTTTTTCATAATTTTGTGGGCAGCAGGGGGCGTGGCGCGGAACTCCTATCTGCAACGTATGCCCGTACATATACATATGTAGGTGACATAACCCTAAATAGCTTATTATGGTCTATAATAGAGGTCTGCATGAGTAGCAAAAACCATATATGTATGCACAATGCTCAAAATGAGTTGAGTGAATTGAATGCAAAAGCTAAACTGGAGTGAGTAAATGGGAGTGAATTACGTACAACTCTGTCGCACAAAGAATAGAGAAAACGAAACGAATCGAATGAAGAGAACACAGAAAACTGAGACGCTTCATTCGAATGATTCGAGTTGCAAAAACAAAACAAAAACGCGGACTACAAATACATACACAGACGTACGTACATGCATACAGACTTGTCGGCTTATTTTATTAAAAGGTGTCCATGTGTGCGTCCGAATGGACCGAATTCGTACGCAACAACTCGAATTACTTAAGTACACTACGCATTGCCAAAGTTTTTCAGTTCCCTTTTCGCTTCATTCGTTCTCACTCATTTTGTTCAACGTCTCAAGCTATGAAGCACAGCGCGTACTCATACTCATACAATGTCGTTTCATTTCTTGCATACCACTCAACTCATTCCAATTCAATCGACTCATGCAGATGTCTAGTCTATAACAACATAATAAAAAAAAGCCGCAGTGAAAAATCTCATTTGGCTTACTCACAATAATAAATGCCAGATAAAGTGGTAATTTTTCCCCATAGTGCGCACTGTAGGGACACTTTCCAAGTGAGAGCCGAAAACAATATACCCCAAGAATGTAGGGTAGCGCGTCACTTGCAAGTGACAAGAAAAAACAATATACCCTCAAAATAAGGGTAGCGCGTCTTTTGGCGATCCGTTTTGATCCAGGTCGGCAACGGAAATTCTCCCAACAAATACACAGCAAGCAACGGTGGATAAGCAAAAGCGAGAGACGAAAAGAATTCACCGGTGCAGCTGCTTGTATGTACTAGGTGGGGTGAAAAGTAACCTCCTTGAGAGCCAAATGCCGTTGTATCGCAAAGAAATTTTTTTCGATTGTAGTCCATTCTTATTTAGGCATACATTTAAAATTTCAGCGCGATACAGTAATTGGTTTTTTTTTGAAAAATTGTTCTAAAGAACGTGTTTGGCATTTTTGTGCGCAAAAAAAAAAAATTTTCGATTTTTCATGAAACATAATTTTTGAGAGACAAAACGGCGAAGGAACACAAAGAAAAGTTGTATACATATTATAGGAGTATTGCTCCTTCCGATTAAACTGTAAAATATTGGTTACGAGAGTTAATGGTGGACGAAACTCCACTGCTGCTGAGGTCCTTAGCGGGAGGCCCTCCGATGTGGTTACCCAAGACAAAGTAAAAAAAAATATACAAGAAATAGTGTTGGCAAATCGAAAAGTGAAGGTGCGTGAGCTAGCAGACACATCAAGGATTAATACTGAGCGCCAACGGATTTTTGGAGCGATATTTTGCATTTTAAAGCTATTCTGCTGCTGGGTGCCGCGTTTGCTGACTCCAGACCAATAACACGAACGCGAGCGAAGCTCGAATAAGTGTTCGGTTATGCAGAAATTGCTTCCCCATCCACTTTATTTGACTGTTTTGGTTCCCTCGGAATACTATCTCTTCCCAAACCTCAAAAGATGGCTGATTAATAAAAAATCTAGCTAACGCGAGGAGATCATCGACGTATTTTGAGCTATTTTGGAGTATTTTGGAGACCTTTCGGAAAACTACTATTCGGACGGGATGAAAAAATTGCAAAATTGCAGGAATAGGTGTATCGTCCTAAAAGAGAACAATATTGAATAAAATAAAAAAAAAATTTGAAAAAAAAATAGTTTTCCCTTAAAAGGAGGTTACTTTTCACCCCACCTAGTATGTATGTATTTAGGGAAGTAATTGTTATCCACCGCTGTTTGGGTTAACGATTCAACTTTTTAGTGAATTGGAAACGAGTGTGGAAAGGGGTCGCGACAGTGTTTGCGGTAAACGATGGTTTGATGGTGTTATGTATGCATGTGCATCAATTAATTAAATGCATGCAAATCGAACTCTACTATATCATACTTCTGTGCCAAGAATTGAAAGCGAGGTGCAATTGTTCCAGCACAAGACAATTTACATATCTATTTACGTACATACAGTATGTCAACTAATTGTTAGCAAAATGAGAAAAAGTCACAAAATTTCAACTTTAACATCATTATTTATTAGGAAATGCACTTGTTTTCATGTTCAGTCTTCCACAATATTTTTCTTAAACGTATTCTTAAATGAAATATGTAACAAAAAAAATAAAAAAAGATAAACAGAAACATAAAAATTCATAAAAACAAAAAAAAAACAGAAAATTTTAGCTGTCTATTTAGCGGTCCAGCCAGACCTCGAGCTTGAAGTCCCGGAAGCGGAGAGCCAACCCGAGGCGTCGGACGTCGTGTCCATGGTGTCTGACGATATCCTCGATCGCTACGAGTCCGACGCGAGCGACCTTGCCAGAGGTCTCGGACGTATCGACGTCGGGGAGGACGACGACTTCCCGGAGAGCGACGTCGACACGACAGTGGTGTAGGCGAGTCTCAGGAATGTCCCTGACACTCCTGCAGATAAACCTCCACCATTGTAAGGCAGCATGCGCTGCCTTATTGCTCCACCTAGCCCAAGGGTGGGGCCGACATAGTCCTCATTAAGGAACCCTGGATCGCTGGAAACAGGGTCTCCGGTTTGAGGACTCCTGACTATAAGCTTTACTTAGCTGACTCCCTGGTAAAATACGCACCTGCATTCTTGCAAAAGAGAACTGCACTTATTTTTGCTCCCAAATTTCAGCAATGAAGACCACACGGCGGTGAGCCTCGAAGGCCAGGAGCTCTCCCCTTCGCTACCGCCTTAACCTAACCTAACCCTAGGCAATTTTTGACCAATCCTATAGGAAGGCCTATTCGAGCGTCTAGAGACGATGCATTAGCTTTAATTTTGGATCAGAAATTGTCGATGGAGCAGTATTGCGCAATTAGAGAGGATGCAAAGAATAGAAGTGCTGACATATATCCTCTGTATAGAGATGTAGCTGAACAAAAAAATCATTGCAGACCGGATAATATTAAAATTGACGAAACTTTCGCTAAAGTGCCTTTGCAAGACCTTTTAAGTCATACGGCCAGTCGTATTGTTGAGCTGCAAGAGGACGTCATTATACATGCAATGAGTAGCCAGAACATAGATTTTTATCCGCGGATTTAATCTTGAACTGTGGATTCGATGGAAGTACCGTTCAGTCTAATTACAACCGGCAGATGTTGATAAAAGATCCGTTGTTGCAGACTCAAGCCTATTTGCCACAACAGTAACGCCTCTTAGATTGATTGAAGCTTCGGGACTTTTATTATGGAATAATCGAACTCCACAATCAATAAGATTTTGTCATCCACTTAAACTCGAGTTTTTGTAAGAAACAAAAGAATCCATATTAAAAAAGAGGATCTTGATATCAAAAAGGAATAGAAAACCTTATACCCTGCAAAATAATATTAAGCAACAAGAAATGCATTTATATAAAATTTCGATTGTATCTGACTATCATACATAGATGGAAAGGTGCTTAATGCATTAACAGAAACAAAATCGTTTCAAGACTGTCCAATATGTAATGCCACGCCAAAGGATTTCCTTGAAAATAAACATTTTAAGTGCCTTAAATTTGTGCCACTTCTGGACAATTTAAAATATGGATTAAGCCCACTACATTGCTGGATAAGATGTTTTGAATTTGTCTTGCATGTCGGCTATAAGCTAACTTTTAGAAAAATGGCGAGTGGTAACAGCTCTGGACAAAAAAAGTGCTAGCTGATTAGAAAAAACAAAATTTTCAGCACATGTTTTGGGAGAGGCTATCGTTAAAACTTGGTCAGCCAAAACAAAATGGATCTGTGGCAATACAAATAATGGAAACACAGCACGGCGAGCTTTCAACGACTTTGTTGCATTTTCTGAAATTACTGGATTTGACCAGCAATTAGTTAAAAATCTTAGAACAACATTAATATGTTTGTCATGTGAACTTCCGATTCATTTAGATAAATTTGAACAATATTGCTTTAAAACTGGAGACAGATTATGGAAAATACTGTACTTCCTGTAAGCTATTTTGGCGAAGAAGCAATTTAAAACGAGAGAGAACGTACGGAGTCGCTTCGAACGCGACTCTACTTTTATACCCGTACTCAGTGATTTATGTGGAATTTTAAAATTTTTTATCAGTTTTTACATTTTACATTTTTTGCTACATCTGTCATCGACATCTACATCTACATCATCTACATCAGTTCCCACAACAACACACGTACACTGCACGAGGCAGCATGTTTGAGCGTGAGTGTTCGTGTGTGAGAGAAGCTGCAGCCACAATCAACCCCAATAAATGATTTATGTTGCTGGAGTGGGGGAATTGCTTCTGAAAATTCATTTGATCATTGTGGCTACAATAATGATCCGATCTGAACCAAATTCGGGAATCTGGTAGATATGGTCATTCTCTACAAAACTGCATTTTTATTTTTTTCTATCTTCAAAATTGTGGATTTTCGTCTTTTGGGGGCGGAAGGGGGCGTGGCGAAATTTTGAAATACACTTGTTCAGGTTTGGTATCACAGGAGTCTTGGCCAAAAGTTTGGTTGCTCTAGCTCTTATAGTCTCTGAGATCCAGGCTACACAAAATACAAAAAAACCAAATCGACTCGATTTTGTGTGAGTGCGAAAGGGATGGAGCGAAGTTTTTGCGTATATTTGCCTCTATTGTGGCTATATTAATGATCCGATCCGATTCAGATTTGGGCCCCTGATAGATATGGGCTGTCTCTATGATTCTGCATTTTTAGTTTTGTGTTATTTTTCAAAATTGTGGCCGCCACAGATGTGCGCCCTTTGTGGGGGCGGAAGTGGGCGGGGCGAAATTTTGAAACTTTTTCTAGGAGTGAGAGTACACATCAGTCTGGAAAAAATTTGGTTGCTCTATCTCTTTTAGCCTTCGAGCAATGGGCGACAAACAAGACGGACGGACGGACAGACGGACAGACAGGGCTATATCGACTCGGCTATTGATGCTGATCAAGAATATATATACTTTATATGGTCGGAAATTACTCCTTCTCTATGTTACGCACATCCACTTTTACCACAAATACAATATACCCTTTTACTCTTCGAGTACGGGTATAAATACATTTTTTATATGTGGGCAGCAACACGACCACTTTTCCAAAAATGTTTCTGGGGGTGTATAACATTAATCAAAAAACCGGATCGAAAAATCTTGCTTAGTTTAAAAGTTATTAATTAATCCCCGAAAAATGCAGTCGTACATACACATGCCCGTCCAGCTTGACATACAAAAATTGCTGCAGTAGCGACCTACCTACTGTAAAGACCTAGACGTCTTAACAGACCTTCCCTCATCATACACCACGCGAACAAGGACAGGCCAAGGACAAGGAAAGTGGCACCTAGACTTAGGAAATGCAGAGCAAAAAATTTGTACAAGAAACTGAAAGCTAGAGCCATACATATGTATATTAAGCAGGGAGGGCGAAGTGTAATAGTTTGGGCCTGCTTCTCCTACTATGGAGTAGGTCCAATACATTGTATAAAAACAATCATTGATCAGCACGTGTACGTGAATGTCATGGAGACAGTAATGCTACCGTTTGCAGAATATGAAATGCCGCTCGTATGGGTCTTTCAACAGGACAATGACGACACCAAACACACCAGCAAGAAAGCAAAGGAATGTTTCAGGGCAAAATCTGTGAACGTTTTGGAGTGGCCTGCTCAGTCGCCTGACCTGAATCCCATCGAAAATCTTTGGTCTGACATCAAGAAGGCAGTTGTTGCTTCCAAGTCAACCACTATCGGATCATTTTGGGAAGAAATTAAAGACTCCTGGTCAAAAATTCCCTAAAACGATTCCAAGACTTAGTTGATTCCATGTCAAGACACTGCGCAGCTGTTATTGTCAGTAAAGGGCACTGTACTAAATATTAAATTATGCATATAGATTTAGTATCAATAGTTCAAAATAGTTCACTAATGAATTCGTTCATAATTCGTTCAATAAAAGTTTCTTAATAACTTAAAAACGTTTGACAACAAAAATAATTTCTTTGTATTCCCAGGTTTGTAAGAGTCTCCCATTTCTAAAAATGTTCCTAAAGTTTCATTAAAGTTAAAAATGTGAGTTGGACAATTACATATGTATATAAAAAATTGCTTGTGGTGGTGGTGCTATTTTTTCACAGCTGTACATACAGACATTTGTGGGCATTGCTGAAGAAAAAGGGTTGGTAAACGTCGTCCGACTTCAAAACCACAGTTGATACAATCAATAAATGAGGAGTGGCAAAAAATACCGGAGTATTATGATATAAAAGAACTTATATCCTCGATGTCGCGTCGCCTAACGGCTGTTATAGATGCCAATGGCGGGCATACAAAATATTAGCCAATTATTGAACATCGTTGAAAAGATATAGCGTCTTTAAGATTTAATGTTTGCATTTTGCAAAGAATTAATAGACAGCTAAAATTTTCTGTTTTTTTTTTGTTTTTATGAATTTTTATGTTTCTGTTTATCTTTTTATTATTTTTGTTACATATTTCATTTAAGAATACGTTTAAGAAAAATATTGTGGAAGACTGAACATGAAAACAAGTGCATTTCCTAATAAATAATGATGTTAAAGTTGAAATTTTGTGACTTTTTTCTCATTTTGCTAACAATTAGTTGACATACTGTATGTACGTAAATAGATATGTAAATTGTCTTGTGCTGGAACAATTGCACCTCGCTTTCAATTCTTGGCACAGAAGTATGATATAGTAGAGTTCGATTTGCATGCATTTAATTAATTGATGCACATGCATACATAACACCATCAAACCATCGTTTACCGCAAACACTGTCGCGACCCCTTTCCACACTCGTTTCCAATTCACTAAAAGTTGAATCGTTAACCCAAACAGCGGTGGATAACAATTACTTCCCTAAATACATACATACATACAAGCAGCTGCACCGGTGAATTCTTTTCGTCTCTCTTTTTTGCTTATCCACCGTTGCTTGCTGTGTATTTGTTGGGAGAATTTCCGTTGCCGACCTGGATCAAAACGGATCGCCAAAAGACGCGCTACCCCTTATTTTGAGGGTATATTGTTTTTCTTGTCACTTGCAAGTGACGCGCTACCCTACATTCTTGGGGTATATTGTTTTCGGCTCTCACTTGGAAAGTGTCCCTACAGTGCGCACTATGGGGAAAAATTACCACTTTATCTGGCATTTATTATTGTGAGTAAGCCAAATGAGATTTTCACTGCGGCTTTTTTATTATGTTGTTATAGACTAGACATCTGCATGAGTCGATTGAATTGGAATGAGTTGAGTGGTATGCAAGAAATGAAACGACATTGTATGAGTATGAGTACGCGCTGTGCTTCATAGCTTGAGACGTTGAACAAAATGAGTGAGAACGAATGAAGCGAAAAGGGAACTGAAAACTTTGGCAATGCGTAGTGTACTTAAGTAATTCGAGTTGTTGCGTACGAATTCGGTCCATTCGGACGCACACATGGACACCTTTTTAATAAAATAAGCCGACAAGTCTGTATGCATGTACGTACGTCTGTGTATGTATTTGTAGTCCGCGTTTTTGTTTTGTTTTGCAACTCGAATCATTCGAATGAAGCGTCTCAGTTTTCTGTGTTCTCTCTTCATTCGATTCGTTTCGTTTTCTCTATTCTTTGTGCGACAGAGTTGTACGTAATTCACTCCCATTTACTCACTCCAGTTTAGCTTTGCATTCAATTCACTCAACTCATTTTGAGCATTGTGCATACATATATGGTTTTTTGCTACTCATGCAGACCTCTATTATAGACCATAATAAGCTATTTGGGGGTGTCACCTACATATGTATATGTACGGGCATACGTTGCAGATAGGAGTTCCGCGCCACGCCCCCTGCTGCCCACAAAATTATGAAAAACCAATTTTTTACTCATTTTTTTCTTTCAATTTCAAGCGCAGTTTCAAGAAAAAGAAGGCTAATAATGTTCTTCAAATCTTGTTCTGAAAAATCATTTATGCATTCTTGTTCACACGAAAGAAGCTGGATTACCTCAATGGAAAGGGAAAGATTTTTATGTTTTTTAAGCGTCGCGACAAATTGAGGGAACAAAATTATTGGATCTGATGTATCCAAAGCTCGTTTAAACACATCGCCCAAGGATTCAAATCGGCTTTGCTTTCTGGAGTGATGAAGTCTATAAATTTTGCTGCGGGACTCAGACGCCGTATTTTCCATGATTTGCCTTGAGTGCACAATAATCTTATGGACAGTTGGTGTCATGGGCAGCCATGGATAACTGTCCACAATCAATTCGCCAGTTTGGTGACAACATATAAAAATGATCCTCAAATTGTAGATAATTTGTTGATTAACTCCAGCTATGTTTTGAAGTTTGCAAATGCGCGATGTGCGGTGTTACCGGTATTTGTATTTCCAAAACTCGCTTCGGCTTAGCGACCTTCATTCAATGCGAGTTTTGCCCAAAACATTTCCTGTATATTTGCCTTTCGTTTTAGCATCGGGTGCTTGTCACATGGAGTAGCAACTCGCACATTTTGTAACTCCAGCTTATACCCAGCATGCAAGATGAACTCAAAAATTCGTATCCAGCAATGCAGTGGGCTTTCTCCATATTTCAGATTGTCTAAAACTGGCGCAAATTTGAAGCACTTGAATTTTTTATTTCCAAGGAAAATTATTTGGTTTGAGTTGCATATGGGGCATGATTGAAATGATTTTGTGTCCGTTAAAGAATTGAGAACTTTTCCATCAATGGCAGTGAGATAAGGACTGAATCTTACATATACAATTTGTAATTTGATGTCCTTGTTCTCTTTTAAAATGGGTTCTTTTGTTTCTTTGAGAAACTCCGCTTTTAGTAGACGACAAAACCTAATAGACTGTGGGGCGCGATTGTTCCACAACAAATTTCCGGATGAGTCTATCAGTCGAAGACGCATTATGGTGGTGGCAAAAAGGCGTATGCTTGGTTATAATTCGCCTGTCCAGTACTTCCATCGGATCCATAACTGAATATGAGCTCTGCAGATACAAAATCAGTGTGCTGATTGGCCAATACAGCATGGATAACATCTTCTTGAAGTGTCACAATCCGAAAAGTCGTGTGTTCCAAAAGGTCTTGCAGAGAGACCTTGGCTACAGTCTCTGATACATCAATTTTGACTGGTCTGCATTGCTTCTTTTGCTCTGCCACATTTATATAAATTAGGTTAATATCCACATTTCTCTTAGAAATGTCACCTCGAATAGCACAACGCTGCTCCTTGGTCAACCCTTGATCCAAAATCAACGCCAATGCTTCATCTTTGGACGCACTTATAGGCTGATCAATGGGCTTTGTCAACCTTCCCTGACTTGTTTGGTTTTTTCCGGGGTACTTGCAAGTATTGGAAGAACTGCAGCAAGATCATGCCATCCTTCTTTCCGGGAAGCTGCGATTGCGGCATGAGCAAGAAAGAAAACATCATCCATCACCTTGGAATTTGGATAGTTTCGCCGCTTGCAATTGTTGAGCTCTTTCGCCTTTCCATCCAAATGAAATTAGAAAGAACTTACGGTGGCTCCACATGGGCCAAGAGCCATAGAGACAGCAGAAGACACTGCATCTGCATCGTGATTAATTTTCAGTTATCGCTTACTCTTTTATTCCGAAATATATGTATGTGATTCCCATATGCTTTGCTTTACAGTGAAGGCCTACTTGGACATACAGTCGCCTCTTGCAGTGCCGCAGATCCAATAGAATCCAATTTATTATTTGCACTTGATGTGCTCCACGCTCCCACAATGCAGTGCCATTTCCGCACTTCCCTCTATTCAATTCACATTTAATCTAATATTCAATTAATAAGAAAAACTACGATTTATTTCTTATTTTGCTGGCAACCTATCGGTTAAATATCGGCACCGTGCCAAGCGATTCAGAATATCGCCTGGCCAAGGAATAGGTACACAGCACCGCATTTACCTTGCGAATGGCGAATAAAAGACGCAATGAGAGACGAGAGATGTGTACTACATAACATTTTTTGCGTTTTATTTTATTCTATTCGATTAATGAACTAATTATTAGTTGTTTGAGTTCCGCCTGTCACTCCGGATCAGATTTCGGCTCAATCTCCGGCTGTGTCTTAACGTCGTAAGGTTATATCTGATAAATCGGAATATGGAAAAACAATAAAGGCGGTAACAATAGAGAGATTTCCAATGCTGACAAAGAGAGCAATTTTAAGAGAGGCATCGAACTCTCTTGACTTTACAGAGAAGATCAGAGCAAAAGTTTGTGTTACAGCGAGCTTATCTACGATTCAGAGAGTGATAAAGACTTCCCAACATTTAAAGAGACTGAGACTACTAAGCTTTTTTAATAGCTGTTGAATTTAATAAAGTTTTTTGATAGAATATATTGGTAGGCGAAAGCGAAAGTAGGTTATGCAGTATGACGATCAGCTAGAAGAGGACAGGCGGACCGAATTGCCCGTGCCCCAATGCAAGCGATAGAGAGAACGATAGAAGCTCTGTCTGATGCTGAGCCGAGTACGAGCGATGGATGGAGAGAGAGAGAGAGAGAGCACGCGGGAGAACAGCATAGATGCTGCAGCTGTTGTAGCGAAACAAAGAAGATGATATAAAGAGGCGAAAGACCGGCTGCTGCCCTGCGTAAGCAATTACAATATTGATATACATATGTATATGTATATACAGTGGGCAGTCGAAATAGGTAGAGCTACGTTATGTTGCCCCACTAACTATCATATAAAGATTTTACGACCAAATATCGGGCAGGGAAACCCGATAGTGCCCAAGATAGCAAGAGGGACCACCCTATTAAGCCGACCACTAAGTTAAAAAACGATCTAAAAATATCAGCAGCTATCACCACGGTCTGAAAATGCTTGAAACATAAAAGATTGAGTGTCCGCAGTCCGCGAAAAGTTCCACTTTTGTCGGGAAAGCATATGGCAATAAGAATGCAGTATGCAGAACAGCACCTGCATTGACCCATAGAAAAATGGAGGAACATTGAGGAACAAAATGCTCTCGATCCTATGTACATAAGAAGACCACCTAATTCTGAATACAAGCCCCGATTCACATATAAAACGATTAAACAGGGAGGAACAAGCATCATGGTATGGGCATGTTTTTCATACTATGGAACAGGTCCAATACATTGGATCAGATCGATTATGGATCAAAATATGTATGTTGATATACTGGAAACAGTGATGCTGCCTTATGCAGAATACGAAATGCCGTTGTTTTGGGTCTTTCAGCAGGACAACGACCCAAACACACACCAGCAGAAAAGCTCGAAGGTGGTTCGCCAGACATTCAATTAATTCAATGTATTGGCCTTCTCCGTCGCCAGATTCAAGCCCCATCGAAAATCTTTGGACTGATGTTGAAAGCGATGTTGCTAAAGCGAAACCGAAGAACATCAAAACTCTTCTGGCTTCCGTGCAGGAGTCATGCAGCAATATCTCCCAAACAAAGGTGCGAAAATTTGGTAAATTCAATCCTTCAATTTGGATGGATGTGGATGCCATGAATTGAACTGACATCAAATTTTACGCACTGTTGTAATGACAATTTGAGACGTCTTCTTAGATCGTATGGTAGAGTGTGAGTGCTTAAACTAAAAAAACCCCCACTTAACAATGCCCGAAAACAGACTTGGAATTCTGATTTGCGCAACGTGGTCTTTTCGGATGAAAAAATGTAATTTAGAAGGACCCGACGGGCACAACTACTATTTCCATGATCTAAGGAAGGAAGAGCACCAGTTGGATCGTCTTCATAGTCGGGTGGGAGGCGTGATGGTGTGGGGTGCTATCTCCCACTATGGCCAATGTGAACTCCAGTTTTGGACACAAAATATAAATGCAAAGGCGTATAAAAATGTACTTGAAAGTGCATTTCCGTATTTTAAAAATTTATTTGGGAATTTACCATGGTGTTTTCAACATGTGTTCGCGCTCGTATTCCGTCGTCCCAAATTCCGGGAGGGCCGCGACGCTACCTAGATTGTCCAACCCTGGTGGGGACCAGGGGAAAAAAAAATAAGCATGAGGAAGCAACTTTTGAAGGCATTGGGAATAAAGCTATTCGTTTTTAAGACACGTTGGATATCTGACACCGTCGAGGAAACCATTCCTTTTAAAAACTTGCCGCTATATATAGCTAACTTTCATCTACCTTACCGTGTAAAACTGATAATAATTTTATCATGTCAGACGCACTATCCTTACCGCCACCTGCACCTGCCGCCCCGGCTTCAAAGAGGCAGAAGTCGAAGAAGAAGACAAGTAGAGATGAAAATCGTATGGAAAATCATCGTGAGAAGACAGGAACCAAAACTGTCCAAGACATGAAATCCGCTCTATTTGAGAAGCTGTTCTTTGGTTATACGAACGTAACAACCGCAATGAAGAATATCGAACTAAACCAAACGTTACACACAGTTCACTTACCAATAGCAACGCGCTCAATCGGATTCATGATTCAGAACATGGCAACCAAGTTTCAACAACTTTCAGTCATGCAACCAGATGAGCTTTCTGCACTTGTCCTCTCTTTATCGAATAACACTATATCAAGTAGAGTTAAAGATGGAGAAGGCTATGGAGCTGCAACATTCAAGGAATTTGAATATCAACTCTTTTGAGGACGCCTTTGTGCCAGGAGATGTCACTAAAGCTTTTTAAAAGGTCTTGGAGCTGGATTTGCTCCCTTAGTGAATTATGTATCGGCTGTCGGTTACTTTAAGACCACAACTGCCGCTTACCTACCTAGGCATCCAAGGATTACATCTTGTTGTGATCCGCTTCATGTGAGGATACATGAATTGAGGCGATTAGTTGCAACTCTCGCAAGCAATGGATTGGCTGGAAATGAGGATCGCGTCTACTTTCGTGATCATAACCCTATACCTGGAGCTATTTGGTCGACTCGAGCTCCTAGGCGTGATGCTGATGGCGAAGAAGCTCTTCGTTTAGTTTGGCTTTCAAATGCCGATGAAATCATGCCTGCGGTCTATGGTATTGCAGAGGTCAGAAACGATATTTCTGTCGTTGCTGCGGCTGTAGAGAAGATAGGACGGAAGTACCCTAAGTACGTTAGTTCAGGAGGCATCATTTATGATGCGCATGGATCTATGTGCCAATTAGTTTCAACTGGAATTGGTGAATTGGCCTGTCCTTCAATGCTTCGCAACCATTATGTGAACATAACAGGCGAACATGATCGTTTCTGGACACCAGCTGGACTCTCAGACCCTGAGTTCTACATGGGCGTAATTTACCTGTTTGGTGAAATTTGCTCTAGCTGGATAACTGTACCTGAATGTCAAAACATTCGCACTCAGGAGGTTGCCGTCGCTGACTCGTCTATCGAGTACGCATCTGTACTACAAAACCTGCTCAACTGATCACGTTTCTGGAAAATAACGATGATGGGGATGATGCCGGTCCAGCAGCTCTAAATGGTGGTGTCCAAAACTTTGGTTTTCGATGCCGACGATAAGAAATAAACAGCCGTTCAAATTCAGTTCATTTAATGCACTGGTCGCAGCCAGCGATGCAAACGGTCGCCCCACTCTCTCAGGCAGCCGCTATAACATTTTGGGAGAGTTATAACAGCGACTGAGCGTGAGGCTTATAACAGCGACTGAGCGTGATCTAACTTTACTCTTATATTATTGTACTCCAACATTCCAACTCCAACATTCCGGCCCCGTTGAAGGCCTCCGGCGCTTTAACCATCAATTGGCAATTTTGCAAGTTTTCGAATTGCCCGTTTAATAACGCCTGCGGACGTTTGCACCTCTGCCACGCGTACCTTGCCATCTTCTCCTGCCGTTGTTGCCACCACTCGCCCTGTGGTCCACTTCTGAGGCGGTGTGTTGTCCTCGTGGACGAGCACCAGGCATCCTGCCTCGAGGTTCGGCCCTTCGGTGGACCACTGCTGCCGCTGCTGCAGGCTGGCCAGGTAGTCCCTGGACCAGCCCTGCCAAAACTGACGCTTGAGCGCGGACAGCATGCGCCACCGCTTCAAAACGCGAAGCTGCCCTTGCTGCAACTGTCGTCTTGCGCGGACTCGGGCGGCAGCGAAAGAAGCGGCTGCCCGATGAGCAGGTGCCCTGGCGTCAGGGCCTCTCCATCGCTGGGGTCGTTGCCTGGCGAAGCGATTGGCCGGGAGTTGAGGATGGCCTCTACCTCGACCAGGTGTGTGCTCAGCTCGTCCGCGGTGAGCTTGGCGTTCCCGACTCCTCGGATCAGCCGTTGTTTGGCCGCCTTGACTGCCGCCTCCCACAGCCCGCCGAAGTGCGGTGCTCTCGGTGGTATAAAACACCACTCGACGCCGTGTTGAGCTGCGTAGGTCCTGAGCCGATCCTGGTCCCTCCGAAAGGCTGCGTGAAGCTCTTCCAGCACTCGGCTCGCGCCCACGAAGTTGGTGGCGTTGTCGCTGTATACCTTCTCCGGAAGTCCTCTCCTCCCGACGAACCTTTTGAAAACACACAAAAACTATCAGTTGATAGGTCGACTACTAATTCTAGGTGAACAGCCTTTGACGCAAAACAAACGAACACGGCTACATAGGTCTTAATGGGGGCCTGCCTCGAATCTTGAGCGACACCTGAAATGGACCGCAGAAATCTACCCCACAAATTAGGAAGGGACGAGCTCTTCGCACTCGGTCAGCTGGCAGGTTTCCCATGATCTGCCCCATGAGGATGGGCTTGTATCGGAAACAGTGCACACAATTCCTCACGATTCTTGTGCACGCTTCACGGGCGTTCACTAGCCAAATCTGCTCTCTTAAAAGGGGAAACCATTACCTTTGCACCTGCATGATAATGAGCACGATGCAAATGGCGTAGAAACAGTGTCACGAACTGCGATTTTTTGGGACAGAAGTAGAGGAAACTTCGCATCGTATGGAATTTCTGCGTGCAGCAACCTTCCCCAACACGCATCAGTCGGAAGGTGACTCCGCCAAGTTCGCTCGTATGTATGAACGGGCTGAGTCGCTGAAGATGTGGAGACAAAATTTCCGACTTATCCAGTTTGAGGAATTCTGGTCCCAGTTCACATCTTTGGACTACCTGTACCAGTCTAAGGAACGAAACCTTCAGTTCCTTAGCTGACACAAACCACGTCTCGACTGCGATTACCACCTTGAATGAACCGATTTACATACGCCATGATCCGAAGCAGCTTCTGGAACGATGAGCATCTTCCAATCAGCTCGATGATCTCATTTTTCTGACCCTTTGCCACAGAATGTGCTGCCACACTTTTCTTGTCTTCCGACCTTTCCATTTCTGGGGACAACTCAACCTGATGAAGACGCGGCCAATTCTCAGGACCACTAAGAAGAAAATGCGGCCCATTATTCCACAATGAGCACATTATACCGTCTACATCTGTTCCACGCGACACTAAGTCGGCTGGGTTTTGATCGGTGGGAACGTGACGCCAAATCACACCACTAGACAACTCCTGAATTTCAGCAACCCTATTGGCCACAAACGTTGCTAGCGTGGCTGGATCCCTTTCCAGCCAATACAAAGTGACTTGGGAATCCGACCAAAAATTCACGCTTTCAATTGCAAATTTGTCTAGCAGCAGCCGAACTTGAGCCCATAGCGTGGATAGAAGAAGCGCTGCACACAATTCCAGTCGTGGAATTGATTTGGTTTTGAGAGGAGATACTCGAGATTTTGCTGTAAGAAGTCGGGATACTACATTTTTGTCGTCCTTTGTACGGACATAAATACAGCATCCGTACGCATCACTTGATGCGTCAGCGAATCCGTGGACTTGGATGGAGGCATTATTGGCAAGACCAATAAAGCGAGGGATCGAGATCTTGTCTAGTTCGAACAAATTCTGCTTGAACCTGTTCCAACTCGTATGCAGACTCATGGGAACTGACTCGTCCCAATCCAACTTTTGCCTCCACAGATGCTGCAGTAGGATCTTTGCCCTGGTAATTAAGGGACATAGCAACCCTAATGGGTCAAACAATCGCGATGCAACTGACAATATGTTGCGCTTCGTCGGGGGTAATGAGTCAAATGAGTCGTCTAACTGATAGTGAAACAAATCAGTTTGCGGATTCCAACGAATCCCGAGTGTTTTAATGGAAGCGGAAGGGTCAAACTGAAGAGATTTTTCCTGTCCACTATCAGACAGCAGCTGGGTATGATTTGACGCCCATTTGGCCAACATGAACCCCCCAGCTTCCAGGACCTCACTAACTTCCTGCCGAATTCTTTCCAGCTCTTCCAGACAACTTGCTCCTGTCAGCATATCGTCAACGTAAAATCATTTGCTATGACTTGCGATGCCACAGGATGGGACTTAGCATAGACTTTTGCTAGCTCAACGAGACAGCGGATGGCCAAATATGGAGCTGAGGCTGTCCCATACGTGACAGTATTCAAACGATACGTCTGCACATCAATATTTGGGTTTTCCCTCCAAAGAATCAATTGGAAATTTCGATCTTCTTCAGCAACCTGCACTTGCCTATACATCTTGGAGATATCCGCTGTAAAGCGCAAAACGGTTTAATCGAAATCGTGCAAGAGTTGCAAAAGCTCCCTCTGAATAGTGGCTCCCACCATCAAAGTCTCGTTTAAAGAAATTGAAGTTGACGTTTTGCTCGATGCATCGAAGACTACGCGGAGCTTGGTGGTGCTACTATCAGGTCTCAGGACACATTGATGCGGAATATAGTAATGGTGTCCTGGTGGAGTGCCTGGAAGCAACGACATGTGACCAAGATTGAGATACTCTTTCATAAACTCCATATACATGTCATGCAGGGATTGATCACTCGCGATTCTGCGTTCCAGGGATAGAAAGCGGCGTTTTGCCGTCTCGAAAGAGAAACCCAAGACCTTGGGATTCACCTTAAACGGCAACTTTACTTCGAAACGACCCGACTCAAGCCTGCGGGATGTCTGCTTGAAGTTGCGTTCGCAAGCCAACTGTTCAGCTGTATGTACAGCCTTCGACTTCTCTGGGACATGTTCCAATTCCCCAAAAGCGCTCCACCAGAGAGTCGAGAGAACACGTATCGCTGCCGACAGCGTTATTGCATACAACATCCTGTTTTGATGCAGTATATTTTCCCGAAACAATCCAGCCTAACAGTGTTTTTGGATTGATGGATGTTCGAACTTGGCTTTTTATTTGGCCTACACATATCAATTCGAAGAAGGTTTCTGCCCCTAGCAGTAAGTCGACCTTAGCGGGCTTGAAAAACTGTGGGTCTGCCAGTTCAAGGTTTGCTGGGATATTCCACTGGGCGAAATTTACGACATGGTCGGGTTGGTATGTGCAAATTGACCGTAATACCCAAAAATCGGTAGCAAAATTATGAGCGTTGACACGAGATTTGACGCACGTGTGAACCTTGTTCTTTACGACGGACGAACTTTTTCCAACAGTTGTGATACTAAGGCATGATTCGTCACGGTGCAGTCTTAGGCGCTGTGCGAGATCCTCGGACATAAAATTTATTTGGGAGCCGGAATCTAGCAGTGGCCTAGCATATTGAAACTGTCCGGACCGATCTTTCACCTTCACTACTGCCGTCGCGAGAATCACTTGGTCAGTACTTGCCACATGGCTAGAGTAGGCCATTGGGTTTTCAGAAACTGAGGGCTGTTCCACAGAAGCTGTACCAGACGTACTTTGCTGTGACTCTACCCCGTATCGGTGAAGCAGCGTATTATGGGACTTGGAGCACACTCTACATTTTGCTATCTTGCACTTCGAAACTGTGTGACCTGGCTTCAAACAATTTATGCACAAGCGAAGTTGCTTGGTGATATTAAAACGTTGAAGAACAGGAAGAGCACTAAACCCTTGACAACTGCTTATGATATGATTGGTCGCTGAACAATAGCTACACTTCGACTCGGCGCGCCGATCAGACTTTGCACAGGAGAAGGAAGACTTCGTGTGTCCCTTGCTTATCTCTGGTTTACCTTTTCCCTTACTCCTTGTTGACTCTTCAGCTGCCAGATGCTGATAGCGCCGATTCAACTGGGATGCGCAATCGGACCACGACGGCAATTTGTCGTAATCCAACTGCTCCTCGAATCGTGCTTTCGTGTGCTGGTCTACCTTGGACATTGCTATGTGAATCAACAATGCACTATTTATGTCCTTCTCACTTCCCAACGATTGCAGAGAGGAGTAGAGGGCAGACACCGTGTCAATCAGGGACCTCAGGCATGAAGCAGAGGGTTTTGTTATTTGGGGAATGTCGAACAACTGTGAGATGGTGTCGAAAAAGATTAAACACTTATTATCGTAGACATTTTTAAGCTTTCCAGAGCCTTTTCGTAATTGCTATCAGAGATTTGGAACGCCTTCACTGTACCCAATGCCGCATCAGTGAGACACGCTAGCAAGTGGTTGAACTTTTCCACATTGGTTAACGTTGGGTCGTTATGCACCAAACTCTCAAACAGACTTATGAAGTTTTTAAATTCGGAATGTTTTCCACTAAACTTGGGCAAATTCATTTTGGCAGGTGTGACCTATGACGCTGATCGCCGCAATCTTCCCTACGCGCTCGCCGACCTTCAGGTTCTTTCACTGCGGACATATACATCGCCCTCGTGGTAATGCATACATCCTCGACCATTGATCGTAAATCGTTGCTGGGATTTAACATGTCTATATCTGCCTGAATGTCCATTAACTTTTCGCAATAATTCTCGATCAGTTCTAACCTGCACTTCATTTGAAGAGGGTCAAAAGAAATAGTTTTTCCTCAAAAGCCGTTTTCTGTCGCTTAATGTCGTTCATAACCTTGTTGTGTTTCTGCATTGCCGTCAATAACTTTTGGCTTAGCTTGCTCCCTACTTCCTTTCCGCCCCTGCGGGAGTAGGGCGAATTCCTTCTCTTTTTCACTCATTTGGCAAAATTAACAAAGCTGATACAAAGCTCGCACAGTGTAATCAAAAAAAACCACCAAACCAAAAAAGAATATTCTCCGAACTCTCTTTTAGCGGGTTAATACAGAGCAAGCAACGCTACAACGTTACAGAAATCTGATGCCAACGTACACAGCCGAAACCGCCAGAATTATCCACAATTAATTACACGAACTCCAAAAATGTCTAAAACTGTGCATTGACTTTAATGGGTTAATCCAGCGCAAGCAACGTTACAACGTACAGAAATATGACGCCAACGCACACAACCAAACGCCGCCAAACTATGCACAATTTGGCGCACCGATAGCGTTACCGAAACTAACGGACCACCAACAAGCGGTATTTCATAAAACAGAATTGACAATAGGCAATGACCGTTCCGTTAATTCTTATTAGCGAGTACAGTGGGACCTCAATGTGATGTACACTTTTTTTCATAAATTTCCACATAAAAGTAATAAATTAATCTCTGGCTGTTCACTTCGGTTGATTTTATTTGGGTTATATTTTAATAAATTGGTATTCCAATTCAAACAGTGCCAGAAAAATGAGGCCACCGGCTATGATGCTGCAATAAGCACACACACACAACTCACACAATGGTGGTTTGGTTCACTCAATTTTTTGCACTAGAATACCTGTACATTCGGCATTTCTCCGAGAACTTTCCTTAATGTGATGGTTATCCAAATGTCGCAGACCAGCCAGCTAGAGCTTTATTCGCACACGATTAAACACCAGTAACTTGTGCCGAGACGACGAAAAATGCACTGTTACTTTTTTTGTTTTAGCTGCGAATTTCCACGAAAATGCTGATTCCGATGTCCCTGCTCGGGCGCCAATGAAAAATCCAGAATGGTTTTTCTGGAAAATAACGATGATGGGGATGATGCCGGTCCAGCAGCTCTAAATGGTGGTGTCCAAAACTTTGGTTTTCGATGCCGACGATAAGAAATAAACAGCCGTTCAAATTCAGTTCATTTAATGCACTGGTCGCAGCCAGCGATGCAAACGGTCGCCCCACTCTCTCAGGCAGCCGCTATAACATTTTGGGAGAGTTATAACAGCGACTGAGCTGAAAAACTGAATATACACTGAGTCGACCACACTTTGTTTGCCTGGCCCATTTCTTCCCCACACAATTACTGGAGCTACAGAAGCCTGCGTGCCCCTACAACATGACAATGCTCGAACCCACACGGCCCCGAAGTGTTTAAATCATGGATTAAGGACGAAAATGTTAAATTATTGCAGTGGCCACCGTACTCACCAGACTTAAATATCATAGAAAACGCGTGGGGATGCTTAGCTCGCAAAGTGTACGAGTCTGGTAAACAATACTCAAACAAGGAAGTTTTAATTGAAGGCATCAAGAGTTCTTGGGTAGCCATTTCTTTAGATTATATTGATAGTTTACACAGGTTGCTTCCCAATAGAATCTATGAGGTCATTCTCAACAAGGGAGGATCGACACATTATTAATATGATTAGAATTAGTTGAAACAACCAAAATTATAAGTTTAAATATTAATTCATAACTCAAATGGTTTAAAAACAGTATAAAAAGCGATATGTGCTAACCTGATGACCAATTTACAACATTCATTTTCTTGTTATCTCTCGAAGAAATATTATAAAAATATATTTATAAATGTAGGAACAATAATTGTTGTTTTATTTAACTTGGAATTGTAAAAGCTATAAGCAGCAAAAATTTTAAAATTTTAGCTGTTAGTTTGGACAGAATTGAGCCAAACAAAATAAACTAGGGGTGTGCTAACCTGATGAAAAGCAGTGTATGTGGACCGCTTTTAAAAAAAGGTATGTTTCATGTATTAGAATCCAGCACACCAGCTGTACCTACAGATAGTACCGACATTGCGTCTACAAGCAGCAGCTGTAGGTCAAGCATGAACTCGGTGTCATCATACTTTAAGAGAGCTGTCGTATACAAATCTAACTCTAAAAGAAAGATCGACATAGACAGAGCTCTGACTGAGCTGGTTGCCAAGAATGTACAGCCGTACAACATTGTTGAAAATGAAGGGTTTGTGAAGTACACCCAAGTCTTGGATCCCAGGTATAAGCTGCCTAGCAAGACACACTTACGAGATGTGCTAATGTTGAATATATTTAAGGCAACTTCTGCCAAGTTAGCAGTAATATTTAAAAACGTTTCGCATATCTCAATTGCATGCGACTTGTGGACATCAAGTGCCAATGTTAATTTTTTGACTGTGACGGGTCACTTCGTATACAATTACGAATTTAAAACAGAATCCTTGGCTACAAGAAAACTGTTGACCACAACCAATCACGGTTCGCAAAATATTGCAGATATATTGCGAGAAATATTAATTGAATGGTAGATCCTTAACAAAACTGTGTGCATTGTAACAGACAATGCCAGCTCCATGCTTAAGGCCTGCTTTGCACACACAATCAATCTTGTGGTGCAAGATGCTTTAAAAGTTGACGACATATTTTTTAAAGATTTATTCACTAAGTGTGAGTCAATTGTCAGATTTTTTAAGCGAAGCACAATAGCGAATAAAAAATTTAAATTAGCTCAAGAAGGCTCGGCTTATACTTTATTACAAGAAACACCCACTAGATGGAATAGTTTATATTTTATGATTGAGCGCATTTTAAAAGCGAACGATGCCATTGCCAAAGTATTATTAACAACAACCAATGCACCGCATCCGTTTACTGCTGAGGAAATACTTGTGCTAAAAGACATTGAAAAAATATTGTCTTTCTTTCAGCAAGCAAGTGAAAAAATTTGTGGTGGAAAATATGTAACCATATCGCTTATTATACCCATGGCATATGGACTTTCCCGCAAAATTGAAAATGTTTCACCTCTGCTACAAACTTTGCAAGGAAAAACTATGCAAAGCATTTTAATAGATTCAATGGATTCCAGCAAAGTTCAAACGCTGAACAAGCATCCACATTTTTAGAAAATGAACTGGCAATTTCGCAGTCAAAGAATCCGTAATTAGTCTGCCCGTCGTTACGGAAACTAGATCCCAGGACACATTGTTCGATTTTTTGGGTGAGCAATCAGGAAACAAACTTGGAAACGCACGAGTGGATGCAATTTTAAATAAAAAGCTGGAGAGGGCAATTGCCAGTCATGATATCGACCCTCTGTTATGGATCAAGGTATGTCTAAAGCGCAAGCATCGCAGGGAAATATATTAATTTAGGCCAGTGGCCGCAGCTGAATGTACGCGCCTGTCAATCCATTTTGATCACATTCGGACAGTACCCGCCCCACGGTGCCGCGCGCAGTAGAACGCAAACACAAAGCGGACAACGAAAAGGTCCCGTAAGACTTGCTAGCGTCGATCGCATCGAGGCGTAGCCTCGGCACAGAAAAGAGAGGATAACGGCCCGTGATTCAAAGTAACGGTACCTGTCCGAAAGAGTTCTCGAAGACTCGGAGGCAGGAAAGTCTGACACATTGTGTCCCGTCGTAATCCATCGTTACTTCCTTTGCCAACGTGAGAGTTGCTGCTGGAGATCTCCATACATTTACATTTGCGTCTTGGCGTTTTGCCACACCGTTGTCTAAATTGTCGTCATTTCCATCACTTCTTTTAGGGGTGATATTGACATTGGTGCTGTTACCGCACACGCTGTTGGCCGCTGTGATCGATCCTGTCTATTTCTTCGTAAATTTTTCCGCAGCATGTCTTTGCCTGCTTCCATCTCTGCTCGTAATTTCGTCAGAGCCACGTGTTCAGCTTCCACCGCGCTCAACTGTCCTCGAGTCGATGGTGCTGCGCTTTCGTCGATCGATGACGCCAAAGTTGGTGTTTCGCCTGCCGCCTCCTGCTGTTCCACTGGGACGATCGAAACCTCTGGTGGGTCGCCGCGTGTGTCTGGCGAAATTGCGCTTACGCGTGTGATCAGCTCGGCTTTAGATCCTTGAGTTGATAGCCCAAGTCCGGAAAGCCACCTCGCATATTGTCGCATATTGTGAGTAAGGCCCACTTCTGATATTGTGAGAGTAAAAAGCGATTGTGCACTTGTATATTTTTTACTCTACACGTGACTTTATTGCTTGAATGCGAAAATTCCAACATGCTCAGCTATGTAATTTGGGAGAACTCCACAACAAGAGGCACCCACCCACCCATTAATCAGTTATTACTATGAACGTAGTTATTTCACTACTGCCTCACATTAATACAGAAAGCCATTAAAATCAAATATACCAATACATATATGTTTTATAGACTGCTTTAATTTTCAAGCACTCAAACAATTTTAGACAAAATAGTGCAGAAAACTTGCAAAAAATAATCGTATATTTCGATTAAATTGCAAAGCAATGTATTTTTAAACTTTGGGATCTCTTACATCTATATTCTCCCATCCCCATCCAGTACAAGCGCAAACATTCGAAGACGAGCAGGAAAATAAGATGAAGAACGTTACCGTTACCGAGACCCCACAGGTGGTCGGGTTTGAGCGTGACCTCGAGCCGGAGAAAATATTGGGCACCGCAGATGTGTATGGCCAGATAGTCCATCTGGTGCAGTGGAAGGCCACCGACGATGACGATTTGGTGACATCCGCTGCCAGAAGGGCCACCCAAGCCGGGCAGGTCAAGGGCGAGCGCCGAAGCCAAGAGTAGTTTCACCCTGGCGGTAGGGCTAAAACGCATCGTTCAATGGGAATGTCCGTTAACGAATTAACAGTTACGGTGCGGGGAGTCGGAGACCCAGTACCGGCGGTGATTGGGGGGTGCGAGCGCAGGCCCCCGGCGTCGATATCCTGCGACTGCAGGAACCCCGAGTTGGCAGTGGAGAGCTTGGCTGCCAGCTCGTGTAATGCCACAAGCGAGAGGAGAATCCGCAGGCAAAAGGGGACGATCGAGGATCTGGAACCGGGAACCAGCGACGGAAGCTTCGTCTTCACTGCCCCCTCAGTGTCGGAGGCAGAGTTGGCCAAGGCCTCTCTCGCCTTGGACAGAGCGAGGAGCTGCCGAGGGCGGAGCCGCAAGTCACGGTTCCCACCATCCAGGTCGACTCGAGTCCACTACCTGGACGGACGGAGGATGAGGCTCAAACCCGACGCAAACGGCTTTCGGGATACAGGGCTTCGGTGAAATACCTTCGTGGTATGAGCCAAAGGCCCCCGAAACGCTGACCGCGAGGGAAAGGAGCCTTAGGAAAAAGCACACGAGCAGAACGTGCGGAGGTACGAGCGGCTGAACGGAGTCGCTCCTGCCAACGGAGACCAGTCCCCCCAAGCGTACACGCGACGGTGGCAGAGGACCCCAAGCCATCGTCTTCACCGTCAGCAGCAGCTGGCACGAAGACGATGTTGGACCAACCCTCAACGTCATCGTCTGCGAACTCGCGAGGGAGAAAGGGGAAGAAGGTATCCGGGAAGCAGAGGGAGAAGACCACACCTCAACCGCAGAACACGGCAAGCGCCAAGGTACCACCAACGCCCTCTGTACAGAAGGCAACGGTGGAACCGACTGGTCGAGAGCCAAGGTTCAAGCGGCAGAGAACGGATGACTCCGTAAGAGCCTCCGAGCCGAAGAAGGCGAAACCAGAGGACATCCTGGCAAGCCTGGGAGCACCGCCCGAGCTACAGACGGCCATAATCGACCGAAGCCACCCGGAAGGGAAAATATCGGACGTAAATTGGCTGAAGGCGGAATCGGAGATCCTGACCGCCATGAAGGATGCCATTGTTCGCGCAGACAACCCGTTTGTCTGCGAGTTCAAGGGCATCAAGTGGTATAAGGAGCCAAAGCAGTGGCCTGTGGTAACGCAGAAACTCTTGAGTTTCTCAAAACCACGGTTCAAGGTTTTGGTGAACTTTGGCCAGGAGCGGCTCTTTGCGTGGTCCCCATCGATGAGATTCCCAGGAGAACGATCATGAAGGTGTGGATTCCTCCCCAATCAAGGCGGATGAGGACACACTTGTCCTGATCAAGGCACAGAACCGGATCCTGGGAACGTCGGACTGGACCATCACACGGGCGATAGCGCGAGACAAGGGGAACGGCAAGGAACTCTGGATCAGTATTGGTCAAGAAAGCCTTGCCAAACTCTTGAAAAGGACTGCCGCATATCTTTTGGTATGGGCACACTGGCGGTAGTAGTACCGCGACACCCCAGGTCCGCTGAACAGCATGAAGGTGGTGCAGATTAATCTGCATCACTCAAGCGTACCATCGGCGGACCTGCTGCGGTTTATGGACGAGAAGGCGGTAGACGTGGCCCTCATCCAAGAACCCTGGACCGTTAAGGGAGGGGTTCGGGGACTGAACGGTCGCGGATACCGCCTTCTCACGCCACACCCCGTGGGTAAGCCAAGAACCTGTATCGTGGTAAGAAGCGAGCTTAATGTTCTGTTTTCTTGCAGGTACAGCACTCCGGACCTAACGGTGGCACTATGTGAGAGGAAGGACGGAAAAACCTATACCTAGCCTCGGCATACCTGCCGTACGAGGAAGAGGACCCACCCTCGGGGATGTCAGGGCCCTAATCCACCAAGTGTGGAAAGAGGGTCTCGACATCGTCCTAGGTTGCGACGCGAATGCCCACCACTCCCTTTGGGGAAGCACGGGCACAAATTCCAGAGGAGAGTCGCTGTTCGAGTACATTCTGTCCACAAATCTTGTTGTGTGCAACCGGGGAGACCACCCCACCTTCCGCAACAAGAACCGTGCAGAGGTTATTGATATAACACTTGCCTCGGACAGTGACTCCCTAACCATTGATGATTGGCATGTGTCCGGTGAGTGCTCCTTCTCGGACCACTACAGGATAGTGTTCAGCATCAAGTGGAACAGAGAAAGGCCCAAGGCCTACCGCAATCCAAAGCGGACAGACTGGAGCCGCTTCTCCACAACCGTAAAGAAGGCACTACCCTCCCCACCGGAAGGGAACATCCTTCAAACGGGAGCACTAGAGGAAGCGGCTCAGAATGTCACTAAAGCCCTACAGGGGCCTTCCTTGAATCTTGCCCGATCAGCCGACCTCCAAAGTCCAACCGCAACCCGTGGTGGACGCGGGAGCTGAGCGAAGTCAGGAGGGAGTCAAGGAGGCTCTTCAACAGGGCAAAAGTGGCAACACACAGGAAAGCTGGGACGAATATCGTCGCAGCTTTAACAACTACAGGAACACCTGTAGGAAGGCGAAAAAGGGAATCTTGGGCTGCCTTCTGCGATGCCATAGATGGTACCACCGAGGCTTCAAGGCTTCGACGGGTGCTATCAAAGGCGCCAACCACACCTGGACTGCTCCGCAACCAGGATGGTGTCTTTGCAGAAAACAGTCAGGAATCCCTAGAGCTCCTCATGAGCACCCACTTCCCGGGATGCTCAGATGTCACCGGTGACGAATCCAACGACATCAACGACACTGAGCCATACCGGGAGAGGACACTGAGGATCTCATACGTGACATTATGGCACCAGACAAGATTATCTGGGCCATTAAATCCTTCGGTCCCTACAAGTCACCGGGGCCGGATGATGTACGACCAGCCATGTTGCAGGCAGCCTGCCTGCCCCTGCTACCATGGCTAAAGAAAATCTTCGAAGGATGTCTCCGAATTGGGTACGTTCCCCAAGCATGGAGAGAGGTGAGAGTGGTCTTCATCCCCAAAGCCGGGAAGATAAACCACATCTCCCCAAGGACTACAGACCAATCAGTCTATCCTCATTTTTGTTGAAAACGATGGAAAGGCTGATCGATCTACACATAAGGACCAAACTCGACAGACAAGTGTTCAGCGGAGCTCAGCACGCCTACCTCAAAAGGTAGATCAGTTGAGACCGCACTACACGAGGTTGTGGGGAGTATCGAAAAGACTCTCAGCCATAAGGAATATGCTTTGGCGGCCTTCCTAGACATAGAGGGAGCCTTCAACAACGTCAGGATCGAATCAATAACGGCCGCACTGACCAAGATTGGCACACACCCGACGGTAACCTTATGGCTGGACAGCGTTCTCAGGAGCAGAACGATCAGCGCTGGTCTCGGCACCTCCTCTTCAAGGAAGACGGTCACACGAGGTACTCCGCAGGGGGGTTATATCCCTCTCCTGTGGAACTTAGTCCTCAACGACCTTCTTCTTCAGTTGGGGAGGAGCGGATACAAGGTTGTGGCCTATGCGGACGATCTAGTGATACTGGTAACGGGTAAGTTCCTACCTACAATCAGTGATCTTCTGAATCTGCACTGGGAACGACCGCGAGCTGGGCACACCAAAACGGTCTGGGGGTTAACCCCCAAAAGACAGAACTGGTGTTGTTCTCACGAAAATACAAGATACCAAACTTCAAACTACCAGCAATTGGTGGAACGACGCTTGAGTTATCGAAAGAAGCCAAGTATCTTGGTGTCATCCTAGACTCCAAACTCTCTTGGAAGAGAAACACGGAGGAAAGGAAGAAAAAGGCAATGGCTGCTTTCTACATCTGTAGGAAGACCTTTGGACGGACATGGGGCTTACAACCGCACATCATCCATTGGATGTACACAGCGGTAATAAGACCCATTCTGACATACGGAAGCTTGGTGTGGTGGGAAGCGGCCAACACCAAATCCCACCTCGAGAACCTCCGGAAAGTTCAGCGGACGGCATGCCTTGGAGTCACTGGATCCCTCAGATCCACCCCACAGGCTGCTCTGGACACCATGCTAAACCTGGAGCCCATAGACCTCCACCTTAAGTGCAAGGCTGAGACAAGTGCCGCGAGGCTTTCAGCCGCGCGGTTCTTCAAGCCATCGCCTTATGGCCACGCCACAATACTTCGTAAGGAGGAAAGTGGAACGGGCGAACGGAGCGACTACTGTGTCTCGGAGTTTTCATGGAAGAGAAATTTTAAAGGACACATACCGGAAAGAGAGGAATGGACGCGTAACGCTGCTCTTGGGCAGAACGTGCTCTCCATCTTCACTGACGGGTCAAAGACAGCCGAAGGGACAGGAGCTGGAATCTTCTGAAGAACTAGCAACCAACATATCCCTAAGACTACCAGACTGGTGCAGTGTATTTCAGGCGGAGATATACGCAGTATGGCAAGCGGCAAAGTTGATATACACCTTAGAGATATACCTCAGAGGAACATAGCAATCTGTGTTGACAGCCAAGCTGCTATCAAAGCCCTGGTTTCCTGTAAAATCACGAGCAGACTCGTACGTGACACAGTGGACGCGCTAAACCAGATCGGAGCGCACTCAATCACACCTCACGTGGGTCCCGGGTCACACCGACATCGCGGGCAACGAGAGTGCGGACGAGTGTGCCAGAAATGGATCGGCCAAACCACTGGCGGACGCAGTCAGCGATATACGGAGGCCTCTGCGAGACATCATCTCGCAGATGATGGGTCGAGCTAGAACGAGATCAGACAGACGGTGGAATGCAACACCCAACTGTGAGATCTCTCGCTCGCTCTGGCCCCACTATGACCCTAAACGCACTAAGACTCTCCTAGGTTTCAGGAAGAGTCAGGTGCGAACACTGACGGGAGTTATAACGGGCACTGTGTCATCGGCCACATGGCCACTAGGTACAGATTGCCCCATCATGACTTCTGCCGCAGCTGCAGGGACGAGGAGGAAATAGAGAGCATCCAGCATCTTCTCTGTGGCTGTCCTGCATTTCATGGAAAGGCGTCACCGAATACTCGGCAGCGCCTTCACGAGGACTTGATAGCCTGGCAAACATGCCTTTGGAGAGGCTGATGCCTTTTGTTGAGGCCTCGGATGGTTCACGAAATCTCCCTAGGCGACGGACGTAATCCCATGACGAGTGTGGGCATCACAATGGGCAATTTTGCCTCCGAGTGACCTCGACTTAGGTGGAGCAGCCCTATAAACCTAACCTAACCTACATCCGATGAAGTCAAGGAACGCTGCCCTCAGATAGTCATTGTGTATTTCGAACAGCGCATTGGCTGGAACCCAGGGAGTGAGGCTGAGAGCTCGGATACTGAGCCGGAGATCGAGCCGAAGATTAAGCCGAAATCTGAGCCGAAACTCATACAACTGATAATTAGTTCAATAATCGAATAGAATAAAATAAAACGCAAAAAGTGTAATACACATCTCTCGTCTCTCATTGCGTCTTTTATTCACCATTCTCTATCACCTTCGTTTTCTTAGTACTCGCAAGGTAAATGCGGTGATGGGTACCTCTGCTTCAATATTCCTTGGCTAAGCGATATTCTGAATCGCTTGGCACGGCGCCGATATTTAACCGATAGGTTGCCAGAAAAATAATAAATAAATGGTAAAGTTTTTCTTATTAAATGAATATTAGATTAAATATGGATTGAATAGAGGAAAGAGCGGAAATGGCACTGCATTGTGGAGCGTGGAGCACATCAAGTGCACATAATAAATTTGATTCGATTGGATCTGCGGCACTGCAAGAGGCGACTGTATGTCCAAGTAGGCCTTCACTGTAAAGCAAAGCATATGGGAATCACATACATATTTTTCGGAATAAAAGAGTAA
This sequence comes from Drosophila bifasciata, assembly GCA_009664405.1. NCBI lineage: Eukaryota > Metazoa > Arthropoda > Insecta > Diptera > Drosophilidae > Drosophila > Drosophila bifasciata. The sequence continues at coordinate 14,240,876 of CM019041.1, forward strand.
ACGATAACTGAAAACGAGAAAGAACGTATGGAGTCGCCGTTAACGCGACACTACGTTTATACCCGTACTCTTACTTTGACTTTTACATTTTACATTTTTGTTCAGCTTCTGTCATCTAGTACATCTACATCAGTTCTCACAACAACACACATACACTCCACGAGAAAAAGTGTGTGAGAAGTGTGTGAGCGAGAGAGAAATCAGTAACGGTTATCATCCCAAAATGACTATTTCGTTGCGTGGGGGCGGGGGGTCTCGCGAGGTCTCTGAGATCCAGGTGCTCATCGGTACGAATGGGCAAAGTCGAAGCGTTGGTTAGTTAAAGTGTAAAAAGTTTTAAGAGAAGCTAAAAAAAAAGAGTCGTCGGCGTGGGAAGTTACCAAGGGATGTTTCCTAAGACTGATTCAGCGGTCAGCGATCAGGAATCTTAGTGAGCCTGGAAAGAAGGAGTCCCAAAAAAAATTGCGTCAGGAATTTGTGTGACCACGACAGTTGCCCTGGTAGACAAGCCACCAACTACGTAAGGCAAGCGTCGGTCAAGGAAATAGAAAACACCTTGCCGAATTATGACCCCAGCGATTGTAACGCCAGCTCCGTAGACCAGTTCATCGATCGGGTCAACAAGGTAGTTGATGCTTACCAATGGGACGGTAAATTTCTATTAGTCGCAATTTTATACGCCTCTCAAGGGTACCGCTGAGATGTGGCTGGACTCTTCGCCGGTTCTACATACACACCACATGGAGTAATTTCGCTGCAGATATACGAGTCGAGTTTTGATTTAACACAGACGAGGCAGAAGTTCACTTCAATATGGCTGATGTGACCAGACGATCGAATTAGACACTGAAGGAGTACTGTTTCCATATGTCCGCCCTTGGCGTTCGGTACAAACTTCGTGAAGCAGTGTCATAAGATATGTTAGATCAGGTCTACAGCATCAGAATTTCAAAACAGTATTGCGGCAATTCAGTCGCCAATTCGTCAATGAAGCCGAGTCGCATTTTGTAACTAGAGGTTGTAGCAGTGGAAGATGACAGTCAGCGTGCCCGAATATGGTATTTTATATTATTTTTTCGTATATAATCAGCTCAGATTTTGCTCAATCGTATATTTTTGGTATATTAGTATGCAATGGTAGATTTGCTCGATTTTCATTTCGCAAGCTATGAGCAAACAAAAATATCGCGATGAGTGGGAGACCATCCCCGAAAACAAGAAATGGCTTAGCAGGGGATGCCTACTGTAAAGCATGCGAGTGTGAGATCATGAGCAGACTGGCGTCTATAAAACAACACGCGCCTACCCAAAAGCATAAAGAGAAAATTAAATTCTTCTGTGGAAAGTCAAAGGTGAGTTCCTTATATGCTTTTTTATATGTCTATGTTAACTAATATTTTCTTAAGATTGATGCGTTTTTCCAAGGCTCCAATAATCGACGAATCAACGGATCTTTCGTGCATAAAGATCTTGGCATGCGCAGTCATGTTCTTTGACAAAGCAGCTCAAACTAAATTCTTGTTTACCATCGACTTGAAGGGGGCAAAAGCAGACGATCTTTTTGCATCACTAAATGATGGATTGCAAAATAATGGCATTAACATAAACAACATAATTGGATTTGCTGCAGATACCACAAATGTAATGTATGGTGAGCGGAATAGTGTTATGTCTAAGATAAGAGCTGTAAACAAATTATGTTTTTTTTTTGTTAAGTGCGGTTGCCATTCGTCTGCTCTTGCATCTAGTTATGCTTGCAAACAACTTCCTCGCAACTTGGAACAAACTATCAAAGAAGTGTATAACTATTTTGCAAAAAGTTCAAAGCGTCGGCACAAATTTAAAGAATTTCAAACATTTTTAAATTCTCCAGCTCACAATATTCTTAATCATTATGAAATACGTTGGCTTTCTTTTCATTCGTGTGTGTCACGCATATTAGAACACTGGGATGCCCTCATTGCATTCTTTCAAGTAGAATGTTGATAATGATCATGAAGAATGATGTTGATAACAATTTATCAACAGAATACATTCTTTTAAATTTGAGAAATCCAACTATAAAGCTCTATTTATTATTTCTTGACTATATACTATATAGTAAACAAATTCAACATATTTTTTCAGTCCAGTAAAAGCGTTGTTCACTATTTTTATAAAACAATGTCAGAATTTTATGAAAATATTTTATCTTAACAATGCAGATATAAGCGCGATAGATCCAAAAAACGCTTTGCATTTCTTACAATTAAAAGATATGTATCTTGGAGTAAAGGTGGCAACCGAACTTACAAAAAATAGTTTAGACAAAGAAAATAAATTACCTTTTTTAAAACGCAGTCAATTATTTTTAATTGAATTATGCGTTCAAATTAAAAAAAGATTGCCTTTACAAGATACGTTTCCTAATATGTTACGTGTTTTAGATCCGAAAGAATTTAGAAATAATAAGTGCAAATCATTGCTAAAGTTGTACGAATTTGTTCTTGAGTTTGTTAATGATGCACAGGTGCTAGACAATGAGTATCGTACTATGAAAACAGATGACATAGTACAAATTCTTTTAGATAAAAATCTACATTGCGATACATTCTGGTATGAATTGGGCCAACTGAAGGATATAAACAATTGCTTGAAATATTCAAATATCTCTAAATAGGCGCAATCCATGTTAATTCTGCCAGTGTCAAATGCGTCTTGCGAACGCATATTTTCTCAAAGTAACTTGACAAAAACAAAAATTCGAAACCACTCTAAAAATGAAAATGTGTCAAACATTTTACATATAAAACAAGCTTTGTGCGAAAGCGTATGCAATAATTTTAAGCCAGATATAAAAATGATCAATCGATATCTCGAAAAATTTTTATTTATGCAGCTCTGAAGAAGAAAATTAAATTAAATTAAACTTTAAAATAGAAAAATGAAACTTGAAAGACTTTGTTATTATGTGTTACATACTTAGTTAATTTAGTACTTAGAAACTCGACTTGTACCTACATGCCATGACAATTTGGTTGGGTGGGTATAGAGCTGTTGTAGCAACACCAGCGCAGCAGTAAAACTACCACCACAGCTTGTGCCAGACTATCAGGCAGCGTTATATGTATGTATATGTCGTAGCGTTAATATTATTTTCTGCCATCGTTAAGCGCAGCGAGTTTCGGTGTGTACTCGAAGAAGCTGAATTCGCAACTGCCTTGCTTCTTTGCTTCTTCCCTTCTCCTTTCCACGAACCACATTTGGCGACAGCGATGCCCCGCTGTAGCCGCGCTATAACTGTTCTTTTTCAAGCTACAAGACTCAGCCGACCAATCACAACACTATTAGAGGCTGATGCAATATTACCATTGTGATGAAATTACTATGCTGATGAAATACCCAACTAACACATTCACACACACTCATACAAATGCAAACGCAAAGACATATACATAAACATACATGCATATGTATATAAAAAAAAGTTTGTCAATTTGACTGTTTTTCCATTTCTTTCTGTCCTGTTCTGTCCGGTCGATCTTGTGTTTTGGGATAAACCAGCATGCAGTTTCCTTCTAACGTCAGATCGTTACGCCAAGTACCTGGTACCACTTCTCGATCAACTTCATTGTCGAATGTTCCATTCGGAGCATATTTTTGTTTTGCAGAGACAACATCTTTTGTTTTTTCTGGCCCAAGTTCCAATGGCTTTCTTAAAACCCGAAATCTGTTTGCCATTATGCCAAAAACATTTTCTACCACTCTTTTTGCTCTGGAAAGGAGCACGATTTGGAGCTGGTTGATTTCTGAATGGATATCGTTTTATTATGTATCTTTTCAATGCGAATGTATCATCCGCTACAATTACATAGGGCACCTTTAGATCTCGACCTGGAAGTTGCTGCTCCTCAGGAACATTAAGTTGTTCATTTTGTAACGGATATGACAGACTACATGCGTAGAAAATTCCTCCATCAGAAATTCTTCCTTTGCCTCCTACATCGAAGTACATTATTTTATAGTTTGCATCTGTTAACACCATTAGCACAACGCTATGCGTGCCCTTATAGTTGAAGTAGGTACTACCAGTGTTAGACGGAGCTTTCATAACTACGTGTTTTCCGTCTAATGCACCGATACAATGAGGAAAGTTCCAAATACTTTCAAAATCGGATGAAATTTTAAGCCACTCGCTTGTAGAATTGGGAACCTAAGAAAATTCAAATAAATGAGTAATATTTTTTTACATTTTCATTTCATACTTTTTCCCATATATTAAGGATCGAATTCATCCTGGTTTTGTAGTTCATAAACCAGATACCGACAACACTGCATCTACAAGCAGCAGCTGTAGGTCGAAACTGAGGTATGCACTCAGTAGATTCTTACTTCAAGAGAGCCGTCTTTTACGAGTCGAATTCAAAGCGAAAGAACACCATTGACAAAGCGTTGACTGAGATGATTGATAAGGATGTACAGCCATACAATATACTCGAAAATGAAGGATTTGTCAAATACACTCAGGTATTGGATCCAAGATACAAACTGCCGAGCAAGACACATTTAAGAGAAGTGCTGATGCAAAATTTATTCAAATAAACTTTTGCCAAATTATCAAACATATTTGAAGATGTCTCGGATATTTCCATCACATGTGACTTTCGGACATCAATGATCAAGGATCATTTTGTTTATAATTACGATTTAAAAACAGCATCTTTAGCAACAACAAAAACTTTCAAATACAACAAATCACTGTGCCCGAAGATTGCAGATACGTTGCCAGGCTTTTTAGTTCATTGGAACATCCTCAATAAAACGGTGTGCATTGTGACAGATTATCCCAGCTCCATGCTCAAAGCACTTACCATATACGAAATATGCTTAAATTGACTCAAGAAGACTCCGCGTAAACCTTATTACAAGAAACACACCCACTAGATCAAATAGTTTCTCTTTCATGATTGAGCGCTGCTACGAAAGCAAATGTATTTTTATAATATTAACGGTTTGAAACCGGCTGATCTATTTAAGTATGACCGTATTGGAAAAAGGTATTTAGGGATTTGGCCCGAGTTGGGGCAGTCGGTTCTGAGATGTAGAAGGAAAAAGTTGAACATTGTAAAAAAAAAGACGAGAATTGCTTGTTGGAGAAAATAAAGAAATAGAAAAGAAGACAATTGTGTGTCTCTGAAGCACACGAGCTCAACGATCGGCTTCACCACAACAGAACAAAATAGATTTTGGAACTTTGCCTATTAAAACTGTTGAGCAGGAAGCAGCGTTGTGTCTCTTCATTGCTCAACATGTGGCCAAGGCTCAAATTGATCATTTGGGCAAATTGACCTCAAATTGATCACTTTGATGTTGGAGCTGCGGGGCGAGTTAAGCTGCATCGAACTGAATGCACCAGCAAAATTAAGAATGTTCCGGCGTGTCATTTTCACAAGACTTGTGCAGAATGCGATATCGGGTACTCAAAATTTAGTCTTTTACTCGACAAATGTAATAGCTCTTTAATAACTTTTTGCTTTACAAGAATGCATTTTATGTATAAACATTTAAACTAAACTATTATTCTGTTCAGCGTGATATCATTGGAGTTTGCAAATGCAACATGCATTGTCGAGGGAGTTAAAAATATCTTTTTGCTCTATAAACTAGACGTTAAGAACCAAATAGGTATTGGAACGGATAACGCAAGCGTCATGGTAGGAAGGAACAAAAGTGTCCACACAGAGTTGAAAAAGCAAGTACCAACACTCATTTTAATAAAATGTGTCTGCCATTCTGTGCAGCTTGCTGTAAGTCATGTTTGTATTTGTAAACAACACATGCCAGAGAGCTTGGAATTTTTTATTTATGAACCCTATAACTGGTTCTGTAAAAGTTTATCTCGACAAATTTAATATAAGCAAATTTATCAATGTATAATAATAATATTTGTAATAATATATGTATATATTTGTATATTCCACTATGCCCCATTGAAAATTCCGAAAGTAAGCGATAGAAGATGGCTCTCAATAGAATTGACAGTATCTCGTATATTGAAACAGTGGAAAGAATTAAAATTGCTTCAATCAAATTTTTTAATTGATCTGATTAAGCAATTAAAACAGATGTAAGCAATATTGTGTTATTAACTTATTATCTTAAAAAATAAGCGACATATTTGGGTATTTTAATGTAGAAAACATTTCGGAAATTGAGCGTCAATATAATAATATTCACTTTGTAAAATGGGAAAACATCTGCGATACGACAAAGTTTTGGAGTGAGGTGTATTTTTATAAAGATTTTGGCGGCAACCGCCGATTTTTTGAACTGGCATCTTTTTCTCTCCAAATGCTTTCGCTACCGTGGTCGAACGCGGAAATTGAGCGAGTTTTCAGCCAGGTTAATCTAGTAAAATCGAAGTTGAGAAATTCGATGAGCTTAAGCACGACCAACAGCATTCTGTGCATAAGGTAAAGTATTATCGGGAGTGAAAGGATATTAGCTTTTTTTGTGTCTTGTTCAGGGCTGCTGCCGTGCGGAAGCATGAACATTTATGTATGTATGTACATATGTATGGAGAGACTATGTAGATGACAAGGTTAAACAGTGGGCAGTGCAAATGACGAAAAACAATAGGAATTCACTCTATGGCTGCACCACTGAAAGGCACTTAAGGCCAATATTGGGCTGCGTAGCCCAACAGGCAATTTCTTTAATATTTGGGACAAAAAGGTGATGTGCGAAGGAGAATCATCCGGAACAAAACTGAAGCTTACCATAAAGACTGCCTGAAAATGACAGTTAAGTTCCCTGCAAGCATAATGGTGTGGGGTTGTACATAAGTCTGCCAAAGGGGTGGGAAAACTCCACTTCATTAAGGGAATAGTTAACGCAGAAAAATACGTTAAAATTTTAGAAGAAAGTTTGCTGCCATCAACACCACATTTAGGGTACATGTCATAACGCCCATAACACATACATCAAATAGTGTCGTAGCGCCCACGGGCGTTACCCGACAAAAGTGTCATAGCGCCCATTCTCAAAGTGTCGTAGCGCCCTCAACTTTTTAAAACTTGCAAAATGCATCAAGAATCAATGAGGTTACCGATATGAATTTACCGTTCATTTTCTTATCTCTCTAAGCTTTTGTCAAGCTTTTGTTACAATGATCTTCTGAGTTAGTTTATCATTGATCTTTTAACAAAGTGAACGCGAAATGGAAGCTGTTTCTTACAATTATAAAATTGTTGCTGGATTTCGAAAAAATTCGAAGTTGTTGCTTCTCACAACCCAGCAACAATTATTTAAAATAAAGAGTGTGTTAAAAAATAGTTTGTGTTATGTATGTTATTTAAAAGACTGTAGTGTCTCAGTGTCTGTGTCGAATACTGGCGTGTGCACTCAATTGAGTCTTGAACATAATCACAACCATGCTGCTCCAGAAAAGTTAATAAAAGAGCTGGACTTAATTAACAATATAAAAAGAAAATGTGAAACTACAAATTGGAAAAGAAAAGGAGTGCGTGATATTTTTTACGAAGAATGCCAAAAAACTGGGCAAGCTTTACCTTCAGTTGCTTTTCCGAAAGTAAGACGGCAATTGTTTAGGATCCGTATAGCCACGATGAAAAATCCTAATTCGCCAACTGAAGCCAAATTACTTTTTGACGGCACATCAAAAAAAACCAAATTCAAATTTTTTTTAGTTTAAGCCAAAAAGTTTTATAACGGACTATGAGATGGCTCTGAGAAATGCGCTTAAAAATATTTTTCCAACGGCAACGCTAAGTGCCTGTTGGTCTCATTATACCCGTACTCGAAGAGTAAAAGTGTATATTGTATTTGTGGTAAAAGAGGATGTGTGTAACACACAGAAGGAGGCGTTTCCGACCCCATAAAGTATATATATTCTTGATCAGCATCAATAGCAGATTCCCGAATTTGGTCTAGATCGGATCATTATTATAGCCACAATGATGAAATGAATTTTCAGCAGCGAGCTGCCCCACCCCCCGCTACACCCATAACAAAATATATGTCGAATTTTGTTCGGGTTCCATTAGAGCGAAGTTAGTTTCGGTCTGAAAACAGGCGTCGATCTACAAAGACTGACTCTTCGTTCCTCTAACCGCCTATGTTCGTTCGAACCACACACGGCGACAGCGACACAACGCTGGCGCCTCGCTATAACGGTTTCTCTCAAAAGAGACAAGAACAAAATCAACGAAGTCGGCGACGCAGCTGTGTGTCGCTCCACACAGGCGAGCGAAGAGAACAATCATATTGAAAAGAGGCAAAACATAGATGATGAAATAATTCGAGCTTCTGTGAAACACAAGCGTTCCAAGAAACTAGCATTCCCTCATACACTGAGATTCTACTGATTCCCTCACACTCACACACTGCTTACACGCTCTGCCTCGTGCAGTGTTCGTGTGTTGTTGTGAGAACTGATGTACATAGATGTAGATGACAGATGCAGCAAACAAATGTAAAATGTAAAAACTGATAAAACATTTGAAAATTCCACATAAATCACATGTGTACTGACTGAGTACGGGTATAAAAGTAGAGTCGCGTTTACAGCGACTCCGTACTTTTTTCTCGTTTCATTGTCTACTTCTTACTATATTTAGAGCTGCCCTTTTTTATTAAAATGAGTTAGTTGTTGTATTATATTAAAATTTGTTTTGAATTATTTCGTTTGATTTATTAGCGAAACAATTATCTCGCTTGTCAGCGGCAACAATAGCAAACTTGCCTCTCTGAGAGCCGAGAGAGAGAGCTGAAAATGTATCGTCTTCAGCAGAGCCGAAGAGACCACCTTATATGTATACATATGTATGTATGTAGTTCCACCATGTTCCAGAATAACAAAGCGCAGACGGACCGAATTGCCCGTTCCCTAATGCAAGCGAGAGAGAAGAAAAAAGCAATGGAAAGAGATCGTTAAAACAGCTCGGGCTGCTGCTGAGCCGACTTCGAGTGATAAAGCGATGTATTGAGTGAGAGTCGCGAGAGAACAGCATACATACACAGATGCTGGCATCGAAGTAGCGGCACGAATAAGGCGATATAAAGAGGCGAGAGAACGCCTGCTGCCGTACGTAAGCATAACATAAGCGGCTACAATATTTGTATACAGTGGGCAGATCTTTTTTGTGACAAAGGTAGAATTGCGTTATTCAGTGGTGCAGCATCAAAGTAAATTCTTTTATTTGTTTTGGTGTTTGTACTGTACATGTACATGTATGTACATACCCGTCACTGCAAGAAAAATTCAACCGTTCTTTCATCTCTTCGTCTCACGCCTTTCCTCTTTCCTTTGCTATCATTCTCGCTCTCTCGTTCTGTCGATCACTCCCGCTCTCTATTTGCAGCATCGTTTAAGAAACGAGCAATTCGGCTCGTTCTCTCGATTACTCTCTCGCTCTCTCGTCGCAGCGTCGCTTAGGGAACGAGCAATTGGGCTCGTTCTTTCGATTACTCTCTCGCTCTCTCGTCGATTCATCGCTTAGGGAACGAGCAATTTGGCCCGCCTCCCCTAGTATGCTTGCATGCCTTTGCAATCTCTCACACTTCTGTCGTCGCATATGTATGTACATACACATATTTTCGGTCACATTCAGTGACATACGTATCGTGGTCTACACATATATGTTTTCGCTTCCTTCATTCTGTTGCCCTCGCTATCGCTCTCTTCATCTGTCGCGCTTTCGGTATTATTAGGGCACGGGCAATTCGGTCCGCCTGCTCTTCAAAGTAGCAGTCTGGTTTTAGCACTTGATCTTGCACATTGTGTAGGACTGCAGCTCTTTAATCCGATACATTCTTAAGCCGATCCCCACGTCTTCAATCTGACCCCGTCTTCCAACTAACTTGTCGTGCTTTGATAAGTCTATAGCTCATACTTTGAATAAACTTAGTTTCAGCTTCGAACACCAAAATGAAACATACCGAATATATGGCATATTTCCATGCCGGCCTAGTTTTAAATGTGCCATGCAAGCAACCCTACCGTTTTGCTGACTAGCCCTTGCCTGGCTAGCTGTTTAGCCCAGTCGGTTCAGCACTGGTCCGTAGAATATCCCGACTCCATATAAGATCCTCATTATATACTATACATTCATGTGTGAGCTTTTAATTTACGTATGTAACTTAGACTATATATTTTATACGTAAGCGCCGCTCGAATTAGAAGCCAATTTAATTTATTATATTGGTTGAATATTTAATATATTATATTGCTTTAATATATTAAATTGGTACCCAGGGAACACCACATGGAGGCCATTGCGAAGCAATGCTATCCAGCTTGGTGCGCTTCTGTGGGGGCCCATTGCTCGCAGAGAGTGCGCTGGAGCTGCAGGATCCGTCTAGGTCCACCTCAATCACGTCCGAAAAAACTCATTAATATCTGCAATGAACATAACATAATGAACGTAATGAATACATCATTTTATTTAACTTACTCTCGTTGTCCAGGGTGCTTTGCTCCGAGTTGTTTATCCGGAAGGCTCCTAGAAAGGCTTGCAGCTTCTCAAAATGCTGCCATCCAGAGGGAGCACCCCCGCTTGGCCCTACTTTATTTTTTTCCACCCTGCAAAGTATGAAAATAAAGTGGACTCAACAATTTATTGTTTACCAAATACAATAATATTTACCTGTATTTTTTGGTCAAGTTTTCCACCTTCGTTCGTACTTCTGTCCATCCTACATCGAGACCACCCTCCTTCATGGTCTGGGCCATCTCCATATAAACGTGGGAGTTCTTACGGACTCCCCGCAAATCGTCTATATTTTCTTGCCACAGATCAATGAGCAGGTTCTCCAGTTCTGTGGTCCACTTCACCCTGCCACCGGCTGTTCTCTTTATTTGCTGCAATATTGTGATAAATGGGTATTCAAAAATGATATCTATTAAACTTACCACCGCCATTTGCTGCTCCTTCCATTTTTTTTGATATTTTAAGATTTTTTCCGTGTTTTGTGAGATCTTATGGGTTTTTTTTGTTGTTTTTTAATATATTCCTGTCTGTCATTGTTTACATTTTCGTGGAGAATTCCGATTTTTGTTGTGAATGTCAAATATTTATGGTTGCATTTGACAATTATCGAAAAAATACCGCACAGAAACGTGCGAATTAGGAACATCCCAGATGGATGGTGGAATAACTGTGAAATTTTCGGAACGGCAAAACCTTACGGACCATCCCCGAAATGGATGGTGGATGGTCGTCAGTCTGAAAAGGCTATTAGAATAAGGAAACGCGTGCTCTTCAGGAACATCGGAAAAAGACAGACCATATTCGAATATCGATAGAGCTGTAGAGTACATGCGCAGTGTTGCTTTACGATCGATACTTGTGGCGGTCACTTTGAACAGATCAGCATTAAATGAAGTTAATAAAGAATTTTCAGACGAATTCAATGTTGGAATTGCTTTCGATTTTAAACGATTTGTTTCTCCTACCCACTGGGCCTCAAAATGCCTTTCGCAAATTCATGAAGTTGCTTTCACCAATTTTCTATCCAATTTTTCAGTAAACATTAAAAAATTCGATGGAAATGTATACAACGTTACAGGGAAACCAGGCATTATCCATTTCACACCGCCATTACGGATGTCTTTCATGAGCGGAGGACATTATTAATTATAAAAAAAAAACCAAACCAATGCTTGATAAAAAGTAGAAAAAAAATATAACTAAAAATAGTAAACAAAAATTATTCAGAATCGGACAGACTCCCAGCACACACACCTTACATTCACTTCTTGCCGAAAAGGCACAAACTTGTCGAAAAGGGGGAAAGAGACTAGAAAAGTAAAATTTGTTTGCATATACATATGTAGACCAGAACCTAATGACTGTACAATCACACTGATCGGTCTGTAACCGTCCTGTACATACTCCAAAAATATTGGTGAAAATTCAATTTTATAATAATAATAAAATGCAATGTAGCCAAACACACTAGGAAATACGTACGGTTGTGTTTTTACACCATTTTGGGTGGGTGTAAATTATATTTAATACTTTAATTAATTCTGCAAATGCTGTTGCTATGCGGAAGCTGCATACTCCATTTGTGCTTCAGGACAGTGACAGTCCGATCAGCAAACGTTCCAGACAGGGCAGTCAGGGCAGTATTTGCCCCTTTTGGGTGGGTGCGTGTAAATTATATTTAATAATTCAATACATTTGGGCTCAGCTCTCAGTTTCTTGTTGGGATCTCAAAACAAATGCCCGTCTTTGTTCTTTTTGGCTACAGCCAAGCCACTAACCATACATCTTCTTATGTGTATGGTCAGTGGCAAAGACGTGGAGTTCACCTTCAAGACGACCAGCAATAACAACGTTAGCGTGATGACCCCGGAAGGAGAGCTGCTCCGCCCTCAAAGCGTTTCTGACGGAAACCAATAAAATGTTCCAAACCTTCCAGCCTCGAGACGAACGCGCCTACCGGGTCGCCATCAAAGGGGTTCGGGAAGGGCTAAACCATCACGGGCACAAGGTCAGAGATCTCTACAATCCCACCCAGGGGACACAAACAAGTCCCTCAACATCTTCGCCAACCTTGAACCGGCCACCTGGAGTACAGATGTGTCAAATGCGGAGACTAGTTGTATTCGATATGCGTGAACAGATACATCGATAACATCGACGTTGTTCCGCTCTAACAGCCACTGACAAGCACAATTCAATTGAGCTAAAAATTGAGTTTGAGCTGACGAACAAAAGCTTTAAAAAGATTGAGTAGGCAAACCCAAATTAAGCCAACAGTAAGTAACGTTAATAATTGCATCAAGTAAAGTAATGCACCCAACGTGGAGCAAACAAAGATGGAGACGCACATGGCCGAAAACGCTTCAACGGAGATCGAAAATTCGGCCAACCAAACTGGCCACACTGTACCCAACATGGAGCCGAGGCGTATGGAGACGCGTGCCAGTAAGCGCAAGGGCGACAATGCTGCAATAGAGATCAGTGTTGCCTACTCTTTGGGTCATATAATAGCTAAACTAGCCTTTGAAAAACGCTAGAAATTCTATTTCTAAACTCTTGCCAACCTTGCCAACACGGCTCCAGTCGAGACCGAGCTTATATATTTTTAGAGTACATACAGGAAGATGACAGACCAATCATACAATGATTTTTAAGCTTTTTTTGGTACTAATTATTATGACTAATAAATAACTACTACTGCTAATTCAGCTTAGAAATAAATAGCATTTACTTACAGATTTACAATCTTACACAAAACTGAATAATAACTTAAATCGAAAACTAATTTAAATTGAAATAGAATTCCAGAGAACCCAGTGGTATATCTTATATTCCCACAGGAAATTTAAATATCAATTAACTGTATTCATACAGTTTGTATTGTATCTATAATTTGTAGAACAAAAATCTGTTTGTATGCATCTACCTCCGCAACGCGTGCACCAAATTGCATGTGGTTTCTTTTTTTTACTTTTCTATAAATAGGTTTCTCGAAAGTAAATAATTAATTAATCAATATCAAATGATCCTACGGGAATATAAGATATATCACTGGATCCTCAGCTATTCTAAGGGACCAACAAAAATGCAAGCAAAACGAAGCTCGCTTTTCTGAAGACCTAGACAAAAACGCTGACCTTCACTATTCATAGCTGATTTAGAACATTTTGTAGTGTTTAGCCACAGCCAAGATGGTGCCCACACAACGATTACGTAATCAGGGAGCTCATGATGGGCTGCAAAAGTCACTGGAGCGACTCATCCAAAAATAAATGCTATTGATATATAAACAAAAATCAAATAATAACACAATCAAGTAAAAATTCGGGGAGGATTACGCCAAAAGGAGCTTCTGGTTGATCGGTCTGTTCGTGACCTGAAGCACCGTCTGCTGGAAACTGTTTCCAAACATTTCTGCCCAAGCAAGCAATATTAAATATAATTTACACCCACCAACCCAAAATGGGAGTTGTCTACAACTGACGCTTCTGGAGTGTCCTGAAGCACCGAACAGCCTACCGCTGTGGTAAAGGATCAGCTGAGGCGATGTAAGTAAATGCTATTTATAAACAGATTCCATCCATTCATCTGTTTGCCGTTCCATATCCCGTTCTCCGAAGCAACTGGAAGGAGCGTGGGTCACCAAAAGTGACCCAGAAAGGTGACACAACCGACTAAGAATGAGACTTGCACACTAAACATCAAAAACACACCAACACATATACAGAAAGATGACAAATTCGATGAAGAAATGGACGAACACAGGACAGAACTAGTTGCAAGAATTGTTGGGTCGCCAGTGATTGGGCAAGAGGCACTTGCTGTGTTTTTGTGGGAACTGTTACCAGTTGAGTCGAGGTGTAAACATCTCTGCGATACTTTACCCCAAGTAGCTGCGATTGAATTCCCGAAAACTATTTTTCCAAAATAAGAAGTAACTATGGAAGCCAAGCCTCTAGCCTTACCTGGAGCAGTACATATCTTTGCCCCAGATATTCAGTGGCTTGCCACAACTTGAGAAGCTGATCGGCACTTGCACCAGCTCGGGAATCATCATGACCGACATCGATAAGATGGAGAACCAGAATGTGCTGCGCATTCGCATGACCCAAACAATGAATTTTTGTAAGCAAATGCTATTTTTATAAACATTATTCACGTCCAGGCGCATTCATTTATAAATCCGATATTGGAAAGGATATACCAATTGACTGATGTATACCATATATATATGATATATTGGATCAAATATATATCCAATATGGATCAAACGTTTCCTTGAACCCTGAGACATCTGGTGTATCAAACTCGGCACCAACAGAGCAGAATGACGCGGATTCTCTGGACATCGTTAATGTTTCATGGTCAAAACATCTTTCGAATTTGGGTAAAAATATAAGTAAATTGTATTTATCTTATTACAACACATACATACATACATACATACATACATACATATAACTATGTACATATGTATATAAAAACAAAACAAAAAATATTTCAAACAAACAGTCTTAAACATATTCTAACCCATTGGGAGTGCCCTAAAGTATATTTTTGAGGTTTTAATCCCATTAACAAGAAGCGTAAGTCCCAACCGAACTGGCAAGCTCCAAAAATTCCAAATTCCCGAAAGAAATTATATATGAAATATAATTTACACACTAGGAAATAAGTACATACACTTCGCGTCATCAGGTTAGCGCCCCCTTTACACACATTTTCTTTTGCTTTTTTCTCTTTGCCTATTGCACGTAACTTTGTAGTTTTTGTTTTGATTTTGTTATTCGTATATGAGATCTCTCTCATAATAAAATAAAGCGCGAGAGAACCGTTATGTTTTATATTCTTTTCTGCTTTATTTTCGCAAAGAATGCGTGCACTTATTTTGCGTCATCAGATTAGCGCCGCCAAAGGCAATTTTAGTTATTTAGCTTGTTTCGGCAATTACAGTCACCAAATTTTTTGTAAAGCATTACGTATTCAATATCTTTAAATAAACGTACAGTATGGGTAACGGAACAGTTTTGTCTTTGGTGCAAAAATCAAAGATTGAGGCATACTTTGAATCTGACTATCCAACCATAAAATTGCGGAAAAGACAGGAAGACACACAAAAACAATTGCCAATTTTCTTAAAAATAAGGAAAGCTATGGAAAAAACTACAAAGGCGCCAATAATAAAGTGATTTCACAAGCAGATAGAAGAGCAATACTTCGGGAAGCTTCGAACTCGCACGAATCGACCACCAAGATAATAGAAAAACCGTTGTTAAGGCGAGCTTATCAACGGTCCAAAAGAGTAATTAAGAAAGCTAATCACTTAAAGAGACAGAAATTAAAAAAAAAAAACCACCACTCAATATGCAGAGAAAAGAAATGCGCCTTAATTTTGCCCGAACTCACATGACTTGGTCAACCCAATGGAAGCATGTTGTCTTTTCAGATGAAAAAAAATTTAATTTGGAAGGGCCTGATGGCTATAATTATTATTTCCATGACCTACGGAAAGAAGAACATCACTTGGACATCACTTCACATTGCGTGATGTGTGGCACCTCCAAATGCAGCTTTTCCTGTTAGAGCACACAGTAGTACTTTAACATTATTTGGGTTAGATCCTGGTCTACGATTAAGCTCCTGGGAAATAGTCTGAACAATTTTAGATGTGGTTCTACTTTTTCCGACGCCTGCGGCTTCCATGGCCCTTCTAAGCACGTCTTCTAAGTCTGCTAATGAATTATATTTCTGAAAATTTGCACTGACTAATTCCTGATGATCCCCATAAACATCCTCACAGTTTCTGCCTACTAGCTCTACCTCTTCATCTCTCCATGGAAAAAACAGCATCACTAGTGCTCTAAAATAATTAGACCTATCTGTGTTTACGTAAAAACTCATATATTTTAAAATCGAAGGCTTGGTCCGTTCCCTAACAAAACCACTACCATCGCGGAGAGGGATATACACTTCTACTAGAACCTCATTTTCTTCGTTCACTTCATCTCGCTATTTTGGCCAGTTCGTTTTCGGCTTTTGGAAAATTCATAGTTTGCTGCAAAATCGGCTAAACACAGGTCCTCAATAAAATTTGGCCTTTGTTCATAACTCTAGCAATCCCTTGACGAATATGTCAGTGGAATCCTGATTCATATTTTGAAGGATGCTTGTGGGTTTGAACATTCGAACTCGTTGCTCTGGAGGGAAAGTATTAATTCGAATACATTTAATGCTAGTTCCGAACAACGGAATGCCTAGACAACAATAAACGGCTTTCTGAGCAGATATCTCAGTGCCAAAAATAAATTTGTGACTGAAGGGGCACGCAGCCTTCTGAGGAGTCCAGATTCACCCAACGGGATTCAAAGTGTAGACGTCATAGTTTCCGAATGGATGCGGTAAGCTAAAGTCATCATTATGATTTATAAGTAACTTTTGGGTGTCAGTTTGTCATTTTCATGAGTCTATGCTCCACTCCGTGCTGTATGCACGGGACAAGTGGGGTTAGCCTCGCTGCCTGCCCTTCCAAGCTCCCGCTGGGTCATCAACTTACGGCAACCCGATGTGTTTGACGTGCCAGAGTATCTCGCGCTCGCAAGATAAGCCTAAGATCTAATAAACTCCTCTCTTGGGCCCTGCGAAGTCTATCCTGCGCTCTTTTTAATATCAGTCTCCGTCCATTATTCCTACGTATGCGGTGTCGCCCCTCTGTACTTTGTTCTTGCTCTCTTGTCCTATAGTCCAAGTTCTGTCTTCGTGTGGACCGACGTACAGTATCGGCCGATTGCTCCTCACTTCTAAACTGTGGGGTTCTTCGTGTAACTATATTTTTATACCCGTACTCGAAGAGTAAAAGGGTATATTGTATTTGTGCTAAAAGTGGATGTGTGTAACATAGAGAAGGAGTAATTTCCGACCATATAAAGTATATATATTCTTGATCAGCATCAATAGCCGAGTCGATATAGCCCTGTCTGTCCGTCCGTCTGTCCGTCTGTCCGTCCGTCCGTCTTGTTTGTCGCCCATTGCTCGAAGGCTAAAAAGAGATAGAGCAACCAAATTTTTTTCCAGACTCATGTGTTCTCTCACTCCTAGAAAAAGTTTAAAATTTCCGCCCCGCCCACTTCCGCCCCCACAAAGAGCGCATATCTGTGGCGTCCACAATTTTGAAAATAACAAAAACTAAAAATGCAGAATCATAGAGACAGCCCATATCTATCAGGGGCCCAAATCTGAATCGGATCGGATCATTAATATAGCCACAATAGACAAAAACATACGCAAAAACTTCGCTCCATCCCTTTCGCACTCACACAAAATCGAGTCGATTTGGATTTTTGTATTTTGTGTCGCCTGGATCTCAGAGACTATAAGAGCTAGAGCAACCAAACTTTTGGCCCAGACTCCTGTAATACCGAACCTGAACAAGTGTATTTCAAAATTTCGCCCCGCCCCCTTCCGCCCCCCACAAAAGACGAAAATCCACAATTTTGAAGATAGAAAAAACAAAAATGCAGTATCAAAGGAAATGATCATATCTACCAGATTCTCGAATTTGGTTCAGATCGGATCATTATTGTAGCCACAATGATCAAATGAATTTTCAGCAGCGGGAATACCCCGCGGTTGTGTTTCCCCTCATCCGATTGCTGCTTAAGTCATTTATTGGGGTTGATTGTCAGAGCAGATTCTCTCACACACACTCACGTTCAAACATGCTGCCTCGTGCAGTGTACGTGTGTTGTTGTGAGAACTGATGTAGATGATGTAGATGTAGATGTCGATGACAGATGTAGCAAAAAATGTAAAATGTAAAAACTGAAAAAACATTTTAAAATTCCACATAAATCACTGAGTACGGTTATAAAAGTAGAGTCGCGTTCGAAGCGACTCCGTACGTTCTCTCTCGTTTCTACTGTATTTTGTGCCCGCTCTGTTGCCCTATACCTTTGGCTACGTCTCCGTCTGGACCTGTCCTGTATTAAGCTGGTCTACGCGTGTTTCTACAGATTGATCCCGAGTCCGTATGGAGCGACAAACAGCCCCTTGTCGTCTCTTCGTGTGCCCTACTATATCCTCTTCCCCACAGCGGAGCGAGCAGAAGCAGCGACGTACGTCCGACGTGTTCTTCGAGAGAGAACAAGAAGAACGAAAGAAATCATAATAGATATGAATTTTCCACTGTAATGCAATGTTCAACAACAACGGCAACGTCACCAAGGACCACTCCAACAATTATAACCTCTCCTCGTGCCGTTCCAACAGTACGGACGTAGGTACTTGGACTTCCCACCCCAATTACCCCAATTACTCGGAATACTAGTATTCCTCCGATTTACGTCCGAGCAATAATGTCAATTTCAAAATAAAGACAACCAGTGAATGGTTCTTCTGAGCCGAAAGGCACGCCCTGAGACGCACGGCCAAAAATAAGATAGAACAGGAGCCGCCCCAAATGGTGGGTGACCCTGGGTCTAACCGATGACAACTCCACGTCGCCGATGCGCAACTCCAATCGGATGGCCAGTATCGGCGCCAACGCTAGACCCGGAAAAGGATTCGCTTCTTCAATCTTTACGTATGAGCACTAACCATATAGTACAGTCTGTGTTGCACAGATCTGGAATAATTGAAGCATTTGGAATCAAAATAATGATAGATTATGGATGGATATGAGTTAAATATCGAATATTAAATAAAGTATGTTACATCAGATAAAAATGTGTGTACAAAATAATATATACGATATTTAATGCTTGGTGATTTTTAAAAGACTGCGCTGGGCCGCAGCAAAACACCTCGTATTTATCTCCTTTCCCTCGGGGTCAGCGTTTCGGGGGGTCTTTGGCTTATACCACGAAGGTATTTTACCGATGCCCTGTATCCCGAAAGCCGTTTGCGTCGGGTTTGAGCCTCATCCTCCGTCCCAGGTAGTGGACTCGAGTCCACCTGGATGGTGAGAGCCGTGACTTGCGGCTCCGCCCTCGGCAGCTCCTCGCTGTGGTCAAGGCGAGAGAAGGCCTTGGCCAACTCTGCTTCCGACACTGAGGGGCCAGTGAGGACAAAGCTTCCGTCTGTGGTTCCCGGTTCCAGATCCTCAATCGTCCCTTTCTGCCTGTGGATCCTGTTTTCGCTTGTGTCATTACACGATATGGCAGCCAAGCACTCCACTGCCAACTCGGGGTTCCTGCAGTCGCAGGATGTCGACGCCGGGGGGCCTGCGCTCGCACCCCCAATCACCGCCGGTACTGGGTCTCCGACTCCCCTGCACCGTAACTGTTTTTCGTTAACGGGCATTCCCATTGAACGATGCGTTTTAACCCTACCGCCAGGGTGAACTACTTTTGGCTTCAGCGCTTGGGTGGCCCTTCTGGCACCATGTGTTGCCGCCGGTATAGCTCTCGGGGTCCTTACGCTTACTAAGACCCCTCATCACGACAAGATGGCAGTTCGCCGAGGGGGAAATGTATGTATGTAGGTATGACAGTCTGGTTTGGTTCTAAAAAGTCTAGAATTTTCGTAAAATTTTCTTGGTGAAAATCAAGGCTTGGAGTTTCTACCGGCAGTGGACTCAATTTCTCCGCTTGGGTCATTGGAGGGTATAGAATACCGAATCTACACGTTTTTTTCCACTTTTATTACCTGTCTTAAGACATGACCTGTAAGTGTGTTTATGCTTTTGGTATTCAACATACGGAGCTAATTCTGAGTCTGTTATTTCTACTGTAATATGTCTATTAATGAAGGCTACAAGGCTAATGAAGGCTGTTGAAATTGACTCAGTACTTGATAAGTCCACAGCAGGGGCATCTTTCAGCCAAAACATGCCGTGAATATGGGGAGAAACTCTTTATTGGATTTCAACACGCCAATAGAATTTCATGACGAAGTTTTCTCAAAAAATGCCCTACGTAATCCTCATAACTTTCAAAACCTCGCGTTACCTATAATCGAAATACCTAGCACAGGTTACAGGATCTGCCCTAATAAGACGCGCCTTTTCCTCGTGCACTAAACCTATTGCCTCGTCTTCGCTAATTATTACCCTATCTACGTTTTTCTTGAGCAAAACAAGCAACTCTGGCCACCGCGTTGTTTAGCAGCAGACAGAGTGATGAGAAGGTTGGCAGGCCGAATTGTCGAATCATGGCCATAACCTTCTTCTCGTTCTCCCAATGAGCCGGAGACGTGCGAATATCGCGAAGAACCCTATATCCCTCATCGTGGTTAATAAGACCCCTATTAAATTCTCATTAAGAGCGTTGGCTGCCGTTACTGCACTCCGCTTACGTAAGCAGATGGATATGTTGTTACGAATCTTAATGAGCTCTAACTTCTTGTAATTGAAAAACAATTTGTCAGATCTACAACCTCTCCTATCTACATTTCGAAGCTCTGATCTAACTATGGTTGTATAACTTTCTGTGCATGGTCGCTTGAAGCCTGCATAAATAGTGGGAAAGGATAACTCTTTCGAGTAAATATCTAGGATTATATCGAGAGGTCTTTGTCCTTCGCCTGAAGCTGTTTTTACCAGTGTATCATTAAATTAGTAGTTATTTTGAAGCAGAGTTTCCAGACCTCTAAGGTTGAGCTGTTCAGCTTCCGAATCCTCGTCAGGATTGGCTGGCTCTGCGTCTACACTCCTATCTCCATTTTGCATTTCTTCTAAAACGACTGCGTCTGCCTGAGATGCTACGTTAACTTCAACATAATGCTTTATATAAAGCTCTGTGTTACGTAAATACTCAAGGGCTCCATGAACTTTGATAGGTCGAATGGTCTCAGCCATGAAATCTGTACTATATTCTTCTCTACGTTTCAGGTGGAGCTGAACCACCTGGGCTTCATGGAAAGCTCGTGAAAGATCCTTCACGGCTTTGCTTATCGAGATAGGGACGTTTACTACTGCTCCTTTTATGCCATTTTGGCCTAGCCTCCCGGCTAATAGACTCGTAATTATCATGAATTTCTATTCATCGTCGAGGAGAAATCAGCCGTTCCTCTAATGTTTACCCTTCAAACAGTCGGGCAGTATAGGGAAATCTAATCCATTTTGGAAGAAGAGCTTAGGCTTGCTACGTTTCTTAATGTTGCTGTGACATGTTCTGCAGAACTTTAATGTTAGGCAGTCAGAAGGGAATTCTAGAAGGTTTTCAAGACCGAAAATTTGAGCACGAAACTCGCAATACTTTTCTAAAAACACGCGAGGGATTTTACAAATTTGTTTGGTGAACCAAAGGCCTTTACAGGAAAGACAAACCTGATCAGGACCCAGCTTTACATTCCTATTATATACTACTTTTAGAGCTTCTGGGTCGCTAAGCCTTATTCTGGGTCCTATCTGAGTTCTATCCTGGGAGATAGTCGCTCTCTCCTGCTGCATTCGGGAGGCGTTTCTCAAGTTTTGCTGAATCCTATTACTGCTATTGCTCCTGTATTGACTAACTCTCTGACTAGCACTTCTGGCAGCATCAATTGCTAACCGTCGAGCTGCGGCAGGAGCAGTTTGATGCGCCAGAGTATCTCGCGCTCGCAAGATAAGCCTACGTTCTAATATACTCCTCTCTTGGGCCCCGTGACCTCTATCCTGCGCTCTTTCTAATATCAGTCTCCGTCCATTGAGATTCCTACATATGCGCTGTCGCCCCTCTGTATTCTGTTCCTGCTCTCTTGTCCTTTAGTCCAAGATCCGTCTCAGTGTGGACCGACGCACAGTATCGGCCGCTTGCTCCTCACTTCTAAACTGTGGGTTTCTTCGTCTAACTATATGCTATACCGTATTTTGTGCCTGTTCTATTGTCCTATAGACCGGGTCCCGCCTTCGTATGGATCGACGCACAGTATCGGGCGCTTGCTCCCCCCCTCTAAACTCTGGGTTTGTCCGTCTAACTATATGCTCTACCGTATTTTGTGCCTGTTCTATTGTCCTATAGTCCGGGTCCAGTCTCCGTGTGGACCGACGCACAGTATCGGCCACTTGCTCCCCACTTCTAAACTCTGGATTTGTCCGTCTAACTATATGCTCTACCGTATTTTGTGCCTGTTCTATTGTCCTATAGACCGGGTCCCGTCTTCGTATGGATCGACGCACAGTATCGGCCGCTTGCTCCCCACTTCTAAACTCTGGATTTGTCCGTCTAACTATATGCTCTACCGTATTTTGTGCCTGTTCTTTTGTCCTATAGACCGGGTCCCGCCTTCGTATGGATCGACGCACAGTATCGGGCGCTTGCTCCCCCTCTAAACTCTGGGTTTGTCCGTCTAACTATATGCTCTACCGTATTTTGTGCCTGTTCTATTGTCCTATAGTCCGGGTCCAGTCTCCGTGTGGACCGACGCACAGTATCGGCCACTTGCTCCCCACTTCTAAACTCTGGATTTGTCCGTCTAACTATAGCCTCTACCGTATTTTGTGTAACAGCTTCTAACTCCTGATCGGCGCAGAAAGTCCCTAAGTCCCTATATCACTCCCTAGCAAGCACTAATTTTGAATAGTAATCTAAGCGCTAAACTAGTTTAAATATGATAATTTAACGATTTAAATTGAAAAATGTGTGCCCGTGTGTGAGCGTGTTTACGAAAGTAAACAAGAGGACATACATAGTTTCACGGATATGTCGAAGATCTTAAGGAGCACGCAAGGTAATCCTGTCCAGCAATTACTCTAAAAAGAAATTTTCTTCATCGTTTAGACTTGCAGGTCCTCTATCCGGACGCAGAGACGGCAGCACGCGGCACAAATGATGACGAGGATATTGAGGTCTTCACATCATGGTTCTATCCCACGGAGTTGATTGGCGATCTGCGGCCCGTGGTTGGTGTCTCGCGGCTGGAGTACTCCTGCAGACCCATGGAGCAGATCTCACAGGTTCAAGGAGAAATTCTTCCCGCCGCTCGATGCGAAGATCAAGCAGCGAAAAATTCAACTTTGAGGACGACGAGCATAAAGATTAGACAGCGGTACGGTAAGGCCGTTCTGGTAAGGGACTCAGGGCAATGACATGGACCTGGATGGACCTTCACCGTCGGCGGCAATGAATCGAATGTCCATCATGGATATGATGAATGTGGATTCATGCGAGGCCAAAGCATTCACGTGGGACAGGATACAATTGTGGAGATAGCCACCACCGAATATGAGTGCATCCAAGCAGGTGGATCCATGAAGCATCCACTAATCCTAAGGGTATTTATTTTGCTCTTGTTTTGCAGATGATTGCCATTTGCCAAGCGTGCGGCATATCCCTGACCCAGAAGCAACTCCTGAAAGCTGTCGAAGAGGCTGCCATACATCCATCCCATTGAACCCGTGCCCAAGGATGAACGGTACTCCAAGGGCGTGGCCAGCTCCCAGGCACACTCCCTGATCTGCCTGATGGCCAAAATGCCAGACACCTTGTCCCCATTCTGTGGCTCTCTAGGCGGTGCTCTATTTGGCCAAATTTTGAATTGCCCCCTTACAAATTTTAAACATATTTTGTATGCAACAAGTAAAAACAGAAAAGGAAAACGAAACGAAGCAAGGCTCATCTCCTACCCGTTTTAGCATGTTAAACAATAATAAATAAATAATCTTGATAATACATATGTATATTACGAAAATCGTTTTATTAAATCATTTCTCTTTTCCACACCACCCTTTGAGGTAGAGATATAGGCGCGTTTTTTTAAGTGGTGTCCCCAAGAGGCATAGTCCACTACATTTCTCGGGGCCTCATTCACAAAGAGACCTCCAAGAGAACTCCAAAAATTCTGGCCATCAAGGGAATGGCAGTTACTGGATCGAACAACATATCGGGTTGCGTTCGGATCAGTTCTTCAACTATATCCTTGACAACCACTTTCATGGTGTCTCCGCTTACCTCCAATGTGTTATTTTTACAAAATTGGAAACTAAATGGCTCCTGACACACTCTGAATTTTCTTTTCAGCACCGCCCTCATACTGCTAAACTCCCGCTCGCAAGCATTGCGGAAGTCTTCGGGAAAACTCACTTCGGTTTGGAATTGCTGTTCCCAATCCGCTTCGAACACCATGTGATACAATTTATTTAAAATTGTATCATCATGATTAAATTTGTGCATCATTAATTTAATCACGTGGCGTTAATCCCATAGGACGGGAAATCGCTGTTCGGCTTTGGCGAGGCACTGCAACAAAAAAAAATTCTTGTCTCCATTGTCTATTATTTTTGTAGCACCATTTTGGTCGCACTATGGATTTCCTCCCGACCAAGTACGTACCCGAATATTGTTGGTACCTATGGAATTTTTTTAATATAATATATTGGTATCTTGCGAGAGCGAGATCTATTAATCTCCTTTCTTGGGCCCTGCGAACACTATCCTGGTCTCTTTCTAACAGTCGTGTCTCCGTTCATTATATCTACGTAGGCGCTGCCGCCACTCTGTATTTGTCCTTTGCTCCTCATGTCTAATCTGCGCGTCCGTTCGTCTAACTATATGTCCTACTGTATTTTGCGCCTGCTCTCAATTCCTATATGTAGTCTACGTCCTGTCTCTGTCTGGCGCATTTCAGGGTCACGGCTCTCGAATCCGAGTCCTCGAATTTGTGTAATAAGTCCAATTAGGCAGCGTAAGGGCAGCGTACTGTCATTAGGTCTAGCGATATACTAAAACTTCGTGAGTGACGTAAAACCCCGCTCACGTAGTTGTTGGCGCTATGCTGCCTCTGCTGCCATGGCCGCCATTTCCTCGAAAAGAAGACTGCTGGTCATTGGGACAATGGTGGATCCATTGTGGCCAGTAGTGGGTATGGAGTTCACATTTGCTGCCAGGGCGGGAATGGTAAAGGTGTTCATAACTGTTTTGTAGTTGTGCCTGGCATCCTTGTGGAGATTATGGCGTTGCTGGGATCGTTGAGCCTGCGGCAGTAATGGCGATGATGATGCCGATAATGATGAACATACTGTTCTTTTACTGTTCCTTGCTCTATGGTCCTATACTTGTGGCTACATCTCCATCTGGACCGACGCAGAGTGTCGGCCACTCGACCCTGTCGTGTACTAAGCTCGTCTACTCGTCTTTCTATGTTTCCTAGAGGTTGATTGCGAGTCCGTGTGGAACGACAAACAGCATCTGCTCCTTGTCGACTTGTCGAATGTCCTGCTTCGCTAATGTCCTTATCCGCAAAAAATAGGGCCCGAGTCGACCTGGATGTTGGGAGCCGTGACTTGTGGCTCTGCCTTCTGCGGCTCCTCGTTCTATCTAGACGAGAGAAGGCCGCAGACAACTCTGCCTCCGACACTGAGGGACCAGTGAAGACGAAGCTTCCGTCTGTGGTTCCCGGTTCCAGATCCTCTATCGTCCCTTTCTGCCTGCGGTTCCTCTTTTCGCTTGTGGCATTACACGATGTGGCAGCCAAGCTCTCCCCTGCCATCTCGGGGTTCCTGCAGTCGCAGGATGTCGACGCCGGGGCGCCTGCGCTCGCACCCCCAATCACCGCCGGTACTGGGTCTCCGACTCCCTGCATCTTAACTGAAAAATCGTTAGCGGACATTGCCTCATAACGGATGCGTTTGAGCCCTACCGCCAGGGTGAACTACTTTTGGCTTCAACGCTCGCCCTTGATCTGCCTGGCTTGGGTGGCGCTTCTGTCAGCATGCACTGCCGCCGGTATAGCTCTTGGGTTCCTTACGCTTACTAAGACCTCTCATCACGCCAAGATGGTAGTTTTCCGAGGGTGTAGCATTGAGCGTTCAGAACGTGATATTTAACCGAGCTATTGCATAGCGAGAGAGAGAAGAAGGAGAGCCAACTTCTTGAAATTTCTTTTAGAGTCCTGATTTTATGTTTTTTAGACTGGATAGCTTTTGTGGCTGTTGTACAGTTAAATCGAACAGTAGCAGTGGCATTTTTTCCAGGCTCTGTATTAGTTGGTGTGGCAGCGGATGAAGTCCGAAGTCGGTTGCAGCCGTGCGGCCGTTGATGTTTAAGGCCGGTTTTATGGGAACTGCTCTGAAAGGTGATGTTTTCCTCTGTTTTGTTCTCCTTTTTCAGGTTCTTGTCAAGGTCAGTGGTACTTGGCTCGCTGCTGCTGGATGGTTAGAGCTGGTTGCCCGAAGTTGACTTGCCGCTGGCGTAGGAGTTAATTTCTTTTATTTTTTAGCGATTAATGTATTTACTGCTGTAATCATTGTATTTTTGATTGCAGTTAATAGTTGTACAAATTGTAATTGTTCTTTAATGTATGGGAATTTTAATTATTTTAATAAATTTTATATTTTATATTTTACTGATAACTGATGCCGACGCCGCTGCTGCTATGGGTGTGTGTGCAGGTATTGGTATCAAGGTTGCTGTGCGCCTACGTCTTGGCGCCAGATTCGCTGATACAGCAGCAGCAGCGATCGCTGCCGATGCCTCGGCCGCTGCTCTACTGTCATGGCCTCCATTGGTGTGGGCGTCGTGTCCATGGCTATGGACATCGACATAGACTCATCCCCAAACGCCCTTGCTGTCTCCTCCTGCAGGTCCCGGAAGCTGAATTGCTCGTCACTATGGATTTCGGAGCTAGCGTCAGAATCCCAAGCGGTGGCATTGCCTGGCTGATTTGGCTGGGGATCGGGCCAATTGAGGTCCACCATTCGATTTGGGTGGAGCATGGGGGTTTGCAGCAAGGGGCTTGTGGCGGGTGTGGATGTAACTGTTCTATCACACTCACCATGATAGTAGTTGTCATTAGTAGGATGGTTGTTGCTGCTGGCAGTGGCAGGGGCGACATCAGTAAGTCGTCTGCTTGGCATGTAGTTTTAGTTGGTGTTTTTGGTGGATTCTGCTGCTACTGCACTTATCGCTGTCTCTGTCGTCGAAGCTGCCGTTGCAGCATTCTCGTCTCGCCCTCTTTTCGCTGCTTTGTTAGTGGCGGCAGCGCCGTCACTATGCCGTCGTCGTCGTGATGAAGTTGTTACGAACCTTTTTGGTGGTGGGGCAAGGCCGGCTAGCCAGTCATCCCAGGGCTGGATATTTCCCAAGCCCTCGGTTCGCACAATATACCTACACATCGAACATCTCGGAAATGACAAAAATAAAAAAACGACAATTCAAAAATAAAACACACGGACTCTACACTCAAATAAACCGACGTGGACCAGGATGAGGTTTCGGTGGCTTACCTCCGACGTACCCACCCTACCTACCAGAGATTTGGATCAGACCCTGTTTGATCTCCCTGCCAGGTGCAGTCTCCATCTCACTCCCTCTTCGTCAAGGTTCACCTCCCCCCATGACAAAAAACTCTTACCACTTCATGTTTTCACAAATCAATTATTTATATTTCTATTCCCAAACATTTTTTTTTTTCCTACTTAGGTTGAGATGGGGAACCTAATGCTTTAAGGTCGACCTCCCATCCTAATTCTCTTTTTTTTCTTTTACACTTTCACATACACTGCCTAAGGGGAATAGAGGGCGGTTAATTAATTAAATAAATAAATATAAATAAATATAAAAAATAAATAAATATAAATATAAATAAATATAAATATGAATGATTACATGTAATGACAAAGAAAATTTTCAGCTAGACATATAATTAAATAAATTTATATAAATAAAAAAAAAAAAATAAAATATAAATAAATAAATATATAATTACAAAATATAGGCGTGAACGGGGAGTTATTTTTTGAAATTTTTGTAGTGAGGGGCCAGGGCCAAGTGGCCAGGGTGACGGGGCTGAGAATCTAGTGGGGGGAATTTTACAAATATATTTTTTTGTTCCTTGACGTTTATTTTTTTGGGAGGACTCACTCGGTTCGGAATACCCTGCTGCCTCTTGCTAGATCCCGTGGTTTTGGCTTAGCTTCCTGAGGAGACACTTAAATTTGTTTTTTCCACTTTTATTTCTCGTATGTTTTCTGCACTCACTTTCATCCCCATGAACTGTTCGCCGCCGATGGTTTTTGTTCTAAACTACTCGGCTCAACCGCTTCTCCAGCCACCTCGGAGCAGACGATCGTCCTCTCTCTCTTGCCCTTGAACCAGGTTCAAGGGCATGGGCGGCTTTCGAATGTGTGGGTGAGTGCGTGGCTTGTCTCCGGGACACCGCTACTTCTTATTGCCCTCACCACGGAATCCTCTCCCAAAGAGGAATCTGAAGATCTCCCTCAGACTGCCCTCCTAGGTGGCGCCACTCTCCACCAAACACTTCCCCTTAAATGATAGCCTTGCCACCCTGTCAGTTTCCCCTTCCTCGCTGGTATTTTTGCCTATCGACACCTTCGAATGCAACAAAGATTCACCTTCCCCCATGACAAAACTCTTAACACTTCATGTTTTCATAAATCACTTATATATATTCATATTCACAAACATTTGTTTCTACTTAGGTTGAGATGGGGTACCTGATACTTTATGGTCGACCTCCCATTCTAATTCTCCTTTTTCTTTTACACTTTCACAGTGCCTTACATTGCCCTATACACTGCCTAAGGGGAATAAAGGGGCGATTAGTTAATTAAATAAATAAATATAAATAAATAAAAAAAATATAAATATAAATGACTACATGTGATTACAAAGAATATTTTCAACGAAACATATAATTAAATAAATTTATATAAATAAACAAAACAAGAATACATATAAATAGATAAAAAATATACAAAATATAGGCGTGAACGGGGAAATTTCTTTTTGTAGCGAGGGGACAGGGTGACGGGGCTGAGAATCTAGTGGGGGAATTTTACATATTTTTTTTCTTGCCGTTTTATTTTGGGGAGGACTCACTCGGTTCGGAATGCCCTGCTGCCTATTGCTCGATCCCGTGGATTCGGCTATGCTTCCTAAGAAAACACTTAAATTTCTTTTTCACTTGTATTTTTTTGTATGTTTTATTCACTCACTTTAATCCTTCTCAACTGCTCGCCGCCGATGGTTTTTTCTTTCTAACCTACTCGGCTCAACCGCTTCTCCAGCCACTTCGGAGCAGACGATCGTCCGCTCTCTTGCCCTTGATCCAGGTTCAAGGGAATGGCCGGCTTTCGAGTGTGTGGGTGGCTTGTTTTCGGGACACCGCTACGTCTGATTGCCCTCACCGCGGAATCCTCTCCCAAAGAGGAATCTGAAGATCTCCCTCAGACTGCCCTCCTAGGTGGCGCCACTCTCCACCAGACTCTTCCCCTTAAATGTTAGCCTTGCCACCCTGTCAGTTTCCCCTTCCTCGCTGGTATTTTTGCCTATCGATACCCTTCGAATGCAACAAAGTTGCTGATGTTCTTGTTGTTGTTGCTGGCGACGCTGCTTTGGTGTTGGCTGGCTCTTCTAATTCTGAGCATGATGATAATCGTCGTTCTCCTCGTCGTCGTCGTTTAAGTATTGGAGAATTCATTTATTTGGCGAAGCGATCGAAAATCAAAGCGACCCGTTTGAGGGTGTGTGTATATAAGTATCGAAGTATGGATGTATGTTTTATTTTAAATTAATTGGCTTTTTCTCTTTTTCGTTTTTATCTTGCACTTATCTCATATTAACATGTGCAGTTGTGGGAATGGAGACCACATTTGCTGGCAGGGCGGTATTTTTAAGGGAATTCATCATACCTGTATTCCCACAATTCTGATGGGGATTAGCGCACTTTTTATTACGCAAAATGGCGGCAATGGCGTTGGTGATGATGGCGACAACGGCAGGAGGAGAAATTAGAAATTGCTTTCTCCCCTCCGGGTCGCACCAGGCGCGACCAAGCGCGACGTAGGGTGGCCGTCACCTGTTGCAGGGGCAACAGCAGCCAGCACAGTGCGACAACGAATAGCGACACCAGCCCAACGACATCCAGTGGCAGAGGCAGTGGCGATCGCATGGCTGACCAGGATTATGATTACATGAACGCTGCTGGTATGCTTTGGGGATTAAGTAACGCAGCCCAGCCGTAGATACCGATCTCTCGAATAAAGTTCAGCTTAAGAGGACAAGAGTAAAAAAGCGTATTAGAAAATGATGGGATCTAGGTTTTGTTAGGGAGCCACTTACTCGATGTCAGAAGTGCTGTTGAGCATTTGGATCGCTGGTGGCAGGCGGTGCAGGATTCTCCAGCAGGTGCACGTGGACACCCACGAGTCGCGTTATGAACTCAGACGCTTCGCCCACATCCATTAGTTTCTCGCGCCATATTCCGGTTAAACTATTTATAACTGGTTCAATTCCAAATCTGAGAGATTGCCCATTAGATTCCAGCTCATTGCTGTTGCAATGATGCAATTCCAGCTCCTCCGTTTCATATTTTCCGAAGAAGCGTTGGAACAGCTTTTCCAGCTGGTCTATTTCACCAGCAATCAATTCGTTGTGAGCACTCCAGGGCAGCTTAAGTGCAGACAGTGCAGTCCGGGCCTCCGCCACTCGGGATCGCCAAGACTCGATATTAAAAAATCTGGTTCTGTATAGACCATTCAAGATTTTTTCCGAGTGACCAAATTTGTTTAAGCTCTTTGTTAAATGCGTTAAATCATATAGGTCCGGTAAGCCATAGCTCTTCGCTGCATAGCCCACTGCCTTTTTGTTTGTTTTGTTGTTGTCCGATATAATTGCCATTGCAGTTTCCAATGCGTCTGGGTAGTGCAATTTTATGTTCTTGATTGCCCTTCTAAAGCACCTATACTGAAATTCCATTCTGATGGAGTTCCTTGCATTGGCAAACACATTAATTTGTATTGTTCTATACAAATTTGAATCAGCACCTTGTGCGCCAATTGCTACCACTTTCCATTTCGGTAAAACAGAATGCTGGTGCGTGAAATGAAAACGTAAAATGTTGTACTATTCCCAAGATATGTATCTGGATTGAATGAATTAATACTTACATTTTCAGGTGTATCCGAAAGGAACCACTCGTCCAGAATCAAAAAATATGGACGCTCCAATATGTTCCCAAGGGTACTTATATATTGAACCTCCTTGTATTTCCGTATACTTTGATCCTGGCTCGCAACGAACTCAACAGCAGCGGCAATGTGATCTACTAAATGTCCGTACATGGAGGTCGCAAATACTTCATTAAAATTGTCCATATTCAAAAAAGGCACGTGTATGTTTGTTCGCCAAAAAAATCCGTTTTGTCAAAAAAGTACAGAAAAGTAGTAAAGGTACTAAATAGTACTAAAAAGTAGTAAAGGATGGCAAGGGTGGTTCAAAACGTATTCAAAAGTATGGCAACAGTCGTGAAAACATATCCAGCCGGTTGGCAGCTCCTTTTTATACCCGTACTCGAAGAGTAAAAGGGTATATTGTATTTGTGCTAAAAGTGGATGTGTGTAACATAGAGAAGGAGTAATTTCCGACCATATAAAGTATATATATTCTTGATCAGCATCAATAGCCGAGTCGATATAGCCCCTGTCTGTCCGTCCGTCTGTCCGTCTGTCCGTCTGTCCGTCCGTCCGTCTTGTTTGTCGCCCATTGCTCGAAGGCTAAAAAAAGATAGAGCAACCAAATTTTTTTCCAGACTGATGTGTTCTCTCACTCCTAGAAAAAAGTTTAAAAATTCCGCCCCGCCCACTTCCGCCCCCACAAAGGGCGCACATCTGTGGCGTCCACAATTTTGAAAATAACAAAAACTAAAAATGCAGAATCATAGAGACAGCCCATATCTATCAGGGGCCCAAATCTGAATCGGATCGGATCATTAATATAGCCACAATAGAGGCAAATATACGAAAAAAACTTCGCGCCATCCCTTTCGCACTCACACAAAATCGAGTCGATTTGGTTTTTGTATTTTGTGTAGCCTGGATCTCAGAGACTATAAGAGCTAGAGCAACCAAACTTTTGGCCAAGACTCCTGTGATACCAAACCTGAACAAGTGTATTTCAAAATTTCGCCCCGCCCCTTCCGCCCCCACAAAAGACGAAAATCCACAATTTTGAAGATCGAAAAAAACCAAAAATGCAGTATCATAGGAAATTATCATATCTACCAGATTCCCGAATTTGGTTCAGATCGGATCATTATTGTAGCCACAATGATCAAATGAATTTTCGTTCATTCAGTGTTTCCCCGCCGTTTGTGTTTCCCCTCGCCCGATTGCTGCCTAAGTCATTTATTGGGGTTGATTGTCGCAGCAGCTTCTCTCACACACACAGTCACGCTCAAACATGCTGCCTCGTGCAGTGTACGTGTGTTGTTGTGAGAACTGATGTAGATGATGTAGATGTAGATGTCGATGACAGATGTAGCAAAAAATGTAAAATGTAAAAAATGATAAAACATTTTAAAATTCCACATAAATCACTGAGTACGGGTATAAAAGTAGAGTCGCGTTCGAAGCGACTCCGTACGTTCTTTCTCGTTTTTAATTACACTTACAAATTTACTCCCTTTTTATTTCGAAAATATGAATGATATGTTATACGTATTTAAGGCATATGCATGGTAACTTTTGGTTAGCCCAAATTTGAACATTAAAAAATTTTTTGTTGCCAATTTTGAATTTTAAGAACATAACCCCTTGTTTTGTACTGAATCCATGTTTCGCTTAACATGTATACTTTTTACCTGTTTTACCTGTTACCTCGCAAAAAAAAAAAAATCCGCGTAGAGTACCAAAAGTAGTAAACGATCTACGATACGATCGAATGTTTGGCAAGGATGGCAACACCGGTGAAAACATATGACGCCGGTTGGCAGCTCCGAAAGATAGTAACTGATATAAAAACTAAGAGTTCAATTTGTTAAATTACTTTATAACTTTTTTGATTAATACAGTTTTAACAAAGACAAACAGGAAGGACAAGGAGCTAATAAATAAGTTGATGCTAGGCGAGGAGGGCGAACCCTTGCACATAGTTCGTGCACGCCTGGATATGCAGGTTGATTTGTTGGAGGTGTTAAAAAAAACTGAGACTTTAACAGAAGAAAATTTGGCATTGGCGGAACGAATGTTAAGACGCTCTCGCAATCACCTATTGATAGCGGAATATAACGAGCAGAATAGAAGAACGTGTGAGTCCGGACCCTGCTCTTCCACAACATTGTCGAGTTCGGGAGTAACTTCTGCTACCAGCTCTGGGAGGACGCAAACTTTGATCCCGCTGGTTGAAAACGGTGTTCCCGTAATGGCGGAAAGTGGGGAACAAATTTTCGTTTTTCAACATTCAAAGGAAGGGCGTGAACCGGAACAACATGCAATAATTGTGGAATGCAATCCAACCACAGAGGTTGTATCTGCGGAGCATGCAGATACAACTGAATCCAATCCTCATGTTCCTCTGGCCAACTCCACACGTATTACCACCATGCCCAACGCGGCGGCAATGGGAACGACGACCAGGAGCAGGATTGGTCCGGAGGAATACACTGCTTCCGATGTGGAGCCGCAAAATATTACAAAAAAACCCGTTTCCTTCGAAGAGTTTAAGAAGAGACGAAACTATGGAATAAGGCTACGGAGAGTAAAGGCCGGCAGCCTGTGAAAAAGATCCATCAATTTATTTATTTGACGGAGGCTCCACCGAATGCCGATTCGCGTGCAAAAGGGGAATGCATAATTCTAGTTCGGGACGACCCACTGCAGCGAATCCGGCATTACTGGCCACCACGTGGATTTAAAGCCCCGCCAGGTTGGCTTACCTGTTTAGAAGGTCAAAAAACGTGCGATTTTTGCGGCATGTCGTGTAGGATGACAAAGGACATAAAAGAGGAGCACGAGATAAAGTGCAAAGACGCTGTGAAACCTTATGTTTGCCGCCAATGCGGTATGCTTACTGCCAAAAAGGAGACTCTGGAGAAACATTTTTGCAGCCCTACCTTTCGGAAGCAACCATTATTGCAAATAGACACACATTAATATTAAAACAACAATTTATAAATATAGATATAGATATAGTATAGTATAGATTTAATATAGTATAATATAATATAGATAGAATATAGTGACAATGAAAAGCAGTGACAGAGATTCCGAACTAATCATTTAGTTACATTTCAATTCTTCTTTTTAATTAAATTTTCGTTGGAAACAGGTGCAGCAATGTGGAATCAACGTTTTGCAATGACGGTGTCGAAGGACACGGAGACGACGAAGTCGATGAGGCGGGCACTGACATTCCCTACACGCCAGTGGTCAAGGTGAGCTCTCAACATTCGAATACACTTTATGATACCCTCTTCTAATATTTATCCACTTGCAGTCCTATGCCATTGTCAGCCAAGATGACATATTCTTCTATGTGGATCATGGAAAGATCGATCTGCACATCGACCTACATCTACACACGGACTGCTTCAACGAGTATTGTGTCAAGTTTGATTATAAAAACCATTCCAAGAACCCATTCCAATTGCTCTTTTAGATGCAGAATTAAAAGTATCATCAAATCTGGAGCGATATTCGCACCTATGCACAGATCTGGAAGCAGGCTGGCATGCGGATGGCGCATATACGGGATGGCTGGGCTCCATCGATGGCGTCGATGTGCTGCTCCAACAGCTGGCGGTTTACAAGCGTCACGATCTGGCCAGCAACGAGGAGCAGGAGTACATGCAGAATCTCTTCAATTGCCTCTGCTCCGCTATGAACAAGCTGCGGCTGCTGTCGGCCGATGAGCATGAGGAGCATGATGCTGGCCCATCGATGAGCTCATCGATCGAGCAAGGAGCCATCGTGCTTCATCTGCTCAGAAGCTGGGAAGAAGGAGACAAGGTATCAGGCAGGCAGTAGGAGTAGGAGCTGCCCAGCCGCAAGCAGCGGGGTCGGGAACGTCAGATCCAAATTCAGTTGATTCAACTAAATTTGAACCACTGCACTATTGGCGAAAAACCAGTTTTTGGTGCATAAACTCTAGTTTATAAGATATCAACTTGAAATTTTTTTGGTAAATTATTTAAGTTTTTTTTATAATGGCATTTCCATTTGATTTTCTTGCTGAAATATTAGCAGCGTGTTGTAATAAAGGAGTTGAATTTTGTTTTTCTACCGCAAGTTCCGATGCCAACTTTATTTGAAGTCGTTTACCAGCAGCTTCATATGTCAGTTTCGTGGGACGACCCACTTTCTGTGGGGATGCATTTCTATCAAAAAGTCGTATAGTCATAATACTGGCTAGCCACACGGCGTGTTTTTGTTTAAATCGCGTTATGTTTCGGCAGCATTGTGGCAAATGTTTATTAATGTAATAAATAAAGTTAGCAATTTTGTTTGATATTACTGGTATTATTCTTTCGTCAAAGCGATCGCCATTCAATTTGTCGAGTATATAAGACTTTAGGGCTTCTCGCGAGCGATTGTTGCTTTCCT
Organism: Drosophila bifasciata; assembly: GCA_009664405.1. Lineage (NCBI taxonomy): Eukaryota > Metazoa > Arthropoda > Insecta > Diptera > Drosophilidae > Drosophila > Drosophila bifasciata. The sequence continues at coordinate 14,276,618 of CM019041.1, forward strand.
AAACTTAAAGAAGAGCCGCGTGACCAAAACACATATGTTGCTAGATAAATACAGGTTTTTCGAAAAGGAGCAAAAAGTATCAAAAATGGTTAATTGTATTATAACAAGGACACTTTTGTCGTTAGTTTCACGTTCTTACTCTTTTGCTAGTCTGTGCTAATGATAAGTTATACTCCAGTTATACTCTTATACTTATACTCTAGTTAGTACAGATCTATAAAGATACACATCTAAAACAGCTCACAGTTGGACAACAAGACACATAATGCAAAAAACATATAAGCTAATGTACATTAATAAATAAATATTTATGAATATTGTTTTTCACACAGCAGAACAATTACACAAAGTTTGCAAATTTTTCGCACCAATTTACCAAATTGCAAAGTTTCTCAAACAGTTGACTTTGTTGCTGTGCAACACTATAGGGTTGCCACCTATTGAAAAATACACGCACAAAACTGCACGCTGCACGTGGCGTCAACTTGGCGTCGGCTTGGCGTCAACTTAGCGTTCTTAGTTTTACACAGCCCACTTGGATTTAACTGAAGAATGTTTCAGTTAATTCTTTCTTATATCTTTCCTTGTGTTTTGATTTTGTTTTATATTAATAACCACTTATAAATTTTGTTTTAGGAATTAATTTATTCTTTATTATTTGCTTATTTTCGTTTGCTCAACTTGTCAAGTGAACATTCAAAGAAAGAGTGAAGAGACGCTTCATTGCGCTGTCCAAGTGTGAGTGTACTTACATTCAGCACATCACATGCATATACTCTGCTGAATTCTTATATGATCATGTATGTATTGGTGTGTTTGGTTTTATCTGTGCAGAAAAGAACAAATTATTACGTCATCTAATGCATGTACTTCTTCTGCATATTTCAACACCACCTAAAATGGGCCAATCTTAAAAATTAATTTAAAAAATATATAGGTTTATGCACCAAAACCGGGTTTCTTACCCGGCGCAGACGGAGGTGGCAATCCTCAGCGAACCCTACAAGGTGGGGAGCAGCAGCGTGTCGGCCACGGACAGCACTGGCAAAGCCTCCCCGGGGCTCTGCGGAGTGAATGCTCCGCAGATGCGCGACACCAAGTCAGCAGAAGGCTTCGTCCGGGCGAACGTTGGAGGTACGTGGCTGTACAGCTGCTACCTGGCGCCCAGTCTCTCGCTGGAGAGCTTCAGCAGGATCCTGGACGATCTGTGCAGCGACCTGAGAGGACGGGGGGGAGGAACGTCGTGGTGACTTCAATGCCTGGGCACAGGAATGGGGGTCCTCCCGTACCAATGCCAGAGGTCGCACGGTGCTAGAGGCCTTCGCCACGCTGGACATCGTCCTGCTAAACGAAGGGGTCCGGCAAACCTTCAGCAGGGCAGGCGCGGGGTCAGTAATTGACATCACCTACGTCAGCAGCGCGCTGGCACGCCACGCTCGATGGAAGATCAGCGAGGTCTACACCGCCAGCGACTTGCTGGCTTGCCTGGCGTACCGGCAGGACACGTTGAGGCCGCAGATCTTTGCAGGTGCACTAGGGAGCTGAAGACAGCCATCAGGAGCAGCAAGAGGGAATGCTTACTCAAACTGTGCGATGCAGTCGAAGAAGATCCGTAGGGACGTGCGTACCAGATGGTGGTGAAGAGGATCAACGAGGTCACGAAAGACGGGGTACGGCGCTAGCAGCGCTAGCGCTGCTCCCGACGGAGGTTGCTGGCCTGTTCAACCAGTGCCTAAAGGAGGGCACGTTCCCCGAGAGGTGGAAGAGGCAGCGGCTGCTACTTCTGGCAAGCCGGGCAAGCCACCAGGAGAGGCCTCCTCCTACAGGCCCATCTGTCTGCTGGGCACCATCGGGAAGGTCTTTGAGAAGGTGGTTGCAACGAGGCTGAGTGCAGCCATCGAATCGGCAGGCGGGCCAATACGGCTTCAGGAAGGGGAAGTCAACGCTGGACGCCATCTCAAGGGTGGTAGAAACGGCAAAGGAGGCATGCGCGGGGACCAGGTGGAGAGGTGGAAGCAAGTCCTACTGTCTGGTGGTGACGCTGGACATAAAGAACGCCTTCAACTCTGCCGATTGGGGCCGAACGCTGGAGGCCCTGAGAAGCTTCAACATCTCGGGGTACCTGCTGAATATAGCTTACAGCTATTTCAGCGACAGGGTACTCACGACGGACACAAGTCTGGGTTCCAGAGCATTCGAAGTCTCAGCCGGAGTCTCGCAGGGCTCCGTTTTGGGACCCCTGCTCTGGAACGCCATGTACAATGGAGTTTTGAGGTTGCCGATGCCAGCCAGCTCAAGCTTGGTAGGATTCGCGGACGACGTCGCGATAGTGGTGGTCGCAAAGGACCTCGCCGCCGTGGAAAACCTCGCCAACGAGGCTATCCAATCCGTGGAGTCATAGCTAGCGGTTACAGGTCTCGAGCTGGCGGCCCACAAGACGGAGGCGGTGCTCATATCGAGCCGGAAAACGCTGGACCTGCCATCGTGCAGGTCGGAGGGACCACGATCACCTCCCAAAGGTCGATTAAGTACCTGGGTGTCCACATAGACACGAGGCTGTCCTTCAAGGAGTACGTCAACAAAAAGGCCAGCGGAACCGCAGGATCGCTCTCTAGGTTGCTGGCCAACACCAGAGACCCAAAGCAGGCAACGAGGAAGCTGCTGACGAGCGTTGTGACGGCGCAAATTCTCTACGCCGCGCCGTTGTGGGCGAAGGACGCCATTAGCATCGCATGCGCGTTCCGGACCACGCAGGACGGCGAAGCAGGAATCAGCCAGGCGGAGCTGAAGGCTGTCGCCAGAAGGAGCAGCTTGGAGAACTAGCAGAGGAGGTGGGACAGCTCCCAAAAAGGGCGCTGGTCGCACTCCCTCATCCCACGGATTTCGTGCTGGGTCGGAAGGAAGCACGGCCAGGTAGACTACTACCTCACCCAGGGGCTGATTTATAATTTATAATTTTATAATCCTTTTTATAATTGGGTGGCGAGTGTCAGTGTCTGAGCAGTAAGCCCGCTGAAGCATGATCGATTATAGGTCAGGAATGAAGCCGACGTCAGAAAAATCGATGAGTGCAATCTGCCCAATTTTTATTTTATTGCGGTAGGGGGTGCAATCAGCTAAAAAAAAGCCATCACTGCCATCAGGAGGAAGCAAATGAATGACAGGCTCGTGGCTATCAACACAGACGACGCCAGTATATGGAAAAACTCTGGAAGATAACCAACCAAATAAAGAAGAAACCTGAACCTAACTGGCCATTAAAGACTATTACTGAGAATGCAAATATAAAATGGACTCGGAGCACCAAAGAAAAAGCAGAAGCCTTTGCCACCCACCTAGAGGAGGGACTGAGCCCCAAACACACTAGCTCAGAAGCTGAAAGGGCAGCTATTTTTGACGAGCTGACAAAAAGAATACAATAGTCCAGTCACACTACCTGAACTACAGATAGCAAAAAAAAACACTTAAAATAAGGAAGGTGTAGTGGCGCTGGTAGTTGCAGCGGAAAAAAAAAAATTGATGAAATATGTGCAATATCCCATGCGAGAATTTGGGGGCCAATTATGCTGGCAGAATTACTCTGCATAATTTTGGGGAACGGGAAGCTCAGCTTTCAGAACAGCTGTGTGGGGGCAAAACTTTCTCAGATGACACTTGTCAAACGCAGACTTTACAACCTGGTTTTTGCACTTCCGATCCCATTTAAACCGCTCGACCCCCCAGAAAATTTCTCTTTCGAATTCTATGTTACACCGATCGGTATGTAATTCGCCGCCCTCCTAGTATGAACCAGTCTAAAGAAACACGTGTCTAGAGTTCGGGGACAACCACCAACCAACAACAGAGAACCAACAACCACCGCGAAGTGATATAAAACGCTTTAAAATTCATCTGGCCAAGCGCCGCATAAAGTTTCTTTTGGTTAATTCGTCTGCACGCCCAGTGCAACCGAGAAACAAAAAATAAAAACTCTCTACACTTCCCGGAATTGAAGCAAAAAGGGAAAACCAGAATTATCCGCAGGAAATTCCGGAAAGGTGGTATGTCAAAAGTGAACGACGTTCTAGAATAAGCTTAGTGTGTCTCTCCCGTTTCTTCCCACCCCGTAGGGCTTTGCTTTCGATCGGCAGCCGCCGCCAAGTTGTGGCTCATACCCGGCCAGAACAGCAGTGGTTGACCTGCACACCTTGCCAGGCTAATCCTGGAGTTGGGGATAGTGTTCTTGGGAGCACGTAAGACCGGCTAATATACCTAGGTGCATAGGAACCTAACCTCTGCGCAGGCGCAGGCGCCACAGCCTACAGTGCACTGCAGTGCCTACAGTGAGGCCCCTCTACCGGATACCTACATACGGCTGAGGCCTACGTCGGCTAAGGAGAAGCCGACGCCATAATATATTAGTTTAAAGTTTTTTTTTCTTATTTTAAATTCAATTTTTTTTTGGTGTAAATAGATACATAGTTGCATAGACAAATAAGAAAAAAAAAATTGTAGTTGGGGAAGAGGAGAACCCAATCTAGCTATATTAAATCCGGCAAGGGCCAAGAGGGAACATTAATGCTTTAATTTCACAGCTCCAACAAACCACCCCCAGCGAAAGGCGCCTTTCTGCGAGGGAGTACTGTATGCATACCAACATGCATATCCAACCGTGAGTGATAACGAACCGTATTTTTTTGTGTTCCCTTTTTGGTGCCTTTTTCCCGCTATCCGAATTGATGCATAAGCATCTAAAGATAAGCGACAGAGCTTAGCTTTGTTGTTGCCGTTTAATTTTTGCATATTTTATCAGTCCATTCCTTTGCCTACATGGAACATGTGAAACAAACCTTACACTAGCCAACAAAAAAAAAGAATATTTTCTTCTCTTTTTATACCCGTACTCGAAGAGTAAAAGGGTATATTGTATTTGTGGTAAAAGTGGATGTGTGTAACATAGAGAAGGAGGCGTTTCCGACCCCATAAAGTATATATATTCTTGATCAGCATCAATAGCCGAGTCGATATAGCCATGTCTGTCCGTCCGTCTGTCCGTCTGTCTTGTTTTTCACTCATTGCACGAAGGCTATTAGAGCTAGACCAATCAAATTTTTTTTCCAGACTGATGTGATATCTCACTCCTAGAAAAGTGTTTCAAAATTTCGCCCCGCCCACTTGCGCCCCCACAAAGGGCGCACATCTGTGGCGGCCACAATTTTGAAAATAACAAAAACTAAAAAATGCAGAATCATCGAGACAGCCCATATCTATCAGGGGACCAAATCTGAATCGGATAGGATCGTTAATATAGCCACAATAGAGGAAAATATACGAAAAAACTTCGCTTCCTCTCTTTCGCACTCACACAAAAATCGAGTCGATTTGGTTTTTTTGTATTTTGTGTCGCCTGGATCTCAGAGACTATAAGAGCTAGAGCAACCAAACTTTTGGCCAAGACTCCTGTGATACCAAACCTGAACAAGTGTATTTCAAAATTTCGCCCCGCCCCCTTCCGACCCCACAAAAGACAAGAGTCCACAATTTTGAAGATAGAGAAAAACCAAAAATGCAGTATCATAGGAAATGATCATATCTACCAGATTCCCGAATTTGGTTCAGATCGGATCATTATTGTAGCCACAATGATCAAATGAATTTTCAGCAGCGGGAAACCCCGCACCGTTCAGTGTTTCCCCCCGCCCGATTGCTGCTTAAGTCATTTATTGGGGTTGATTGTCGCAGCAGATTCTCTCACACACACACTCACGCTCAAACATGCTGCCTCGTGCAGTGTACGTGTGTTGTTGTGAGAACTGATGTAGATGACAGATGTAGCAAAAAATGTAAAATGTAAAAACTTCGCGTTCGAAGCGACTCCGTACGTTCTTTCTCGTCTTTTTCCTTTTTTGGTTCAACTTTTATTAATGGTCCAATTCTTGCGTAAATTTAAGTCGATTCCTTTATTATTCATTACCCATTTCTAAAATTTATTATCCGATTATCCAATTTCTACATATATTTTATATATTATGCACTTATATTACATTTCGTTATATTTTATATATTTCTTTAATTATTAATATTACTATAGTTTATATTTTGCTTTCCCTATTCGAAAGTCCACATATCTGAATTGTTAGCGAATTAATATGAAGTTTGTAGTGTTAGGATTTGCCTTGATTAATTAAATAAACTTAGCTATAAGCTCAAATATGAGTCCCTGCTAGTTGCGCCTTAATTGAGGGGGTCATGCGTCGTGGAGTGAAAATATATTTAGGTATGAGGACATAGATTTTTTTGGGATCGCCTCAAAACTTTTTTTTTTGATTATACCGATCATGGAAGGGAGGGCATTAGTGGTTGCGTTTACATCTGCCGCCACCAGCTAAGCAATCTGGATGCTGAGTTTCTTTTCTTTTTTTTTAAATTTATTTATGTACTTATACGAGCGGATAGAGCAGCGGCTCCTTCCCTTTACCCCACCCATCTCACGACTGAAATAAGACCGGAACAAGCGCGTGCCCCGCAGAACCTCTCCACCTCCCACCAGCTCAAAAGCGACTCCACGTTGCATACTACAAAGGCTCCCGGAGAGGACCAGCTGGATAACAGACTTATAAAGTTCCTGCCAAAAAAAGCCAAGCTGTATTTGTTGCTAATATACAACCAAATATTGCCCAACACAATGAAAAGACGCTGCCATAAAAAACTCAAACTAGGTAAAAATCCAATAACAATGTCAACATATCGTCCAATTAGTCTCCTCTCGGGGCTCTCTAAAATATTTGAGAGGATTCTGCTCAAGCGTCTGCTTGGCGAGGAGACTTTCCACAATGCCATTCCTAACCACCAGTTTGGCTTCCGGAGGGAACATAGCACTGATCAGCAGCTGGCCAGGGTCACGCAATTCATCCTAAGGGCCTACAAAGAGAAACAATACTGTTCTGCGGTATTCATAGATGTATCAGAGGCATTCGATAGAGTCTGGCACGAGGGATTGCTTTCAAAATTAACAAAAATTCTACCTTTGAGACTCTATCAGATCCTTGAGAGCTACCTTACTGAGAGATCGTTCATTGTCAAATGCACCAATGGCGTTAAATCCAGAGTAGGACGAAGTACTGCCGGAGTACCTCAAGGTAGTGTACTCGGACCTATTCTTTACACCATATATTCCTCGGATATGCCAATACCTGCAATAACACACAGAAGATCATGTAGATCCTTGCAATGAACCTTTTAATCTTCCTCTAGTATTATCGAGTTATGATAATTTGTAGGTTCTGGAGAAATGATTGCAATACTCGTTGTGGTTTTGTTGAATATATCTTTCAAACTAAATTCTTTATTTCAAAGTTCGTATATCGATGCTTAATGTTTATGTACTTATGCTGACCTAGCGGAATGAAAATTGCAACCGGACCGGATGCTTATGTAGACCGTTTTGAATTGGCCGTATTATTCGACTGCCTAGAATTGTTCGAGTTATAAGATTGTCCGGAATAATTCGAATTCCTAGACATCCTTGTCTGAGCACTGCCTTCTGCATCTCCAGGTGCCTGGATTGCTAGCTGACCCTGTATAGGTTTGTTGTTGAAATAATTGTTGCCGTACCCCTGTCTGCCTCGATTCTGCTGTCCATAATTCCACTTAATGTTCCTGTTCTGGTAATTACGATATGGTCTTCCATAGTTGGAAGTTTCCCACTGATTAAAAGTGTCCGACCTGAATGGGTTACCCATCATTGGATACGGAAATCCAACTCCTGGCCATCCATTCATATTGGGCATCGCGAACGGCATTGGGAACTGCGGTTGGGTATTCCTGCCCACCGATACTGCGCCCAGGTGCCAGTCTGCGACCCCGGTACCGGATTATTTTGTTTCTCTGATTTCTGCTTTGGAGTTTCTTTAATCTCTTTCCCCTGCGAGTCCGTCCGCTCTTGACCTTTTGCTTCTGCTTCTTCTAAGGTACCCAAGTTCTTTTCCCTGCAAGCTATTTCATAGGCCTTTGCTATATTGGGTACCCCCATGTTCCTGATAGTTACACCTATCGGTCCTTTTAAGGCTGACACGAATGCGTTTAAGGCCATTTCCTCGTACCACTTGGTCTTTTCACTCCTCAACAACATGCCTTGCTCACTGGACTTGGTCAGGCTCACTAGAGCTTTCTTTAGGGTCATAACTTTGGTGTATAAGGCCTCCAATTCCAACTTCTTCTCTTTAATGTGAGTCAATTCCATAATCAAATCCTGCTCCGATCTCTTATCCTTGAAATGGGTAATCGATATTTTCTTTATCTGGTCCCAATTTAACTCCGCCTCATCTAAATCGAGGACTTTATCTGCTGATGCTATAAATCCACCCAATTTCCCAGAGTCTCCTTCGTACTTCGGAATAATTTCTACCAGGTCTATTACCTTGATAGCTTCTAACACACTTGTAGTCGCCATTGGTGCAGGCCTATTCTCCTCTGTCATAGCAATTCTTGGTTTGATAATCCGAAGCTGTCTCTCTCTTCCTACTTATTTCGTAACTCTTCTATTGTATACGGTTACTTATTGTTTTAATAATGTACTTAGATATCTAACGATTATTATATGCTTATTTGTTATGATTATGATTATTGTACTTAGATGTATAATGTGTACTTAATTTAATGTGTAATTGGTTTCTTGGTTATTCTTGTCTTCTTGTGGTGTCGTTATTGTCTAGATCTGCGAGTGTCCGTGTGGTGTAATGGAGTTCTGGAATTAATTTAGAATTAGTACTTAAATTGATTTTTAAAATAGCAACAATGGATTTCGTATCGTTTATTTATATATTTATTTGTTTATTATTATTTCCGTCTCCTACTCTTGTATTTAATAATTTACTTCCTCATTTACTGTTTTCTTAAGTTTCTAATCCTTATTACCCGGCCTGCTGAAGCTAGCTGATCAGCTGTGCGATACAGCATCACAACCAAGTGCGGACAGTCATTGCCATTAGGGTATTATTTCGTTATTGATTCGTTTGACCATCCCCATGCTAAACGGCCGCCCTGTTGATATGTTGATTGATGTTGATATTATTTTATGTTTCTTATTCTTGCCTCCATCGAATCAGCATGGAAGCATGACCGACACAACTTCCTCTTATTCTTACTTCTTCCATTGGATCCGTACCTCCCTTTGCTAAGCGGACGCCCTGTGTTCCACAGTTCGTGGCCTAATACAAGTGAAGGCATGACCGATACTTATTACTATCACTAATTACTTCATTGTTCCTGTTATTAAATAATTTATTCTTGTTCTATTTCTTGGCTTGGAACTTTTAATCCACTGCATCGACATTCCACTGTCCTAACCGATCGAACCACTCAGTCCTCCTCTGTATCAGCTCGAACTTGTCTAAAACCGTCGCCAACGCGACCCGAGCTGTCTGCAACGCTCTTCCTTCACCTTCGTCAACGATCGGCCGTTCGACCGAGCTGCTCGGTGCACATCGAGCCATCGACAACCACGATCGTCTGCCGACGCTCGTCGACAGCCAACCGTTCGATCGAGCTGCTCGATGCAACCCCGAACCGTCGGTACCCCCGCTCATTCGTTGACGTTCGACAACGTTATGATTGTTGCACTCAAACCTTCCATTTCGACACTAACATTCCTTAATTACTTCTTCTGTTTAATTATACCCGTACTCGAAGAGTAATAGGGTATATTGTATTTGTGGTAAAAGTGGATGTGTGTAACACACAGAAGGAGGCGTTTCCGACCCCATAAAGTATATATATTCTTGATCAGCATCAATAGCCGAGTCGATATAGCCATGTCTGTCCGTCCGTCTGTCCGTCCATCTTGATTTTCACTCATTGCACGAAGTCCATCACAGCTAGACCAATCAAATTTTTTTTCCAGACTGATGTGATATCTCACTCCTAGAAAAGTGTGTCAAAATTTCGTCCCGCCCACTTGCGCCCCCACAAAGGGCGCACATCTGTGGCGTCCACAATTTTAAAGATAGCAGAAAACGAAAAATGCAGAATCATAGAGACAGCCTATATCTATCAGGGGCCCTGAATCGGATCGGATCATTAATATACCCACAATAGAGGCAAATGTACGAAAAAACTTCGCTCCCTCTCTTTCGCACTCACACAAAATCGAGTCGATTTGGTTTTTCGTAAAATGAACGCCTGGATCTCAGAGACTATAAGAGCTAGAGCAACCAAACTTTTGGCCAAGACTCCTGTGATACCAAACCTGAACAAGTGTATTTCAAAATTTCGCCCCGCCCCTTCCGCCCCCACGAAAGACGAAAATCCACAATATTGAAGATAGCAAAAAACTAAAAATGCAGTATTGTAGAGAATGACCATATCTACCAGATTCCCGAATTTGGTCCAGATCGGATCATTATTACAATGATCACAATGATGAAATGAATTTTCAGCAGCAATCCCCCACCTCCTCTTGCGGCGTAAGTCAATTATTGGGTTTGATTGTTGCTGCAGCTTCTCTCACACACACACTCACGCTCAAACATGCTGCCTCGTGCAGTGTACGTGTGTTGTTGTGAGAACTGATGTAGATGATGTAGATGTCGATGACAGATGTAGCAAAAATGTAAAATGTAAAAATGATAAAACATTTTAAAATTCCACATAAATCACATGTGTACTGACTGAGTACGGGTATAAAAGTAGAGTCGCGTTCGAAGCGACTCCGTACGTTCTTTTCTCGTTTTTATACCCGTACTCGAAGAGTAAAAGGGTATATTGTATTTGTGCTAAAAGTGGATGTGTGTAACATAGAGAAGGAGTAATTTCCGACCATATAAAGTATATATATTCTTGATCAGCATCAATAGCCGAGTCGATATAGCCCTGTCTGTCCGTCCGTCTGTCCGTCTGTCCGTCTGTCCGTCCTTCCGTCTTGTTTGTCGCCCATTGCTCGAAGGCTAAAAGAGATAGAGCAACCAAATTTTTTTCCAGACTGATGTGTACTCTCACTCCTAGAAAAAAGTTTCAAAATTTCGCCCCGCCCACTTCCGCCCCCACAAAGGGCGCACATCTGTGGCGGCCACAATTTTGAATAAAACAAAAAACTAAAAATGCAGAATCATAGAGACAGCCCATATCTAACAGGGGCCCAAATCTGAATCGGATCGGATCATTAATATAGCCACAATAGACAAAAAACATACGCAAAAACTTCGCTCCATCCCTTTCGCACACACACAAAATCGAGTCGATTTGGTTTTTTGTATTTTGTGTGGCCTGGATCTCAGAGACTATAAGAGCTAGAGCAACCAAACTTTTAGCCAAGACTCCTGTGATACCAAACCTGAACAAGTGTATTTCAAAAATTTCGCCCCGCCCCCTTCCGCCCCCACAAAAAGACGAAAATCCACAATTTTGAAGATAGAAAAAACCAAAAATGCAGTATCATAGGAAATGATCATATCTACCAAATTCCCGAATTTGGTTCAGATCGGATCATTATTGTAGCCACAATGATCAAATGAATTTTCAGTAGCGGGAATACCCCGCCGTTGTGTTTCCCCTCGCCCGTTTGCTGCTAAAGTCACTTATTGGGGTTGATTGTCGCAGCAGATTTTCACACACACACTCACGCTCAAACATGCTGCCGCGTGCAGTGTACGTGTGTTGTTGTGAGAACTGATGTAGATGTAGATGTCGATGACAGATGTAGCAAAAATGTAAAATGTAAAAAACATTTTAAAATTCCACATAAATCACTGAGTACGGGTATAAAAGTAGAGTCGCGTTCGAAGCGACTCCGTACGTTCTCTCTCGTTATTTATTTCACTCTGTTGTTGTTTCCTTTCGGACACTATGCCCTTGCCATATTCTCTCTAACATATCTCCGCTTACCGCACGAATTTACTGTATTTTATTTCCACTGATTATAACAACTCTTTGGTTGTGTATTTTTTTTATTCATTTATTTATTGTTGTACGATTCGCTGTAATTTATTTCTTTCCACTTTATTCTCTCCATTGCACCCACTTCACTCTACTTACTCTTACAGAATAATGATATTTATAATGTTATATATCCCTGCCATCCTTGCTGTCTCGGATCCTTCGTCAAAGTCCTCCAGTTATGTAGAATCCGTTCTTTAACAAGGGACTACCGACTGCGCCAGTTATGATAATTGTAGGTTCGGGAGAAATGATTGCGATACTCGTTGTGGTTTTGTTGAATATATCTTTCAAACTAAATTCTTTATTTCAAAGTTCGTATATCGATGCTTAATGTTTATGTACTTATGCTGACCTAGCGGAATGGAAATTGCAACCGGACTGGATGCTTATGTAGGGCTCGTATTTGAAGCGGCCCCGATGTTTATGTTGGGTTGGCAACTTTGTTGCCCACGAAGTATTTGGTTACTCATTGTTTGGCTGCCGTAGGGGTTTCGGTGGGGGACCGCCGTGGGTAAGTGCTGAGGCGGTATAGCGCAATAGCCATGCTCACTCACATGGAGGGCAGCAATTTTTGGGGGGAGTTTAAGTCGAGACTTCATATATTTTGAAGAAGAGTAATGACATCTTGATTTATTGGCGTTCTTGGTATTAATGGAATAATTTTTATATTTTCACGATGCCACACTTTTATACTTTGTTGTATTTTTTTATTTAAATCGCAAAAAAAACATTGATAAGACCAAAGAGAATTCAATTTCATCGTTTTTAGGTATTAAATAAATTGAATCGAGTTTAATACCATCACTAATGAATTTCACAATCTAATTCGCGATCGTGTAAGTCTAAAATGCCTAAGATTTATAAACAGAAACCGCGTCATGCCTGGATGCAGGACCCATTCAAAGATTGACTGGGTGTAGATACAGCCGATGATGGGAAATGCTATTGTAAACACTGCAAGTCTAGCATTAATGCATTATTATGCATTATGCCAATAAGCGGCGGCATTGAGTTTATATACCTGGTCGAAATAATTATTGGGACACTCAATTTTTCTTTAAAGTAAATCGCATTTGCTTATCTATTATTTTTTTTAAATTTTATTCGTAAATATAAAAGAAAAATGCATTCAAATCAAATTAAAATTTTTTGAATTTCTGATCCTTTCCGTGAAAATTCAGGTCCTTGTTTTTGCTGCCTTAGAAATAATTATTGGTACACTGGAATACAAATAATTTTTAAAAATTCCAAAATTAGGGCAAATAAATTTGTTTTCTTACTTAATAGTGTGTATTGCCTCCACGCTTTGAAATTACTTCCGCCAAGCGTTTAGGCATCGATAGAATTAAATTTTGGAGGGTTTTTTCGTCTATTTTTCTACTATTCTATTCGTTTATTTCGTCTATTTTTCTTCAATAATTGCCCTTTTGAGCTGCACCAAATTTTCAAACTGTCGCCCATTGATGTAAACCTTGCTCGACAGTATTCCCCAAACGTTTTCGATTGGGTTTAAATCAGGACTGCATGCGGGCCACCCCAAAAGATCTATTTTTCGGTCCTTAAAGATCTGCTTTGTGGCTTTGGATACGTGGATTGCAGCGTTATCCTGTTGAAAAATCAACTTTTCATCCCAATATTCTTCACTAAACAGTATTAAAACGTCGTCCATGAGGCTTATGTACAGTTGCGAATTCATCCGAGATGATAGAAAGCACACAGGGGATCTTCCGGGGTGTCCAAATGCAGCCCATACCATAAGCGAGCCGCCTCCGAAATTGCGTGCATGGCACCCTCCAGTACATCATTTTACCGTCAGGACCATCCAAGTTGAACTTTTTTTCATCACTGAAGATTACTTTTTCCCATTCATTTGTCCAAAACTTGTACTTTTCGGCAAATTCCAGACGAGCTGCCTTGTGCCTTGGCAGAAGCATAGGTTTGCGTACCATTTTTTCATATTTAATGTTATTATTTGAGCTTAAAATTTCCTGAACCCGACGGGTGCTGATGTCAAGAGATAGTTTAGCTTTTATATCCCGTGCGCTAGTCGCTGTATTTAAAGCCAAATTTTTTATTTGTCGTTTTGTGCGATCAGTCACTAAGCCAGGTCGGCCCCTTTTTACAGTTTAGTTGTATCCTTTCGGGTTTCTTAAACATTTTTGGACAGTATTCTTGCTTATTTCCGTAATATTGGCAATTTGGCGAATGCTTTTCCCTTCCCTGCGCAGATTAAGGATAGTACTTTGCATATTGTCCGACAATTTTGCTCATTTTCCCATTTTTAATTTATTTTCACTTATTTACGTATTGTACTATATTAAATTAACATTTATTTAGGTTTTGATTGTTCAATTTACTTGTTCACAGCTAAAAATAATAAAATACTCACCTTTATACAAAGTCAATTAGAACCACTTTCTTGATGGTGTACCAATAATTATTTCGTACTAGGAAAAAAACACGTCTCACAACACTGGTTGGGAAAAAGTCCCCGAATATAAAATATGTACTTTTAACATGCCGTTACATACTTGATATGTAAGTACATTCAAACAAATTTCTAGGTCGTTACAAATGCGTACCATTTCTTAAAAATTTTGAAATATAACTTTGATAAGTGAGTGTCCCAAAAATTATTTCGACCAGGTATACAGTATGTCAACTAATTGTTTGCAAAATGAAAAAGTCACAAAATTTCAACTTTAACATCAATTTTTGTTAGGAAAGGCATTGTTTGGGAACGTTTTATTTATCAATTATTATTAAGATAATATAAGCTACAGTTAGGCAAAAAAAAAAAAGACAAAGTCCCAAGTAATACGTAAAAGAAATGAAGAAAACAAAACAGAGGCAACTACGACCTGCGAACATTGAGAAGCGATTGAACTTTGCAACATTTAATGTGAACCGTCCCCAGGAGTACTGGAATGACGTCATTTTTTGTGACGAGACCAAGATCATGATGTACTACCATGATGGACCCAGCAAAGTTTGGCGGAAATCAAATACAGCCCTCCAGGCCAAAAAACATAGTGCCAACTGTTAAGTTCGGCAAGCTTTCAGTCATGGTGTGGGGTTGCATTTCATCCAAAGGCGTTGGAGCTGCGCATATTTAATGATATTATGACGAAGGAGTTGTTAAGTTCAACTGTTAAGTTCGGCAAGCTTTCAGTCATGGTGTGGGGTTGCATTTCATCCAAAGGCGTTGGAGAGCTGCGCATATTTAATGATATTATGACGAAGGAGTTTTATTTGGACATTTTAAAAAATGAATTGTCAAGAAGTGCGCTGAGTTTTGGCTTCGTTGATCCAGAAAACAGCAGCAAACTCAAATACAAGCTGTACCACAACGATCCGAAGCACAAATCGTACCTGTGTAGCACTTGGCTGCTGTACAATTGTACAAAAGTTGTCGACACGCCCGCCCAGAGTCCGGATCTCAATCCAATCGAAAATTGGTGGGCATTGCTGAAGACAAGGGTGGTAAACATCGTCCGACTTCAAAACCACAATTGATACAATCAATAAATGAGGAGTGGCAAAAAATACCGGAGTATTATGATATAAAAGAACTTATATCCTCGATGTCGCGTCGCCTCACAGCTGTTATAGATGCCAATGACGGGCATACAAAATATTATCCAATTATTGAACATCGTTGAAAAGATATAGCGTCTTTAAGATTTAATGTTTGCATTTTGCAAAGAATTAATAGACAGCTAAAAATTTCTGTTTTTTTATTATAGCCGTACTCGAAGAGTAAAAGGGTATATTGTATTTGTGGTAAAAGTGGATGTGTGTAACATAGAGAAGGAATAATTTCCGACCCTATAAAGTATATATATTCTTGATCAGCATCAATAGCCGAGTCGATATAGCCCTGTCTGTCCGTCCGTCTGTCCGTCCGTCCGTCTTGTTTGTCTCCCATTGCTCGAAGGCTATAAGAGCTAGAGCAACCAAACTTCTTATCCAGACTGATGTGATATCTCACTCCTAGAAATTTTTTTTTAAAATTTCGCCCCGCCCACTTCCGCCCCCACAAAGGGCGCACATCTGTGGCGTCCACAATTTTGAATAAAACAAAAAACTAAAAATGCAGTATCATAGAGAAAAACCTTATCTATCAGGGACCCAAATCTGAATCCGATCGGATCATTAATATAGCCACAATAGAGAAAAACATACGAAAAACTTCGCTCCCTCTCTTTCGCACTCACACACAAAATCGAGTCGATTTGGGTTTTCGTACAAATGAGCGCCTCGATCTCAGAGACTATAAGAGCTAGAACAACCTAGACTCCTGTGATATCGCTTCAGTGCAAGTTTATTTCAAAATTTTGCCACGCCCACTCCCGCCTCCCCAAAAGACGAAAATCCACAATTTTGAAGATAAAAAAAAACCAAAAATGCAGTATGGTAGAAAATGACCATATCTACCAGATTCCCGAATTTGGTTCAGATCGGATCATTATTGTAGCCACAATGATCAAATGAATTTTCAGCGTTGTTGTGTGTGTGTGTTGTTGTGAGAACTGATGTACAGCGACTCCGTACGTTTTTTCGCGTTTTTATTATTTTTGTTACATATTTCATTTAAGAATACGTTTAAGAAAAATATTGTGGAAGACTGAACATGAAAACAAGTGCATTTCCTAATAAATAATGATGTTAAAGTTGAAATTTTGTGACTTTTTTCATTTTGCAAACAATTAGTTAACATACTGTAGCTACACATTCATCAGTCGGTCCAATTGACCATTTGGGATTGTTGTGTGCAACCCAATTTCATGATGCCAGTGCTATGAAGCTTCATGTAGGTCGAAGTGCACGAGCATTATAAAAAATGTTTTGGCTCCTAGCTTTATAGAGCTATTAAAAACGGACATCGGTGATGCTAAGTATAGCTAGTTACTAGATGAAAGTACTCATGTAAGTGTCTGCAAGGCTCTTGGTAAGTTATAATGCTAATCATTATACATATAACACAATTAATCTTAATTACATTCTGTGTAGGTGTTGCCATAAACTATTTTAGTTCAACACGGAGCGTCATGGTCTCCACATTTTTATCACTAGTCCCGCTCGAGGAAGGCAACTCGAAGACGATTGCGAACAGCCTCTGCCAGGAACTAAGCAACTTTAAATTAAAACTTGAGAACTTGATTGGAATCGTAACGGACAACGCCAGTGTTATGGTTGGTTCTAAGCAAAGTGTTTACACGGAGCTAAAGAAAATGGTTCCGTCCTTAATTTTAATTAAATGTGTATGCCATTCTCTGCAATTAGCTGTCAATAGTGAATGTAAACATTTTTTACCGAAAGCCTTAGAGTATCTTGTATACGAAACATATAATTGGTTTTCCAAAATCGCTAAACGATAATCAGATTACAAACAAATTTATAAGCTTATAAATTCCGAAAAGGTAAAATTTTGTAGTTCGAATATAACATTTTTGTGGGCTTAGATAAAATTAACATGCGTTTCGTCTGTTGTGCTCCGTGTTTGCATATAAATTTTTTATATATGAATAACATGTATTTTTTTTAGGAACCTCTCAAAATTCCTCGAGTTTGCGACACAAGGTGGCTGTCGACTGAAGCAGTTGTTACCCGAATTTTGCAACAGTGGACTGAACTAAAACTGCATTTCAACATAGCCGCAACAAATGAAAAATGTTTCAAGGCACAAACGTTGCACAAACTTTTTAATGAAGAAGTTATTCATTTGTATCTGCTGTTTTTGCAGCCAGTGCTAACACAAATGCAGTACATTAACAAAATATTTCAAACAAGCACTGACGACTCAATCAAACTTTTAAATGATCTCGTATATGCGATAAATTCGTTAAAGTGCAAAATAATTGACCCTACTGTCAATATTGATATTATAAAAAACGATTTTCGACAATTTGCTAAGCACGATTGCTATCTGGGATATGCCTTCGAGACAAAGTTAAAAGAGTATAGGCATAACATCTCGAACGATATTGAGGAAAAAATTCGTTTGAATTGAGTTAATTAATGAGCTTTTTTTATAAATTCCAAATTCTTTCAGATTGCCTGAGAATTTTGAAATTCTGCAACCAATTGATTTGTTTTCGGTGGATAAAATATTGTGTACAAAGAAGGCGGAAATTGTGCACATCCTCGAGCACTTCAAGGTGGAATCAAGCAATATTGAAGATATTCTTTTTCAATATTCGAACATTCACTTGATAAAATGGTCCAATTTAGAGGATACCACAAGCTTTTGGGCAGAAGTATTTAAGTACGTTTTTCTGCACTGGCATCATTTGCGCTAAGCCTTTTATCGCTGCCATGGTCGAACGCAGAGGTAGAACCAGTATATTATACATACATCAACAAATGGTATGGAAAAATAGTGTTTAATGGAGGAAGTCATAAGGGTGATGCGGCAGTTCTGGTATCAACAAAGAATTGTGATAAGTTTGAAAACAAAAATACCAAAAACGGACTATTTCTCTTTGAGACATTTAAAAATTGCAGGGATAAAAGAGATTGTTTCGCTCGCACCCACTCTGTATAAAATATATTTTTCAAATTCTAATGACGCAAACACACTTGTGAAAAATGAGGCTATGAAAAAAATGAACATTGTGGCATTTATTCCACGGAATTATGTGGATTCGTTTGGAATAATTAATGGTGTTCCAATCGGATTCTCTGATGATGAAATTAAGGGGAACATTAGTTCAAGCATCACCATAAAATCGTTGGAAAGATTCACAAGGAAGGAAACAATTTCGATCGAAGACAATAGCTTAGGTGTCAAGTTTATACCGACTGAAACGTTAAAAATTTGTTTTGAGGGTGCTGATATTCCAGAAAAAATTTCATTTTTTGGGATATGCAGGTTAAAGTACATCAGTATATACCGAAAGTGCGTCAGTGCTTTAACTGTGGCACGATTGGAGACACATCGGCCAGATGTAAGTCAGCTACAAATGTGGAGTGAGAGAGTGCAATGGAACGTACACGGTTCTTAAGTGCATTTTATGCAACGGTAAGAATCATTCAGCCAGGGACAGACCAGTTTGCCCAGTATGGGAAAAAGAAAATGACATTAATAAGATTATGACAATCAAGAAAATAGCGCGCAAGGAAGTGCTCAACACATATTCAGCCAATAAAATACTTAAAAAGCATAGATATGCTAGCAAAGTAATTCAGAGGCCGACCATCCCCATACAAAAACCACATTCTCAGCTAGAAGCTTACACCAACGATACCAACGACCATATACCGGTCATAAGCTGTCACCTGTCGCTGTTTAGTCAAACCAGCGGCGTGTGCAATATGTCAAAAAATCACAATAACACTAATGTAAATACTACGAAAATATCACAAGAAAATATACGATGTCAACAGAGGAAAACAGAAAAATGTCTCGATACGAATATGAATATGAAGGTTTTACAACATAATATTCAGTCGATAAAGGCCAACAAAAATGACCTAGAATTTTATTTAAACAAAGGAGATGGCAATACTGTCCATTTTGGCTGAAGTTTTTTCTCACGATCTAAGCTTTAGGAAATTAGCAAACTTCAAACTAATAGAAAAATATAGGGAGGATGGCTATGGAAGTGTAGCGATAGCATATAGAAACGACCTCAAAATGAAAAAAATACATTATGAATCAGATCAGGACATACTATGGTAATTCAAGTACCAACTATAAAAAAAAAAAAAAAAAAAAAAAAAAAAAAAATTAAACCCTTTTGAAAGTGTAATTGTGGCAGGGGACTTTAATGCTAGACATAAAGGTTTTGGTGACACAACAAACGTTGGAAAAGGAGCCTTTTTACAGCAAGCAATGAACAATGCAGGATATTGTCTAGCAAATGATATGAAGACGACCACTGGAGTTCTCAACCGCCCAACTTGTAAGCTGGCAAAGCTAGATGTATTGTAAATAACAAGCAGGTTTAATTCACGGTGGTGGGGATATTTTGGAGGTCTCATTATTTACTAATAAGTCAATATCCTGAATACCATTATTGTTAAAATAATTAATGTAAGAGAAAGATGACCACACTAAGTATGATCGTGAGCGTGAAAGAACTCGAAGCGTATGTAAGCAGAGAAGTGAACATTTTTGGTACTAACATTGAATATATTCTTAGGAAATAAAACACACATATAATCACGGCATCCAAGATTCAAGGACTCAACAAGTACAAAGGAGAAAGGTTTCCGATGATTGCTATGAGGACTTTCCGGGGACTAAGGATCACCATTAGAGGACTCCACCACACCACTTCAGCCCAATGGATAAGAGATCAGCTATCTGCCAACGGCTTTAATGCGCTCCAACACCAACAACAACAACATCGTCGTCATCACAGTCGTCGATGACATCAAGGATGCGTGCTCTCTAGCCATCAAGATCATTGAATATAGTGAAGGACAACTCCTCACTAGCACTAACATCTGCCACATCACTGACACACAGCCGATGACAACAACTGAGCCAGAGACAGTCACCAATGAGTCACCAGAAGGCTGTCGTATAGCGAGAAGCAGCAGGTACAAAAGATGTTAGACGAGTACACAGAGAAAGGCTACAGCAGAGCCAGCCAGTCGGAGTATGTTTCACCCATAGTACTAATAAAAAAGAAGTCAGGAGAGTTAAGGTTATGCGTCGATTATTGCACACTCAATAAGGGAATGATAAAAGATAACTACCCTACACCATTGATAGACGATCTGTTGTATAAACTCTCAGAAAAAAGGCTGTTCACTAAATTAGACCTGAAAAATGGATATTTCCACGTTTTCATGCACGACTCGGTTAAATATACCTCTTTCACAACCCCGATGGGACAATACGAGTGGTTAAGGACCCTGTCCGCCGTGCCAGGCGAATGTCGTGAGGAGCTGCGGCTGCGTCAGAAGCTCCCAGACGATGCAGTGCGCCATGAAGGAGGAGCTGAAGTGTGGCGAGATCTGCGACAAGATATTAAACTGCGGCGAGCATCACTGCAAGGAGGAGTGTCACTCGGGCAAGTGTGCCGCCTGCCCGGAGCAAGTGGAGCAGCACTGCCACTGCGCAAGCAGGATCGGATATGGCATATAAATATAAATACAGTACGAAAAACTCTTGTTTTATGAAATAAGGTTTTTAATTAAAATTAAAATACATAAATTAAAGAATAAATGGTCGAAATGCCCTAAGGGTTCTCTAACAGGTGCACAGCTTTTCCAGCTGATCTATCTCATCAGCAATTAATTTGTTGTGAGCACTCCTGGGCAGCTTAAGTGCAGTCAGTGCAGTCCGGGCCCCCGCCACTCGGGATTGCCAACACTCGGTATTGAAAAATCGTGTTCTCTACAAACCATTCAAGATTTTCTCCGGGTGACCATTTCGGCTTAAGCGGCTTGTCAAATGCGTTAAATCATACAGGTCTGGTAATCCCTTCTCCACTGCATAGCCCACTGCCTTTTTGTTTGACTTATTGTTGTCCGATATGATAGCCATTGCATTTCCAAACGCGTCTGGGTAGTGTAATTTGATTTTCGAGATTGCCCTTCTAAAGCACTTATAAAGAAAATGTATTCCTATTGACTTCCTCTCATTTGCAAACACATTAATTTGTATTGTTTTATACAAATTTGAATGAGCAGCTTGTGCGCCAATTGCTACCACTTTCCATTTCGGTAAAACAGAATGCTGGTGGGTGAAATGAAAACGTAAAATGTTGTATTATTCCAAAGATATGTATCTGGATATGTATTTGCAGGTATATCCGAAAGGAACCACTCGTCCAGAATTAAAAAATATGGACGCTCCAATATGTTCCCAAGGGTACTTAAATATTCAACCTCATTGTATTCCTGTATACTTTGATCCTGGCTCGCAACGTGCTCAACAGCAGCGGCAATGTGATCTACTAAATGTCCGTATATGGAGGGCGCAAATACTTCATTAAAATTTTCAAAGTTTTCCATATTAAAAATAAATACGTGTACGTTTATTCTCAAAAAAATCCGTTTGTAAATAGTAAATAAAAAGTAGTAAAGGATGGCAAGGGTATTTAAAACGTATTCAAAAGTATGGCAACAGTCGTGAAAACATATCCAGCCGGTTGGCAGCTCTTTTTATACTTATACTTTTTACCTGTTACTTCGCAACAAAAGTATTTTACTACTTAGTATTTTACTAAAAAACGATTTCAAAACTAAGTCTTCAATTGCGTTATTACTTTTTTGACTTATACATTTTTAACAAAGACAAACATGAATGAAAGCAAGCTGATAAATATGTTCCTGCTAGGCGAGGAGGACGAACCCTCGCGCATAGCTCGTGCACGCCTGCAGATGCAGGAAGATTTGTTGGAGGTACTGAGAAAAAATCTAACCGAAGAAAATGTGGTATTGGCGGAACGCATGATAAGACGCTCGCGCAATCAGTTGTTGTTAACGGAGTACAACGAGGAGAAAGGAAGAAGCTTGGCAACCACGTGTGAGTCCGGACCCAGCTCTGGTTCATTATCCAGTTCTGGAATATCTTCAGCATACAGCTCTGGCACATTATCCAGTTTTGGAGTAGCTTCTGCACCCAGCTCTGGGAGGACACAAAATTTTATCCCGCTGGTCGAGAACGATGTTCCCGTATTAGCGGAAAATGGGGAACACCTTTTCGTTTTTGAAAATTATGAGGAAGTGCTTGAACCGGAAGATTTCGATGTCGAAGCAATTGTGGAATCCAATCCAACCACAGGGGTTGAAGCGGAGCATGCAGGTTCCTCAGGTTCCCCTGGCCAACTCCACACACATTACCACCATGCCCAACGCGGCGGCAATGGGAACGACGACCAGGAGCAGGATTGGTCCGGAGGAGTACACTGCTTCCGATGTGGAGCAGCAAAGTATTAAAAAATCCGTTTCCTACGAAGACTATAGGAAGAAACGAAACCATGCAGCAAGGCTACGGAGATTAACGGCCGGCAAGCCTGTGAAGAAGTTCCACCAGTTTATTTATTTGACCGAGGCTCTACCGAATGCCGATTCGCGTGCACCAGGCGAATGTATAATTCTAGTTCGGGACGACCTACTGCAGCGAATCCGGCATTACTGGCCACCACGTGGATTTAAAGCCCCGCCAGGTTGGCTTACCTGTTTAGAAGGTTAAAAAACGTGCGATTTTTGCGGCATGTCGTGTAGGATGACAAAGGACATAAAAGAGGAGCACGAGATGAAGTGCAAAGATACAGTGAAGCCTTATATTTGCTGCCAATGAGGTATGCTTACTGCCAAAAAGGAGACTCTGGAGAAACATGTTTGCAGCCCTACCTTTCGGAAGCAACCATTATTACAAATAGACACACATTAATATTAAAACAACAATTTATAAATATAGGTATAGATATAGTATAGTATAGATGTCATATAGTATAATATAATATAGATAGAATATAGTGCCAGTGAAAAGCAGTGACAGAGATTCCGAACCATGCAGCGATAAGCCGAAAAGTAATCACATCGTCTACGAGGATACCAGACTCCACTACCATTGCGTCCCCATCTGCCGACCGCGCTGCGAAAACGGACGCTGCTCGGCCCCCGGCCAGTGCGAGTGCAGTCCGGGCCACGCGGTGACCAAACTCAGCAGGCCGCACATCTGTCAGCCTCAGTGCCAGCTGCAGTGCATCAATGCCGAGTGCCTCAAGCCGGAGACGTGCGTCTGTCTGGACGGATATCGCATGCTTCCTTCCAGCACCAGCGAATGCGAACCCATCTGCTCCAAAGGCTGCATGCCGGGACAGTTGTGCATAGCCCCGGAGACCTGCGAGGGATCGGCATTGGGATCGGTTTCGGATCAGACCAGGCCTCTTCCCTCCACCGGCAAGCACATCGCTTTCCACTGGACAATACTCATCCTGGCCATCCTGCTCTGCCTAGCCCTGGTGATGACACCGCTGCTGGTCGTAAAAGAGATTCAGCGACGTCGTCGCTCCGGCGACAAGCAGCAAGTCCATCTCATCGAGAATCCCTCGTACGGTGTGATTTTGGCCAACAGCGAGGAGGGGACCGTCGAGGGAGGCATAGGCCTGGGGGACTAAAAATTTCAGCCACATTTTAATTTAATTTCAATCTTAATGGCTCGTTTTCGTTTCTAGGCTTACAACCACTAAGGCTTGGAGTCTCTGAACAGAAATTTGTACATTATATTATGGGTTAATGGTATACTACAGTTATAAATTATGTAATATGTACAATGTACGTAGATCAATGAGCGGTGGGGTGGGGTCGATTGCCTCGCAAAAACCAATCTCTGTCAGCCACCCACGAAGGTAGCCTCTACCCAGGGAGAGTATATAGTATGTGCCAAGGGATCATAATAAATGCGTATTGACTTTTCATTACTGTTTGGAAAAAATTTGTATTCAGTGAGTGAACGAGATTTAAGTACTGACCGCGCCCGACGCTGCTTAATTTCGGTGATCGGACGAGAACCGATCTATTCAGCGTAGTATGGTCGTTGGCGAAAGCCTAAGGGCTAAAATTTGGTTTTCCAGAACTTACAAGACTATATTTAGAAACCGAATATGGTTTTGTTAATAAATAAATATAATACAATTAAGTATTATGCAGACAACCCACAATGATCAAAAAATAATGCACACTTAGATTTTTATGTACGCACGCTCTCAACGCCAGAAAAGAAGTGAACGAGAACATCGAGAGAGAGTAAAAAGAACGACGACCAAAAGAATAAGAAGCCCGATGGTCCCGTTACTTTAGCGGTTTCCTTCATTCCATTCGAATGTGCGTCTACTTCTCGTACACATAATTCATGCATACATGAATGTATGCGTGCACAATTATCTATGTGACTTTTGTCACTGACCAAATACATACACATTTCAAATAAGTCAAAAAAATAAAAGCTTTAGTTTTTATATTTTATTTATTTTCCATGCCCAAGTGTCCGCTACCTTCCCCCATCCACTCTGCCCATCTTCATTTATGTTACGGCAGGTCAGGTCATACTTGCGCATGAAACTCAAAAACGATAATTTGCCCAGTTCTTTGCTTTCTTAGCGAACGCAGAAAAAAAAACTTGCACGTCGCACCTTGAATACTCTAATGGGCATCTCTTCGAATGTACGGTCAAACATGATATCAATTATGAGTATTTACATGTGCATATCGGTGTATCCATTATTTTATCCTATATAAAACAAATTAACATACAAAGGATACAAGAAAATATATTCTGTGACAAGCTTCTTCAAAACGCGTCACTATACCAAAAATTCTAGGGTCAGGGTATGTGAAAAGAAATATACAAATATCAACGCGAAATGCGAAAACCAAATCCCATAACCAATACACGCACAGTTTGTGAGTATACTCAGTACACATATGCCAAGCATATGTATCACAGTCGCCAAATGTGATGAGTACATATACATACGCCACAGCCATGGGTGAAAGAGCGGGAGAGAACAGCATTGATGTTGCAGTTACAGTAGCGTAACGAAGAAGGCGAAAGAATATGTAGCTGCTGCCGTACGCAAGCATAAGCGGCTACAATATTTGTATACAGTGGGCAGTGCAAATAGCAAACAAAGGTAACATTGAGTTATTCTGCACCACTGGCTATTATTTGGGGAATGTTTAGGTAAATATGAGGCTGGGAAACCAAAAAAAGCTTAATTCAGGAAGTGCCTGAATTAATGGTCAATGTTT
This sequence comes from Drosophila bifasciata, assembly GCA_009664405.1. Classification (NCBI taxonomy): domain Eukaryota; kingdom Metazoa; phylum Arthropoda; class Insecta; order Diptera; family Drosophilidae; genus Drosophila; species Drosophila bifasciata. Next base: position 14,302,250 of record CM019041.1, read on the forward strand.
TGAGCAGCATAATGCAACGAAAGAAAAGGATCCGCTCAAATACTGGAAGGTACCTAGCATTTTATAGATTATAGTCAGTGGTGCTGCATTAAAGTAAATTCTTGTATTTGTTTTTTTTTTTGCACTGCCCACTGTAAATAATTGTTATCTACATGCACATATGTACATATGTACGTACCTCACTACAAGAGCCAATTCAGCCGTTTTTTCGTCTCTTCGTCTCACGCTTTCCTCTTTTCTTTGCTATCATTCTCGCTCTTTCGTTCTTTCGATCTTTCACGCTCTCTCGTCGCAGCGTCGCTTAGGGAACGAGCAATTCGGCTCGTTCTCTCGATTACTCTCTCGCTCTCTCGTCGCAGCGTCGCTTAGGGAACGAGCAATTTGGCCCGCCTCCCCTAGTATGCTTGCATGCCTTTGCAATCTCTCACACTTCTGTCGTCGCATTATGTACATACACATATTTTTGGTCACATTGGGTGACATACGTATCGTGGTCTATACATATGTACATATAAGTTTTTCGCTTCCTTCTTTCTGTTGCCCTCGCTATCACTCTCTTCATCTGTCGTGCTCTCGCTATTATTCGGGCACGGCCAATTCGGTCCGCCTGTTTCAAAGTAGTCTGGTTCTAGCACTTGATCTTGCACATCGTGCTGGACTCTAACAGTTAGAGACTAACTCCCTAATCCTACACAGTCTTGAACCGAACCCCGCGGCTTCAATATGACCACGTCTTGAATCGATTTAATCCAACTGACATGTCTTGCAGCTCCGACATTTATTAATATGTTGGATATATTCATGACATATTAGATATACTCCTGTAAACAACAACTACATACATACATATTTCTAATACTTAAATTCTCTGGAAATAGTAAAAAAACATGCATTTTGCTTACAAAGAGCATTTTCGCTCTTTGTTCTTAGCTTTTATACAAATTTTGTTCAATATCACAGCATGTAAATATAAAATTTTACATCAGGAGGTGGAGGCGACGATGCCGAAGAGGAGACAGCGGGGCGCCGCGGTCATGGAAGGTGGAGCAGGGTGTGGTGGTTCTTGTCGCACTTCTTGCACCGGTCTCCACTGCGGCAGTCCTTGCCCGAGTGGGCGTGAGCCAGGCAGTTCGAGCAGTATTTATGCACCAATACTGCTCGGAGCCTTTGCTCGCCGCTCATACGTATTAACTTCCGGCAACTCCTCAACGGGTGAACTCCTGGGCACACTCGGCACTTGAATGAGGTCCTACCTCGTGCCTGTGTGCGATCCGACTTGCGGCTTGACCGGGACCGCGAGGAATGTTCTGGGGCCATGACTGGATTCCGGAAGATGACTGTGATGGAAGAAAAGAGTCAAGGAAGGATTAGTAAAGTGCTGGCACGGGTTGTCAACGACTCGAAACATGTCAAACTTATTCAATTTAAGGAACAAAAGTTGTTTAATTAAGTCGGACGAGAGATTGCATCTTAAGTCGGACAGTACCAATTTAAGGGCAGAGAACGCTCTTTCCACTGAAAACCTGAGTAGCGGGCACACAATGCAGAACTTTTTGCCAATTGATAAAGACGAGGATAAGTAAATTTCTTTTTTCCCAATATTCCATAATATCTGCATTTAAGTCAATCGCCTTAGGTGAGTATCCGTGTATTTCCGTTATGGCCAATTTTAGCTCAGGATCATCGTCGTCATCTGATTCCTCATTTTCGGAGTGCACTTCTATTGAATTTAAAAACTCGCCCAAAAGAGAGCACGTACTTTGGGAAGTATTTTCAACCATATCATTAAGCCGACTAGTTGACTGATCTGAGGTTTTCGATGCAATCCGTTCCACATTTGTTGTACACTCCTGATAAAAAAAAATCCAATTTTAAAATATTTTTCAAGTAAGTATATCTGTAAAGGTCATAAAACTTACCTCTTTATTCAAAGTAAGCATTTGCCGCATTAATGTTGACAAATGATTTCTGGCTAATGATTGTTGAATTGGGTTCTTGATTAAAATCCTGCGAATTCGAGGATCTAAATAAATTGCAGAGAGAATTACTGCATTTTTGGTTAAAACATCCTCTCGATTTTTCCAAGCAATGGGCAAGATCTTCGCTGTGACAATTTGTATTCATTGACTTGATGGTTAGCTTAGTTTCAAGCCATAGCTTGTAGAAATCTCCAAAGTACAGCTGTTCGCTTTGCAATTTTTGGGTGGCTATGAAAGCGGGTTCCAGTGCAGATAGCAACAGTTCTATGTCCGCCCATTGTGAGTCCGATAACTGCGAAATTCGAAGACAAGTGCGCTTCGGTGAATTGTTTGTAGACACATGCATTTTTAAGCAAGGCATATGTCGAGTTCCACCTTGTTGGCACATCGACAACCGGCTGCGGTAGGGATGTGGTAGAAATTGCTAGCCTATACATATTTAACAAGGAAATATATTTTAATTTATTTTAATATCTCATATTATTAATTTCATCTGATTACCTGAAAGTCGGAGTTCGCAATGTTTTTATAACGTTTCGTGCACTTGCAACAATGGTTACCCGTCTATCATTATTCAAAAATCTTTTTACTGCCAATTGCAGCGAGTGAGCAGCACATCGGATTGAGCTTATTGAAAAAATGCTTACATTTTTCAATAACTCATCATTTTGAAGATCTTCATTGAGTGTAACGTCAGGATCGTCATTTAAGCATTCTACTGCTTTTACAACATTTTTTCCATTGTCTGAAGTAATAGTGTATATCTGCTGTTTGGAAACTCCAAATTCCTCCAAAATAGTCTCGATTTCCAAGCTCAAATTCACTCCAGATTGCTTTTGATGCAGCTCAATTATGCCCAATGTCTTCACTTCAATTGATTGCCCACGATAATATTGGACATTCACACCCAATATGCCTTTGCTATGCCTCGACGCAATGTCGATTTTAAGGGAAAGCATCCTATTTTTTAATAGTTTTGTAAGCCTGTTCTTCTCCAAATCGTAATTTTCAGCAGACGCATCCTCGGGCGGCCGGACCAGTTGCCATTTATGGGATGATTATTATGTATTTATTGAAAATATTTGATATAACAAGTATAACAAGATATAAAAGCTGTAACCACTTATTTTGTTACCTTTTTCTTAATTAGCTTCAGTCTCTTCGGTTTCTTCAAAAGTTTCTTTAAAATTAATGTTTTTCGATACCAATGAAGGGTCTGGCTGATAATTAAAGCACCCATCAACATCCCTTAGTCCCTGCCTAATGTGGAGCAAACTAGATATGTTTTCATTTGTAAACATATTACGGGTTTTGGTTTTTATTGAATTTATTTCAAAAAAAGCCGTTCGCATGACGCATTCGAAACAGGCAAAATAAAAAGGCTTTTTGCAAAATTGGCTAAGTGAACGAATTTCGAACTATTATTCTCATCAAGAGAGTTGCCCACATGGTGCAAAAACTTTCCCGGGCTTCAATTTTTGTATTTAAGCGCTAATACATTTATGTCATGTCTTAAAAACTGAAACTCCATCTTAATACTCTTTGGATCCGGTGACAGATCAGGAAAACGTTCATAAAGTTTTTGTAGAGTAAAATTTCCCTTCTACCGCCACCTCTGGGTTTAAAAATGACATTACTTTTAAAACGGGCTCATTAAAGGGAAGTCTCTTCTTTGGTTGACAGCATATTTCAATTAGAAAGCAAATTCAATTGGCATCGACTTAACAGGGAATTTAATTAGCTTTTATCGAATTGTAAGTTCAGATTGGCATATTCCTTGGAGAATTGCCATCCTAAGTTCATTTTATGCAATGGTAGAAAATTTACTTTACTTTCTCCTGATGTTTCCTCGTAGCTGCATGCTGTTTGAGAGAAGCAATCCTGCTCTGGACCGTGCATGGACAGACTTTACAGTAGGCCTCGCCTGTTGTCTTACACATTTCAAGCCAGGAAGAGAGTTTTTCCCACTCTTTCCGGTAAAAATCGGGTCATGTATAATTAAAAGTTTATTTATATTAACAAATTTTATAAATAAAAAAATTTAAATTTACATTTACATTAATCAGACTCGATATCATTTTCGCTTTCTTCACTTTCACTTATTTCGCTTTCATCTATTTCAGACGCCTTGAAAAGGGACAAAGCTCCTTTTTGGAAATGTGTGAATTTTTTTGTTCGGTGACTTCCTTTTGCAAGATATTATTGGATCTGAGCTTATTAAAAAAATATTCAAAATATCTTGGTGGCTCTTTATTCTATCTATTTTTCTCGAATAACACTCTCTGTACTTTTTGAAATCCTTGTTCCGAGCTTCTTCTGAGAGTTGGTCAATTGGTAACAAAGCGTTAGAAATAATTTCAGTACCGTGAATTAAGAATTTGTGTATCGTTGGTGGCATACAATACCACGGATACAACTTTACAAAGTATCTAGCAGTTTCATGAGCGTACTCTTGGAATGATTCTAAGTTAACCTCATGGCCTGATGCAGCGACAACCATGACGGTATGGAACCTTTTTATTAGCTGAAGATCGACCCCAGTCGTTTTCGCCGAGACTTCTGCATTTTGAAAAAATATCGCGCGGTGTTGCCATCATTGGAACTCCCAAAACAGGGCTTTGGAACATCTATAATTAGCCCTGTCTCAGATCTAAATAAATTTTTGAATATTTTTTTTTGGTCTGCTGAACAATATTTTTATCTTCTTCAGATCTTGCTTGCCATTTTTTTATTGGCAACTTATATGCAAGATGCAAGAGGCACTAAAAGGTTAATGGTGGCCATGCAGGGCAAGTGTTTAAGGCCAAGCATTTCGCAAGCCTTCACCATGGTGACATCATTGTCTGTAACAATAAAGGTCACTTTTTGGAACACATTCCACTCAACCAATACAATCTTAATCGTATCCGCAATATTAGCGGCTGTATGGTTGGTGGGGTCCAATAATTTTTGAGTAGCGAGAACTGCCGACTTTAAATCAAATGTTTTATTGACAAAATGGCAGGTTATGGCAATATAGCCATCATTGGCACACGATGTCCAAAGATCGGTTGTAATAGCAACAAACTCGATAATTTCTAGAAGGGTCTGAAGCTTGGTTTTCAAGATTGAGTATTCCGAGGGTAGAACCACCTCACGGAGGTGAGTCCGGCTAGGTAGCTTGTATCGTGGGTCAAACTCATCCAGTAATTCAACGAGGCCCTTGTCTTCGACAATACTGAAAGGTTGGACGTCAACACATACCATATTCATGACTTTTTTGTCCAGGGTTTTTTTTAAAAGAATCTTTTGCAAAATATATCTCTTTTTTTTAAAAACGTTTCCATTATTTTTGGCACTGACTCACTTTGATGTTTGATGTGTTTCCGGCCGTCTTTAAATGTTTGTGGCAGTACTTACAGAAGCCGAAGTTCTTAACCTCGCTCCTTTTAAAGTCCATCGATTATTGATCAAAAACCATCGATGGTTGCCTTAAAATTGTTGTTATTTTGAAACGCCATTATTGCAGTGAGTTTAAGTGAGTTAAGTGAGTTTAAGCCAGTGAGTTGTTGTCTACTGTATAATGTTCCCACTCATAATTGTAAATACTCGCCATCATTTTAAATAATCGTCACTCCCCTTTTTGACCGCTAAATTTTATTGGAACACTTAGCAGCTTACATTTTTCAACTCACTCCGCACCAGCACCATAGTATAATCGTATCCCCTCTTGCATGAAATGTATTGTTTCCTGACTTGATGGCAATTTTAGCCATTATAATTTATTTATTTATTATCGCCACTTCTCCTACGGTCAGTTTTGACATTTGACACTTTTTTGCTACATCGTTCATCTTCATCTGCACTTCAAAAAATCAGGTTAAAAAATCAACCAGTTCAAAAAATCGGCGGTTACCGCCAGAATCTTTATAACAATATACCTCACTCAAAAACTTTGTCGTGTCGCTGATGTTTTCCCATTTTACAAAGTGAATATTATTATAGTGACGCTCAATTTCGGAAATGTTTTCAATATTAAAATACTTAAAATACACACAAGATTTTGCTTACGGGAAAAATATCCACTTGTTTCAAAGTTTTAAAATTAACTGATAGCCTACAGTTGGAAATCGAATTAATTCATCATTGATATGATAATAATACAATATTGTTTAAATCTCTTTTAATTGCTTAATCAGCTCAATTAAAAAATGTATGTAGCGATCGCGATATGAGATTTTATTCTTTTTCAAAGTCGTATCCTCTATAAAGATTAATATCCGAATAGTTTTCAATGTCGTCGGTTTAAAAGACGTCAATTTCTTTTTCCTAAGGAATGTCACTGTATTTATCACAAAAACTAAATCATTTAGCAATTCTTTTTGCATTGGTATTGTTGCTTTGAAAGCACTTATTTACTTTTTGCAAGTCGCCCAAAATTTTGTTTCAAAAAAATTAAATATAAATAATTAGTTTCATCATTATATAATTGATTTAACATTTGACTGGCAAGCAGGGGGGGCGGTTAAATTTTGAAATAAACTTGTATTGAAGTATCACAAGAGTTTAGTCCCTGGGATCCAGGCGCTCATATTAGCCAGCGCAAGCTGCTATAGTCCCGGTCTCAACAGCGTCCGCATGTTGTGGGATGGGAAGGAAATGGGTAGACTTAAAAGTAGGAAAATTACTCTAAAAAAAAAAAAAAAATATTACGTACATTGCAAATTCCGTTATTCGCTTAAGTTTACTATATATGCCAGGGATGGTTATCTGTCTCACGCGTCTAGTATTTTTCTTAATCGATAGTTTAGGATATCCAAAAATATCGCGTTAAGTTATCTGATATGGGGGAATAGTTAAGCATTAGTATCTATGTAAATCTCTATATCGGTTGTTGTTATGGTTCCATTTCCTTTTCCACTGCCTACTGGTCCGAGGCAGAGAGGAAAGAGAGCACAGAAATCAAACAATTGATATGTTTTCGCAAACCGACCGCTTGTGGAAGGGGGGGTGGGGAAAAAGCTGAGCGTTGAAGCAAAGTTTTTGAGTCTGAATTTTTTGTCCCTTTTATATTCTCATATTCTCTCATATTCATATCTCATATTCCTCTGCCCGCTGCTCCGGGGCAGCGAGAATAATGAGCATACATATGTCACCGTTTGCGGAGGGAGGAGAGCGTAAAAAGAGTCTTCAAGAAGCAACTGTTGTTGCTTTACTCAAATCTCTCGCACTCCTCTGCCTACAGGTCCGTGGCAGGCAGAGCTAAGAGTGTAGAGTGTGCGTGTGGGTGTGTGCGTGTGTGCGTGTGTGTCATGAGCTCGCTCATGATCAAGAAAAAAAGGGAAAACGAAGAAACAGCCGAAATGCTGCCGCTCATTTTGTGTTTCGCCAGCATCATGTTCAGACGCGTGCAGCTCGGTCTGCTCCGGCATATCAGTCCAGCGTTGACTTCCCCTTCCTGAAGCCGTATTGGCCCGGGGAGAGACCGCCAGCCGCTTCGATGGCTGCACTCAGCCTCGTTGCAACCACCCTCTCGAAGACCTTCCCGATGGTGTCCAGCAGACAGATGGGCCTGTAGGAGGGAGGCCTCTGCTGGTGGCTTGCCCGGCTTGGCCAGAAGTAGCAGCCGCTGCCTCTTCCACCTCTCGGGGAACGTGCCCTCCTGTAGGCACTGGTTGAACACGCCAGCAACCTCTGTCGGGAGCAGCGCTAGAGCCAGCTTTAGCGCCCTGTTGGGGATCGCGTCTGGGCCCGGTGCCTTCTTGGGCTTTAGGCGTGTGCCCGCACGCCGCACCTCGTCTTCCGTGACTTCGGAGATCTCGCCTGGGCTTGACTCCGACCGTGGAGAGCTCACGACCCGTTGCCCTCGCGGGAACAGTGCGCTGACTATCCCCTCCAGCACCTCGGGATCAGTTGGGGCTTTGCCTCCCGCGTTGACCCTCTTCACCACCATCTGGTACGCACGTCCCCAGGGATCTTCTTCGACTGCATCGCACAGCTTGAGGAAGCAATCCCTCTTGCTGCTCTTGATGGCTGTCTTCAGCTCCTTTCTTGCCGCCTTGTAGCGTTCGCTGCAGCTGTCCAGGCGCGAAGTGCCCCTAGCCCGTTGCAGAAGCCATCTGGCGCGGAAGCAAGTTCTGCGATCTCCTCGCTCCACCAGAACACCGGCACGTGGTGCGACCGGAATGTCCGCCTCGGCAGCATGCTTTGGTCGCAAGCGCCCTCAATGCGGCGGCCAGTTTGTTGGCCCTCTCGTTGGCTCCATCCGCTTCTGTCGCCGTGTAACTCCCCAGTGCGCCTGCGAAGATCTGCGGCCTCAGCGTGTCCTGCCGGTACGCCTTCCTCCGGGGAGGAGGTTCTGCCCCTCGCCCAGGCAAGCCCACCGAGCACTCGATTGCCTCGTGGTCGCTGGCGGTGTAGACCTCGCTGATCTTCCATCGAGCGTGGCGTGCCAGCGCGCTGCTGACGTATGTAATATCGATTTCTGAACCCGCGCCTGCCCTGCTGAAGGTTTGCCGGGACCCTTCGTTTAGCAGGACGATGTCCAGCGTTGCGAAACGCTCCCTCCGCAGAGCCACAGGGAAGCTTTGCCAGAGCTGTCCGTGGCCCACACGCTGCTGCTCCCAACCTTGTAGGGTTTGCTGAGGATTGCCACCTCCGAGCCCAGCTCGCGCACCGTCTGCGCCAGAAAATCCTGCGCAGCTCTGCAGTGATTCAAATTTAGTTGAATCAACTGCATGAGGATCTGGCGTTCCAAAGTTCGAAGAAGCACTCTCGATCCGTTGTAATTTGTCAATGATAATATTTAGACAATGAACATCACGATCACAGTAAGACATGAAAGAAGTTTTGAAAGAGAACAATTATTTCACCATCTTAACGCACATGCACTAGAAGTGGAGAAACATATTTATTCGCGGACATCGATATTTTTCGATGCTTACAAAAAAACATCGATGAAGCATCGATTTTTTCAAAAAAACATGTTTTTTATGTCTTTTTTTTATTGAGAAACATGAGGTTATCTACCACATCAGGTTTAGGTCTGGTGCGCCGATCCGATATGATCTCTCCAGCCTTCCTGAAAGACCTTTCGGACTCGCATGATGTTGCCGGTACGCACATGTACTTGCAGGCTACCTCCTTAAGGATCTCGGAGTTGTCTGAATTCACCTACAAGAAAACATTTAATCATACAAAAAAAAATTATAGGGTCACAATCCTCAGGCTCATTTGGGTTCACTAGGTACTGGCCTAGCAGGATGCCAGCGTCTGCTCTGGGATATTTTTTGGCCTTTAATTTAGTATCCAAAAACAAAAAAACCTTGGAAGGGCCTGTGTCAACTGGTGGTGTAGGCTCTATGGACGGTGTTGTTTCCTTTGGGAATTTTCCATTAATATAATTGAAGCTCCTGCTCGAGAACTTTTACTGTTTCCTCAGCATTTGTTTGAGATTCGAATCTGTCTTTTTTAAACCGGGGCTCAATGATAGTTGCAATTCGAGGCACCGTGCGCGTTTCATAGTGGCCGAATCGGTCCGGTAGCCGAGAGCATAAAGCTTCAAGGGCGTGTCTAGCTTCGAAGGTTACGATTTCGTTTTTGTATTAATAATTTTCGTTGAATCTCGCAAATAAACGGTATTACTAGCGGCATAGTGGTATACTCTCCACCCGAAAGGGTTTTCGTTGCCTGGTCAAAGGGACGTAGCACTTCGCAAAGTTCCTTCAAAATGTTAGCTTCATCGGCTGAAAAAGGAAGAGGAGCCCTTGGAGTCCTCAACAACGCCGTTGAGAGTGCATCAATTGTATAGAGGATCCTCTCCATCATCAAAAATTCACTATTCCATCTTGTTGGAACTTCCTGCACAAGTGAGAGAGTGGGTTCCACATCCTGGGCGAGTTTGAATTTGGCCATCGCAATAGCGCTCCGTTTCATAAACGATACAATTGACTTGCACTTGTCAAATTGACTGAAAAAATAGTCGAAGAGAATAATTTGCACCACATTATCAAAGTAATTCGGGGCAGAGTCGAGGACATTGAACTACCCAAATGGGATTCAAAGTGTAGATGTCATAGTTTCCAAATGGATGGGGTAAAACAAAGTCAACATTATGATTTATAAGTAACTTTTGGGTGTCAGTTTCTGTCTTTTTTATGAGTCTGCTGTTGAACTAAACAGCAGCAGATATTGACGAATGCTGGCAGCTCACCCTGTTGTAGGGGAAGAGCACAGAGATCTTCATTCTCAGTTATTGGGATTTGAACAGGAAGTGATTCTCGAATATATATTGTTTATTATTTGGAGAATGAATGCAGAATGGAGCTCAAGCGATGGTGAAATAAAGTGAACAGTCACTGTAAGATAGCCCCCATTGGCTTTTGACGTCCAGCCATCAGTTGTAATTCCGACGTGGTCAACTTTATTTAATGCGAGCTGAAGGTTTATCTTCATAATCATTCTTAAGAAAGACGTTTTGAACGTATGTCATGCTCGGCAATTTAAACAAGGGATCGACGATTTTCATCAACTCCACAAGCCCGCAATCAGTTACCATGCTAAACGACTGTACATCAATCGTAATCATCCTCATAACACCTTTGTCTATGGCAGTCTTGCGGGCAGAGCCATTATCGTGATGTTTGTTACTGGTCAGAAATTTGTACATGCATTTTGACATGGGACTGTTGCCGGTTTGCAGACTTTCGAGATGCGCAGTCTGTAACGTGCAACGAAACGTTTCGATTAATCGGAATCACAATTCTAAAGAGACCTGGGCACGCTATTAAATTTTCCGGCTCTAGCTCGTCGGCTTTGGGGTGGAGTTTTGTCTCTTTTGAATTAATGCCGTCTCGCTGCTAGATTACTAATAATAATGCAAGAATTTAGCGTGCTGCGACTTCGACGGGCAGACTAAGTGCGGATTCTTTGACTGCGAAATTTGCTAGTTCATTTTCAAAAAATGTGGATGCTTGTTCAGCGTTTGAACTTTGCTGGAATCCATTTTTTTTAAAGCGTGGATCCAGTAAAGTAGCCTTGCTGCAGACTGTCCTTGGCTCATAAATGGAAAGGCGTTTCTTTATTGAATCTATTAAAATGCTTTGCATGGTTTTTCCTTGCGAAGTTTGTAGCAGAGGTGAAACATTTTCAATTTTGCGGGAAAGTCCATATGCCTGGGTATAATAAGCGATATGGTTACATATTTTCCACCACAAATTTTTTCACTTGCTTGCTGAAAGAAAGACAATATTTTTTCAATGTCTTTTAGCACAAGTATTTCCTCAGCACTAAACGGATGCGGTGCATTGGTTGTTGTTAATAATACTTTGGCAATGGCTTCGTTCGTTTTTAAAATGCGCTCAATCATAAAATAGAAACTATTCCATCTAGTGGGTGTTTCTTGTAATAAAGTGTAAGCCGAACCTTCTTGAGCTAATTTAAATTTTTCATTCGCTATTGTGCGTTGCTTAAAAAAGCTGACAATTGACTTACACTTAGGAAATAAATCTTTAAAAAATATGTCGTCAACTTTTAAAGCATCTTGCATTACAAGATTGATTGTGTGTGCAATGCATGGCAGTTTGCGTATTTGCACTATTTCACATGATGTAAATTCGTTTTCAAAAAAATTAAATATAAATAATTAGTTTCATCATTATATAATTGATTTAACATTTTGACTGGCAAGCAGGGGGCGGTTAAATTTTGAAATAAACTTGTATTGAAGTATCACCAGAGTTTAGTCCCTGGGATCCAGCCGCTCATATTAGCCAGCGCAAGCTGCTATAGTCCTGGTCTCAACAGCGTCCGCATGTTGTGGGATGGGAAGGAAATGGGTAGACTTAAAAGTAGGAAAATTACTCTCTTAAAAAATATTACGTACATTGCAAATTCCGTTATTCGCTTAAGTTTACTATATATGCCAGGGATGGTTATCTGTCTCACGCGTCTAGTATTTTTCTTAATCGATAGTTTAGGATATCCAAAAATATCGCGTTAAGTTATCTGATATGGGGGAATAGTTAAGCATTAGTATCTATGTAATACCCTCTGCACACTGAGCCCATCCCGGGGGAATGGTTCGAATTTTTGAAAGATGTGAAACACCGATTCACATTGGCACCATCCACCATCCACATATACGATCTGCAATTGCAACATATTTGTGTAAATAGAATAAATTTAAATAGTTAGTTTTAATCATTTATTAAAATTACTTAAATTTAAACTGACAAGAAATTTATTATAACTACTGCTGTTTGTTTTCTCTTAAAAATTGCATAAAATCCGTTTGAAACGTCGTCTGGGTGCGGATCAGCTCCTCGAGGAGATCCTCCTGCCTCTTGTGGTGATCCTCCTGCTTTTTATGATGCTCCTTCTGAGCAGCTAGGCGCCCTCTGGACACCTCTACGAGCGGGGCCACTACGCTATCCAGCTTGGTGCGCTGGAGCTGCAGGATCCGTCTAGGTCCACCTCAATCACGTCCGAAAAAACTCATTAATATCTGCAATGAACATAACATAATGAACGTAATGAATACATCATTTTATTTAACTTACTCTCGTTGTCCTGGGTGCTTTGCTCCGAGTTGTTTATCCGGAAGGCTCCTAGAAAGGCTTGCAGCTTCTCAAAATGCTGCCATCCACAGGGAGCCCCCCCGCTTGGCCCTACTTTATTTTTGTCCACCCTGCAAAGTATGAAAATAAAGTGGACTCAACAATTTATTGTTTGCCAAATACAATAATATTTACCTGTATTTTTTGGTCAAGTTTTCCACCTTCGTTCGTACTTCCGTCCATCCTACATCGAGACCACCCTCCTTCATGGTCTGGGCCATCTCCATATAAACGTGGGAGTTCTTACGGACTCCCCGCAAATCGTCTATATTTTCTTGCCACAGATCAATGAGCAGGTTCTCCAGTTCTGTGGTCCACTTCACCCTGCCACCGGCTGTTCTCTTATTTGCTGCAATATTGTGATAAATGGGTATTCAAAAATGATATCTATTAAACTTACCACCGCCATTTGCTGCTCCTTCCATTTTTTTTTTTTTTATTTTAAATTTTTTTCCGTGTTTTGTGAGATCTGATGGGTTTTTGTTGTTGTTTTTAATATATTCCTGTCTGTCATTGTTTACATTTTCGTGGAGAATTCCGATTTTTGTTGTGAATGGCAAATATTTATGGTTGCATTTGACAATTATCGAAAAAATACCGCACAGAAACGTGCGAATTAGGAACATCCCAGATGGATGGTGGAATAACTGGGAAATTTTCGGAACGGCAAAACCTTACGGACCATCCCCGAAATGGATGGTGGATGGTCGTCAATTTGAAAAGGCTATAAATCTCTATATCGGTTGTTGTTATGGTTCCATTTCCTTTTCCACTGCCTACTGGTCCGAGGCAGAGAGAGGAAAGAGAGCACTGAAATCAAACAATTGATATGTTTTCGCAAACCGACCGCTTGTGGAAGGGGGTGGGGAAAAAGCTGAGCGTTGAAGCAAAGTTTTTGAGTCTGAATTTTTTGTCCCTTTTATATTCTCATATTCTCTCATATTCATATCTCATATTCCTCTGCCCGCTGCTCCGGGGCAGCGAGAATAATGAGCATACATATGTCACCGTTTGCGGAGGGAGGAGAGCGTAAAAAAGAGTCTTCAAGAAGCAACTGTTGTTGCTTTACTCAAATTGTCTCACACTCCTCTGCCTACAGGTCCGTGGCAGGCAGAGCTAAGAGTGTAGAGTGTGCGTGTAGGTGTGTGCGTGTGTGTCATGAGCTCGCTCACGATCAAGAAAAAAGGGAAAGAGAAGAAACAGCCGAAATGCTGCCGTTCATTTTGTGTTTCGCCAGCATCATGTTCAGACGCGTGCAGTTCGGCCTGCTCCGGCATATCAGTACCGTTTCAGTTGCTGTTTGCGCTAACTTCTTCGTCGGAGTGGCTGAGGGAATTATTGCGAACTACCGTGGCTGCTGCTGATGTGTGGACATGGTGGACTGTTTGTTGCTGCAGGCCCTCCCTTGCAAGGCGCTCTTAACAATCCTGAGTTCTACAGCGTTTGCGATCCCTACGCCTAACTACTTCAGCATAGTAGTTCGTTGCATTTTTCTGACTGATTATCTTTTTCGATATGTTTTCTCAATAAGATAATGGCATCTGCCCAGGAAGAGTGTACTTTATTTTGTGCCTTTACTTGTAGAAATGAAAATCGTATCGAATTTGGTGCTGGTACTGGTGGTGTTGGCTACTGTAGATTCGCGGACAGTCTGGCGAACAGATCGTCCTTAGCAGCTTCTTCCGCTTGGATGGACTAAGAAATTCATGTTCTTTATTGGTGGAAATTCGTGGTATTAAGCCTGTTTTATACGCCTGAGTCTAGTCTGGACGAACTCTGAGACAAGTTTACCTTCAGCTGTTTCCAATTTAAGCTTTATGGCAACATATCAAAGCGAGAGTCAAAAACTCAGGATTCTTCAGGATTCGCTTGATCATTGCATAGGCGCTGTTCCAGCGAGTCGGCATTTCTTGCAGCAGAGTATATGGATAATCTCATTGTGCTTCCTTAAATTTGGCATACGCATTTGGCTTCTTTTAAAGAATGTCTTACATTTTGTTAGTATTATATCCATATTAGGCAATTTAAGGATATCCTGCACTAGCTCGTTGATACATGGTAGGTGCTTATACTCAAGCAATCGACATGCCTTTACCATGGTCGCATCATTATCGGCTACTAAACAAACCACCTTGTTTGTAACCCCCCAATCATCAAGCACCGACTTTATGGATTCGGAAATATTTGATGCGGTGTGATTGGTAGAATCGGGAACTGCCTTGTTGATAAAATTGCAGCCTCGAACTTGAAGCTATTGGATACAAAATGGGCCTGTAATAGGAATATAGCCTTTATTGGCTCTTGATGTCCGCAGATCTGTGGTAAAAACATCAATGTCTTGAAAATTAAACATCGATGCTGAGTTGATGCATCGGGTCGAAACTTCGATGCACCGATGATCATTCAATGTTTTAAGACCTTCACATTTTCTTAATTAATGTTTTCCAAATGTTGGCTTTCATAGCAGTCTTGATTGTTTTGAAACCTGGGTAAATTTAAAAAATAAATCATAAAATAAAGCTTTCATATCAGTCTTAATTGTTTGGAACATGGTTAAGCTTAAAACAAACAAACTTTAACCTAACAACATAATAAAAAAAATAACAAAAATCTTTTTAAACAGAAACTAAATACTTTAAAAAAAGTATTCTTTTTCTATGCTTTGTAGATCTGTTCCTTTTTGGGTAAGGACATTTACAGCCGCTGAAAAAACCCGCTCAGAAGGCACTAACGACCCTACAACCGGCAAAAATTGAAGCGCTTGTTGGTACAATCCAGGGTATGTGTTCTTCATTCCCTCCCAAACACTTAAGGGGATACTCCCAAAGGCTGCTACGTCTATTTATTTCAAGAAGAAGGAACTCCTTCAAGTCTTTTGGTTCTGGTGTGTTGTCGTTTGTGTTTTGTAGTTTGTCTTTTAATATGTGGACTATTGGAATGATTATACTGGCCGTAAAATATTGGTAACCGCTTATAATTTTTGTTTCTTCCTCAAGAGGGCGCATCATTGCAGTGATGTCTGTTAACAGCTCCAACTCTGAACCGATAGGTATGCCAAATTCGTTTCGTATGTCCGACATCACGTCTATTACATGTTTTTTTAGCTCCAAAAAACGTTACACCATATAAAAAGTACTATTCCATCGAGTTGAAACATCTTGAATTAGAACTTTGTCCACAAGTTTTCTTAAGAAGTCGCTGGCTACGCAACTCTGCTTAAAAGGTTACAACAGTTTTAATTTTTTTTATGCAGTCATTAACAGAGTCTCGTTCAACGGCAGATCGCGCAATTAAATAGAGTGTGTGAGCGAGGCACGGCAAGTGTTTTTTGCGGCCGAATGATAGCTCAACGGCTTTAACAATATTATCAGCATTGTCGGTGACGATGGCGGTAACTTGTTGCTTGTTTATGCGCCAATCGGAGCAACAGTTTTCCAGCATCTCGCCTAAATACGCTGCTGTGTGACGCTCGCTTAATTCCAAAGTTTCTAGTGTTAGTGAAGCCATTTGCTGATCAAGAAGAAAATTGACATTGACATTTGGTCGATCAATACATCGATTGTGTAAGGAAGCGATTTCGCTGGGGTACATATCTCAGTCCAGCCAGGGTCGAAACTACAGAGATTTTGTAATTTGCCGGGACTCCGAGTCGTGAGTGGCGCCTTTCGGGGCGGTGGCTCGTCTAGGGGGTCGGGTAGCGGCAGTGATCTATCGGCGGATGCCGAAATGGTTGCCGGACAGTCCCTCTGGGGAGAATACGGGCCCCAGGGGAACGAGGAAGGAGGCAGGGTCTGCAAAGGGTGGCGGGGGGCTATCGCCGGGCGACACCTTCGGGCAACTACTACGGGGGTGGGAGGGTGAAGAACAGGTCGACAAAGGCGACTAGGCTATCGCCGGACGCCTCCTTTGGGCACTATTGATCACAGAAGGGAGGGGAAGGGCGAGGTTTTCTAAAGGCGGCTGGGCGATCGCAGGGCTGCACCTTCAGGCAACTACTACGGGGTTGGAAAGTTGGTAAGCAAAGATCAACAAAGGTGACTAGGCTATCGCCGGACGTCACCTTTGGGCACTACTGGTCGCTGGAGAAGGGGGTGGGGAGGAAAGGTATATTTTGATGCAGGATTTAAACGCGGAGTTAAATTCTTTGTCCAATTTTATTCTGTAATATCTTCTATTTTCCCTACCTAACCGCACCGCTAAGCACCCTTCTTCTCACGCTACCCCAATATCTCCATGGTTGCGGCGTAGTTTCGTCCCGTTAGTTATTTTATTTTCCCGCCTGGGCGCCGCCACGGCTTTTTGGTCCAACCGTCTTGCTTTCGGAGTCCAGAGCGACCCCCCTAATTGTTTCTAGCGCGCGATCTTGAGACCTGTTGGCAACAGGTCTGTCTGTACTTTCATCGACAATAAGCGAGAACTTATTTGATTTCAACCGTTCTATTAACTGGTCCTATGCCACTTGTCCAGTTACCGAAGTTAGAATAGCTTGAGCCTTTGTCCGTCCGAATTTGATTGATGGTACGACTTTTGAATCGCACGCAACAGATTGCAAGACACTGTTCAAATCTTCCGCCAAAGCAAATGGAAGATTGTTTTTCGCCAAAAATAAAGCCATTTTTATTTCAGCACATTTTACCTTGTTTTTAAGGGAAGTTGACGCCTCAGGCAATATTGACAGTATGGTTGGTTGATCGACGCCTATGAGTAAAATATTGACAACAAGACTGATTATTAGAACATATAAAAAACAACATAAAACACTGTTCTTAGTTTACTACATTTTTCACAAAACAATTTGTTAATGGAAATCGAACTACGAACGTATACAAAGATAGCACAAAAAGCACATGGACACACGACACAAACTTGACAAATATAAAATGCAATACCATACATACTTCTCAAATTTTTCTTGTGCTTAACAGAACTTTCATGTTTTTCTAAGTCCCTCTTGCCTGAAGAGCATTTGAGGTCCGCTTTGCAAGATTTGCAGTGAAAATAACAATTACCCTTACTGCTTTTCGTCAGCCAGGAGGAATACTTTTTTTCCCAAGCTGCTGAGTACTTTACATCGTAGTGTACTTTCCTTTTTTTGGTTGGAGTTGCTTTTGCCACATCTCCGCTGTCACTTGATAAATTTTCGATGTCCATTTATATTCTTCCACAAATTACAAAGTAAGCACTGCCAATATATTTGCAATTTTTATACCCGTACTCGAAGAGTAAAAGGGTATATTGTATTTGTGCTAATTGCTGTCTGTCCGTCTGTCCGTCTTGTTTGTCGCCCATTGCTCGGAGGCTATAAGAGCTAGAGGAACCAAATTTTTTCCAGACTGATGTGATATCTCACTCCTAGAAAAGTGTTTCAAAATTTCGCCCCGCCCACTTGCGCCCCCACAAAGGGCGCACATCTGTGGCGTCCACAATTTTAAAGATAGCAGAAAACGAAAAATGCAGAATCATAGAGACAGCCCATATCTATCAGGGGCCCAAATCTGAATCGGATCGGATCATTAATATAGCCACAATAGACAAAAACATACGCAAAAAAACTTCGCTCCATCCCTTTCGCACTCACACAAAATCGAGTCGATTTGGTTTTTCGTAAAATGAACGCCTGGATCTCAGAGACTATAAGAGCTAGAGCAACCAAACTTTTGGCCAAGACTCCTGTGATACCAAACCTGAACAAGTGTATTTCAAAATTTCGCCCCGCCCCCCCTTCCGCCCCCACAAAAGACGAAAATCCACAATATTGAAGATAGCAAAAACTAAAAATGCAGTATTGTAGAGAATGACCATATCTACCAGATTCCAGAATTTGGTCCAGATCGGATCATTATTATAGCCACAATGATGAAATGAATTTTCAGCAGTAATCCCCCACCTCCTCTTGCGGCGTAAGTCATTATTGGGGTTGATTGTTGCTGCAGCTTCTCTCACACGCACACTCACGCTCAAACATGCTGCCTCGTGCAGTGTACGTGTGTTGTTGTGAGAACTGATGTAGATGATGTAGATGTCGATGACAGATGTAGCAAAAAATGTAAAATGTAAAAAATTATAAAACATTTTAAAATTCCACATAAATCACATGTGTACTGACTGAGTACGGGTATAAAAAAGTAGAGTCGCGTTCGAAGCGACTCCGTACGTTCTTTCTCGTTTAAAGTACGTAGTTTTAGTCTCTTTACACGTAGACACGTAGATTTCCTTTCAAATACGGAGATCTACGTAAAAAGACGGAGGGTTGGCATCTCTGCCTGTTGCTGGCTTCTAACGCTCTCTTCGCCTCGGTTCTTTAGTCGCTGGCTGCTCCCTCTCTCTCTGCATCGTTGATATTCGTGGCGGCCGTTGCCATGGTTTCCAGCGCTCGCTTTGCTGTGGTTTTCCGTCGCTAGTTGCTCTCTCTCGTTGTCGTTGATATCCTTGGCGGCCGTTGCTACAGTGTTGCCAGATTTTGGGAGACACCATAAGCTAGATTGAAAGAAAAAAAAAGCTAGAATAAGGCATACCCCATAAATAAATCGCTAACTGCACATTGTTATTATTATATTTCTCAGCGCATTGATTGCCGTTATTATTTCATTTAGAAGCTTTGACGAATCCACCTTCTCGCTTTGAAACAAATGGTTAAGGTCTTGACTGTTTTTTAAAATAGGCTTTAAAAATATTAAATAAAGTGTATTTTTGTCTTCCTCATAAAGCATATTTAATATTTTTGCCTTATGACAATTTTCATTTTTTAGATGCTAGAGCAAAGTGCAACTTTAATTCTTCCCACTGATCCTCGATTCGCGATACGGCACTTGAGATGGATAGCCATCTTGTGTCGCAGACCTTCGGAATTTTTAAGGGTGTCTAGATAAATACAATGAAATTCAAAATAAATATACGGCGCGGATCACTGTTTCCCCAGATTCTCCCTCGAAATCACGAGATTCCCTTTTTGGACTATTGGCCTCGGCCGTATAATTGCTATAGATCGTGGTTATGGTAGTTTTACTTACGTACTAATCCTTAACATAAAAAAGATAATGAAACTAATACTAATTACAATAATGATACAAAATAATAAACAGTTGAGTCAAAAGTAATAAGTAAATAACAAGGGTCAGGGGGGAAAAATCCCTTCGTGGGAGCATGGTAGGGGAAAACATAGGGGGAAAATCCCTTCGTGGGAAAAACGCAATGAGGTGGTGCTCCCTTCTTGGGAAGATCGGGGGACAACAAATGTGGGGGAGCGTCCGCTCCTTCACAATTGTTCAAGTAAACGTCTTTCCTTGAAGCCGAGCTCTCCAAGCATCCTTCATGAAAACGTACTTATCATCGACCCATTTTGTCACCTTGAACCGCGAGGGTATTTGGTAACGGGGTGCTACTGTATTCATCAAGTGGATGAAGCCTTTATTTTCCACAAATGAAAAAGGCTGCACCTCTTTAATAACCATGAAAACAATTGCTTCGTCGATTTTTTTGCTCTTCTGACCGTCTGCTCCAAAATCCGAAATATTTTTAAAGCCTTCAAAAATTGAAGATTGTCGTGGTGCCACACTGCTACCCGATAGTAGTTCCTCAGCTATTTCTTTGGAAGCCACTTCAACCTTTTCATTTGTAATTTTATGTTTGCTTCGTAAGTGGTCCCTCATATTTGTTGTCTTTCCTGCAGTCATGATGGTTTTCAAACAAATGTTACACTTCGCGCTGTGAGAATTAACTTTGCTGAAATGCTTCCAGCAATAACTCGTCTTTGTTGTTATTAGGAAATGATTGGTTTGTAGTAACGGTAAAAACATGTTTCAAGAACATAAGTATTTATAAGCTGAAACACAGAGCAGAGCAAGCACAGCAAAAAACTATTTTACAAGTAAAACGACCAATTAACGGCAACCAGAGTGACCGTGGCTAAACCGTAAAATAAATACCATTTGACTTCAACTTTTTAACCTCTTAACTTTTTAGTCACTTCAGAATATACCACATAGTGTTAAATATACAATAATTTATAAATAAAAACGATGCATCGCATCAGTATTCGATGCATCGCTTCAATTCATCGATGCATCGGTATTAAGAAAAACATCGGAAAAAATCGCAAACAAAGCATCGATGTTATTTTACATCACTACTACAGGTCCGTGGCAGGCAGAGCTAAGAGTGTAGAGTGTGCGTGTGGGTGTGTGCGTGTGTGTCATGAGCTCGCTCATGATCAAGAAAAAAGGGAAAACGAAGAAACAGCCGAAATGCTGCCGCTCATTTTGTGTTTCGCCAGCATCATGTTCAGACGCGTGCAGTTCGGCCTGCTCCGGCATAGCAGTACCGTTTCAGTTGCTGTTTGCGCTTGCTGTTTGACGCTCTTGAGAATCCTGAGTTCGACTGCGTTCGCGATCACCCCGTGGCGGGGTGTATTCCCAGTAACGACGCTCATCGAGGTGCCTCGTTGCTTCGTAATTGTCTGAGGGCGCTGGTCCTCTTCAGTGTACGGGCGCTGGTACGGAATGACCTCGGTCCGGTCCCATTCCTGCTTCTCCAGCTCGTTCGGCAAGTGTACCTGCAGCAACTCGGAATACCGAGGTCTTTTCAAATGGTATCTTGAAATGGGTGATGATATCTCACTACATACGCATAGAATAGGGAGATCCAGTGGAGTCCCTGGGTGCTCAAAGGATGAAGTCGAGTCTTGCCTATCCGTTTCCATTTTCAACGCTCCTAACACCCTCCGTCTTCACCAGCGTTGTTGGCGTTCCACATTCAGTTGAGGTGCGTCATTTCAACGCGTACTTTGGTACGGAGACTCATCTGCCTCTGCTCATCGGTGGTGTACTTCCGCTGCAAATTCACAGGGGTGACCCTCTGCAAATTGTTGGTCGGGTTACATGTGGGTGGCGGTTTATTGTGGTGAAATTTGTACTAACGGAAAACAGATTGTGTGGTGTTATTAATTCCCTAACGCTCTCATCTCGTCGCCAATTATATAATGTATTAACATTAGCAATTCAATATACACGCGTTCATTTCAACTCTCTATTGTTGAATGTCTCTTTTCGAACTCCTTACTCTATTCTTATATGTTAGGTGTGACCGTACATTGTTATTAACATAATACCTAACGGTAAGGTTCCACCATTTTCTCGGCCACTGACTTGACGAGCATGTCATTGACGAAACGGCCAATGGCCCGTGCCATTGGCATGCACTGTTCCTTGCTCACAACTACACACATCTACCCCCGGGCGATCTCTGTAATTGCTTCGTGGGGAGGGGTACCTTTTCTAGGCCGCTACATGGCGCTCTTTTTCAAATCGTCTCAGGTCATCCTGGATGCGCTTAATGAGACGGTACATGTACATATATACTTTTCGTCTGATGCTGTTAATAATTCTACCAGCGACTCCGGTGGGGGAACACTTCCCGACCAGGTGATGGCATCTGCCCAGGAAGAGTGTACTTTATTTTGTGCTTTTACTTGTAAAAAAGAAAATCGTATCGATTTTGGTGCTGGTACTGGTGGTGTTGGCTACTGTAGATTCGCGGACAGTCTGGCGAACAGATCGTCTTGTACAGCTTAAGCAGCTTTTTCTGCTTGGATGGACTAAGAAATCCATGTTTCTTACAACGGGGATCTTTATTGAGCGGTATTGAGCTGATATTGAGCGTGTTTCATACGCCTAAGTCTAGTCTGGATTAACCCTGAGACAAGTTTACCTTCTGCTGTTTCCAATTTAATTTTTTTCATTTTGCGGTGCAGTTCGCACATTACTGGAATTAGAATAGACACTGACACTTTTGTTTTGGAAGACGCAGAAAGGGCAGCGTCTTCAAAAGGGAAGAACAATGCGGCTATATCTTTTAGAATATCGAGTGCTGCTGCAGAAAATGGCCGAGGAGCTTTATGGCAACATATCAAAGCGAGAGTCATAAACTCAGGATTCTTCAGGATTCGCTTGATCATTGCATAGGAGCTGTTCCAGCGAGTCGGCATTTCCTGCAGCAGAGTATATGGATTCTCTCCCTGTGCTTCCTTAAATTTAGCATACGCAACGGCTTCTCTTACATTTTGTTAGTATTACATCAATATTAGGCAATTTAAGAATATCCTGCACTAGCTCGTTGATGCATGGAAGGTGCTTATACTCAAGCAATCGACATGCCTTTACCATGGTTGCATCATTATCGGCTACTAAACAAACCACCTTGTTTGTAACCCCCCAATCTTCAAGCACCGACTTTATGGATTCGGAAATATTTGATGCGGTGTGATTGGTAGAATCGGGAACTGCCTTGTTGATAAAATTGCAGCCTCTAATTTGAAGCTATTGGATAAAAAGATTTCGCCTTTATTTGTCAATATTGTGTTTTGGTTGTGATTATGATATTAATACAGAGTTTATATATCTTTATCTTATAAATAACATTGGTTGACAAAGTCAATATTACATGAAATGTATGTATCCAAAAAAAAAAAAACGAGAGAGAACGTACGGAGTCGCTTCGAACGCGACTCTACTTTTTATACCCGTACTCAGTGATTTATGTGGAATTTTAAAATGTTTTATCAGTTTTTACATTTTACATTTTTTGCTACATCTGTCATCGACATCTACATCTACATCATCTACATCAGTTCTCACAACAACACACGTACACTGCACGAGGCAGCATGTTTGAGCGTGAGTGTGCGTGTGAGAGAAGAAGCTGCAGCAACAATCAACTCAATAATTGACTTACGCCGCAAAGGAGGTGGGGGATTGCTGCTGAAAATTCATTTCATCATTGTGGCTATAATAATGATTCGATCTGGACCAAATTCGGGAATCTGGTAGATATGGTCCTTCTCTACAATACTGCATTTTTAGTTTTTCGCTATCTTCAATATTGTGGATTTTCGTCTTTTTTGTGGTGGCGGAAGGGGGCGGGGCGAAATTTTGAAATACACTTGTTCAGGTTTGGTATCACAGGAGTCTTGGCCAAAAGTTTGGTTGCTCTAGCTCTTATAGTCTCTGAGATCCAGGCGTTCATTTTACGAAAACCAAAATTACTCGATTTTTGTGTGAGTGCGAAAGGGATGGAGCGAAGTTTTTGCGTATGTTTTTGTCTATTGTGGCTATATTAATGATCCGATCCGATTCAGATTTGGGCCCCTGATAGATATGGGCTGTCTCTATGATTCTGCATTTTTAGTTTTTGTTATTTTCAAAATTGTGGACGCCACAGATGTGCGCCCTTTGTGGGGGCGGAATTTTTAAACTTTTTTCTAGGAGTGAGAGAACACATCAGTCTGGAAAAAAAATTTGGTTGCTCTATCTCTTTTTTAGCCTTCGAGCAATGGGCGACGAACAAGACGGACAGACGGACGGACAGACAGGGCTATATCGACTCGGCTATTGATGCTGATCAAGAATATATATACTTTATATGGTCGGAAATTACGCCTTCTCTATGTTACACACATCCACTTTTACCACAAATACAATATACCCTATTACTCTTCGAGTACGGGTATAAAAAATATTACGTACATTGCAAATTCCGTTATTCGCTTAAGTTTACTATATATGCCAGGGATGGTTATCTGTCTCACGCGTCTAGTATTTTTCTTAATGGATAGTTTAGGATATCCAAAAATATCGCGTTAAGTTATCTGATATGGGGGAATAGTTAAGCATTAGTATCTATGTAAATCTCTAAATCGGTTGTTGTTATGGTTCCATTTCCTTTTCCACTGCCTACTGGTCCGAGGCAGAGAGGAAAGAGAGCACAGAAATCAAACAATTGATATGTTTTCGCAAACCGACCGCTTGTGGAAGGGGGGGTGGGGAAATAGCTGAGCGTTGAAGAAAAGTTTTTTGAGTCTGAATTTTTTGTCCCTTTTATATTCTCATATTCTCTCATATTCATATCTCATATTCCTCTGCCCGCTGCTCCGCGGCAGCGAGAATAGAGAGCATACAATAGCCGGCCGCTTGCGGAGGGAGGAGAGCGGAAAAAAAAGTCTTCAAGAAGCAACTGTTGTTGCTTTACTCAAATTGTCTCACACTCCTCTGCCTACAGGTCCGCGGCAGGCAGAGCTAAGAGTGTAGAGTGTGCGTGTAGGTGTGTGCGTGTGTGTCATGAGCTCGCTCGTGATCGAAGAAAAAAGGGAAAGAGAAGAAACAGCCGAAATGCTGCCGTTCATTTTGTGTTTCGCCAGCATCATGTTCAGACGCGTGCAGTTCGGCCTGCTCCGGCATATCAGTACCGTTTCAGTTGCTGTTTGCGCTAACTTCTTCGTCGGAGTGGCTGAGGGAATTATTGCCAACTACCCTGGCTGCTCCTGATGTGTGGACATTGTGGACTGTTTGCTGCTGCAGGCCCTCCCTTGCAAGGCGCTCTTAACAATCCTGAGTTCTACAGCGTTCGCGATCCCTACGCCTAACTACTTCGGCATAGTAGTTCGTTGTCCGTGGCGGGGTGTATTCCCAGTAACGACGCACATCGAGGTGCCTCGTTGCTTCGTAATTGTCTGAGCGCGGCTGGTCCTCTTCAGTGTACGGGAAGATCCACTAGGGAGATCCAGTGGAGTCCCTGGGTGCTCAAAGGACGAAGTCGAGTCTTGCCTATCCGTTTCCAGTGGGTCGCATTTTTCGAACTGATTATCTTTTTCTATATGTTTCTCAATAAGATGATGGCATCTGCCCAGGAAGAGTGTACTTTATTTTGTGCCTTTACTTGTAGAAAAGAAAATCGTATCGATTTTGGTGCTGGTACTGGTGGTGTTGGCTACTGTATATTCGCGGACAGTCTGGCGAACAGATCGCCCTTAGCAGCTTCTTCCGCTTGGATGGACTAAGAAATTCATGTTCTTTTATTGGTGGAAATTCGTGGTATTAAGCCTGTTTCATACGCCTGAGTCTAGTCTGGACGAACTCTGAGACAAGTTTACCTTCAGCTGTTTCCAATTAAATTTTTTTCATTTTGTGGTGCAGTTCGCACATTACTGGAATTATAATAGACACTGACACTTATGTATTGGAAGACACAGAAAGGTTACCGTCTTCAAAAGGGAAAAGCAATGTGGCTATACCTTTTAGAATATCGACTTCTGCTACAGAAAATGGCAGAGGAGCTTTTATGGCAACATATCAAAGCGAGAGTCATAAACTCAGGATTCTTCAGGATTCGCTTGATCATTGCATAGGAGCTGTTCCAGCGAGTCGGCATTTCTTGCAGCAGAGTATATGGATTCTCTCCCTGTGCTTCCTTAAATTTAGCATACGCAACGGCTTCTCTTACATTTTGTTAGTATTACATCAATATTAGGCAATTTAAGAATATCCTGCACTAGCTCGTTGATGCATGGAAGGTGCTTATACTCAAGCAATCGACATGCCTTTACCATGGTTGCATCATTATCGGCTACTAAACAAACCACTTGTTTGTAACCCCCCAATCTGCAAGCACCGACTTTATGGATTCGGAAATATTTGATGCGGTGTGATTGGTAGAATCGGGAACTGCCTTGTTGATAAAATTGCAGCCTCTAATTTGAAGCTATTGGATAAAAAAGATTTCGCCTTTTATTTGTCAATATTGTGTTTTGGTTGTGATTATGATATTAATACAGAGTTTATATATCTTTATCTTATAAATAACATTGGTTGACAAAGTCAATATTACATGAAATGTATGTATCCAAAAAAAAAAAAAACGAGAGAACGTACGGAGTCGCTTCGAACGCGACTCTACTTTTATACCCGTACTCAGTGATTTATGTGGAATTTTAAAATGTTTTATCAGTTTTTACATTTTACATTTTTTGCTACATCTGTCATCGACATCTACATCTACATCATCTACATCAGTTCTCACAACAACACACGTACACTGCACGAGGCAGCATGTTTGAGCGTGAGTGTGCGTGTGAGAGAAGCTGCAGCAACAATCAACTCAATAATTGACTTACGCCGCAAGAGGAGGTGGGGGATTGCTGCTGAAAATTCATTTCATCATTGTGGCTATAATAATGATTCGATCTGGACCAAATTCGGGAATCTGGTAGATATGGTCATTCTCTACAATACTGCATTTTTAGTTTTTCGCTATCTTCAATATTGTGGATTTTCGTCTTTTGTGGTGGCGGAAGGGGGCGGGGCGAAATTTTGAAATACACTTGTTCAGGTTTGGTATCACAGGAGTCTTGGCCAAAAGTTTGGTTGCTCTAGCTCTTATAGTCTCTGAGATCCAGGCGTTCATTTTTACGAAAAACCAAAATTACTCGATTTTGTGTGAGTGCGAAAGGGATGGAGCGAAGTTTTTTTGCGTATGTTTTTGTCTATTGTGGCTATATTAATGATCCGATCCGATTCAGATTTGGGCCCCTGATAGATATGGGCTGTCTCTATGATTCTGCATTTTTAGTTTTTGTTATTTTCAAAATTGTGGACGCCACAGATGTGCGCCCTTTGTGGGGGCGGAAGTGGGCGGGGCGGAATTTTTAAACTTTTTTCTAGGAGTGAGAGAACACATCAGTCTGAAAAAAAAATTTGGTTGCTCTATCTCTTTTAGCCTTCGAGCAATGGGCGACGAACAAGACGGACAGACGGACGGACAGAACGGGGCTATATCGACTCGGCTATTGATGCTGATCAAGAATATATATACTTTTATATGGTCGGAAATTACGCCTTCTCTATGTTACACACATCCACTTTTACCACAAATACAATATACCCTATTACTCTTCGAGTACGGGTATAAAAAAATATTACGTACATTGCAAATTCCGTTATTCGCTTAAGTTTACTATATATGCCAGGGATGGTTATCTGTCTCACGCGTCTAGTATTTTTCTTAATGGATAGTTTAGGATATCCAAAAATATCGCGTTAAGTTATCTGATATGGGGGAATAGTTAAGCATTAGTATCTATGTAAATCTCTATATCGGTTGTTGTTATGGTTCCATTTCCTTTTCCACTGCCTACTGGTCCGAGGCAGAGAGGAAAGAGAGCACAGAAATCAAACAATTGATATGTTTTCGCAAACCGACCGCTTGTGGAAGGGGGGGTGGGGAAATAGCTGAGCGTTGAAGAAAAGTTTTTGAGTCTGAATTTTTTGTCCCTTTTATATTCTCATATTCTCTCATATTCATATCTCATATTCCTCTGCCCGCTGCTCCGCGGCAGCGAGAATAGAGAGCATACAATAGCCGGCCGCTTGCGGAGGGAGGAGAGCGGAAAAAAGAAGTCTTCAAGAAGCAACTGTTGTTGCTTTACTCAAATTGTCTCACACTCCTCTGCCTACAGGTCCGCGGCAGGCAGAGCTAAGAGTGTAGAGTGTGCGTGTAGGTGTGTGCGTGTGTGTCATGAGCTCGCTCGTGATCGAAGAAAAAAAAAGGGAAAGAGAAGAAACAGCCGAAATGCTGCCGTTCATTTTGTGTTTCGCCAGCATCATGTTCAGACGCGTGCAGTTCGGCCTGCTCCGGCATATCAGTACCGTTTCAGTTGCTGTTTGCGCTAACTTCTTCGTCGGAGTGGCTGAGGGAATTATTGCCAACTACCCTGGCTGCTCCTGATGTGTGGACATTGTGGACTGTTTGCTGCTGCAGGCCCTCCCTTGCAAGGCGCTCTTAACAATCCTGAGTTCTACAGCGTTCGCGATCCCTACGCCTAACTACTTCGGCATAGTAGTTCGTTGTCCGTGGCGGGGTGTATTCCCAGTAACGACGCACATCGAGGTGCCTCGTTGCTTCGTAATTGTCTGAGCGCGGCTGGTCCTCTTCAGTGTACGGGAAGATCCACTAGGGAGATCCAGTGGAGTCCCTGGGTGCTCAAAGGACGAAGTCGAGTCTTGCCTATCCGTTTCCAGTGGGTCGCATTTTTCGAACTGATTATCTTTTTCTATATGTTTTCTCAATAAGATGATGGCATCTGCCCAGGAAGAGTGTACTTTATTTTGTGCCTTTACTTGTAGAAAAGAAAATCGTATCGATTTTGGTGCTGGTACTGGTGGTGTTGGCTACTGTATATTCGCGGACAGTCTGGCGAACAGATCGCCCTTAGCAGCTTCTTCCGCTTGGATGGACTAAGAAATTCATGTTCTTTATTGGTGGAAATTCGTGGTATTAAGCCTGTTTCATACGCCTGAGTCTAGTCTGGACGAACTCTGAGACAAGTTTACCTTCAGCTGTTTCCAATTAAATTTTTTTTCATTTTGTGGTGCAGTTCGCACATTACTGGAATTATAATAGACACTGACACTTATGTATTGGAAGACACAGAAAGGTTACCGTCTTCAAAAGGGAAAAGCAATGTGGCTATACCTTTTAGAATATCGACTTCTGCTCCAGAAAATGGCAGAGGAGCTTTATGGCAACATATCAAAGCGAGAGTCATAAACTCAGGATTCTTCAGGATTCGCTTGATCATTGCATAGGAGCTGTTCCAGCGAGTCGGCATTTCTTGCAGCAGAGTATATGGATTCTCTCCCTGTGCTTCCTTAAATTTAGCATACGCAACGGCTTCTCTTACATTTTGTTAGTATTATATCAATATTAGGCAATTTAAGGATATCCTGCACTAGCTGGTTGATACATGGTGGGTGCTTATACTCAAGCAATCGACATGCCTTTGCCATGGTCGCATCATCATCGGTTACTAAACATACTACCTTGTTTGTAACCCCCCAATCTTTAAGCACCGACTTTATGGATTCGGCAATATTTGATGCGGTGTGATTGGTAGAATCGGGAACTGCCTTGTTGCTGAAATTGCAGCCCCTAACTTGAAGCTTTTGTATACAAAATGGCCTGTAATAGGAATATAGCTTTCATTGGCCCTTGATGTCCGCAGATCTGTGGTTAATGCCAGAAAATCCACTCTGCTCAATATGACATGAGCCTTTGAAGTCCCCAATAGCGCCGTTGAGAGTGCATCATTTGTATAAAGGATCCTCTCCATCATCAGAAACGCGCTATTCCATCTTGTTGGAACTTCCTGCACAAGTGAGAGAGTGGGTTCCACATCCTGGGCGAGTTTGAATTTGGCCATCGCAATAGCGCTCCGTTTCATAAACGATACAATGGACTTGCACTTGTTTATATACTTGTTTAAATAAAGTGAACAGTCACTGTAAGATAGCCCCCATTGGCCTTTGACGTCCAGCCACCAGTTGTAATTCCAACGTGGTCAACTTTATTTAATGCCTGCTGAAGGTTTATCTTTAAAGCCTCATACTCATTCTTAAGAGAGACGTTTCGAACGTATGTCTTGCTCGGCAATTTATACAAGGGATCCACGATTTTCGTCAACTCCACAAACCCGCAATCAGTTTCCATGCTAAACGGCTGTACATCAATCGCAATCATCTGCATAACACTTTTGTCTATGGCAGTCTTGCGGGCAGAGCCATTATCATACTGTTTGTTACTGTTCAGAAATTTGTACATGGGACTTTTGCAGGTTTGCAGACTTTCGAGATTCACAGTCTTCATTGCTTCAATGCTGCATTAAGTTGCTCGTATTTCCAGATGTTTTGTATACCTTTTCGCATTGTGTAAAAATTGCACTTTAATTTGGACCCTTTCTGAAAAATTCCCACAACCTTCAACCTCCGTTGAGGTTGCTGGTACGCATAAATATATTAAGATGCACTGAGAAAGCGATCCAAATTGGGTTTCGTTACACTATAAGAGAGTTCAAAATAGTTATTAAAGTTCAGCATAATATGTATACAAATTTAACCTCCACTACTCCAGCGGATCTGTGTCACGAGATGCATTCTGCTGCTCAAAATATTGGCGCAACTCTATAATTGCATCCTATTGATTAGTCTTTGATTTTTGTTGCACTTTTTGTGTAACAAAACTATAGAGGTCGAAGGAGTTTTCCTTATTACTGCTTGGCGGTTCCTCAGTAGAAAAAAGATAATTTTTTGGCATACTTTTCAATAACGATGCTAGCTCGTTCTCTAGCGCCTTTGAGGCTTGGCTCGCGGAATCCTTCTTTTTTGAAACATGGATCTAGAATCGTGGCTAGCCGCGTGCCAGTTCGACCTTCATATGGTGAAAGCATTGACCCTGCTTTGGCTATTAAAATTCTACACATTTCGATTCCTGCTGTGGTCTTCATTTGCAACATAGCAGCGTCTAGTTTAATAAGTAGACCAAGTGTTGTCGGTATAACTAAATTTATTGCTATTGTTTTTGCAGCCTACGTGTTTATTGTAGCAATTTCAAATGGTTCTAGGACGGTGCATATTTCTTGAATCGATTTATATTGGTCCTCATTTAAGGGTGGAGGTGCTTTTGATGTCTTAAGCAGGACTGTTCCAACGTGTTGGGACTTCCTGAATTAGACTTAACGGCTTCACTTTATTTTGCTCCTTTTTAAGTTTAGCATACGCAATCGTGCTGCTTTTGAAGTAAGTCACTATGTGTTTAACGCATGTCACAATTTCTTTTACGACGATTAATTCCAGTGCCTCTTGAACGATCAAATTCAATGTGTGAGCAAAGCAACCCAAGATTTTCTTTTCGAGAATTTCACACGCCATTCTCATTGAAAAACGCTTTGTCGGTAACGATGGTCACAATTTTGTCGAAAATGCCGAAATCATCAAATATGTCCTTTGGAGTATTGGCAATGTTGACACTGGAGTGATTTTCGTCATTAGGTAAGGGTTGTGTTGACAGAACAGTAGTTTGAAGTGTAAAGTTTTTAATAAAATGAACCGTTACTGTGAGTAAATTAACGTTTGCACGTGAAGTCCAACCATCTGTCGTTTTCTCGTTTTCTATGTTGCCGAGTTTTCTTTTTAGTAAAGCCCAATTTCTCCTCATATACATATGTAGACCAGAACCTAATGACTGTACAATCAAAATGATCGGTCTGTAACCGTCCTGTACATACTCCAAAAATATTGGTGAAAATTCAATTTTATAATAATAATAAAATGCAATGTAGCCAAACACACTAGGAAATACGTACGGTTGTGTTTTACACCATTTTGGGTGGGTGTAAATTATATTTAATACTTCAATTAATTCTGCAAATGCTGTTGCTATGCGGAAGCTGCATACTCCATTTGTGCTTCAGGACAGTGACAGTCCGATCAGCAAACGTTCCAGACAGGGCAGTCAGGGCAGTATTTGCCCCTTTTGGGTGGGTGCGTGTAAATTATATTTAATAATTCAATACATTTGGGCTCAGCTCTCAGTTTCTTGTTGGGATCTCAAAACAAATGCCCGTCTTTGTTCTTTTTGGCTACAGCCAAGCCACTAACCATACATCTTCTTATATGTATGGTCAGTGGCAAAGACGTGGAGTTCACCTTCAAGACGACTAGCAATAACAACGTTAGCGTGATGACCCCGGAAGGAGAGCTGCTCCGCCCTCAAAGCGTTTCTGACGGAAACCAATAAAAGGTTCCAAACCTTCCAGCCCCGAGTCGAACGCGCCTACCGGGTCGCCATCAAAGGGGTTCGGGAAGGGCTAAACCATCACGGGCACAAGGTCAGAGATCTCTACAATCCCACCCAGAGGACACAAACAAGTCTGTCAACATCTTCGCCAACCTTGAACCGGCCACCTGGAGTACAGATGTGTCAAATGCGGAGACTAGTTGTATTCGATATGCGTGAACAGATACATCGATAACATCGACGTTGTTCCGCTCTATCAGCCACTGACAAGCACAATTCAATTGAGCTAAAAAATTGAGTTTGAGCTGACGAACAAAGCTTTAAAAGATTGAGTAGGCAAACCCAAATTAAGCCAACAGTAAGTAACGTTAATAATTGCATCAAATAAAGTAATGCACCCAACGTGGAGCAAACAAAGATGGAGACGCACATGGCCGAAAACGCTTCAACGGAGATCGAAAATTCGGCCAACCAAACTGGCCACACTGTACCCAACATGGAGCCGAGGCGTATGGAGACGCGTGCCAGTAAGCGCAAAGGGCGACAATGCTGCAATAGAGATCAGTGTTGCCTACTCTTTGGGTCATATAATAGCTAAACTAGCCTTTGAAAAACGCTAGAAATTCTATTTCTAAACTCTTGCCAACCTTGCCAACACGGCTCCAGTCGAGACCGAGCTTATATATTTTTAGAGTACATACAGGACGATGACATACCAATCATACAATGATTTTTAAGCCTTTTTTTTTTGGTACTAATTATTATGACTAATAAATAACTACTACTGCTAATTCAGCTTAGAAATAAATAGCATTTACTTACAGATTTACAATCTTACAAAAAAACTGAATAATAACTTAAATCGAAAACTAATTTAAATTGAAATAGAATTCCATAGAACCCAGTGGTATATCTTATATTCCCACAGGAAATTTAAATATCAATTAACTGTATCCATACAGTTTGTATTGTATCTATAATTTGTAGAACAAAATCTGTTTGTATGCATCTACCTCCGCAACGCGTGCACCAAATTGCATGTGGTTTCTTTTTTTTTACTTTTCTATAAATAGGTTTCTCGAAAGTAAATAATTAATAAATTAATCAATATCAAATGATCCTACGGGAATATAAGATATATCACTGGATCCTCAGCTATTCTAAGGGACCAACAAAAATGCAAACAAAACGAAGCTCGCTTTTCTGAAGACCTAGACAAAAACGCTGACCTTCACTATTCATAGCTGATTTAGAACATTTTGTAGTGTTTAGCCACAGCCAAGATGGTGTCCACACAACGATTACGTAATCAGGGAGCTCATGATGGGCTGCAAAAGTCACTGGAGCGACTCATCCAAAAATAAATGCTATTGATATATAAACAAAAATCAAATAATAACAAAATCAAGTAAAATTCGGGGAGGATTACGCCAAAAGGAGCTTCTGGTTGATCGGTCTGTTCGTGACCTGAAGCACCGTCTGCTGAAACTGTTTCCAAACATTTCTGCCCAAGCAAGCAATATTAAATATAATTTACACCCACCAACCCAAAATGGGAGTTGTCTACAACTGACGCTTCTGAGTGTCCTGAAGCACCGAACAGCCTACCGCTGTGGTAAAGGATCAGCTGAGGCGATGTAAGTAAATGCTATTTATAAACAGATTCCATCCATTCATCTGTTTGCCGTTCCATATCCCGTTCTCCGAAGCAACTGGAAGGAGCGTGGGTCATAAAAAAAAGTGACCCAGAAAGGTGACACAACCGACTAAGAATGAGACTTGCACACTAAGCATCAAAAACACACCAACACATATACAGAAAGATGACAAATTCGATGAAGAAATGGACGAACACAGGACAGAACTAGTTGCAAGAACTAGTTGTTGGGTCGCCAGTGATTGGGCAAGAGGCACTTGCTGTGTTTTTGTGGGATACTGTTACCAGTTGAGTCGAGGTGTAAACATCTCTGCGATACTTTACCCCCAAGTAGCTGCGATTGAATTCCCGAAAACTATTTTTCCAAAATAAGAAGTAACTATGGAAGCCAAGCCTCTAGCCTTACCTGGAGCAGTACATATCTTTGCCCCAGATATTCAGTGGCTTGCCACAACTTGAGAAGCTGATCGGCACTTGCACCAGCTCGGGAATCATCATGACCGACATCGATAAGATGGAGAACCAGAATGTGCTGCGCATTCGCATGACCCAAACAATGAATTTTCTGTAAGCAAATGCTATTTATAAACATTATTCACGTCCAGGCGCATTCATTTATAAATCCGATATTGGAAAGGATATACCAATTGACTGATGTATACCATATATATATGATATATTGGATCAAATATATATCCAATATGGATCAAACGTTTCCTTGAACCCTGAGACATCTGGTGTATCAAACTCGGCACCAACAGAGCAGAATGACGCGGATTCTCTGGACATCGTTAATGTTTCATGGTCAAAACATCTTTCGGAATTTGGGTAAAAATATAAGTAAATGGTATTTATCTTATTACAACACATACATACATTCATACATATAACCATGTACATATGTATATAAAAACAAAACAAAAAAATATTTCAAACAAACAGTCTTAAACATATTCTAACCCATTGGGAGCGCCCTAAAGTATATTTTTGAGGTTTTAATCCCATTAACAAGAAGCGTAAGTCCCAACCGAACTGGCAAGCTCCAAAAATTCCAAATTCCCAAAATAAATTATATATGAAATATAATTTACACACTAGGAAATAAGTACATATGTATACTTCTTAAAATTTATTTCTACATTTTGTTCGCTAAACCGAATGCATAATCTTTTTTATGTATCCATGTGTTCCTCAACGGTTTTAGTCGCTATCAATGTATCATCCATATAAACTACAATGCTTTTATTTCTAATGAAATACGGTAATCAACACATATTCGAAGTTCTCCTGACTTTTTTCACTAGGACTAACTTTCTTCTCTAACAGATAATCTACTATTTAAGCCACTTTCTCTCTCTCATGATAGGATAGACATCGCGGCGCACAGCGGAAAGGTGTTGTATCTGTTACTCGTATCTGCATCTGATACTTTGGCTGCGCTTTAAAGTCGAATTCTTTGTATAGATAATTGGTCCTAATCAATACCTAATCATACTAAATTTGAATCCTACGTTAATATAGTTCTCTTTTTCGATCTCTACAGACGCGCAAAATATACTAAATTCATCACCTTGCTTCCTATCCACTCCGGACATTTGGTCATTCCTTGAGTTTTCTTGAGTCTGATTTTTAAATGGATATGAATAAAGAGGCGCAGGTTGAGCTTATGGCTCTTGGCTTCAATGGCCTTAACGGTATGTGCTGATTCGCATTGATATTCTTTTTATGAACTAATTTTACTTCAATAGCTTAAAGGTAGCATTATCATCTACAATACGAGTCAAAATTATATATTTCTTTGTAAAAAATTCAATATGGCACATACATTTTCCCCATATGGGAATTGGTTAACCTCCTAGTCCATAGTATTTCCTCACTTCATTGTGGGTTTCAACTATAGCCGAATGTGGTATCAAAGCCTTATGAATAAAACTTACAGGGCTACCAGTAACAAACAAACTAAACATACTGACACATCTTTGTTCACCAAACGGAAGTCATAGGGTTATTAATTGAACGGCTGTTAAATCGTCTTTGTTTTTATCTCCCGATCGCTCCTCATCTTGAACTGCCGCTACTCTAGTGATCAATTTTCGTTTAGGGCATTGCGAATATTGGTGATCGGGGCTCCAGCAATTGTCCAAATTGCCGACAATTGTAGCACCGAATTGCGCTACTCCCCGTAACATATAACGATGAAATATATGCTTACACTCGAGCTGATGTTGGTGTAGCGACCAGAGGAGCACGCGCTTGTTCCGGCTTCTGCTGTCGTCGGCTAGGATGGCGTTACAAAAAGACCACTACTCGCTCGCTTATTATATACATAATTACATTAAAAATTCGCGTGCTGGTTTCTTCCATAAACATAAGATCAACCGGACAGAACAGGACAGAAAAAAAAAGTGAATCGCAGAAAAGTTTACAAGTTAATTTTGACGAATAGATATATATGTATGTACGCCTGCCTGATGTTCGGGCCTAAGCTGTGGTGGTTGTTGTGTTGCTGCGCTGGTGTTGCTGCGACAGCTTAATGCCCACCCTACCATGATCATCAGTGCCGCAAGACCAAGTTAGTGGCCGATGATCCCTATACCAACTCCACTCCTCAACCTACTTCCATACTCTGACGAACCATCGCTCCCCTCAACACGACAAAACTAACACATTTCAAAATTAAACTTATTTATTAATACAAAACAATTCATGTTCCTACTCAATTCCAAAAACACATCGAAATACCCCTAAAACCTAAGGCTAAATAAGGCTAAATATAAGAATTAATTATTAAATATTAAAATATTAAAATTAAAGGAAAATGTAAATAAATTAAAAATGAAAAAATATATATATCTGGCATTTGTATTTGCGAGGTCCAAAAATGGTTTAAAGAGGGTTAAAATTAGGCACGGTCGAGACTGTCCATCTGTACCCTTTTCTTTCTTTCTTTCTTTCTTACTCTTTTCTTTCTGTTTTACAAAAGTGATAAAAGTTCGGACTTACGGTTTTTCTTGGGCGCTTTTTTCGATGCGGCGACAACAAGCTGTAATTTAAAGTAAAACACAGAAAAAAAGAACGCACCAGATCAACCAAAAGGAAAAGGAAGGAGAGAAGCACAAACGGCATATTGCTCGGAGTTTGCGGGTTTTTTTTTTCTCTCTCTTGATCGATCTTTTTGATACAGTTACATCGCTGCGGTAAAAACCAAGAAAAAAAAATATGTTCAAGGCGACATGCGTAACGAAAGAAAAAGGGGATGCCGATTGAAAATTTTAACGGCGTTTTCTACCGCTTTGCATGACTTCACTGGGTTTTTTTTTTTTTTTTGTAAAGGGACGGGGAAAAAGTTGATCAATTTAAACCATTTTTTTTCACTGGCACTTCTCTTTAACTTTTCTCTTTTCACTTACACTTAACCATACTTAGGCTAGAAAAAAAATTAAACTAAAAAAAAATATAAAAACGGCGTATAAAGATATAGGTGTATATAAGATGATATTGGGTCAATTCCCGACGATTCCCGGAGGTAATTCCGCGGCTTCCCCGTCCAGACGGTGGCTTCTACTAACTATTAAGCAGCGGCAGCGGCTTATCGCGCTTGCTCGCGCTATCACGGCGAATTCCCGATCGCTGGGAGCGCACTCAAATTTGTTTTCTCTTTATGCACAACGGCCAGCCAGCTGGTTTGTTGCTGGTTTCGTTTCGGCGAATTGCAATTGATTTGGGATTACGGTTGGTTGGAGTTCAAACTCATGGTAACCAATAAATGTTCAACTATGGTTTCCCATCCGTTTCCTACAAAGTTTTCCAGGAACCTCCTAATAGATTTTTCAGTAGGCTCCTACTAAGTTTTCCAGTAAGGCTTCCTAGTAAGTTCCAATTCTTTAATTGCACCAAAAAAAAACGAAATGAAAAGAAAAGGAAAAACAAATTTGTTCTACCGTTGCAACAAAAATGTTCTTAACCTGCATATACTAAAGACGGCCGACTTACCGCGTTTTTGCGTTGGCACTTTCTGGTTGGGACAGGCGGCCAAGCTGCTGTTGTTCACTTGCACTTATAATTCACTTTTTTCTTTATAATTTTAATCATTTTGAGTATTGAGTAATTTTGGTGTGGCACTTTCGCTCTATAGACTTGAAGCGACCTTCTTGGCTCACGTTCGGAAAAGAAAAGAGCGAAAGCATAGCTGAACTCCCTGACACAGCCAGCTAACAGCGAAAGTGTTCGATCCGCCATTTCCAATTACTTAACATTTTTACGAGTGTACTCTCTCTTCGAACTTTTAACTTCAGTACCCTCGGTCCTAGGTACCCTAGGAGCGCTACTCCAAGCTACGATATTCGCAACATACGACATATTATACCACATACTTTTCGGCCAGTAGTTTTTAATTGTGCCTTTAGTTGTTTTCTCCAAGCGTCCCTACATCCCTTGCTGCTGACCTGCTGCCATACTCACATTTACTTTTCCTTTTGTCATGCCCTCGTCACGATTTGCTGCTACTCCAGGGTCTATGGGCTTCGCCCATATCCAGCACTTTGACTCGGGAACACCATGAAAATTCACAATTTCCTCAAAGTTGCGAATCCAACTGGCTACAGCCTGGTCATCGTCTCCAGAAAATGGCCGCACCAAAGCTTCAATGTGTGTCAAATCTATGCAATCTCTCGACGTTTCCAGCTAAGCAGCCTCTCTCTCCGTTTTCAATAGGCTTCACTTGAGATCGACTACGCGCTTTCATGAAATGTATACACTTGGCCCTCGCTTAACACGGGGGTTACGTTCCTAGAAAACCTCGTGTTAAGCGAAATCGTGTTAAGCGAAACATGGATTCAGTACAAAATAAGGGGTTACGTTCTTAAAATTCAAAAATGGCAACAAAAAATGTTTTGTTTGTTTAAATTTGGGCTGCATTTCTTAAAGTTTCATTCATTTGTTGAAAATGAAACAAAACATAACATTCATATTTTCAAAATAAAAGTTGGTATTAAACTAAAAAGTTACTTCATAAATTTAATTAACAGGTTAAACCTTTTAAAAACTCAAAAAATTTTAAAAAGTAAGAAGATCATATGTTTCTGTTAATATCAAATTTTAAATGCATTTGGTGGCATTTATAATTTAAGCCGTTTCGTTTCAACAAGTTTTCTTTTTTGGTGGCTCCTTATCAAATCAGTCATTTTAGATTGTTTGGTGGCTGTTAAAGCCATCAAATCGTGCAAGAGCGAGGTTTTCACCGTGTTAAAAGGGGAAAGGGAGCAAATTTGTAACCGTGTAAGACCGTGTAAACCGTTCCACTTCGTTTTCATCTAATAACATGGCACAACCTTGAGCAAGTTTTGTCTTATTGCGGCATAGCAATTTCGCGGGCCTTCCCCGCATTTTCATCATCTTTTTCGGGCGCCACTTCTAATGCGTGTTATTCGATCCATCCCAGGGACTTCTTTGTTCTTCAGAGACCTAATTTCCAGCATGACTTCGTTTGGGGAAATAGGCCTAAAAGGAGGTCTATTTTCATCACTACTGTTACGTTTGTTGATACGACACACTGTATCGGATCGAGTGTTTTTCATTTATTTAACCTTTTCTATTAATATGCCGTTTACAAATTGTTTCGTTCATAATTATAATTTATAATTATAATTATAATTATAATTTTTTCTCATAATTATCGAGAGTCAGATATCGCTTATAAATATCTTATATGTATACATCGATATCATACATCGAGGCTCAAACATCGCTTACAACTATCTTATATGTATATGTCGGAACAAAAGGTTGTGGCGTCGGAGACAACGGTGCATCTTCTTCCTCCATTTTCTGTTAACTTCTTATTAAAGCACAGAAAGTCGCCCGAGTGATGTTTTCTGATGCATACTCAAAAACCGACTGCCTCGCAGGCCATCGTCCTGACTCTCTCACTTCTTCTATTTCACCATTTCGCATAACCATTGCATCATCTTTTGCAATCACTCTCACAAAAGAAAAACACCCGGCGCCATGCTCACTTGAGTACCACTCCCAATGATGCCCAGTCAGTTTAACAGAATGTTATTCTATTCCTCTTTATTCAAATTAGGAGTTTCTTATTGATTAACATTCTTTCCGTTGCGTTTAAACTTAACATATTTCGTTCAATGATTCTGCGACATATACATACATCGATCTCATAACCTCGTCCCATTATTGAGACTCAAATATCGCTTATAACTATTATATATGTATATATCGATCTCATATGTCAGGTCTGCATTTGGGTTTAGGGCTGCAGAACAGACGCGTTTGAAAACAGGCAGTTAGGGCTAAGAGTATCTTTAACAACTACTTTGCCCAAATTGCTGCCTTTGGAGCCACTTGCTGTTGCTGTTAAGCACTTCAGTTGCGCTAACTCTTTGCGCTCCTCAAATACCCTGTTCCTAAATTCCTCAGTGTTGGTTAGTTTTTGTGAAAATCTTTCTTCTAGGTGCGAGACAAATGCCTAATGCGTACACTACGGTTGTCTCTTTCTAGGGTATTCGTGAATTTCTGCCTGCATGATCTCGTCTGCGTTTGGCGGCGTGATTCCTAGCTTATGTGTGTCTTCCATGTTTTTTTCACTGCTGTACGTAGTTGGTATATGATCCTTTGGACCTATTGGTCCTTTATCAAAATATACCTTTTTTTTTTTTTTTTTCTTATTTCAGCATATTCCATTACAGAATGTTCGGGCAAATCCCACACCTGATATGTAAAATATTTATATACTCTTTTAATACCCGTACTCGAAGAGTACAAGAGTATATTGTATTTGTGGTAAAAGTGGATGTGTGTAACGTAGAGAAGGAATAATTTCCGACCCCCCCAGTGCTCGGAGACTACCAACCAAATTTCGCTGTTAAAGCGACACTACTTTTATACCCGTACTCAGTCAGGGCACATATAATTTACATACATACATATGTGGAATTTTAAAATACTTTATCATTTTGTCATTATGATTAATGTTTATTTTTGGTAAATTATTAGTTGCGACTTTCCCCTTTGAGATGTATAGGCATTTAGATTTAATTGGGTTTATTCCTAGTCCGTTATTAATTCGGACCTGTAGGATGATATCAGGCAACTTTATATAGTCATTCGATCAAAAATTCTTTTCACGGAGCCCGCTTGCTTTTTATATACAGTATGTCAACTAATTGTTTGCAAAATGAAAAAAGTCACAAAATTTCAACTTTAACATCATTATTTATTAGGAAATGCACTTGTTTTCATGTTCAGTCTTCCACAATATTTTTCTTAAACGTATTCTTAAATGAAATATGTAACAAAAATAATAAAAAGATAAACAGAAACATAAAAATTCATAAAAACAAAAAAAAACACAATTTTAGCTGTCTATTAATTCTTTGCAAAATGCAAACACTAAATCTTAAAGACGCAATATCTTTTCAACTATGTTCAATAATTGGCTAATATTTTGTATGCCCGCCATTGGCATCTATAACAGCCGTGAGGCGACGCGACATCGAGGATATAAGTTCTTTTATATCATAATACTCCGGTATTTTTTGGCACTCCTCATTTATTGATTGTATCAATTGTGCTTTTGAAGTCGGACGACGTTTACCATATGTACATATACACTCGTACAGGGAGTCAAGTATATAGGGAAAAAACGCACTCACACATACGCTGAGTTAAGAGGGCGTTTATTTTTTTATCACGACGGCTATGAAAAGAAAAGTTCCAAAAAATTACACACACAAACGCATTTAATTGATCTTCATTATGATGCTCAAAGTTTAAATTTTATATTTACAAAATTGCTTAGTTGCTGTTGAAAAATCCAGAATGTTTTTCCTGGAAGCGATACGATGATGTGGATGATGCCGGTCCAGCAGCTCTAACTGGTGGTGTCCAAAACGTTGGTATGCGATGCCGACGAGAATAAAAAAACAGCCGTTCGATATTGTTGTTTATTGTTTAGGGTTGAACAATGTCCAGTTCAACGTAAGACTAATAGACTAATAGAACAAAAGTAAAAGAAGGATATCTAGACAATTAAATTAAATTAAATTAAAATTAAATTACTTCAAAATATTCATTAGCCTAGATTTAACCATATAAGAACTAGTATCGTAAGAAAAGAGATGAAAAAAAGTGTTGTAGTTACGGCAAATGCTACGGAAAGATTCATGGTCAGAATAATTAGGAAGACAGCGTTGAAGATGTAGTGGAAAAAAAATGCCTAGTCGGGCGGGAAGGGACTAAGATGTTGATAAGGCTACAGAGGGCAATGGAATCAACCTCACCAGCGAGAAGTTTATGTAGAAAAAGAACTCCGTGGCAGATCCTACGACTTTGGAGAGAGCGGACATCGAGAAGTCGCAGCCTACTCTCATAAGAGGGGAGATGTCTTGACGGGTCCCAATTAAGACCACGAAGTGCAAAGAGGAGGAATTGTTTTTGGACAGACTCAATCATATCCTGATATTTTTGGTAATGAGGGGACCAGACGCAGGAACCATATTCAAGGATAGGCCGGACAAGAGACACATAGAGAAATTTGGTCGTATAAGGATCGGTGAACTCCTTGGACCATCTTTTAATAAAGCCCAGGACCCCTCTAGCTTTATTCGAGATAGCGGATATGTGGGACTTAAAACACAGATTAGGTGAAAACATAATTCCCAAGTCAGTAACATTGAAAAGGCGTTGCAAGGAACAGTTATTGATAGTGTAGTCATAAAGGTAAGGCTTGATACGATGGAAAGACATGACGTTACATTTAGAAATGTTAAGAGGAAGCAAGTTTATTAGGCACCAATTGTTGAGGGCGTCGAGATCGGATTGTAAAAATAACGGGGAAAAAAGGGTCACAATAGGAAAAACACAACTTCACATCGTCCGCATACATAAGTACTCGGGATTGTGTTAAAGCTTGGGGAAGATCGTTAATGAATAAATTAAATAGCAGAGGGCCAAGATGGCTACCTTGAGGTACCCCTGACGTATCCGAAACAGGCCTAGAGAGAGAGGAACTTAAACGGAGACGCTGAGAACGATTACAAAGATAAACACTAATCCAGAAAATAAGTTTAGATGGAAACCCTAGGAGATAAAGCT
The DNA here is from genome assembly GCA_009664405.1 of Drosophila bifasciata. Classification (NCBI taxonomy): domain Eukaryota; kingdom Metazoa; phylum Arthropoda; class Insecta; order Diptera; family Drosophilidae; genus Drosophila; species Drosophila bifasciata. Next base: position 14,344,990 of record CM019041.1, read on the forward strand.
TCTGGATAAGGAGATTATGATTTACTGAATCAAAAGCCTTACTAAAGTCAGTGTAGACAACGTCAGTTTGAGACTGCTTTGCGAAACCAGCATGCACAAAGGTGGAGAATTCTAGAAGGTTTGATGAAATAGAACGACGTTTCACAAATCCGTGCTGCGATTCAGAGAATATTGAACTACAAAAGTGTTGGAGAAGTTATGATTTTATCGAAGAGTTTTGGAATGGCAGATAAGTTTGAGATGGCGCGATAATTGGAAACTTTGGATTTAGACCCCTTCTTGTGAATGGGAATAATGAAAGATTCTTTCCAGACGGTGGGAAAGTCCCCGAGCTCTATTGATAGGTTAAAGAGTTTAAGGAGGGGCACACAAAGAGAATCTGCACAATGTTTTAGAACAGCTCTGGGAACCCTATCAGGGCCCGTAGAAAAGGAAAGTTTGCACGATTTTAGGTTGATTAGGAGGCAATTAAAGTCAATGAACGGGGGAAAGATACAATTAGAACTATTTAGGAGGAAGGGATATGGATGTTTGGGATGATATTTATCAGCAAGTAAAGAGGATAGATTATTAGAAGGAATAGAGTATCAAAGTTAAAAAAACGAAGCAAACAAATTTGCGATATCACAATCATTATCGGCCTTTCTACCATTAAAAGAAAATGAAGATGGAAATTGGGAAGAGTTACGCTTCGAGTTCACAAACTTAAAGAATTGCTTCGGATCTCGTTTGAAGTTAAGCTTACATTTAGACAGGTAGAAATTATAACAGGTTTTGTTGAGTAACGAAAATTTGCTCTTTGCGATTGAGTACTTAGAGAAGTCCAATTGCGAACCAGATCTTGTAAACTTTTTATAGGGACGAGATTTAATATTCCGAAGGTTTATCAAGCGTGAAGTGAACCAGACAGGGCCTTTGAGATTACGCAAGGCGAAAACTACAGATACATATATATTAAAGATATTGAGTATAGAATTATAAAATGCATTAGTTGCGGCTTCCATATCATGAAAGTCGTCAAGGAATGACCAATCGATCAGAGAAAGCGACAGGTTTAAGCAGTAAAAATTGCTTTCCTGAAGCAAAAGATAGACGGAGATTTAATGGGAGATTTGATAGAATCAAAGGAGGACAACTGCACAGAAATTTCAAGTGTGGAATGATAAGGGTCCTCAGGGAAAGAGAGAGGAAATCCTCTGCAGACCACAGGGCTCGATACGTCGGAAGGAAAGACAAGATCAAGAAGCCTACCGAATTTATTGGATATAGCATTAACCTGGCCCAACGAAGTATCGGACAAAGAATCAATAAAATCATGCTGAGTAGATGGGAACATTAGGTTGGAGTCAACAGAGGGAGACCAAGAGATATTTGGTAGGTTAAAGTCCCCAAGAACAATAAGACAATCCGAATCCTTAAGTTGAGACGAGACAGACTGAACAAGGGAAACATGACGCATATATGTAGAGAATTCAGAGGACGGCGGAATGTAGGAACAGGATATAAAGAGATTACAAGAGGGAAAGCTGAGTTGAACTACTACAAATTCGATGTTATATCGCTCTTCAACCGAATAGAGTAGGGAATGTATGTCTGAACGCACCGCCACAAGGACTTTTTGGTAGCAAGGGCGTAGCAGATAATGAGCCAGTGATGACAGTGAGTCCCGGATCCGAAACGAGGGCAGCGTCAATAGAAACTGGTGGAACAGGAAGGGTGGCAGGAAGGGTGGTACGCTCATTGGAAGCGGTCACAGCGGTGTTTGCATCAGTGATGGATGCAGTGAGTGCCGCTGCATTGTTGGTCGGTGTGAGAAACGGATTGATGATTTCACTTTGCGAAGCCAAGGAGTGAGAAGAAAGCGTTCCGATTCCAATAGGTTGCGAGAAGTTGTTGTTGTCGTTGTTGGGGGTTTTCCGCCTAGGAGATTCACTCAAAAGTTTGAGGCCAAGAAATTGAGATTCCAAGGTCAGAAACATCTCGTTGAGAGCAACAATTCATCTAATGCACTGGTCGCAGCCAGCGATGCAAACGGTTGCCCCACTCTCCAAGGCAGCCGATAGAACATTTTGGGAGAGTTATAACAGCGACTGAGCGTAATCTAACTTAACTCTTATACACTACTATTTTATGCAATTCCTCTGCTGCTGCTCCAATAGCTGTGTTGTAATTTTTTGGTCCGTATATTGTTGTACATATGCGTCTCCCTAGACTTTCCACGAACGACTCTTCGCCCATAGTCAGCGAAAAACCTGTAGTGCGATTTGGTCTGTAGAGTATACTGGACGCTTGTCTGGCTCCCTTTATGTGGAGAAAGATATGCTCTATTAGACTCCCGCTTGTGTCCTTACTTATTACTTTAGCTGTCAGGTTGGACTTAACATAAATTGCAACACCCCCAGCATGTCCCTCACGGTCCGAACGAAAAACATTGTATCCGTCACACGTAATCATAACATCACAAAAATTTGACGTAAACCACGTTTCGGAACACAGATGGCATCAGCATTTTTGTTTGTAAAAAGGTACGTAAATTCATCCATCTTCTTGGTCAGACTCTGAGCATTAATATGACAAATGTTAAGACCTGCGTGTTGCTAGCTAAGAATACGGATTAATGCATAACTGATCGCCTCTGAACTCATATAACTCTGTATATTACAGATTAGCTCTTAATCCAACATTAAGTGACGCATAGACAAATTCAAAAAGAGAAATTTAACCCACACCCGAAAAACGTACCTAAAAACGTACAGTTACAATGAAGAATAATATGTAGTACACTCTTAAAACTAATATTGAGTACATAAAGAGAAAGTGAATACAGACATTTAGCTACGAAAGCTCCCTTGTTGATCGTGTTCAAGGTGATTCGATTGAGATGCAAGCATTGATAAGGGCTTTTGAATGCTCGCTCCCAGCTTCTCTCACGTGAGCGACGCGTAAATACGGCGGTGAGCTTTTTTTCCTTTTCCCTTTTTTCTTTGCTTCTTTGAAAATTTCTTATTAAGCTTTTTTGAGTTGCTCGCTAACATAGAATGGCACGTGAGAATCGAAGCCCAGCAATTGTAAGCTCAGTGGCTGTTTTTCTGTTCGCCGGTAAGCCCCAATTTGTCAAAGCAGTGAATCTTTGTCTCGTGTGTCATCCAATTTAACAATAATTGTGGGATCAACAATAGTTCCATTCGGTGCCCTCTTTAGACTTATTCGGAAGATGTCCCTACTTTTGGCGAAGGCGTAAGATTTAGCGAAAAAACATAGAGTGTAAAATATATAGTTTTTCAAATTTTCGCCCTCAACAAATGGGATCCCGTGCACTCGGAGGCCAGCTGCAGTTTCAGTTTCATGTTGCATTTGTTGATGCTGTTGCAGTCTCTTCGGTGCAGCTTTCGCTCTCACTCGACCAAAGAAAACGGGCTTCGTAGCAACAACTATGGCGATTGTTATGAACCGCCTGTTTACCACCCTGCCTATCGCTCCCAGGTAGCTCTCGGGGAAGTCAGGGGTGGTCCTCCGGATCCAACCCTCACAACTATCGGCTCTCTCCCAAGCCGTCCATAACACAATACACTTGTAAAGAGACTGCTGCTGCCGACCTGGTCGAGCGCCAAAAGTGACCGAAGCCACGCCACGAGGCAAGCGGAAACCCTCAGGTCTATCTCAAAAAGGTGAAATTCCTCCTGAGAAAATTGACAATTAAGTCTGTTAAATTATCTCTTTGACCCTTTTATTGTATCCAGCCCTACGACGCATGTAGATGGCGCTTTGGTTTCGGCCGCTCTCCACCACTATGATCACTAGGTGGCACCACCATCTTTCCCTCGATGCTGATCCAAGCGTTACAGCTCTTCTCTTTCGAGGCATGCTGAACCGAAAGAAAAAGAGGAGAAAGATCCCCTGAAAACTACCCAGAACTGGTCAATCTTTCTAACTGTTCATCGCATGGCATTGCATTGCGAGAAATTATCGATTGCAACTGTGCAGTTTCTTTAATTTCTTTTATTACGAGAAAAATGTATACCAGACTTTAAAATTATATTATATTGCATCTTACCTCCCACAAAATCAAACTCATCGATATTGAAAACGAGAAGGATTCCTGGGAATGGCACACCATGTTGACCCCACAGTTGACACGGCTTGGCCTGACTCTCTCTCTCTCTGTCTCTCTCTCTCTCTCTGATGGCATTACCATCTTTCACCTCCCTTTCCAGTGCGAAAGTGAAGACAATCGAAAGGCCAAGTGTGTGTCCCCCCACACACACACACACACACACACACACAACCTTTGACAATGCCAATTGGTTTTCTCGCCACCGTTGTTGTCCTTTTTTTTATACTTTTATTGCTTGTTTACGAGCTTCTTTTCGGTTTTACCCAGCTTTCTCTGCACTCCCCGTCGAGCAACCTCTTTATCACGCCAATATCAACACCGCCGGACAAACACACACCCAAAATGAGAGGTTTAGCTTTAGCCATTCGAAGCAGTTGTTGTCGATGTGCGGCTAAGCTGCGGTTGGGTCTTGCCCCACCACTACGACAGGCGGCTGCTGCAGTGGTTGGGAGGGGGGAGGAATGGAGGAGGGAGTGGTTGCTCAAACACCGAAAAATGTTCACAAGCATATAATCGAAAAAGTTTCTCGTTTTTTGGTTACCAGAAACTTCTGTTGCTTATGTATATTTGTTGTTAGTTGTATGTGTGTGTGTGGATTCGACGGAGTCGAACGGATCCCACATCTGCCACCTGCTCGGATCCATGCAGGTAGAGCTGCAAATCAATGCAAATGAAGCTGTCTTAATAGAAACATATGTATGTATCGTGATAAAATCGTTAATCGTTTGATACAAACGAAACTAATACTTCTTGCAGATGCCACACTACCTCCACTGAAGTTGCGTCATGCGTCACTGCGTCTTGCCGGAGTAGCAGTATTTTATAGTATTTATTAGTATTATTTATTTTGGTACTTTTCTTTTACAGTCATCGGAGCCAGCCAACCCTTTAACTAATCAAACTTTAATCATTTTGGCCTAATAACGAGACAGAAATAGTCTATATCGACTCGACTATTTATGCTGATCTATGTGTGACTTTATAGTCACAATTTCCCTTCATTTTTCTGCCCCAAGGGATTATGTTTTCTGTTGACTCCAAATTTGTGTTTCATACATGTATGTATGTTTACTTGACTTGTTTGCTTGCATCATGGCAATCAATTAAGTCGTTAATGAGTCGGATTTATGAAAATGATTTGTATGTAACCAATGAATAAATTCATGCTCTAAGAGCGGCTGAAGTTTGCTCTTGAAGAGCTGCTTTAGCATGGTGGACTGGCAGTGGGTGGGTGGTAGTGTTGGAAATACATGAAGCATGCCTTGTGGCTGAGTGTTGGCAAAGCATCAGGAAGCAGAATGTTGCCAATTAAATGACCGCAGGCTGAGGAGGTGGCAATGATGATGATAATGATGATGCTAATGGCATCTAATTTACAGCTAATTAAATCGAGTGGCCTAGAGTCGAGAGTCAAGTGGAGTCGAGTGAATGGAGCAGCCCCCAGCGGATGACTTGCAATGAAACCATTGGGCGATGAGAAGTAGGTCGCCGCAAAACTTTATGCATTTTCCCACTCCAGACTCTGGAGCACTACTGGAGCACTCTCTGCCCGCACTCTCGCTCTCTGTGCCACTCTCCTGTAGAAGAAGAACTAAAGAAAAACTTGGCACATCCTTTGACTTAATATTTATTGCAGTTGACTGCATGTTGCGCAACACAAGCAAACTAGACTGCAACAGCATCAACAAATGCAACATGCAACTGAAACTGATGAGAATACCCTATAAATTTTAGTGAGAGGAGCACTGATAGAGTAGACAAAGCCTGTCAAAGCGGAACCCATAAGAAAATAGATGATAGAAATACTCCGAGAGTATCCAATAAGAATAGGATTTTCTGGCCAAATCCTGTCTCTGATTACGTATATTCGAATACTTATATAGCATATGGTCGTTGAACATCCCTAGGATGCGATTCCTAGATCTCTGTTCGATTCTCTTCGTCATATATACTATATGCTCCTGTCCAACTCGCATCTGTTAGCTATTAGACCCGGCCTATGTGGAACTTACCAAACAATAAATGCAGGCAAATACACATACTAATGTGTGTATGAGTGTGTGTATGTGTGTGTGTGTGTGTTGCCAACTGAAATGACAAATGACTTTTGCTTTTGCTTTGGCTTTGGCTTCTTGTCGGTTGTTGTTGTTGTTGTTGCTGCTGTTGTAGTTGCCTCAAGTTAAGTTAAGCCAACAAGAAAGTTAAACACTGACAATGAGATTTATGAGGGAACTCACCCGCCCACACACAGAGAGAAGCCCAAGGGGTGCTGTACGGTGCGGAGGGAGTGGGGGGGACTGTCCTGCCTGGCTGCACGTATGTTGATATGCATTAAAGCATGACTAACCTAATTCAATTGTGCCCGAGGAAATGCACACTGATGTGATGTCCCTGCCCCCAACCCCACTACTGCCCTTGGTTGCATTGGCATCGTTTAAATAATGTCTTATCCCACAAACATGGTAGGCTGCAGGGCTCCAGGGTGCCTCCATATTACCGGAGGTGCCACCTGCCACATATATGTACATACCTATCAGTTCCCCTCCCCCCAGTTGAGATGGAGTATCTCCCACTTCAGTTGAAATAGCTCTCAATTATTTGCCTTTGACCGTTTAAATCATTCAAAAAGAGCTGCCAAATAACACAGTTCCAAGGTTGATGGTTTTATTCAAGTCTCAATATATGTAAGCTCAACTTATTTTCGATAATAATAGACATGCTACATTATTCAAGTCCGATCAATATTTTTGTGTCTTTCATGGGAAAAACTAGTCCCAGCTTTGGCCCATAAATCTCTGGCAATTTGGTGCATTTCTTCAATGTTTCTCTCTGTCTCTCATCCCATCCGTGTAAGAGTATATGTAAGTGCTCTACATTTTGTGGCATTCAATCATTTGTTCAATCATATTTCCAGCCATCCCAGAGGCGCTCAAATAATCGACTTCATTTAACTGAAAAACACTGCTCTGGGCTACAGCTGAGCCATTACAAAGGCGGAGGGGGATTGGGGCGGATAGGGACGAAGGCGGAGACGGAGACGGAGGCGATTGCCGGAGTGGATGTGGATCCATGCTTGGTGAATGGTATTACGATGTAATATTGCATTAGATGATAGATTTATTCCCAGCACAATTTTAACTGCCACTTTTGCTGTTTTCCGTTATTTCCGATTCCCCGTGTCCCGTAGCCCGTACCCCTTACCACGAACCCCTTGCTCCAATGCTATTTCGATGGATTCTCTTGTTCTGCCATCTATGTAGTTCCATCGGTTGCCTCCTTTAGCCGGTTTACAACGTCCGCACAGTTTTTGGCCCAATGGCCGATTATGTCCTTTGGGTGCATTTTGCCATTATTCCCCCGGATCCCCTATCCACCGGATCCCAGCACATCAGTATTTTCGAGAATCCTTGGTTGGCCAGCACTTCCAATTCCCCTACCCCCCCACTGCGCCAGTTGGTTATTTCGTTTTATTTTTTTTTTTTTTTTTTTGTATTATTTCCCTTTTTTAGTACTTGATTCTTGGGCATACTGGGCTATTCCAAAGGCTACCAGTTTAGATGCGGAGTAATCAAAAATTCGAGTATTATGCATTGTTTATGTGTTGGAAGATGTCTTAAAGAGGAGACCTTAAGTCTGATGTTTCAAATTCAAGTACTGGGTAACTGCAAGTCGAAACTCTTTCGAGTTCTCTTTCTTGGTCCCTTTCTGCTCTCGTTCGTTCCATTTCGGTGCCTCATTTCTGGTAGCTGCTTCTGATTCTACCACTTTATCTACTTGCGAAATCTGTATGCAGAAAATATTTTGTCCATCACCCTCGACGACATCCACTCTTCGAGCTAGCTGTCCCCCTTACCCACCCACCCCGCCGCAGCAAAAACTTTCCGAGTGAAAATGATAAACATCTTTGTGAAAATTCTGTGATTTTTCGTTTCGTTTCGTTTCTTTCGGTTCTGCTTCTGTGTGTTTTTCCAGATCTTATACCCAAGCCAAAAGGTACTAATAATTTAACCAGACGTTTGTAACGCATATCTACAGTAGATGAAATGATTTGCACATCTATAAATGAAACGAAATAAACAATCGACTTAAGTTGTTTTCTACTCAAGATGTTATACATATGTTCCATAATAGAATCAAACAAAACAAACTATTCTTTTATGCTTTCTTAAAACAATCTAATCAATCCCTAAAAATCAAAATTTATAATACATTTACCCAACATTTATCGAAAATGCCTCTATCCTGTCATTAGAGGAACAAACAATCGAAAATCGATATGTCAAAATACAACTTACTGTGGTTGGATGTCATTATAAATACCAAAATGTGTACAAAATGTATATGCATACCATAGAAATATTGAATATGCAAGGGTATCTATAGGTTCCTATACTTCTATTCCCATTTCTCCGAGATTTTGCCACCAGCTGACGTAGTTTTTCTTACACACACAGGCACACACACTCACCAACACACACACTAACTGACACACACGAAACTGGTCTCGCTCTAACCATCAAGTGCCTGTCCATTCTGTGGCTTGTTTCTTCCCCAGTTCTTGGGCCCCCCCTTCTTCAGGGTCGCTTCATCAATGGTTTGGTGTGAAATGTAACAGCCACTTATTGTGATTGTGTGGGTAGGAGGGAGTGAGTGAGGGAGGTGTGGGAGAGGGCATCAAGCGTATCTGATGGGAGCAGTCTTCGTACTCCTCCACTGCTTGGCGATGATTCAGTTCGTCTGGCTTGTAATTTTTGGTGTCCCTTTCTTCGATTGCAACATCATTTACACGCTCTGCCGTATTTATCAATCAAATTGAAATCTGTTTGTTGTTACAACACCCCCCTCCAGCCACACACTCTCCAGCCCAATGTGTGGTGTGTGTGTGCCATAAAATAATTGAAAAAAAAACCAACAACAACAAAAATAGTATAAGAAAAAGGCAGATCGAAGGGAAAGGAACAACACACGATAACAAAAAGGATATGTGGGACATCGGAATGAAAAACGGAAATGGAGTAACCACAGTGGTGGCCATTTTTCAGGCTCGTTCGAGTATTGTCGGAACTTTTCTAGGTTTTATTCACTTTTATTATCAGATGTCCTCATCATTTTCAAAGATATCCATTTAATGTTTGATTTACAAAGAGAGCGAAAGCATAGGCGGGGGGACATACATACATATATAAGGAAATGCGATTTTATCAGGCAAAAAGTATCCTAAAGTATGGCTAGAAAGTTGAAACTTGGAATATTGGATGTTGGATATGCTCATATCTACGACTTATGCGCTACTTAAGTCATTGTTCGTGTGAGATTCGGACATTTAATTCGCAATAGGAGCCAAATTGCACATTATCGCAGTTTGGGGCGAAAAGATAACTTGTTTAAAGCCCTTGAATATTCTCCATCAGTTTTGTATGCTCATAATACCCGAAGCGCACCTCAAATACATGATTTTTCGGAGCACACGTTGCTCAAAGGGCAATAAGCTGGAGTAACGAGTAAAACTGATAGTTAATATTGAATAACAGTAATCGGCGTGGCACAGTACTCGAACGATTCACAAAACGATTCACGACCAATTAAAACCGATTTCAAATAGTTAAGTCGTCACAGTGATATTTTTAAGCCAAGTGTTCGTAAAGGTGGTTATTCACAGGCGAACATGCTCGTCGAATCATAACGAACCATCCATCCATCATGAGGAAAAAATGTTCAGCGAGTAAACATTGAAAAAAAATGCTAGCGAAAAAATGAAACACGCAGTGAATTGACTTTTTTATTTTGGTCCATTCTAAAGGTGCGTTTTTTGCATCATATTTTTTGTATGTACTCGTAGTCAGCAGCTTTGCCCAGGATTTACTGCGAAAATGTTGGTTTTTATAGTCCACACTTTTTATTTTGCATTAATGAAGGCTCGTTTTCGAGGCATTCCATTCCATTCCATTCCTGTAAGAGTTCTTTACTCATTGAATGCACGTGTTCCTTCCAATATTGTTTCGATAAATTATGTTCGTGTGAACACGAGTATCCACTTATGAAAACATTCGCATGAACACACGCATGATTCAACAAAAAATCGAATCCACAATCGAAATTAAACGAGAGTAACCAGAGGCATGGAGCCTGGGCTTCCGTATCGTCTTCTCCAGGCATTGATGATCAAGCGAATGTTTTTTAACATAATTAGAGAGTTCAACTTGGCTACATAAAAACATTGCTGAATCCCCCTTTTGTCTCGAATTCTCGTATTTTTTGTTACCCCCAACAAAATTGGTGCATTCTGCCCCTCGTTACGCAGTCATTTCACAGTATCTCCGTTAGGCAACTGTTTGGCAGTATTCAATGGTCGGCTTAAGGCATTAAAATATATTTTTCGGTTACAGCTCTCAATACGAAAACCATATTTAGTGACTGTTCCCACTTTGAATACGGACTGACTGGCTACAAAATAATTGCCTCTTTTCATATGTACTATACATATCATTTCATCGAACAGCATAAAAAAGTGTCCCTATTTAATCGCGGACATTTTGCATATGTACTATGTACATATATTCCTTTGAATCTGTCGTATTTTTTTTAAGGGAATATATATCAAGCGTATAGAATACAAAAATATATTTTTTGTATGGAATTCGGTCGATGTGGAGAGTCAAAGGTAAGTACAAACTTACTTCGATCCCTGTCTTTAGTTGTTTGCCAACATATGTATATCCCTCTGATTATATATACACTTTTAATGTCATGGTTTTTTTTGCCGTTTAATTTGACTATTTGTTTATTAGGTTTTTGTATTTATTTATGCCTTGGTCCATTTGAATTCCGCTACTGACTTTTTGTGTGCGCTACCGTACTCCACCTCCGAGGGGAATGTGGGTGGCTGTGGGGATGATGTGTGCTTTCATTTGATTTTCCAAGCTGGCGCTTTCAGTTTTCATTTCTTTGTCAAACACGTTACGCAAATATTGTTCCAGTTCCACGGCGACGGCGACGGCCGTGCAAACATTTGGCGCTTGTGCGGTTACCCATGTACCTGGGAAATGAATGAAATCGGCAAGTTCCAGGGACCACGACTACGACTACGACTGGGACTGGGACTGGGACTTTGCCTACGCCATTTGTTTGTACGCTGTCCATCCTCTGCTTTGTAGCTCGCCGGGTGTTTCGCCGATACCCACATTGTCACAAAAAGATAGACAGTTGACACGCATGGGCGTGGCAGTGCATTTATAGGATAGGCTAACGTATTTGGTTAGTTAGTTTTTATCTATCTACATATTTGCAGTTTCCACTAATTCCATGTCATTTAACTATTCAATTTTCTATTTCTATTCAATTTTCAATCATTCCCCAACAACTTGGTTATATTTTCCACTGTTTACGGGCATTATTTCTCCTACATCTATCACCATTATTAAATATTCCCAGTCAAATTCTATTCTAAATAATGCAAAATTCGATGAGTACATGGCTACTGTTCCCATTGTGACATCATCCTTTGGCAGAAGTCTTTTTAAAAGGGTTTCCATCTGTTTTCCATTCGGACCACTCTACTCGTATCTCACACCGTTCTGTGGCCCCAGCCAACCGAGTTGTTTTGGCTTACCCCCTTCTCATTCCAATTTAATCATTTGCCGGGCACATTTGCGGAATTCGATGTAGGAGAATTACACAGATGCCTTCCCGCGGGATTGGCTTAGCTCCTCCTTCTCCTCCCATCGATGCACTCCACAGTCAGCTCAGCCATTCTCCAGGCACTCCACGTCCTTCCGTCCTCCCGTCCCCCGTCACCGTCATCGTCCGCATCTCTGATCCCTTTCAATGCATGCCACAGCGCGGCTTTTCAGCACGTTCCGCTTCCACTCGTTCCAGGCGTTGCGTAGAAATGCCCCATGGCATTTGTTCTGTTTCCTCGCCACACGCTGCTCCCCCCGCCGCCGCAGTTCCACTCGTCCCTGATCCCACCATAAATTATTCCAGCGCTGCAAATTAAGCGTACGTCATCGCCTTTTGATGGCCGAGGGTTCTCCACGCGACCCTCCCTCCCTACCCACGGTCGATTTCTGTTCAAGTTTGCTTTTTTTCGGTTCTTTCTATTTTTTGTTGTTGTTTTTCTTGCTCTGGGGATGGTGTGTACGGGTGTATGTGTGTGTTTTTAGCCCCCATGGACATTCAACAATTTGGTTTTTTCTCTACCACCCACCCAACCCCTGTTCCTGGTCCTGGTCCTGGTCCTGGTCCAGTTCCTGAATCCTGCAGCTGATGCTGGTCCTGTGGCTCAGCCCACTTCATGTTGTCCATTGATTTTACATGTTGTGAATAAATAATGAATGGCCATGATGTGGTAAATTGAATATGGCGTAAAATTAGCTTAAGTAAATGGAATTAAGTGGATTTCACAGCCGACTGAGTGTGACACGCCCAGCTAGCGACGCCCCCCCTCTCCAACATTCTCTCTCTGCATTCCGGTGAAAAAAAAACTCTACAGAGTGGACAGGGGAAGCACTGATTTAGTGACCTATAAACTGGGAAACTTCGCTGCGCAAGAGCCCCACAGACCGAGCCCAAGTTTAGAATTTTCGATAGACAATCCTCTTGGAGTCCCATAAAACTTGTTGGAAAAAGTCGCAAAAGGAAGTCCAAAAGGAGATGCACACACATACATATGTATGTATGTATGTATGTATATAGTGTGAGTTGTGGTGTCATGTCATGACCTCCTGAAACATTTTATGACCCAAAGAGAGTGGGTAGGGTAGCTGCAGGTTCTGGGTTTTGAAGAGTCTTAAAATCCACTCGGCAAATCGCATCGTATTAACCTTCAACATTTTCAGAGACAGGAATTCAATTCCACCCAGGCAATTCCCTTTTCATCCCACCTCCCCACACCCTCCCCAACAGCAGCTTTCCACTTGATCCGCATTTGATTTGTCAAATGTTGGGCCTGGCCCAGTCGTCGCAGATTTTGGTATGCAAAGGAAAAAGAAATTCGAAGAGAGAAAAAAGGGGTTTCCACATCGTGCTCACTGGCAATGACACTTGTAGCCGACAGAATCAGAATCATGTATGTGATTCCCTGCCGCCTCTGGGTAAAATAATATTCGTACTTGCCACACAGTAGCATACCCTATCAGATCAACTTAAAATAATCCACATCCAAGCATTTCCAATCCGTATAGCTCTTCGCACCTGGATACCATACCTGCGAATATGCAGATCGAGAGGTTGTTGTGTGGCAGTTCTTCGAGTGCTAGAGTGAATTTCATGAGTCTGTCTGTTCCGATTCAGGCGCCTCATTATTGTGTGTTTAGACTTGTATCGCCATCGCCTAATCCCACGCTTTTAGACTCAGAATCCCCGCCCCAAACCAATCTATGTTGTACGGGCTTTCACTTGGCTCGCTTAAAATGCTAATTATGAAAACAATTTTCAGTTGATGGCAGAATATGACGCCGCATCTCCTTGCTATGCATGCGCTTTTCCGCTCTTAACAAGTTTCTTTTGCTAATTTGTCAAACACTTTGCATAATTTGGCATGAACCCCCATCCTCTCCTCTCATGGCTAGTGCGTGTCGATGGGGATAATGATGTGGCAGAAGGCGCCGCCTCGGAGCAGAGGAGAAGAGGCATCAGCTGGGCTGCTGCGTGTTTGTTAATTATTAATTTGTTCAACCCAGCTTAAAGTTTGCTTCAACCCATCGCACAGTGGATGAATTTAACTCATTTCCATATTCAACTGATCAAAAAATAAATTATTTCCTGTTAGATTGGTCTGTTCACCCACTGTGCATCTACCTTCGCTTCTCTGCATGGGAAAAAGGGAAATTTCCTAATTGGTTTGGTCCAGATTAAATCCTTACTACTTACTCTTACTATATGTAACATTTACAAAATAGAATATATATTAATGTAATACATTTGTTGTTTCTTTTAGGTTTAGGCTTAGTAGCTATACTCAATTATTCTTTTTGTACATAATTAAAGACGTAACGTAACCAGCGCGAAAGAGTTTTTTTCACAAGCTATTTTTAACATTTTTTATAAGTTACTTTTATCATAAGTAACAGATCATCTTCTGTTTCAGTGATGCCACAAATTTCTTTCGGTCATAGCCCAATTTTCTAATTTCAGTCCAGCTACTTATGATCTTCCCTCAGAAGAATCTATAAAACAATTAATAAGAATCTTGAAAAATTATTCCATTCCATTCTGATTGTTCCATTTCATTTCCTGTTCATTGATGATCCTATGCCATTTCTATTCACGCAAATCCTTAAAGGAAAGTGTTGATTTTCCCAGCAATGAGTTGAGTTGAGTTGAGTTATGCCTCAAACACTGGCGAAAAAGGAAAGTTTGCTCAAGTGAGGGTTACGTCGGGGTAGTTCTGAGTTCTGTGGTTCGGTGTGTGTGTGTGTGTGGGGTGTGGGGTGGCGCTGGGGTGGTTACGTGTTAATGTGTGCACTGCGAGAGTATTTTCCACTCATAAATTAACGTGCGCGCGAACATTTATTTTGTTATTAAATTTAACAAGTGCCGCCTCAGAACTCCTTCCCTCACTCATTTAGTTCCCCTCTTTTATCTTCTCCTTCACCTAACACACACACACAGAAAAAGAGAAAGAGAGAGAGAGAGAGAAAGCGAGTCTGTTATTAATTTGCCGTTGCTCAGTTGGGGGTCGCCTTGTTATACCCTTGCAGCGGGAATATTAAAACTTTGAGCATTTTGCAACTTCACGAAGGAAGCCGAGTCAACCATATATCAAAATTACATTAACATTATATCCAATGCTATTAATAATAGTACTTTATTCGTTAGGAATCGTCCGAATTTAATACATACATATGTACATACTCGCTCTAAGATTTCGTGGCCTTTCGCTTTTCGTTGCATCCGGAAGGGTATCTTTGGCTTCGGCCTCGAAGGGTAGCATTTCCGTTCCGTTGGCATCTTGGCGTTGGCTCCAAACTTTTTGTCTTAAATTGCTCAATTTCGTTTCGTTACATTTCGCACTTGAATACAAAGTTGCCAGACGCCTCAACACCTCCCCCACCTCATCCCTTACAAAAAGGGTAATTGCCAGTATGTGTGTGTGTGTGTGTATTGGTGAGGATATTGTTTGGAGGAAGCTGGCATCAGAGGTAGTCCCTTTGGCGTTATTAAGCAATTTACAAGATACTTAAACAAGAATTATGTGAAACATTTCCAACAGAATGATTCGAGGAGCTGAATTTTAAAATAAACAAAACTGACTTCTGACAAGGAAAGCCCATCCCCATCCCCACATCCACATTCCTCGTGTGTGGCCTTCGTTGGGTGAAAGGAAAATTTACAAAAATAAATACCTTCTTCATTTCGCCTCTCGCCGCTCGAGCAGACTTCTTGGGGTTTCTGGTCACGTGGGGGCGTGCCCACGAGACGAGAGGAACTCGAAATAAATCCAAGACATTTTCGCTTATTTTTATTTTTCTTCTTTTTTTAATCCTTCCTTGTACAGTTGAGGATGTATTTAATATTTCTATATATGCATAAAGATTTAATTAATCCCCTGAATGGGTCTCTTAGCTAGCCCAGAAAACTGTAATCGAAATTGCATTACTAATATTCTTACACAGAAATTGAATCCCAGATAAATGCATTTAAATTACTCAAAAATCGATGACCCAAGCAGCTAGTAGAACTATTAAGATCTTTGTTTGCGGTTCCTGACGTCAGCTAAATAAAAACAAAAACTCTGACATTGGGAAAATGTAGATGACGTTCAGATATTTCTACAATAAGTCCAAGAAGGATCGCTAACTTCATAAGGTCATCCGTATGGGACATAGTGTCTGGGACAAAGTGTCTCACAGGGGAAGAGGATATGTTTCATGTGGTGAAAACTGAATGGAAAACGAATAATTCAAGAGAAAAGAAAATCTGAATGCGAATGAATACTCCCTGCATTAAGCACTAAAAACAACTAGCAAATAAATGAGAGACAGTCATTCGACCAGCAGAGCTCTGAAAACTTATTCGAATAAAGTGCAGAACATCACAGCAGTATACTAGTAGTCACAGGTTTAGCTATCTGGGAATATGTCCAGGCTGGATTGAAAACTTCAATTCAGGATTCAGGATTTGGCTCTTAAAACGAAATTGTGATTTTCTTTAGATCTCCCAATGAGCATACCAACTACTCCACTTACCTCCGAGTCCCTTTGACTCTATGGCCACTCTCAGGTCAAAGCTCTACCTTGGGAAACCTTGCGAGTGGGTTCCACAATGTATCAATTAAATAACTTGCAGTGCAGGCAAAGCAACATAAGGGTGTACCTATAATAACAGTATATCGTATACATACATATGCACATATTTATGTACATCTGTCGCATATGTATATACATGTACATATGTTTCGAGTTGGACCATAAAAACTGCGTGACAAAGGCATAAAAGTCGCCCCTTAGCTCCACTATCAAACATCAGACCAATTGAAAATTCAAAAGCCCGTATTTTTCATATTAAATGAAAGAAAGTCGATCCCCTGCCAGCCAGGACTCCCCTGCACTGCTCTGACTCTACATGCTCTGCTCCAGTGCTCCGGTGTCAGACTTTACAGCGGCAATAAACAAACAATTGCGACGCGAATGCCATACGAGTGCCGGCCAAGTGGGTGGATAAGAAACGGGACAATCCGTAGGGGGGGGTGGTAGCAAGCAGCATGACCAAACTGTTGCACACTTCGAACATCATGCTAGAGATACATATGTATACCCTGTCACTGGGAATCTTAGAGAGAGTCCACTTGGATACAGGTACGTAAAGTTCTGACTCGTTTGTTGAACCACAAAATCAATCCATGATTATCTCTTGATACTCCAAAAATTTTATATTACATCTAAACAGATCCAATAAAAACAGAGATAAACAGTATGTATGAAATAAAGGAATAAAGTTTTAGATGCTGATGAAGACATGTTTTAGAGATACATTCTACTGAGATATTCTCTTTCTGGAGAGTATTTTCTAAAACAATAAAAATAAACTTTCCAAAACCAAAGTTCGTATTGTCATTGTTGGGCCAGATATATATATAAACAGAAGTCTAAATAGTACAATTAGAATAAAATTATTTGTAATTGTTTTTAGGAAAATTTTCCCGTTGTATCATAATACTTTATTAATTTAGATCTGGATTGTAATGATAATTCTGTGATAGATAATTCTGTGATCATATCAATGCTGTTAATTTTTGTTTTCGAAAATCGCTAAAAGTTGTTAAATCTTTTTACACACAATAAGTTGTACTCCACGAAAAACGATGACATTTTCGCTGAAAAAATCAATCAATATTTATTTTGAGAGACACAAAAAACCATACAGAATCGTAAGAAATAACACACGACTTTTATTTTTCATAGCTGTACAAATATTCTCCATATCTTCAATTTGATTTCAATTGAAAGGAACATCCACAACAAAGGCTTTCAAAATCTGTCAATAGTATTCAACGTTAATTTCCGATAGTTCAGGCGTGCATTCAATCAGCGGAAAATATCGATACAAGTTGATATCAATAAAAATACGATACATTTTGGCAAATATCGCACTGCTTTCAATATATAATTGGTATTCATATTTTTGTGTATGTGTCTGTTCGTGTCTGCATACAAAAATAAATTCATGGGAATCTGTGTCCTGCAGATAGGGTATCGTTTCCCTTTTTCAAGATTGCCAACCAAAAAAAAAAAAAAAAAAACTCTGAAATTCACAGATAAATTGGACACTACCATACCATACGGATATATGTACATATGTGCATACATTACATACTATTAAAATAACAAGTCCAGCAATCTTTATAATTTATATATTTGTAATTTATTTATTCTCTGGTTATGCACTCGACTTGTCTGGAAGGGTTTTACAAAGAGAATGAAAGAGGAGAAAAAATTCAACGACACAATTCGGTCGACGCACATGTATATGAAGAAGTATGTGTACATTATCGGCGTCTCCTTTTCTCCTTACCACGCATACACACGCACATTTATTCGATGTGTCTTTTGCATGGAATTACGAAAAAAAAGGAGCTACCGATTGCGTCAGCCAATGTTTACACTGAGTTAGAATAGTTTTCGTCTTAATTCCAACACACCTCCTCAAAAGACACAAAAATAATATTTGAATTCAAAACAAAAAATAACTATTCAATTAGTACTTATAAATAATAACTTTCCATTTGACAAGACGAGCATTCTGGGGAATACAATTGAGATCCAACATTTGTTGCAAGGATTGGGGAAACCCAGTAAAACCCAATCAGATCTACTTCTTATAAATATATATTACGTTAAATTAAACAATAATCACAAAGAGTTTTCAAAACTTCAAAAAAAAAATTTAAATTCAAAAATAAATTCAAAATAAAAATAATAAATTTAATTAGTTCGGCTTCTGGAGTCCCAGCTGGCTTCTCAAGCTAACAAAACGAACCGCAGGCAATGGTTTTGTAAATATGTCTGCTAGCTGCTTATCTGTGGGTATATATTGAACTTTTATTAATTTATTTTCAATCTGTTCTCTTGAGAAATGATATTTTATATCGATATGTTTAGATCGCTTGTGACATGAGGGATTGTTAGCTATGCTAATACAACCCTGATTATCTTCATATAATGTAATAGGCTTATCTAATTTAATATTAATACTTTTAAATAAGGATTTGAGCCATAAGGCTTCTCTGACAGCTTCAAACAAAGCCATATATTCTGCTTCAGTTGATGAGGCCGCAACTGAATTCTGTTTTCTAGTGTTCCAACAGATTGTATTATTCTCAAACATTTTAAATACAAATCCTGTAGTGCTTTTTCTATTATCCTCACATCCACCCCAATCTGAGTCAACATAACCAGTTAATACATTTTCAAAATTTTTTATTTTGAATGAATGTGAGTCTAAGGTCTATAGTTCCTTTGAGATATCTCAAAACTCTTTTTAAACACTGCCACAACTCTGTATTGTTTTTATGACTGTAGCGGCTCAAAATATTGACAGCAGTACCCAAATCAGGTCTTGTACATATCATGATGTACATCAAACATCCAATCAAACTACGGCATGGTGCATCACAAACATCATCCGAGTTTAAAGCTTCAGAATCAAGTTTAGTTGGCAGTGGTGAGTTTACTGGATTACATTCATCCATCTTGAACCTTTTAATACATTCTCAATATATGCAGATTGACTAAAATGTAATTCATTGTCTTTCTTATCTATTTTTAATCCCTATAAAGTATCGAATATCAAAGAGATCTGTCATTTTAAACTTTGTCTTTAAATAAGATTTAAATTTAGTCATGGTTTCTATATTAGATGTGGATATTACCAAATCATCTACATATAATAAGAGATATATATTCTTATGAATATCATTTTTATCAAGGATATAAATACAACGATCAACAGATGAGTCTACAAAGCCAATTTCCTTTAAAGCTCTTTTCGAACATTTCAAACCAACATCTGGCTGCTTATTTAAGTCCATAAATAGCTTTATTTAACTTGCAAACATTGCCATCACCACACATGACACACCTTGAGGAACTGACATATAAATCTCCTCCTTCAACGTACCATTTAAAAAGGCAGTTTTACATCCATGTGATGAATATGTAAATCATATTGATTTGAAAAAGACATTAAGATTCGAAAACTCGAAATTCTTGCTACTGGAGCAAACGTCTCATCATAATCAATTAAATACTCTTGAGTAAACCCTCGAGCAACCAGTCTAGCTTTATATTTTACCGGCTTACCGAACTCATCATGTTTAATCGTAAAGACCCATCTGCAATCAACTATATTTTTGCCAACAGGCTTAGGTACAAGGGACCAGGTATTATTTAGATGATGCGACATAATTTCTTCATTGATTGCTACTTCCCACTGTACTCTATCATCTCTTGTCTTAATATCCTCAAACGAATTCGGAATGCTGTTAATAAGAGTATATGCATTCATTACACAATTATTGATTAAATCTTTTGTATGATATTGCTGGCCTCTGCTTTATTCTTTCGCTTTTTCGTATTTCAGCCTGTGGACTTATATGTTCATTTTCGACATTGAAAACGTTAGTTACATCTGATTCAGAATTACCTTTTTTCAGACAAATTTGTATTTAACTGCTCATCTGATTTTATTTCATCAAATCCGATTTTCTTACTATCATTCAGAATACTGGATTGATCACACTCCATACTATCTTTCTGGAGACATACCGTACTATCGTTCGGGTACTTATCATTCACACATTCCTTACTATCATTCAGGATGCATTCCGTACTATCATTCGGGAAATCTTTTTACATATTCAGACTGAGCACAATCCTTACTATCATTCAGGATATCTTCCGTACTATCATTCGGGAATTCGGAAATAGTTCTAGAATTTAACATATTTGTCTCGTCAACAATAACATCTCTTGCTGTTGTAAATTTTCTGGATTTCAAATCCCATATTTTATAGCCATTTGGTTCATAACCAATGAGAACTCCTTTCCACGACTTCTCATCAAATTTTCGTTTCCTAGTCTTATCATGAACATATACAGTAGATCCAAAACCTTCAAATACTTAAGATTTGGTTTTCTACTATGCCACATTTCGTATGGTGTTTTCATACTATCTTTCAATGCGACACTAGGACTTCTGTTAATTAAGTATGTTGCCGTCAAGACGGCTTCACCCCAGAACGTTTTCTGCAATTTAGCTCCACTTACCATGGCACGAGCTTTTTTCTGTTATTGTTCTAATCATTCTTTCAGAAACCCCATTCAATTGTGGTGTATGTGGAACAGTCAGGTGGTAGCTAATTCCTTCTCAACACAATATTCTCGCATTTCATTTGAAAGATACTCCCTACCATTATCAATATATAAATGAACTATTTTCAAATTAAAGTGAACTTCACTTTTGGCAACAAAATCTTTGAAGACTGCAAAAACATCTGACTTGTATGTAATTAAGTATGTAACACAATAATGGGTGTATTGGTCAACAAATATTACATAATAATTTTTACCATTTATGGTAGCAGGCGTAATTGGACCACACACATCAGAATGCACAACAAATAATGGTCTTTTAATATATTCTTTATCTTTAAATTTTTCAAAACGAAGTCTAGCCTGCTTGCCATAGATACAAGCTTCACATAGCTCATTACTAGGTTCTACATTATTAATTAAATTAATATCAACAAACATGTTATTTCTTTTCATTTCTATGAACTTCCCTTTGCTTATGTGTCCTAGCCTCTCATGCCACAAACGATACGTATTAATTTTGTTTGAACTTAACATATATGCATGCTTACATACCTTAAAACAACAATTGGAACATTGTGTTTATATTTACCATTCATAAGCTTTTGCCCATTTTATGAACATTTACACCTCCTGGATTAAATTCAATCGTCAATCCAGCATTTTGCATTCTTTTTACGGACAGTAAATTTTCTGGAACATCTTGGCAATAAAAGTACCTCCTCCAGAGTAATTTGATCGATGAATTCATTCTCGAGTTTTACTATACCCTTCTTTTTGGCATATATATACTCTCCTTGCTTAGCCACAGCTATTTTTTATCGGAGACTCTAGGTCAATATATTCGGTAAACAAGCCTTCATCGTTAATGAGGTGGTCCGAAGCACCAGAATCGATGAGAAAATATAAATTTTCTTCTTTCGGACGAACTAGTTCACGTCGGAACATGAACGCGATTCGCTGCTCTGGCTGAGCTACTACCATTTGGGCTTGTTTGTCTTTTTCAGTATTTTTATAATTCTGAGATCTTTTGAAATTAAAACAGTTCTTTTTAATGTGACCAAGCTTGCCACAATAATTACATTTAAAATTTTCATAGGATTTTGGTTTATTATTTATGTTGTTTAGTTTACTGAATTTATTGTATTTATTTCTTATATTATTGTATTTGTTGTTCGAAAATTTATTATTTTTTGTTTTCGTGTATTTTCAAATTTTGGTGGTTATAGTTCACGGCCTGCAGCACTTTTGCACTAGTGTCTTTACACATTCCTTTTTAATTTCACTTCGTGATCCAGCAATCTGTGTTTCACAAATGCAAGCGTTAAATTGTCTTCAGAAAGGGTCTCAATGGCCGTGATGACGCCATCGTAACTAGACGGCATGGACAACAACAAATGGGAAACTTTGTCCATTTCATCTAATTTAGCTCCGGCAGCTAATAATTCGCTTATTAACTCATCAAATATATTGAAATGACTTAGAAGTTGAGAGTCCCCTTTCAATTTTAAGGTTAACAATTTTTTACGCAAAGATAGTTGCGACGCCAAACTCTTTCGTTCGTATATTGCATCTAAATTAGCAAATACTTGTTTAGCACTGCACTCAACACTTGCGAAACCAAGAAACGAATCACTGAGATATTCAATTATAATACTCTTTGCACTTTTGTCCATTCTCTTCCATTCTTCAGAACTTTTGTCCAGATTGTCGGCGTCAACCACATTTAGAGCGTCCATTTCGTTTAACAAAGCACGCACACGAAACTTCCAGATCGAGTACTTTTCGCCATCGAATGGCTTTATATTCCGTTTTCCTTTCTCCATTTCTTTTAGCTTATTAATTTAACCGGCAGTAACGTAAACTGGGCACATAACCTATTAAAATAACAAGTCCAGCAATCTTTATAATTTATATATTTGTAATTTATTTATTCTCTGGTTATGCACTCGACTTGTCTGGAAGGGTTTTACAAAGAGAATGAAAGAGGAGAAAAAATTCAACGACACAATTCGGTCGACGCACATGTATATGAAGAAGTATGTGTACATTATCGGCGTCTCCTTTTCTCCTTACCACGCATACACACGCACATTTATTCGATGTGTCTTTTGCATGGAATTAAGAAAAGGAGCTACCGATTGCGTCAGCCAATGTTTACACTGAGTTAGAATAGTTTTCGTCTTAATTCCAACACATACATATGGATGTATGTACATAAATTGTGCATGCAGCGTGTTGTCTGTCGACTTAAAGATTCACACCCCCCCTCTCCAGCAGCGGCCCATACAGCTGGCTACCCACGATCTTGGCCCTTCCCTTGTTACCCCCACTGTCTTGCCACGCACTTTGACAAAGTGCAGTAAAATGTGCAAATTCAATTTTCTGTCAATTTCGTTGCCACGTCCGCCCAGGGTGGGGAGAGGCTTGAGGGTTGGCGGTGGCGGTGGTGGGGCCTGAGAGGAGAGGTCTTTAAGGTGCAGACTTTGATGCCATGACAAACTCAAACAAAGCTGGCAGCAACAGCTCGAGATCAAACTCCAACTCCAGCCATGGCTCCGGCTTCGTCTCCGGCTCCAGCGGGGCCATAACTCACATGAAATCTGTAAGGACACACGCATCCTGCAGCGCTCGGGCAGCATTAACATTAACCCGAAATGAACTCCTGCTCTCCCTGATGCCTCCACTCCTTCGATTCCCTCGCCGAGCATCTCAAAATCACGCGGAACATCTTTTGCCTGACTTAGCCGGCTGGATAAACATTATGCTCCAGGACCAGGACATCACCCGAGACAGAAGCTGAAGCAGGAGGAAGAGGAGCAGGAGGAAGCTGCCTTGCAGGGAGGAGGTCTGGCATCGACTTGACATGTTTGCTTATGCATAAAACGATGCCAGGCAGCGAGCGAAACGCGATGCTTCCACATCCCACATCCCACTTGCCACTTCCCACTTGAGGCGACCGACCAAGTTATCATCTGGCGCACAGGCATCGGCATGCCACGGCATTTTCGGGAGCTTGGGGCACATTTGGATCTGGGAGGAGCCGCGAGTAGCCAGTTTATTGCATGTCGCCCCGTTGTTTGGCTTTCAATTTTTATTTTAGTTTTATTTATACATTATTTTTTTTACTGACACAACGCAACCGAAACGCGGCAGTGTCGCCGAGATAAGGGAAGCGCCAGGCATGCGGCACCACCACAATACATAGGGATGGAGAAGGCTTCGCGGCAAGCAATGGGTTGCAAAGGCTCTAGCTTTATGTAGCTACATACTATAGTTAAACACCCTTAAAATTTCACTTAAATGGTTCCTCGAATATACAAGCACACATGCATTTGTGGTAATAATTGTACCGATAGCCGTATTGCATCGTATATTGGTATCGATAGTAATGCAAGAGAGAATCGATAAATCAAAAAGGCATTCACTTGGAACTTGACAGCGAAGACAAAAGCAACGAAGAATAAATAATACTGTTAATTAAAAATAAGAAATGTAAGATAAGCGAAAGCTTACTTGGATAAATAATCATACAACTGTAATAAAATAAATGCATCGAATTGTTGACAAATTCATTCGATTGAAGACTAATCTCATTACTCCCATTTTCATTTTCAATTTAAATTTTAGTTCAATAATTAATTGTTTCAACTCAATTATTTTATAGATTGAGCAGTATTAATATTTTTTAAGCTAAATACAGCTTACCAGAACCGGTTCCCGGCTCGAATGAAATGCAATCCAATCTTCGATAAGGCCGCGCTCCTCTCCACTCTGCGCGGATTTCAATTAATTAGACGGCATCAGCGGAAGCGGTGCCAGGGCACAGGGACACACGAGCATCAATAAATATTATTGCAGCGTTCGACTTCTGCTTTGGCCGTCAAAGTGCAAGCTAAACAAAAGCCGAAAGCTGGATAAACACGGCGTACATAAAGCCAAAGGAATGTGCTGGAATGAACCCATTTCCTAGCCCAGTCCCACAAGCGCCATTCGCATGTCCGCCTGTCCGCGCAGCCCTTCATTCCCCATCCAACACTCCATGCAATTGCAAACATACGGGACCGCAGTTATACGAACAGAGACAGACAGACAGCCACGAAAGCTTGAGCCGGAGCTTTGGCCCAGCCTCCGAAAGCTCGATTTGATTACTCATTCACTCAGAGACAAATGACGTCGCAAGAAGTGCAGAAAGAGAGGCGGAAAGAAGATTCCCTACAGGGCGAACTATCGTAGCAGCTTCTCTCCATCTTCAAAATGTGATCGTTTGGGACTTAGGGAATTCTCTAGTAGATTTCCCTTCACAGAGCAAACGACGGCAGGTGCACACTTGAGCAAATATTCATTCAAGTTAGTGCGCTCATCACGCAACAGCAGTAGCGCTAGAGAGATAGCTTCAATTAAAATAAATGCAACAAAACGCGTTAGCAGAGGAAAATATCACAAAAGAAAATAGAAGAAGAGAGAGTGGAAAAATGAAACAATAAACTTTGACTTGCTGACGCTGGCATTTGTGTGATGTCCTCTTGTGTCCCATGTCGCCCTACCTTCGCTCTTCGGTCTCTCTCCCATGTCCTGTGCCATCCCAGGCTGCCGCTGTGTCTATTTGCACCTGCATCACAGATCAAAGTGACGCGGCGTCCTCCACTCTCTTACTCTCCTCTCCCTTGCTGGTCAAGTGCTGCACTTGTATGCGTGGACCCGTGATGAAAAAGCGGGACGCGTGTGCGTGAAGGGCGGGCTTGGTGGCAGCAGAGGGAACGAGACAGTATGAGAGAGGGTACTATGTAACTTTTCCTTTATTTTTCCCGCTCCTGTTGCCACAATTTCATTTTCAATTTCAATTGCTAAGCCACCCTCCAGCCCCTATCCCTGCTATCCCTGCAGCAAGTCCTAGTCCTGGTCCTGGTCCTGGTCAGCATGTATAGCATAATATTTGTCTTGCATGGCCAAGCGCTGACCAAGCGCTAACTGAATAGTCTTTGACCAATTGGAATGCAATTTGATGGGTTTGTTCTAATGCAAATAAAGAAAAAGTCGCTTACACTTATTTACCCAGCCATTCCAATCCAATTTGCGATGTCGCACAGTGGGGCCTCAGCCATAAAGAAGTGGCAAGAGTCATTTTCTGACTGAGCGCTATGGATAATTTGAATATGATCATCTGATACTCATCTGAATATACTCAAGGATTTGGAAAATGGAATCTCTAAGAAAATTCTCATGCATGATTATTGTTTTGGTCTCTATTTTTTTGAGCTGTATTTATTGGTAGTATTGTCCAATACAAACTAAAATAAATCAAACAGAAACCCACCCTCTAGCCCCTACTCCTTCCCTGAAGCAGTCCTGGGCCTGTTCAGACTCACAGAAAAAATTGTATTGTCATTTAGAAAAATGACTTTTATGCACTGTCCACAAATTTCAACTCTGAATACTTATAGTAAAGTTTTTAGACATTGTAGATCCATGTTTTTGTGCAGAAGATTTTAAAAGATTTTCCTTTCAATTTCAGTTTGCTTCATGAAGATTTCTCATTTCGTTCAGAAGTTATTAATTTAGCAAGCTAAATAATCCGAAGGCTCCACTGTGTGTCCCCACGGCACTTATCGGATAGTTTGGGTTTCTATTTCACCGGTTTACCCACCTGTGAGGGTTAAGAATGCCTCCCTGATTCTAGAGAATAAATCTAGAGCTATGTACTTTTAGGCTGACCCAACGGAATCACTTGCCATGCAAGAGAAGGGCTGGTATTAATAGGAAAGAGAGAGAAAGAGACGCAGATAACCTGATGTTTTGTTTTTTTTTTTTAGACATACTATATGGAATGTGTCCCATCGGTTCCGAAAACCTCAAACGAAAAGAAGCTGAAAGCTACAGTTCTGCAATGCGAGGGACATGGGCATGCTTGGGCGCGTAGGTCAGACGCTGGTATTGAAAATTTGGATTTTTTTGATTAAACATGGACAAGGCAATGTTTGTATCTACACTTAAAGAAAGCCCCACTCGAGCTCGTTCGCTCGAATTAAAAAGGCATTGAGAATTTTCGCCTGATATTGAATACACTGACCTTATACAAAACTGAATGTATACTGAATGCGGTAATATGTAGAACCCCTTTTGACATTTTCCAACACTTACAAAAGCAAAATAATGTCCCTAAAATACCAAAAATATGACTCTAATTGAAGGTAAAGTTTTGAAAGATGTACCGTGAACCAATTCATGCCAATAATGTTCATCAAACGGAGTAAATCAAATTCAGTTTCTAAAAAAAAACAGACCTTAACTTTTCGATTTTTTATGTACAATCGATTAGCTGAAATATGAAGCAATTTCACTCATGGTTTCGATTTTCGTTGGAGTTAAAATTCCTTATAGAGTTGAGTTGAAGAAATGGCGAGTAATAGGAGATGGAAAGCTTAACGTATCATTGCGTAAGAAGTATGTACATATATCCAAGAGTAGTATAATGTACATACATATGTACAACCAAACAGACTGGAGACGGTGATAGCAATGACGGAGATACTGCAAAAGAAGCATTCTCAAATAGTAAGATATTTTCGTCTGTTTTAAGTATGGATTAAAAAATCATTCACAATGTTTGTATCATATTAATTTCAATTTATTTAGAGCACATAATTGATTACGAAAAATTATATTCTCACTGCATTTAATTTGTACATGGATGACTATTCTTGGTACCCTATTTCCACAACTGTGCACAAAATATTAGCATATGGATACCTAATTAAGATTAATTTTATTGTTTCAGTTATTGTCATTGAAGAATGCGCGTCGACCTGCCTACTACGCTAGCCTCTACTCGTATGTAACAATGTATAAATAATAACATATATTTATGATGATATAATGATATAATATTCCGATTCAATGAAAGAATTCGGTTGTTTAGTAGGCACGTATTTTATTTCCACCGAATTTTCATAAAGTTGATTGATGAAAAATGAATTTGTTGTCACATCAACGTCTTTTTATACCCGTACTCGAAGAGTAAAAGGGTATATTGTATTTGTGCTAAAAGTGGATGCGTGTAACATAGAGAAGGAGTAATTTCCGACCATATAAAGTATATATATTCTTGATCAGCATCAATAGCCGAGTCGATATAGCCCTGTCTGTCCGTCCGTCTGTCCGTCTGTCCGTCCGTCCGTCTTGTTTGTCGCCCATTGCTCGAAGGCTAAAAGAGATAGAGCAACCAAATTTTTTTCCAGACTGATGTGTTCTCTCACTCCTAGAAAAGTTTCAAAATTTCGCCCTGCCCACTTCCGCCCCCACAAAGGGCGCACATCTGTGGCGTCCACAATTTTGAAGATAACAGAAAACGAAAAATGCAGAATCATAGAGACAGCCCATATCTATCAGGGGCCCAAATCTGAATCGGATCGGATCATTAATATAGCCACAATAGACAAAAACATACGCAAAAACTTTGCTCCATCCCTTTCGCACTCACACAAAATCGAGTAATTTTGGTTTTCGTATAAATGAGCGCCTCGATCTCAGAGACTATAAGAGCTAGAACAACCAAATTTTTTGCCTAGACTCCTGTGATATCGCTTCAGTGCAAGTGTATTTCAAAATTTCGCCCCGCCCCCCCAAAAGACGAAAGTCCACAATTTTGAAGATAGGAAAAAACGAAAAATGCAGTATTGTAGATAATGACCATATCTACCAGATTCCCGAATTTGGTTCAGATCGGATTATTATTGTAGCCACAATGATCAAATGAATTTTCATCAGCGAGTCCCCTTGCGGGGTTGCCCCCGCAACAAAAATATACATTTTTATTAGGGTTGATGGCAGCAGCGCTACAGCGGCTGCTACTGATTCTCTCACACGCACACTCACGCTCAAACATGCTGCCTCGTGCAGTGTACGTGTGTTGTTGTGAGAACTGATGTAGATGATGTAGATGTAGATGTCGATGACAGATGTAGCAAAAATGTAAAATGTAAAAACTGAAAAAACATTTTAAAATTCCACATAAATCACTGAGTACGGGTATAAAAGTAGAGTCGCGTTTACAGCGACTCCATACGTTCTTCCTCGTTCTTTTTTGTATTTCGACTCGGGCTTCGAAAACACACAAAAAGAATGGCAATCAATGCTATTATGTTGACCCCAAGTGTAGATGTCGCGTCTGGATGCGCGAAAGTGTCTATCTGTCTTTCTTTATGTGGGTGTGTGTGCGTGTGGCATTTGACCAAGATTGATGGGAATTTAAATTTAACATTTCGCTATAAATATTTGCGCGTTCTACTGTGTTTGCGGCCGCCTCACCAATGCCAAGCAATCTCCCAAAACTAACATTTCGCCACCCCCCTAAAAATCCCCCTTTTTCAATGCATGCGACAGGCGCAAGGTTTGGTTTGAAAACTTTCTTGTATGTATGTGGGTGCACTTAACTTGACAGTCGGAATGGAAGCCAAATGCTGTCGTCACTCAGTCAGTCACTCTCTGCTTCTATGCGTTAATTTCAATGGGTTAATTTTTCTATGAGTTCCCAAGCAGTCTCGTTTTGCTACAGTGCTACATGTATATCAACAGGAGCAAAATAATTCGTTGCTATTGTTCACTATTGCTATGATGTTAATTCACACGTCCGTTTTGGTCAACAATTGGATGTCCAAGCAAAGATTACAGTCCATGAAGCCACCGCAATCTCCCGATAGAATCCCATTAAACAAATTGATGGAGAGATGTCGAACCACAGCTGGAGAAATATTCGCTCCCTCCAAGTGGAATGATGGAGTTTGTGGTTGAGTACGAAGGACGTCTGGAACGCTATTCCCCCTGAATTTTTGATACAATACACCCAAAGTATGCCAAATCGTATTGATGAACAAAAAAAATTAAAAGGGCTGAGTACATATTATTAAAAAAATTTCAAACAAAACAAATTGTTTAAAAGTAACCGGAATGCAAAACTATAACATTTGACTATTTTTACATTTTTCTTTGCCATTTTTTTCCACCTTATCAAACGGCTCCGAATTTTCGAAAAACTTATTAAAATAAATCACCAACAAAACATTACTAAAATCTTTGTCATGCATAGAAGAGAAGATACAGACCGCTGAAGTGCGTATACTGAAATGGTGTTACAGTTTTGCTCGTCAGTGTACATATTATATGTACTTAGCTACATATATACATCTCATATATATTATCACATATACAACATACATTGGTTAGGAGGACCAGTTCCTCTACTATCTCTATCGGGGTCGAGGGTTTATTGAGGTCTAGAACAACCTGGGTGTTAAGTAAATCATTCTTGTTGACAGCAACATTTACTTATTTTCTAAGCCGTTGGGAATCGACGAATAAATTTATGCTCTCAGTAAAGACAATTTCTTATTAATTGCATAATTAAGGAAATATGCTTAATTTTTTTCAGTACTAGCATAACTTATGTTTTTATTCTTTTCGCATGTAACCTATTAATCTCGCGTGTGATTCCATCGAATGAGATTAATAGGTAATTTATATTAAACATCACGTATTCGATTTTTCGCAATATGGTGTTCATCCGTTTTCTTAATTTAGTTCAACGATCATCTGGCTAAAACCCCTCTCCACTTATGCATTTGAGCAAGAAAAGTAAGGCATACAGATAGCGAAATTTGCTAAATCTTTGAAACTCGCTAGAACACACTGAACCGAAAGGGGGATTATCCACTAAAAATTAGTTCGATCATTCTAGCTATAATAAAGCCAGATCTGGTCTACGATACCGCGTTTCTCGTTTCTTCAAAATTGTGGATTCGTCCTTTCGTCCTTTGTGGGTACGAAATTTCGAAATACACAGTGTGATATCACATCGCTCTTATATTCTTTGATAAATAGGCCCTTATCAAGGCGGACGGACAGACAGACATGGCCATATCGAAGCGGCTATCGATGCTGAGTAAGAATATTTTCTTCTGTACGTTGCACAAATCCACTTTTACCACAAACCTAATATACCCTCTAACCCTTCGAAATTCTTTGGAAATTCTACCAATCGACTCGACCTATTTTTATTATTAAATTTTTCTTGTAATTGTATTAGGTATGCGAATAGGGGAATAAATTCCCACCAGTTTTAAGTTAAAATATTCCTATATTTTTATGAACAACATCCAAATATCCCAAAAAATATCCAAAATCCAGAAATATGTTTACCATCGAACGAATAAAGCAATAAACATAAAAAAATAGTTGCCGGGTCTCCCAGCCTCACAACGAAATTATATCTTTGTTAGTAATTTGCACTGCCCACTGCACTATGGGAATTTTGAACACTTTTTCTGGGCAAACCCCATTATTCAAAAGTACTTAAAATAATATATGTAATATCATAATACATATGTATGTATGTATATGTACCCCTCATATATCCGAATAACATTGATCTTTAATGTTACGAAAAAACAGTGCGCGCCACTGTTAAGTTAACAGCTGTTAAAGTCAGCGGTTTTCTATCAATAGGCGAATGCCTGTGCAAAAAATCAATTTTTCGTCAAGTAAAAAGTTCTAAAAATTGTTAAATTCATCAATTGAAGGAAATTTTGTACAATGGGTTCGATTCAGACAGGTATGTTGAATGTGTTTGCGAGCTTAAGCTGTAAAAATGGCCCTCATAATTATGTTCAATGGCGCGTTTTTTAACAAGTATACATTTCCGACAAAAATGTATCGTTGAAGAGACTTAGTGCCAAATTAGAGCCAATTAGTGCTTCTTGTAGAACATTCCCTTCTTCTTTATTTTTTTTATTTTTCAGAGTTCTTTGCAGTGTGGCACGCAGCGAGTACAATCAAAGCGACACAGGACGCTATTATGAATTTGTTGGAACGAGCTTGTACTGTGGGCAATGAAGACATGTTAGAAATCTAGAGTAAAACCATTTGATGCCAAATATACAAAAAACGGAATAAATTCCAAAGAAAGTTGGAGCGATATGAGAGTAGGCACATTGATTGGCTTAACTCTTTTACTACCGTGGAAAACTCACAAAAAATGGGACCCGTTGGGCGGCCGGCATTGCCATATATGGCCAAAAGTAATAGAACGCAGCGAAAAGAAGCTGCAGATCTGGCTGTGTCTAAGGCACGAAATGGAAGCGCAGCTGCGCGAAACCGCGGGCAACTTGACCTTGCATACATCTTTTTGTTACGTCCAGAAAGATCAAAATCATTTCGAAAGACTTTGAGCCAGCCAGTTTCAATATCAACTTAAATGTCTGCTAACGAGGCACTAGCTCTCATCTTGAACCAAGGCTTGTCAAGCCTTGCGATTAGGGAGCAAACAAAACAAAAAATATATCCAGTATACAAAAAGGTTGCAGAACAAAAGCAACAGTGCCGACCGGAGGCCAGAGTAGTATCTGAGATGAAAGCAGAAAAGACAATTCCACGGAAGTTTTCCATTGGGCAATGGATACATCAGATCCAATAATCTCATCTGTCAACCTAGATAGGCGCATACAAATGCAAAATAAAAGGCCCCTTCCAACTGAGGTCTTCTATCAAGCGAGTCCAATAGTTCAGGCAGAGATCAACAGAATCGGATTAGCTTCGATAAGCTTTCTGAAGATCGATTTCAATTTTCGTGGATGATGGAGCTCGACAACGAACTTAACAAAAGGTGTGCTAGTAAAAATATAATTTACAATACAATTGATAATTTTATATTACATGTCTCTTGATTAAAATTTGGGTGAAGAAGCTACCTGAAATAAATATTTTTGACAACTGTTACCTATTTTGAAGGCGTTCCATGCCCTTGATAATAACGTACATTTTGAGCAAAAAATTAAATATGTGATTTTTTCAAAAAAAAAAAGGAGTTAAACTCATATCAAACAACTAAACCATAAAAATCTTGTTTCGTTTGGAAGTTATTAATTATTGCCACAAAAAGTGGTCAAAGTTCCCATAGTGCACTGCATCTAAACATTGTTTACCGCTTATGCTTGCACACAGCAGCGGCCATTCTTTCGCCTCTTTCATATCGCCTTCTTCGTTTCCCTACTGAAGCTGCAGCAACAAAGCTGTTCTGTCGGTAAATGTATATGTGCATACATATGTATGTATGTTACACGGACATACAAATGTATGCCTGTGTTGTCTTCCTTTCCTCTTTCTTTTCGAAACCGGTTTTTGTCATGAGGTTCTTTGCTACGTTAATGTGTGTGTGCCTCGTACTAATACGTAATGTGCGTGAGACCCAGGTGTTCTCCTGTTCGAGTTTCGCGTCGATTTTTTCGTTGATACTTTTCCGTTCACATACCCTTTACCTTAAGATTTTTAATAGACTTTTAATATAGAATAAACAAATGGGTAACGGATATACATATGTACATAAATATGTGTGTGACCACATTCGAAAAATGGCGTCATTCTGGTTTTTTTTTGTTTTTGATCTGCTCAGAAGTCGCGAAACTTTAAAAGTGGTATGACACAAGAATCTATATAGCCAATTTCGAACCTATTTACATATATGTGCTTATATATGTACATACGTATCAGAATCATTTATGGTGTGCATACTACATACATATGTACATACATCTGCAATTGCTGCCGACACCACTCACTCACATTCATACACATATGTATGTATATGTTCTCTTCTGCGCCACAGTGTTGCTGAATTCACTTTTTTTCCCGTCAGATTTGACTTTCGAAAAAAACAATTATATATTAACAATTTAATTTATTTTGCATTGTGTCTTATACGATCATACCTGTCATGTCTTACGAATCCGAATCTGTAGCTAAGATTATAGTTAGATTGAAGTATTTCATTATATTTTATATTCAAGCTAGAAACAGCTTTTTTCCGATGTTAAGCTGGCAGCACTGCTACCCAGCTGCAAGAACGAAACAAAAATGGCGGCGACAGAATTTCGAGCAGAGGACGCCGACTGATTTTCCTATAAAAGGCCGACGTCGGCGGAACTTCGCATCATTATTTTTAGTTCTTTGACTTGTTAAGACCATTTTTTCTATTCTTTCCTTATTTATTTTATTTCTTATATAGTTTTCTTATATATATATATATTTTATATATATATTTTGCATTGGTACTTTCGTTGACCAGCCTTGACTGAACTGATTTTACTCTCAAAATGAGAGGCGCCAACAAATTGTTTGCCCCTTTTAATATTTCAATGATATTGAAGGTTTCGGTGCTATTTCATATTCTTATTATTATTATAATATTTTCATGTACAAATATTATCATGATTGTATTTCTTCATTTAAAAAAATGTAAGCACCCTGGAGGTTATCACAAGTTTCTCACTTGTTATCTTTTGGTTCGTCTATCGAAACCGAATGAATTTACCGTGCTTTCTTTTTCGTGCTGGGACCGTATTTCTCCCAGTTTTTAACTATATTCACTAACCGTAGAGTAAGGTTCATTTCTGAATCTTTGCTGAAAGGTTTTTTTTTGAAACGATAAACGGTCGACGGATCGTGCACCTTCCGCTATATGTTTTTTTTTTTTGCATTAGCAGAGTGTTTATTGTCCATCGTGGACAATCATTAAATTGTTAAAATAAACTCGACAATTAATTTATATCATTTATGATGAGCTAACTGCAGAAGATATTCGTTGAATAGGACCTCTATAAGATTAGCAGTAGCACCAAAACGCTTTAACCTTTTACACTCTCCGAAAGCTTTTATGAATTGTTTTCCAGTTAATGGAGGCTGACGATTGTCTTGACTGATTATTATCAGATGCTCCAGTGTGCCTGCGTACTTGGCAAGTTGGTCAACGTTTTCATTCCATATAATTGGAAATTAGATGGAATGAAAACCTTGATCAACGTGCCAAGTACGCAGGCACACTGGAGCATCTGATCATAATCAGACGTGGCAATCGTCAGCCTCCATTTACTGGAAAACAATTCATAAAAGCTTTCAGAGAGTGTAAAAGGTTAAAGCGTTTTGGTTCTTCTGCTAAAGTTATAAAGGACCTATTCAACGAATATCTTCTGCAGTTAGCTCATCATAAATGATATAAATTATTTGTCAAGTTTATTTTACCAATTTAATGATTGTCCACGATGGACAGTTTTAAATAAAACGAGAAAGAACGTACGGAGTCGCTTTAGGCGCGACTCTACTTTTATACCCGTACTCAGTCAGTACACATGTGATTTATGTGGAATCTTCAAATGTTGTATCAGTTTTTTCATTTTACATCTTACATTTGTTTGCTGCATCTGTCATCTACATCTACATCAGTTCTCACAAAAACACACGTACACTGCACGAGTCAGAGTCTGTGAGCGTGAGTGTGCGTGTGAGAGAATCAGTAGCATGGCAAAACGAGTGCTTGTGTATAAGGTAGTCTACTCGGCTGCCAAACTAGCTCTTGTATGATTGCAATGAGTGCGAGTGAAATGGCACATAGTACATGAGTGCGACTGAAAGGCACTGCTGTGAGTTGATTAACCCCTTGTTGCCTGTTGGGGTGGAAAATAGCCTACAATAATGAATTGAGACGATGTTATTTTTGTGTTTATAATTTTTATTTTTAATAATTTTGAATTTCCAACTAAACGTTGTTTTTGATTCTTAATAGCTAATTTTTTTGTTTAAATATTTAAGTCTAAAATAAATTCTAGTTTTAAAATAAAATTGTTTTACATTATTATCAATTTGTACATGTTTAGCAGCAATTAATAATTCATCCTTTCATCCTCTTTCTCTCTTTGCGGAACGGCATCATTGTTTAAGCGTCTCTTCTTATAAATCTTCCCCTTGGGAGCAGTCCTCCACTGAGACGCATTAAAATGTGTATCACATATTTGGGAATTTTTGCTTAGGCTGCACCCCAGGCTTTCCTCCCACAGCTTTCTCTTCATTTCACATTTCGGGGCATGAATGATTTTCACGCCCGGTACATTCTTGCGGCAAAAATAACAATAGTTCATTTTTTTTTTTTTTGAACACGTTAGGGTTAATGCGAAAAATAAAACGAGAAAAAATCGTCCGTAACCAACCTTCCACTTTGACAAGCAAACGTGCACTGGCAAAAGAGCTAGTAAACCCGAAAGCAAAGGCAGCCGAGTAGACTACCTTACGAAGGCACTCGTTTTGCCATGATCAGTAGCAGCCGCTGCACTGCTGCCATCAACCCTAATAAAAATGTATATTTTGTTGCGGGGGGCAACCCCCGCAAGGGGACTCGCTGATGAAAATTCATTTGATCATTGTGGCTACAATAATAATCCGATCTGAACCAAATTCGGGAATCTGGTAGATATGGTAATTTTCGACCATGCTGATCAAGAATATATATACTTTATGGGGTCGGAAATGTTTCCTTCTGTACGTTGCACACATCCACTTTTACCATAAAATATACCCCCTCCGCAACCGCCTTAACCTAACATAACCTATACCCGTACTCGAAGATTAAAAGGGTATATTGTATTTGTGCTAAGAGTGGATGTGTGTAACACCGAGTAGGAATCGTTTCCGACCCCATAAAGTATATATATTCTTGATCAGCATCAATAGCCGAGTCTATGTCTGGCTGTCCGTCTGTCTTGTTTGTCGCCCAGTACTCAGAGACTATACGAGCTACAGCAACCTAAGTTTGTATCCAGACTCATGTAATATCACACTGCCAAAAGTGTATTTCAGAATTTCGCCCCTCCACCTTCGGCCCCCACAAAAGACGAAAGTCCACAATTTTGAAGATAGAAAAACACGAAAACCGCAGTATTCTAGAGAATGAACATCTCTACCAGATTGCGAAATCTGGTTTTGATCTAATCATTATAATAGCCACAATGAAGAAATTAATTTTAAACAGCTTCAATCCAGCACTTCAGCCGCTGAGGATTCTCTCTCTCGCTCACACACTCAGAGACGTGCAGTATACGTGGAAAACGAAACGGCGTGTTGTTGTGAAAGGTGATGTAGATGTACATAGATGACAGATGCAGCAAAAAAATATAAAATGTATAAAACTGATCAAATATTTAACAATTCCACATAAATCACATGTGTAATGACTGAGTATAAAAGTAGTGTTGGCTCAACACGTTCTTTCTCGTTAAATCTGAATTTTACTATATTTTCATGAAAAACATCCAAATCGAACGAATAAGCCAATAAACATGAAAAATAGTTACAGCCTCTTCCAGCCAGTCTTCCAGCCTCTTATTTTCCAGCAAATTCCTTGAACAGCCATTGATACATAAGAACGTAAATAATTCTATCTTTGTTTGCAATTTGCACTGCCGACTGTATTTTAACTGTACTCTGTGCCGACTGTTTACCGCTTCTGCTTACTAACGGCAGCGGCCATTCTTTCGCCTCTTTCATCACCTTCTTCTTCGTTTCCCTTCTGCAGCTGCAGCGCCGAAGCTGTTCTTACGGTAAATGTATATGTATGTACATACATATGTTACACGGACATACAAATGTATGCCTGTGTTGTGTTCCTTTTCTTTCCTTTCGAAACCGGTTTTTGTCATGAGGTTCTTTGCTACGTTAATGTGTGTGTGCCTCGTACTAATACGTAATGTGCGTGTGACCCAGGTTCTCCTGATCGAATTTCTCGTCGATTTTTTCGTTGATATTTTCAGTTCACATACCCTTTACCTTAGGATTTTTGAGTATTCTGATGAATTTATATAGCCTTTGTATGCTAATAGACTTTTAATATAGAATAAAAAAATGGATAAACGGATATTCATATGTACATAAATATGTACATATGTGACCACATTCGAAAAATGGCGTCATGCTGGTTTTTTTTGTTCTTTTGATCTGCTCAGAAGTCGAGAAGTCTGCTCAGAAGTATAAGTGGTATGACACTAGAATCTGTATAGCCAATTTCGTACCAATTTCTATGTGCTGCTTATATGTATATGTACGTATCAGAATCATTTATGATGTGCATACTATAAGTATATAACATTTTTCAAAGCGCAAATCCCTTGTTTAATATGTGATGAATAATATGAATTTATAATGTATAATGTATGTATATACATCTATATAAAAATGTAGACACTACAATGCATATCATCCAACAAACCACACTAAAATTATATATGACGATAAATGATAACTATCTATATAATTATACATATGATATAAAAGGAAATATAAATAGGTACGAAATTGGTCCATACTGATTTTTATATCATACTATTGCTTTCTGGGACTTTTTATAGACTTCTGAACGAATGAAAAAAAAAAGGTCGCACCTTGAATACCCTAATGGACCATTTATCGAATGTGGATGCACATTTACATATATCCGTTCATCCATTGATTTATTCTCTATGACAAGTGTTAGCATATCAATAATGTACAAAGTAACAGTTCTTCTTAATCAAAAAGAATCATAATCACGAAAGTTCTAAGCTAAAGGGTGTGTGAGAAGAAGAAAAAAATATCAACATGAGATGCGAACAGCTTTGTTACACTATGGGTAAAATTCCCATTTTTCGGGGATTAATTAATAACTTTTAAACTAAGCAAGATTTTTCGAAGCGGTTTTTTGATTAATGTTTATGTACACCCCAGAAATTTTTTTTGGAAAAGTGGGCGTGTCACCGCCCACATATAAAAAAAATTTTTTTTTTTTTTTTAATTTTTATTAAGAAACTGAATATGTATATTAATATTTATTGACTATAATACTAATTTATACATAAAAATATATAGTTTTATTATTGAAAAAACATAATACTGATGAAATTTAGGAGAAACAATAGTTAATATTAATAGACATCTTTTTCATTTTCAATTTCTTCATCACTCATTAAAAATGAAACCTCAAATTCATCTTTGAAATCTTAAAATGATTGTTCTGGGCCTTCAACTTCACATGATAGGAGGTTTAAAACATCGATGGGAAGGGCAAGATCTTTATGCTTTCGAATTCGCTTTACCAGGTTCATTGATGAAATCATTGGATCGGAGGAATCCATTGCTCTATTAAAAACATCGACAAAATTATGTATTCTGCTGTGCTTCCGTGCGTGATGAAGTCTGTCGCCTTTATACTATATTTTGTTTCGTGATTCAGACGCTTCTTCGCCAAAATAGCCTACAGGAAGTACGGTATTTTCCATAATCTGTCTAGAATGGACAATTAATTTATGAACAGTTGCTGTCATTGGCAGCCATTGATACTTGTCCACAATCAATTCTCCAGTTTTAAAGCAAAATTGTTCAAATTTATCTAAATGAATCGGAAGTTGACATGACAAACATATTAATATTGTTCTAAGATTTTTAATTATTTGCTGGTCAAATCACGTAATTTCTGAAAATGCAACAAAGTCGTTGAAAGCTCGCCGTGCTGTGTTTCCATTATTTGTATTGCCAGATCCATTTTGTTTTGGCTTATCAACTTTTAACGATAGCCTCTCCCAAAACATGTGCTGAATATTTTTTTTCCGATCAGCTAGCACTTTTTTGTCCAAAGCTGTTCCCACTCGCCATTTTTTCAAAGTAAGCTTATAGCCGGCATGCAAGACAAATTCAAAACATCTTATCCAGCAATGTAGTGGGCCTAATCCATATTTTAAATTGTCCATAAGTGCTATAAATTGAAGGCACTTAAAATGTTTATTTCCAAGGAAATCCTTTGGCGTGGCATTACATATTGGACAGGCTTGAAACGATTTTGTTTCTGTTAATGCATTAAGCACCTTTCCATCTATGACAGTCAAATACAATCGAAATTTTATATAAATGCATTTCTTGTTGGTTAATATTATTTTGCACGGTATAAGGTTTTCTATTTCTTCTTTGATATCAAGATCCTCTTTTAATATGGCTTCTTTTGTTTCTTTCAAAAACTCGAGTTTAAGTGGACGACAAAATCTTATTGATTGTGGAGTTCGATTATTCCATAATAAAAATCCCGAAGCTTCAACCAATCTAAGAGGCGTTACTGTTGTGGCAAATAAGCTTGAGTCTGCATCAAAGGATCTTTTATCAACATATGCCTGGTTGTAATTAGACTGACCGGTACTTCCATCGAATCCATAGTTCAAGATTAAATCCGCGGATAAAAAATCTATGTTCTGGCTACTCATTGCATGTATAATGACGTCCTCTTGGAGCTCAACAATACGACTGGCCGTATGACTTAAAAGGTCTTGCAAAGGCACTTTTAGCAAAAGTTTCGTTAATTTTAATATTATCCGGTCTGCAATGTTTTTTTGTTCAGCTACATTCATATACAGGGGATATATGTCAGCCCTTCTATTCTTGGCATCCTCTCTAATTGCGCAATACTGCTCCTTCGACAAGTTCTGATCCAAAATTAAAGCTAATGCATCGTCTCTAGACGCTCGAATAGGCCTTTCTATAGGATTGGTCAAAAATTGCCTAACTTCCTTAGCTTTTCCTGGTCTACTCGCAAGCTCTTTGAGAACTGCTGCAAGATCAATCTGCCCTTGTTTACGCGCAGCTGTGCTTGCTGCTTGAATTAACAAAGAGACGTTGCACTCTTGAGCTTTTGAAAGAGCTGCTGCTTGTCTTTTTTTCGCATCTTCTCCTTTCATCAAGAAAGTCAACTTTGGACGTCCAATTTGTTGATTTCTGTTTCCAGTTGATTCGCTTATGTGTATATTTGTTGTGCTCATTAACCAATATGAATGCTTTTTTTCAAAATATATTTTGTTCCGCATGCTTTTTTAAATATTGGCAAAAAATGTGGCTTTTTTTTAAATATGGTAAATGTTCTAAAACATTAATATTTTTACTCAATTTTCTCTTCAAAAAATCAAAAACTGCACTTTCTTGGTTGGATTTGCCTTTTTCTTTGCGCCATACATCAAACAGATCGGCGTTTGACAACTCGAAGTGACCTGCAAAAAATTAAATTGCGCAGATTGTGCGGAAAAGTGCATATTGAGACAAACTGCCTTTAAATCATAATTAATAGCTCTACGACATATATTTGAACAAACACTTGGGGTACCTCTGGGCGTTTTATAGGCCTCCACGAACTTGAAATATGTTTCCAAGAAATTACGCTTGAGAACCTCTACTACTTTTACAAATTATTAATAG
Source organism: Drosophila bifasciata (assembly GCA_009664405.1). Taxonomy (NCBI): domain Eukaryota; kingdom Metazoa; phylum Arthropoda; class Insecta; order Diptera; family Drosophilidae; genus Drosophila; species Drosophila bifasciata. The sequence goes on from CM019041.1 coordinate 14,385,994, forward strand.
AACACGCACAAACACAAAGTATTAGTACAACCATTACAAAATAAAAACCCGTGTGATTGCAATCCATTTTAAATTTCAGCAAACAAATTATTCGCGTTTGTGTACTGGCAATTTGAAAACAGACTGCAAATAATTGCAATGTTGAAGCACGTGCTTTTTAACAGCAACAGCTGACTTTAACAGCTGTTACACTTAACATTGGTATGTTATTTAACATTTTGGGTATGAAGCTTTACAGTTTGGAGTTTTCTTAAGATGTTAGCAAAAATAAAATTCCAATTTGAGTACTTTGAGAAAATGACTAAATCCCCGAAAAATGGGAATTTTACCCATAGTGCAGTGGTACACGTACATACAGATTTGCACACAAACACATACATATGTACACATACATACCTATAAAATTAATATACAAATCACAAAAACATCGATTAATCAACGAATTGAACCATAAAATATATAGAATATAAGCCAGCGATGCTTTGAAAAATACTGAAATGCATTATTAAAGTTCAAATTTAATAAAAATATTAAATAACTAAATTAAAACATTTCGGATTGGAAACTCGAAACTTTCGTGCCGTGATGTGTCGTGCCGAAAAATGTCTCTAAATACACATCTCTTATACATCTGCAATTGCTGCCGACGCCACACATTCACATACATACACATATGTATGAATATGTTCTCTGCTGCGCCACAGTGCTGCTGATTTCACTTTTTTCCCGTCAGATTTGACTCTTGAAAAAAACAATTAGATATTAACAATTTGATTTTTTTGCATTGTGTTTTCTACGACAGGTACGAACATGTCTTACGTATCCGAATCATGTCTTACGAATTCGAATCTGTAGCTAAGATTGAAGTTATATTGAAATATTTCATTATATTTTATATTCAAGCTAGAAACAGCTTTTTTCTGATGTAAAACTGGCAGCACTGCTACGCAGCTGCAAGAACGAAACAAAAATGGCGGCGACAGAATTTCGAGCAGAGGACGCCGACTGATTTTCCTATAAAAGGCCGACGTCGGCGGAACTTCGCATCATTATTTTTAGTTCTTTGACTTGTTAAGACCATTTTTTCTATTCTTTCCTTATTTATAATTTTCTTATACACATATATAAATTTGTTTTAAATTTATGTTTATCTTATACTGGTACTTTCGTTGACCAGCCTTGACCGAACTGATTTTACTCTCAAAAATGAGAGGCTCCAACAAATTGTTTGACCTTTTAATATTTCAATGATATTGAAGGTGTCGGTGATATTTAATATTCTTATGAATATTATAATATTTTCATGTACAAATATTATCATGATTGTATTTCTTCATTTAAAAAATGTTAGCACCCTGGAGTCTATCACAAGTTTCTCACTTGTTACCTTTGGTTCGTCTATCTTTCTTTCTTTTTCGTGCTGAGACCGTATTTTCTCCCAGCGTTTAACTATATTCACTAACCATAGAATAAAGGTTCTTCTCTTAATCTTTGCCGAAAGCGTTTTTTTTTTTGAAAACGATAAACGGTCAACGGATTGTGCACCTTCAGCTACTATATTTTTATACCCGTACTCGAAGAGTAAAAGGGTATATTGTATTTGTGCTAAAAGTGGATGTGTGTAACATAGAGAAGGAGTAATTTCCGACCATATAAAGTATATATATTCTTGATCAGCATCAATAGCCGAGTCGATATAGCCCTGTCTGTCCGTCCGTCTGTCCGTCTGTCCGTCTTGTTCGTCGCCCATTGCTCGAAGGCTAAAAGAGATAGAGCAACCAAATTTTTTCCAGACTGATGTGTTCTCTCACTCCTAGAAAAAGTTTAAAAATTCCGCCCCGCCCACTTCCGCCCCCACAAAGGGCGCACATCTGTGGCGTCCACAATTTTGAAAATAACAAAAACGAAAAATGCAGAATCATAGAGACAGCCCATATCTATCAGGGGCCCAAATCTGAATCGGATCGGATCATTAATATAGCCACAATAGAGGCAAATATACGAAAAAACTTCGCTCCATCCCTTTCGCACTCACACAAAATCGACTAATTTTGGTTTTTGTATTTTGTGTAGCCTGGATCTCAGAGACTATAAGAGCTAGAGCAACCAAACTTTTGGCCAAGACTCCTGTGATACCAAACCTGAACAAGTGTATTTCAAAATCGCCCCGCCCCCTTCCGCCCCCACAAAAGACGAAAATCCACAATTTTGAAGATAGAAAAAACTAAAAATGCAGTATCATAGGAAATGATCGTATCTACCAGATTCCCGAATTTGGTTCAGATCGGATCATTATTGTAGCCACAATGATCAAATGAATTTTTCAGCAGCGGGGGTTGCCCCCGCAACAAAAATATACATTTTTATTAGGGTTGATGGCAGCAGCGCTGCAGCGGCTGTTACTGATTCTCTCACACACACACACACACGCTCAAACATGCTGCCTCGTGCAGTGTACGTGTGTTGTTGTGAGAACTGATGTAGATGATGTAGATGTCGATGACAGATGTAGCAAAAAAAATGTAAAATGTAAAAAATGATAAAACATTTTAAAATTCCGCATAAATCACATGTGTGTGTACTGACTGAGTACGGGTATAAAAGTAGAGTCGCGTTCGAAGCGACTCCGTACGTTCTTTCTCGTTTTTGTTTGTATTAACAGAGGGTTTTTTTAAATTTAAAACTGTCCATCGTGGACAATCATTAAATTGGTAAAATAAACTTGAAAATTAATTTATTTCATTAATAATGAGCTAGGGTCAGCGATATGTGGCAGAGGAAGCCGAGCACCGAGAGCGTTCACAGTATGCCGAAGGTGCAGGTTATCTCCAGGAACGGGGTGCAGGGTGCAGCGCGGATCTATTTCGAATATCAGTACATCATGAACATGCCCAGCTGGTATGCATATACAGATCCAAGGGGCTGGCTAACTTGGGCCAAATTCAGTTTGTCTTTCTCTTCCAGGCAACCGAAAACCTTATCCATTATCTCGGTTGGTAATTTTGATTGTGATCATTGTGTTGTTTTGTCTATGTTTTTTTTTTTTTTGTAGAGTGTTTTTATTTAAAACTGTCCATCATGGACAATCATTAAATTGGTTAAAATTGTATACTTGAAAATTCATGTATTTCATTAATAATGAGCTAGGGTCAGAGATATGTGGCAGAGGAAGCCGAGCACCGAGAGCGTTCACAGTATGCCGAAGGTGCAGGTTATCTCCAGGAACGGGGTGCAGGGTGCAGCGCGGATCTACTTCGAATATCAGTACATCACGAACATGCCCAGCTGGTATGCATATAGAGATCCAAGGTGCTGGTTAACTTGGGCCAAATTCAGTTTGTCTTTCTCTTCCAGGCAACCGAAAATCTTATCCATGATCTCGGTTGGTAATTTTGATTGTGATCATTGTGTTGTTATGTCTATGTTTTTTATACCCGTACTCGAAGATTAAAAGGGTATATTGTATTTGTGGTAAAAGTGGATGTGTGTAACATAGAGAAAGAATAATTTCCGACCCTATAAAGTATATATATTCTTGATCAGCATCAATAGCCGAGTCGATATAGCCCTGTCTGTCCGTCCGTCTGTCCGTCTGTCCGTCCGTCCGTCTTGTTTGTCGCCCATTGCTCGAAGGCTATAAGAGCTAGAGCAACCAAACTTCTTATCCAGTTTGATGTGATATCTCACTCCTAGAAAAGTTTTTCAAAATTTCGCCCCGCCCACTTTCCGCCCCACAAAGGGCGCACATCTGTGGCGTCCACAATTTTGAGAATAACAAAAACGAAAAAAATGCAGAATCATAGAGACAGCCCATATCTATCAGGGGCCCAAATCTGAATCGGATCGGATCATTAATATAGCCACAATAGAGGCAAATATACGAAAAAAAACTTCGCTCCCTCTCTTTCGCACTCACACAAAATCGAGTCGATTTGGTTTTTTGTATTTTGTGTCGCCTGGATCTCAGAGACTATAAGAGCTAGAGCAACCAAATTTTTTGCCCAGACTCCTGTGATACCGAACCTGAACAAGTGTATTTCAAAATTTCGCCCCGCCCCCTTCCGCCCCCACAAAAGACGAAAATCCACAATTTTGAAGATAGAAAAAAACTAAAAATGCAGTATCATAGGAAATGATCGTATCTACCAGATTCCCGAATTTGGTTCAGATCGGATCATTATTGTAGCCACAATGATCAAATGAATTTTTCAGCAGCGGGGGTTGCCCCCCGCAACAAAATATACATTTTTATTAGGGTTGATGGCAGCAGCGCTGCAGCGGCTGTTACTGATTCTCTCACACACACACACACGCTCAAACATGCTGCCTCGTGCAGTGTACGTGTGTTGTTGTGAGAACTGATGTAGATGATGTAGATGTCGATGACAGATGTAGCAAAAAATGTAAAATGTAAAAAATGATAAAACATTTTAAAATTCCGCATAAATCACATGTGTGTGTACTGACTGAGTACGGGTATAAAAGTAGAGTCGCGTTCGAAGCGACTCCGTACGTTCTTTCTCGTTTTTGTTTGTATTAACAGAGGGTTTTTTTAAATTTAAAACTGTCCATCGTGGACAATCATTAAATTGGTAAAATAAACTTGAAAATTAATTTATTTCATTAATAATGAGCTAGGGTCAGCGATATGTGGCAGAGGAAGCCGAGCACCGAGAGCGTTCACAGTATGCCGAAGGTGCAGGTTATCTCCAGGAACGGGGTGCAGGGTGCAGCGCGGATCTATTTCGAATATCAGTACATCATGAACATGCCCAGCTGGTATGCATATACAGATCCAAGGGGCTGGCTAACTTGGGCCAAATTCAGTTTGTCTTTCTCTTCCAGGCAACCGAAAATCTTATCCATGATCTCGGTTGGTAATTTTGATTGTGCTCATTGTGATGTTTTGTCTATGTTTTTTTGTAGAGTGTTTTTATTTAAAACTGTCCATCATGGATAATCATTAAATTGGTTAAATTGTATACTTGAATATTCATGTATTTCATTTATGATGAGCTAATGTCAGCGATATGTGCCAGAGGAAGCCGAGTACCGAGAGCGTTCACAGTATGCCGAAGGTGCAGGTTATCTCCAGGAACGTCGCCGGCTGCAGGGTGCTGCGCGGGTCTATTTCGAATATCAGTACATCACGAACATGCCCGGCTGGTATGCATATAGAGATCCAAGGTGCTGGTTAACTTGGGCCAAATTCAGTTTGTCTTTCTCTTCCAGGCAACCGAAAACCTTATCCATTATCTCGGTTGGTAATTTTGATTGTGATCATTGTGTTGTTTTGTCTATGTTTTTTTGTAGAGTGTTTTTATTTAAAACTGTCCATCATGGACAATCATTAAATTGGTTAAAATTGTATACTTGAAAATTCATGTATTTCATTTATGATGAGCTAATGTCAGCGATATGTGGCAGAGGAAGCCGAGCACCGAGAGCGTTCACAGTATGCCGAAGGTGCAGGTTATCTCCAGGAACGTCGCCGGCTGCAGGGTGCTGCGCGGATCTATTTCGAAAATCAGTACATCACGAACATGGCCGGCTTCTTATATCTGTCTCTAACGTGGAATGCATAAACAGATCCAAGCTGCTGGTTAACTTGGGCCAAATTCAGTTTGTAAACGGTAAAAACAGATAAAACTGAGTACGGGTATACAAGAAGTGTCGCGTTCACAGTGACTCCGTACGTTCTTTCTCGTTCCACCTGCACTTGGCTCAGAATCCTGGTTGTACAGGGGAAGTGGTGGCGATAGAGGGGGAAATAATTGCTCTGAAATTGAGTAGCTACCATCTCACACTCATTCGGCTTAGATGTCCGATTAGTATTAATTTTAGCGCGGGGTTTCATTTGTATTGGTGTCAAATTTGGCGCGAAAAGTCTTGTGAAAATTATTTAAGCTATTCACCGCACACAGAAGTACATACATATGTTTATGTGTATATGTACGTTTAGATTCACAAAACAGACACTCGCATTATTAATCCATGCGCGTCGGGGTTTACATACAAAACTTTACCACGCTAAATTTAGTTTTGTCTTGTTTTGTTGATCGCTAGCGCGGAGACGATACGTAACAATATCAATTACGCAGCGCAAGCCAACTCCGACCTTGGACTGAACCAGCAGCTTCAGGGGAGTTAGTTTACGCTACTCAACGGAGGCTTTATTGCATAAATACTATTGTAATAATATTCTAGCAATTCATCGGGGCTGTGGTATACAGATGGTATATACATATGTAAATAGTTATACCCATACTCGAAGAGTAAAAGGGTATATTGTATTTGTGGTAAAAGTGGATGTGTGTAACATAGAGAAGGAATAATTTCCGACCCTATAAAGTATATATATTCTTGATCAGCATCAATAGCCGAGTCGATATAGCCCTGTCTGTCCGTCCGTCTGTCCGTCCGTCTGTCCGTCTGTCTGCCCGTCTTGTTTGTCGCCAATTGCTCGGAGGCTATAAGAGCTAGAGCAACCAAACTTCTTATCCAGTTTGATGTGATATCTCACCCCTAGAAAAGTTTTTCAAAATTTCCCCCCGCCCACTTCCGCCTCCACAAAAGGCGAAAGTCCACAATTTTGAAGATAGGAAAAAACGAAAAATGCAGTATTGTAGAGAATGACCATATCTACCAGATTCCCGAATTTGGTTCAGATCGGATCATTACTATAGCCATAATGATCAAATGAATTTTCAGCAGCGATTTTCCCCTTGACACCCCCTTGCGACGAAGATCATTTATGGGGATGATTTTCGCTACTGATTCTCTCACACTCACACAAACGCTCTCACGCTCTGCCTCGTGCAGTGTACGTGTGTTGTTGTGAGAAGTGATGTAGATGATGTAGATGTAGATGACATATGTAGCAAAAAAATGTAAAATGTAAAAACTGATAAAACATTTAAAAATTCCACATAAATCACATTCGCAAATCACAAATCGCGTTCAAAGCGACTCCGTACGTTCTTTCTCGTTTATTTTGTGTCGCCTGCATCTCAGAGACTATAAGAGCTAGAGCAACCAAACTTTCTGTATAGACTACTGTGATACCAAACCAAGACCAAGTTGTTTGTGTACTTGTTTGTCTCTTGCATTCCACGAGCTGTTAAAGAAGCTGCATACAAATGTATGTACATATGAATATTCTTTACATATATGTATGTACAGAATCCAAAGAGTCTAATCTTACTAGTCTAGTCTAGTCTTACTTTTACACTGCCGCAACGATATATGTAATCAGGGGAGAAGAAGGAAGATTAACTAAAAGCCCGGCTAATTTTCTAATTTAGCAATGTAATGTGGTTGGGTCTGGTTTGGGAACAGGGTGGCATTGAAAGTGGCAGAAGAAGGGCTTCGTGGGGACACCGAGGAGGGCTCAAGGATGCCAAGGATGTGTGTGTTCTTGTTATTGCTTTAGGCCATTTGCCTTTCCCTGCAACTCTTACAGTTTCTGGCTCAAATTCTTGCAGAGCGCATTAAAAATAATTATGCTTATGCTGCTGGAAAATTTGCTGACATACATACTCGTACATACAAGTATTCATATGACCAAACGGGATACCCACCCATAAAGGAGTACGTTGTTTGTTACATATACCCATACACAGGGTATGTACATGTGAGGGCAGTCAAAGACCACACGAGAGGACGAAAGTGGGAGGAACCGAGCTGCAAAAATATTTGTACAACATTCTTAAGCTCAACCGAAACGAAAAGTTATGAAAAATGTTATGAAAATTTATTTTTGGCTGTCCTCTCTCACACTCCCCAGTGAGCATTGGACTGGACTGGAAGCGGTCAGCTTCGCTATCGCCTTGGAACCTCCTTGGTATGGGCATGGGCATTGGGGCTGGGCCTGGGTCTGGGTCTGGGTATCTAGCTGGCCTTCTGTTTATGTGGCCACATTTTAATTGAAATAACTTTGATAATGTTGCAAGCAGCTGAGAAAACAACAAAAACAAATGCAACGAAAATAGCCAAAAAAGGGAAATTGATAAAGAAATAGCTAGAAAAAGTGTTCCATCGAATTTAAGTTTTCGTCAATGCACACACGATTGAATAAGGTAACGGAGTGAAAAATTCTGGACCGTAAGTAGGCACACTAGATATAACCACTTATATTTAGTTCAATTTCACATATTTGTCTTTTGGGAACAAATTTTCCACGAATTAGAAACTCGTCTATTTCTAGACCTTTTGGTTGACGAACTGCAAATGATCGAAACAGTCCATCTGATTTGCACTCGCCCTGGAAGGGGAATCCCCCAGCACTTCCACTCTTCCAAACTCTCTTAACGTGCTACCGGTAGATGCCCCGTAACGATTTCCACTCATTTCTGCACGTATCAACTGTAAATGTTTATATGTAAACATATCATTACAATTCATATGAATAAACATTCATTAAAATTGTACTTACTGTCTCTATTCATTTCAGTGGCCACAAACTACCATGCAGCTTTTATAGCATTAAGTATTACAATATCGTTATAAGTTTTACAATACCTTGACCTAGCCGCTTGTTTGGTTTTTGTTTCTTGCTCTCCATTTTCAATGTTTGCGTTCTGTTTGCTAGCATAAGATAGAACGTTGATATCTTTTTCGAGGGGCTAGAAACATACCATCAAATACCATCAGCTGCTTTTCTAGTATCTATCGGTATATATTTTTTTTAACTGAGTACTGCCACTAACCAGACAGTCTCTAGATATGTCATCCCTTACTACGAATGTGTCGCAGCTGAATTTGTCGTCTCAGTCCCCAGAGCGTTCGGATGGGCCATTCGGCTCTGGAAGCTGTGCACCAGAGCTTCGGCCCAGTACTTAGCCATCGGCAAATTTTGAACATGTTCGCTCATGACGTGAAGCAAAACACGGACATAAAAATGTATGTCTGTATTGTCTTCAACTTCTTCGGCTTTAGATTTGGGTTTTCGTCTTGTGGTTCGTGCTTACGAAAATGTGTGTGTGTACTGTGTACTCACATACTGCTATAGGATTTGCTGTTCGCATTTCGCTTTGATATATTCTGACATGTTTTGAAGAAGCTTGCCTCACTATACATATAAGAAAACCCTGCCTTTTTTTGTATCCTTTATATGCTAATTTATTTTATATAGTATAAAGAAATGGGTACACGGATATGCACATGTAAATACTCAAATGGATATCAGTTTGACCTCATATTAGAGTATTGAAGGTGCGACGTGCAAGTTTTTTTTTGTTCTCTGCGTTCGCTAAGAAAGCAAAGAACTGGGCAAATTATTGTGTTTTAAGTTTTATGCGCGAGTATGACCTGACCTGCCGTAAGATAAATGAAGAACGGGTAGAGTGGATGAGGGCACTTGGGCATAGGAAATACATAAATAAACGAGAAAGAACGTCTGGAGTCGCTGTGAACGCGACTCTACTTTTATACCCGTACTCAGTCAGTACACATGTGATTTATGCGGAATTTTCAAATATTTTATCAGTTTTTAAATTTAACATTTTTTATGCCCGTACTCGAAGAGTAAAAGGTATTTGTGGTAAAAGTGGATGTGTGTAACAGAGAGAAGGAAGCGTTTCCGACCCCATAAAGTATATATATTCTTAATCAGCATCAATAGCAGAGTCGATAGCCATGTCTGTCTGTCTGTCCGTCCGTCCTGTTTGTCGCCCATTGCTCGATGGCTATAAGAGATAGAGCAACCAAATTTTTTTTCCATACTGATGTTATATCTCACTCCTAACTAAAAAAATTTAACTAAATTGGTTTGGATCATTAGTATAACTACAATAGAGAAAACCATTTCGAAAAACATCATTCCCTCTCTTTCGCACTCACACAAAAACGAGTCGATTTGGTTTTTCGTACAAATGAGCGCCTCGATCTCAGAGACTATAAAAGCTAGAGCAACCAAACTTTTTGTCCAGACTCTTGTTCCAGACTCTTCTTTCAGTGCAAGTTTATTTCAAAATTTCGCCCTTTCGCCCCTTCCGCCCCCACAAAAAACGAAAATCCACAATTTTCAAGATAGAGAAAAACGAAAAATGCAGTATCGTAGAAAATGATCATATCTACCAGATTGCCGAATATGGTTCAGATCGGATCATTATTGCATTACAACGATGAAATGAATTTTCAGCAGATAGTCACCAACTCTCTGCTGTGCAGTGTTGTTGTGAGAAGTGATGTAGATGACAGATGTAGGAAAAAATGTTAAATGTAAAAAATGATTAAATATTCAAAAATGCCACATAAATCACATGTGTACTGACTGATTACAGATGTACATCACATCTGCGTTGTCACTAGCTCAACAGACATTCGTCTAGTCGCCCCAGCTAATATTTGCCAAATCTTTGCCGTATAGCCAATCGCTATCCTCCAGCGGGTAGTCACGTTTAAGTTTGAATCTAATTGCCAGACGTCAAGCGACCAGATCAAAAAGGGGGTATCTAGCAAGTACTCGCAGTGCCACGGTGGACACTGTTGGGCAGACCGGTAGGCATCCAATCAGGATCCTCCTTTGGCACGCAATTAGTTGCCTCCTGGCAAACACCTGCTGCATCGTCACGACAGACCAAACCGAGACACCACAGCCTTTGAGCAGCATTATCGCCGTATTGCGATAGCTCTGTACGGGCGTTTCCCTCGATAAGGAGGATCAGGTCGTCTGCATACACGCTAAAGTGGCTCAAAGCGCTGGAGCAGCACGTTCATCAAGATGTTCCATTTGAATGGACCCCTGTGGGAAATTTTTTGTCACCGGAATAGTGGATACTCCTTACCTGCTGACGATTCTCGCACTCCGGCTGGAGAAGAAGCTTCGCCACAAGCCTGCTTCAGAGACAACCCAGAGTCACCTTAAGTATCCCATTTCCTCACTTCCCAATCTTACGTGACCCACATGGTCGCTGTTTCATTGATGATTGTTCCATCGATGTAGCTGTGGCCTCTGGGGTTATCGAATTTAAGCAACCGACTGGCTTAAATGAGTAGGCCAGCTTGGTTCTCGCTAATCAACTCAGACAGCAGCTCACCCCGTGCATAGTTAGTTTGTCCCCCAGCATGCTCGGAGAGTTTGCTAAACCACGCTGGGGATACTGTATTCGTGTCGAGCCCAAAGATGACGAGTGCAGATGGCCAGTAGCAGCATCGCATCTAGATACCGGAGGTACGGCGCCAAGTCGGTGTGGAATTGGCAGTATACGGAGCATAGAATGATTGAACCAAATTGGCCTTGCATTCTAACGCATACTCCATTTTCAGTGGTAGGGGAGTCTATTGGCATGCAAATGGGATCCGGTTCATCAGAGATGATAGCAGCTTTCTGGTTTTCATCACGATAGGGACGGTCCGAGAATACTCGCATTCCCGAATGAAGGCCAGAATCCGCTTTGCTCCATCGACGTACGGCTCCTGGACCAGTGCGAAGAGGTGGCCAGAGCTGCTAATGATGAATTCGAGTTGGCACACGTTCCTTTTGGTGGCATTAGGACACTTTGTGATCATTTCCGCTTTCACAAAAGGGAGCGACAGTAGTGGGACCTGACGGCTGATATCTGAGACTCTCCGGTCAGCCCAATACTGAGCCCGATCTTCTTCGGTCCCTTTTTCGAAGGCTTCGGCCAACGCCTCCTGCGGGCGGGAACGCTCGACGTTGAGCTCGCCCCAGCACTAGCCAGGCTAGTGTCGCTGGCGTCGGCCTCAGTTCCACTCAAACACTAAGCGGAGATTTAGCGGAGACATGAACAGAAAGCTGTAACCAAAGTCTTCAAGAAAGCTTCAAGAAAGCTCGATGTGTGAAAGCTTTGAAAGCTGCCGGGAAAGCTACAGGATACAGGAGCTTCAAGCCGAAGCTTCGAACGACCACGTGGCTCTTAGCGGAGCTGAATTAAGCTAATATTAACTTCCTATTTCTTCGCTTGCTTGACATTAAATTAACTCGCAATTTTCCAGACGGGAAAATACACTCTTTTATACTGTTAACCCACGGAAAAGCGGAACGCTTCAAAATACACGTCTGCTTCCAGTAGCAGTCCAGAAGTTAACCACACCGTGACCTCCTCCAAATCCAGCTTCCAAAATCTGGAATAAGAGGATGGGTTCGTTCACCGGCCGTTTTCCATGTAGTCCCAGCGACTTTTCCAGACTCTGAAACTAGCCTCTCTAGCCTGTTTTCGGGCCGCCTTTCTGTGTACATCTGCACGGGTGGCCAGTGCCACATTCTGCACCTCTATGATCGATGGGGAATACTCCTGCGATAGATAGACCTGGCTCGAGTCCTTGGCAGCCCCGTCACTCCATCGTAAACGACGTTTCTCAGAAGTGGGAAGTATCATTTATTTCATTTATATTTTTACCTATTATGTATATACTTCGATATCTATATCTGTAGTAGTATATAACTAGTATAGTATACTGTTCCGCCTTAACGGCAATAAATAAGCCGATTTCTGAATTTATTAATATTTTTATACCCGTACTCGAAGAGTAAAAGGGTATATTGTATTTGTGGTAAAAGTGGATGTGTGTAACACACAGAAGGAGGCGTTTCCGACCCCATAAAGTATATATATTCTTGATCAGCATCAATAGCCGAGTAGAAATAGCCATGCCTGTCTGTCCGTCTGTCCGTCCGTCCATCCGTCCGTCTTGTTTGTCGCCCATTGCTCAGAGGCTATAAGAGCTAGAGAAACCAAATATTATTTCCAGACTGATGTGATATCTCACTCCTAGAAACGAGTTTCAAAATTTCGCCCCGCCCACTTCCGCCTCCACAAAGGGCGCACAACTGTGGCGTCCACAATTTTGAAGATAGCAGAAAACGAAAAATGCAGAATCATAGAGAAAGACCATATCTATCATATATCTATCTATCGAATCGGATCATTAGTATAGCCACAATAGACTAAACCATTTTAAGAAACATCATTCCCTCTCTTTCGCACTCACACAAAAACGAGTCGATTTGGTTTTTCGTACAAGTGAACGCCTGGATCTCAGAGACTATAAAAGCTAGAGCAACCAAACTTTTTGTCCAGACTCCTGTGATATCGCTCCAGTTTATTTTGCCACGCCCACTCCCGCCCCCCAACAGACGAAAATCCACAATATGGAAGATAGAGAAAAACGGAAAATGCAGTATCGTAGAGAATGATCATATGTACCAGATTCCCGAATTTGGTTCAGATCGGATCATTATTGTAGCCAAAATGAATGAATTTTCAGCAGCGAACTGCCCCGCCCCTCGCAACAAAAAACGACATTTAGGGTTGATAGCCGCTACAGATTCTCTCTACGCAGTGTACGTGTGTTGTTGTGAGAACTGATGTAGATGTCGATGTAGATGGCAGATGTAGTAAAAAAATGTCAAATGTAAAAACTGATAAAACATTTGAAAATTCCACATAAATCACATGTGTACTGACTGAGAACGGGTATACAAGTAGAGTCGCGTTCACAGCGACTCCGTACTCTTTCTTTCTCGTTCCCTTTCTTGTCGAGCGCAAAAAACCAGCTGTTCCCGCTGTGCGCTCCGCTAGGAAAGTTTATGGGTGCCAAATCTATTAAACGGATAAATGATAAATTCTACCACGTCCTACCCTAACAAAAATATATGGGCTGTCCCAATTCGCAAAAGCTTACCCTTGGAGTTGGGCACCAGGACCGGAATCACTTTGTCCATCTTAATGGATGATGCACTTGATGATTTGCACAAAATTACTTTTATACTTTAAATTTGCGGTTTTTTTGAGTTCGTTGGAGAAGACGATCCTATCCGTTTGCGGTTAAGATTTCAAAAGGAAGATGGAGCCGCTACCTTGTTAGCTTGGTGGCGGCTCCCTCTGTGGGTGACTAGTGATTGGTGGCATAGGAAGAGAAAGCGTTGACATTTGGACGTCATTTGGATGTGTCGTTAGGGCGTTAGGCCAAGCTAACAAGGTAGCGGCTCCATCTTCCTTTTGAAATCGAACGACCTGCCGCATGATAAGTATGGAAGCCATTTGGATAAACAACACACTTCGACTTGGAGGAAACAAATTTTGAATTCGCCGGAAGAACATTGGCCGAAGTCTGGGGCAACATGGTCCTCGATGGCTTTACTGTGACTGCCGAATATGTTCTACATAACGAAGAAGAGGCAGAACTGCATGACATTGATCAGTACTGGTATCAAGAATATGTTCGAGAAAGCCAACACTTCTCCAAATTTTTAAATGCCGTTCCGAAGAATGTTGTGGAGAATTTAGAAGTGGAATACTTCAAATTCTACCAGATAGATTTTTTACCCCTACTGTACGTGTTAGTTAAGGTGTCTCAGAAATAATTGTTTCCGAGAAGTGAAATTTTCTGGACCTAATGCAACGCAGAAATCTCGAGATATCTATAAATTAACACAAAAAAATATATGCAAGTAAGCATTTAGTACATTTATTTATTGAATATGCTAATATCACAGTCTCCACTTTCTTTCTAGATTCCCTACGACTTGTATTATTCGTCGGTACAACTCAAAACTTAATAAAAAAGCGCATATGTAAAACGTATGTGTTGTATAGTTCTTCCCAAAAATCAGCACATCTGCATTCAAAAATCCATAAAAATGTATCTGCAAACTTGGATTGCAAAGCAAGGAAACCCCTTTATCGTGTGGCTGGACGGCGAAAGGGAGAATGTCTAGTGGTTCAATCCCACGAAGGATGTAAAGACCTCGAATGGTTTGACGAAGAGTATGTCCCAGATGAGCACATGATTTCTCTCGCAATGTTGCACTTAGGGTTCTTTTTCCTTTTCTTCATAATTGATAGGCTTTAATTAATTAGGAGAACGAAAAAAAAACATATTTTAAGACCTCCAGTTGGTGGTTGTATAGGTTAGATTGAACCACACACTGCACAAAAAAAACTTTTCGGGTCTGGGTTTAATTTGGGATTAACATGGAATCACATTTGGCGATTATGCCATGGAAGAAAACCACTTTTCACATGTTCATTGTTGGTGTCACTCTTTCCATGGAACTTTTTCGGTCGTTTCTGCTATGTAGAGCCGCTAAGGGGCTGCTCTCTGCCGGCGATCGACGCTCAGGAACTGGTTCCTGCGTGGCGCCTGCGTGGGAGGCGTCGCTCTCTGTCGGGGACGATGGCTTAGTGGACACCGTAGGCTCATTATTGGCTGTGTCCCCTTCAAGCGAGGCCAACTGCTGGTCTCATTCGCTCCAATCTTCAAGGCGGATAGCTCTGTTCTTCCTCTTCTTATTTTAGGAAATTTGAAATCTGTGGTCACGTTAGGTACGTCAGTACTGTTGGACCGTTACGAGGAGAGAGACCGGTGCTCTTTTTCGGGAAATCAGATCTTGTCAGAATCATTGTATCATTTCTTTTTGCGTTTATCAGAATGACAAAATGGGAAACAAAGACTGATTAGAACTGTCAGTCACTCAGTGCACACACTGACGAATTGCAACCGCCAGATGGCGGGCTAAAAGCAGAAAGTAGTCATTAGTGGTGTTGCATAGCTCCAGCTCCCATTTGGTCCCCAGTCTGAGGTGCCGACTTCTGGCAATGTGGTTGTGCGGCTTAGCCTTGTCGACGTAATAAAAACATTTGGCCTCCTGGCAGTCGCGGATTTTGGTTTGGATTCCTTTGGCTGTGCACCTTTACCCGGCATCTGCACGCGGCCTTTGGGTACTCTCTCTGTCCGCCGAGCTGTCTTTTGATGAAACTGCTCTGGGGAGTGGCCTCCCAGTTCATTTTTTTTGAATCGGATGTTTCCTTGCTGGCCTCTCCGTTTTCGCTCTGTTCTGCAGTGGGGACCAGAGCGTCTCCTGGTCTTGCTGCGCAGCCCTCTCGTTCGTTTGAGAGTTAGAGGCAAACCTAAAGAGTAAGGACTTTTGCACTCTCACCACCAGGTTATTCATGTCCTTGTTAAGGTCGGGCATCAGTCAAGGGTCGTAAGAATTGTCCGCAGGTCTGCCTCTGTCCCTGTAGTGCTCTCAGTGACGCCACTGTAGTCGAAGGGAATGAATGGGGCTTCTGTTGGGGCTGCCACAGTCAGTGTTGGCTGCTACCTCACCTTCAGAGACTCCTTTAGAGGGTTTCCAGTCCCAAGTAATAATTGTGCCATTTTTTGAACGGCCTTTTCTCTTGATCTGACTCTGGGCGTCTGCCACTGCAGTGGGGAACGTTGCAGGCATGATCTCCTCTCGAAGGCCCTCTTCTCCTCCTCCTTCATTTCACCTACTCCGTGATCAGCTCCGTGATCAGCTGCTATGTAAGAAGATCCAGTCCATGGTTGAACTATAAAGGGTGGTCTCAACGAAAATGCTGGTCTCGTTTGGGAACGGTATTTTTTGAGTTTGAGTAGTGCACGAATATTTGTATACCCCTACTCGTAGAGTAAAAGGGTATATTGTATTTGTGGTAAAAGTGGATGTGTGTAACACACAGAAGGAAGCCTTTCCGACCCCATAAGTATATACACTTGGCCCTCGCTTAACACGGGGGTTACGTTCCTAGAAAACCTCGTGTTAAGCGAAATCGTGTTAAGCGAAACATGGATTCAGTACAAAATAAGGGGTTACGTTCTTAAAATTCAAAATTGGCAACAAAAAATTTGTTGTTTGTTAAAATTTGGGGTGCATTTATTAAAGTTTCATTAATTTGTTGAAAATTAAACAAAAGTCTTAAATACGTATAACATAACATTCATATTTTCAAAATAAAAGTTGGTATTAAACTAAAAAAGTTACTTCATAAATTTAATTAACAGGTTAAACATTTTAAAAACTCAAAAATTTTAAAAAGTAAGAAGATCATATGTTTCTGTTAATATCCGTTTAAGCCGTTTCGTTTTAGCAAGTTTTCTTTTTTTGGTGGATCCTTATCAATAAAATCAGTCATTTTAGATTGTTTGGTGGCTTTTAAAGCCACCAAATCGTGCAAGAACGAGGTTTTCACCGTGTTAAAAGGGAAAGGGAGCAAATTTGTAACCGTGTAAGACCGAGTTCGTGTTAAACGAGGCCGTGTTAAGCGAGGGCCAAGTGTATATTCTTGATCAGCATTAATAGCCGAGTCGATATAGCCATGCCTGTCTGTCTGTCCGTATGCTTTGTCGCACAATGCTCAGAGACTATAAGAGCTAGGCAACCAAATTTTTTTTTCAGACAGAAAGATAGAAAAAATCGAAAAAAGTATCGCAGAGAATTACTAAATCTACCAGATTCCCGAACATGGCTCAGATCGGATCATTATTATAGCCACAATGATGAAATAAATTTTCAGCAGCTTAATGGGTGATAACCGCTACTGATTCACTCTCTCGCACGCACACTGCTCACACACTCTGCCTCGTGCAGTGTACTTGTGTTGTTGTGAGAACTGATGTAGATTTAGATGACAGATAAAAAATTCCACATAAATCATACCGACTGTGTACGGGTATAAAAGTAGTGTCGCGTTAACGGCAACTCCACACGGTCTTTCTCGTTTTGTCTTATTTTGCTATTTTTCAGCCGGCTTGTGTCTGATGTTTGTTATACATGTGTGTAATTGTGTATTGACGAGTATATCTTTGATTTCTTTTTAGATACAAACATGGTAACAAAATATTGTATGCTATTCCGTTTTATAACTTGTGTTTAATATTATTATCAACATTCTGAATTTTGAGTTAAAATATTGGTTTTGAATTATTTCGTTTGATTTATAGGCGAAAAACATTATCTCGCCTGTCAGCGGAAACAATAGTAAACGAAGAGTGGAAACGTAAAACGTTTGCTATCTCTTTCTAGCGCTTGACTCTCTTGACCCTCTTGCAACCAGGCGGGATGTCGACGAGGCCAGCTAACATAAACAGTACGTAGGAGCGCGACAGTAAACGGTCCTCAACAGCTCTCCTTTCAGTGTTCAGCTCGGAGCTCGTACTATAACACAACGGCACTAGATAATGTCTATCTATAGTCCATCAGATGTGTGGTGATATCAAAGACCTGCTAAGATTGTTGAGCGGTACCACCCAATGCGAAGGTGATTTGGATTCTGGTCGATTCAATCGTAGCCAGATGAACACCTTTACGGAGACCAGGTCCAGCTCCTGCATGTAGCTGAGGCTCACTATGAAGCTGAAAGGGTGCAAGCTCGGAAGCGATAGTCCTCGGACGCAACAGCTTACGGACCATACATATGTGCTTGTCTGCTAATCGGTAGCATTTTGTTTATAGTACTTTTCATTTTTATTTGTCTACAAATTCATCGGAGAAAATACAAAATTTATTCCTGGAGAACCTTTTGTTATTATCGAACATTTGAGTTCGAGTTGAGTCGCTCTTCTCGAAGAATATAAACAGAGGAAACGCTAAGATACTTGTGATTAGATAAGATTAGATTAGATCACATACATTTATGTATCAAAAAACAAAAAATTATAGGAGCCGGAATCTATGGATTTATTCTACATGGAATATGGTGAATACTGCTGGGCAGATGGGACTGACTTGCAGTTGGGATTACTTAAATGGTTTAATAGAAATATCAGATTAGTGTAGCTTATACAGTTAATACGAGTCACAAGGCAGACTAAGCATAGTGGAGGCTGAGGACAAAGTGAACGTCCATTTTGACGGCCGGTTTACGCACGACCACCGCACCTCCCTGCCGCATGACCTCCAGCGTCTGTTTTACTCCGTTAACGGTGATGGTGGCACTGCTGGGCACATGCTCGAGTCCGGCAATGACGATGCGCTCAATCCAGGCATCGGACTTGTACTTGGGCTTGCCAATGAAGTTGTTGGTTAGCCGATTGTCGGCAAACTCGTACCTCACATAGATGTGTTCTCCCTGCCGATAGTCGTATGATTTCTCATCGTCCAGGTAGAGTGTGCCTGCAGCTTTGCTCTCGCGATCCAGGCAAATGATCAAAGTGTAGGGGTCGTGCAACATCAGAGTAGCTGCGCGACGCTGGCGCTCCTTCTTAGCCAGAATGCTGCCACCGCGCTGCCAAACTGGAATCTGCAATGAGGAAAAGGATTAAGAAAATGTGATAAGCTTGGAAGGTCCAGGCGTCTATACAGAACATGGAACATGGAACAAAAAATAGATTACCTTGTATTCAGTAACAGGAACAGACACATATCCGACACGCTCCTGACGCTCGTAGGTCTCCACATCGTACCACAAGTCCCCGTTTTTCTTGTCATCGATGGCCGGAAAGTAGACATCTACCTTGCTGACACCCTGGTTCATGACTGGTCTGACCAGCAGGCGATCCTGTACCAGCAGCTGGTTATCGATGCCAAAGGCCTCCTTGTCCAGCGGATAGTGTGTGAGCAATGGGCGGATCACCGGCTCCCCAGTCTGCTCCAGCTCATAGAATGCGGTGTACCAGAGCGGCAGGTACGAGTAGCGCTTCCTGATCGCGTTTTGAATGACAAGACGAGTGCGCTCGGGGTAGAGCCATGGCTCCCGGCGCTTGGTATCGATATGAGCATGGGCCCGGAAGAAGGGTAGGAAGGCACCAGTCTGGTACCAGCGCTCAAGCAGCTCGGTATCGGGATTGCCGAAGAAGCCGCCGACATCGGCACCGCAGAAGGAGAATCCGGCCACAGCCTCTGTTAGGCACATTTTGATCGAATGCTGCAGATGCGTCCAGTCCGCCAGGTTGTCACCCGTCCAGATGGCTGCATAACGCTGGGAGCCAGCAAAGTGGCCACGAGTGAGAATAAAGGGACGCTGGTTCGGATCGCGCTGCTGAAGGCCGGCATAGGTGCCCATCAAGTGCATGTGCGCGTAGAGGTTATGGACATCGCGGTGTTCCCAGTTCCCGTAATGAATCAGATCCTTGGGCGCCGTTATCTCTGGTCCATTAAAGACGGACGGCTCATTCATATCGTTCCACAACATAACATCTGCGGTGACCGTCTGAAACCGGGATAGATCAAACTGACTGCCATAGTACTGCCGCACGTCCGGGTTGAAGAAGTCCGGGTAGCTGGCAGATCCTGGCCAGCACCAGCCCTCGTAGTCGTTGCCTTCCCGCGTCTTTACATAGTATCCCTTCTCTGTGCAGTCTTGGTGGAAGAAGTAGCCGTTGTCTCGTTTGATATGGGGATCGATAATAATCACCAGATGACGACCCAGCTCGGTGAGATTCTTGATCATGGTCAACGGCTGGGGGAACTTGAACTTGTCCCACGTAAAATAGCGTTTGCCATCGGTGTACTCAATGTCCAGCCACATGGTGTCCATGGGTATATCGAACTCATCGAACTTGGCCGACACCGCGGTCACGTCCCGCTCGTCATTGTAGTTCCAGCGACTCTGGTGGTAGGCCAGCGAGAAGAGCTGCGGCAGCTCATGGGTGCCGGTCAGGGCGGCGTACTGCTTGAAGACATCAATGGGCTTGGGGCCCAGCAGGATGAACGCATCGACTATGCCCGATTCGGATATAAAATGTGCCCCCGGTGGAGGTGTTTTCCTGGAACCGGAAACAAAGTTGACCAGCGAGGAGACAACATTTGTCTCTGACGTCTGGATGTCCACCCATGTCTCTGCTGCATTCTGCCAATAAACGCCAGCAGTGCGCTGTGCTCTGCAAAGAGAATAATTATGATAATGGCAAAAGTCACCGATTATTGGGTATTAAATCTAGTACACACCCATGGCCGTAGATCACCGGCACCGAGCCATATAAGGCCATCTTGCTATCCACAATATACTCGAACACATCCAGATTGTACAGACGATAGGGATCCGTGCCAGACGTTGATTTCAACACAAAGCTGTCTGCATGCTCGGGTATACCGAAGAGAATCTCAGCAGCGGGGAAGGAGAAGTCTAGGGCGACAGCCTCTGGGCCATAGGGCTTGGAGTCGTGATGCGATTTAAAGTTCTCCTCCCAGGCGCCGGGGTCGTCGATCGAGTCGGATAATTTTGGTGTCTCAACGGCACCGTCCTGGTCCTCCTGTTCGCCATCACGCTGCTCGGTCGGCTCATGGGGCTTCTGACGCAGATGCTCGAAGTACAGCCAGTTCTTGGAATTGACGGACACAACCAGAACATCGTGCTCGTAGAAATCAATGTGGAAGGGGTCTCCGTGGATGACAGCCTTGTTGTGTTCGGAAGTGATGGTAATCTCGCCATCGGTCTCTTTCTGGACGTGAATGCGACCGGTCTCGGGCTGTCCCTTGAGGGCATGCTCCACCTTATAGCGGGGTCGCAGTGGCTGCTTTTCGTCGATCTGCAGGCGGAACGAGCTGCCCGCCAGGGCCTCCAGCTTGAACGAGAACTGATGGTGGTTTTCCTTGTTAATCAGATCGCCAGTCAGCGAGTCCATATAGGTGTTCACGGTGCCAGGGATGAGGGCATACTTGCTGCCCGAGCTCTGCACCTTCCGCGAGCGGCTGCAATGAAAATATGATACAGCAGTGGAGATGAAGGCCAACATTCATGGTCTTGATACTGACCGACAGAAGCTGCTTTGTTCGCATGTCTTGAAATTATTTGGATCGACGCCAGATGCATAGGCGGCCAAGGCGCAGGCAACGGCCAAAATACAGAGACCGTAGCCCATTCTAAGAATATTTGTGTTGCCCTGATGCGGGCTCTGCTCCGTTTCTTGATCGCTGTCCGATTGATTCAAATCTCTGTCAATGTTGTTTTCGTATTCGACCATGAAAATATAAGACACCTTTGGTTATGACATATGTATGTGCGTATATAAATCAAATACTTTGTAAGTCCAATCGGATGGATGGTTCATTGACCTACTACGTTTTTATAGTTATCTAAAAGTACACGTCACACTTAGCCACAAATGATTTAACTGTGATTGAGGCTCCAATTCGCCTTCCCTGGACTTGCAATGCCACTCAATCACCTGGTGTCTCGTAGCAAAGCAGCCACTCATCCAAAAAATGTTTGGTGTGGAAATGGGAAATGGAAAAGTGCGTGAAAGTGGCAATAAAAATATGGTGGTTGCCGGCTAGTCTTTCATTTTACTCTGTTATTACTGCAATATTGATGATTTTATGTCACCTTTCAGTTTCCGATTTATATATTAATTTGAGATGGCCGCACTTTTTTGGCAGACACAGAAGTGTTAGCCGTAATAATTATAATTTAATAGAAAAACTGCACTAAAAGCGGCACGTAGTGGTACCAGAGTTCTACCCAGAGATGGCCAAATAACGATTTTAATTGTATCGCATAAATATCGGCTACGACCGGCTTTAAAGTTTATTTAAGGCACTTCCTTTATGGCAAATAAATTATAGTTTTACTTAAACAACAATTCGTTACACCCACTGGTACATATTATTTCATTAATTTTTTGTCCCGCATTTAAACTAGCTAAGTCGATAGTTGCAGCAGTGATGCCAGATATCATATACAAAGAGCCACCATTCAAATTTATCAAAACAAAAATAAAGAACTTTTCCAATTTAAATACATAGATGTATTACGAAGCTTCTGAACATTTCTGTGTTACATTTGAGTGCGGCATAAATTATTACTGCAACTTAGAATACACATTGAATAGATTTTAATAGCGAATCAAGTTGCTGACTGGGAAGGAGCGACGCAGACTCATGCACTTCTCGCGATCGATGAACAAGGCATTGACCTTGTTGCGCAAGTCCACCTCCAGGGTGCAGCGGGTCTTCAGCAGGCCCTGGTGTGTGGCCTCGGACTCCTGCAGCTTGTGGTGGAGCGAATCCACAGCGCCCTGAATGTCATACACCTCCTGGACCAAGCGATGGTGGGCATGATCCCTAGAAAGAAATTGAAATGAGTATAACGGAGGCAGCTGCTAATCTAAAAGTGATCTTACTCGCAGAGCTCGACGCCCTCGCGATGACCCCTAGCCTCAAGGCGCGTCTGGGCCACCTTGAGCGGCATAGACTTGTCCTGTATGGCCTTTTGGAGCAGAAACAGATGCTTCTCCATGTCGAACAGCTCCTGCTGCACCTTCTGCAAGTGCAGCTGCACGCGGTTCTTGGCCTCGGCCATCTCCTGGGCTCGCCTGTCGAACGCATTGTTTGTGTTGCTCCAAAAGTCCCATACGGTAGTGGCCACCGCATTAACCACGTTCTGGGAATCACTGCGCAACTGGGACAGCTTGGCGCGCTCAGCCTGCGAGCTGTAATGACACGAAAGAACCTTCATTAATGGCCCAATGGAACAAGACCACAGACGGACGCCCACTCACCGTCTAACATGCTCGCTACTGGCCTGAGCCCACGACTCCTGGGTGCTGATCGTGGTATTGTTCTTCTCAATGCCGCCGTAATAGGCGATGCCACGGCTGTAGTTGTTAAGCTGGTGACACATCGAGTCGATGCCCAACGACGACTCCTTGTGCGACACATCATCCTCAAGCAGGTGCTGGGCGCCGCGGCAATCGAGTGCCTGCTTGGAGATCTTCTCATGCAACCCACTGAGCCGATCGCGCGACAGCCTCAGATTGTTAATCTCCACCAAAAGGGCCTTCTCGACGATGTCGTGCACCTTCTCGGTCCCCTGCCGCGACTCGCGGTGGAACAAGCACTCCTGGGCGATGTGAAGTGGTATCTCAAGGTCTAGCAATGCCTTTCCGCACTGTCGCTGCAGCTCATTAATGTCGGCCATCTCGGCGATCAGCTTCTCCAGCTCGGCATTTAGCTCGTTGCGCCAAAAGGTCAGATCTGTGATGCGCTCGCCCAGGCGGCGCCCTGCATCCCGCTGCCCTGAGGTGGCCTTCTCGTCAGCTTCGCGCATCAGGCGAACTGCATCATTTCGCATCCGCTCCGATAGATTACTAATAGATAAGAAAAAAGTGACAGCGTTCTTACAGGTTTGGAGAGATGCCCACTACCACCCCATCCCATATGCATACGTACATATGTACATAGTTCATAGTTGATTAGTTACTCACCGATTCATGTTGGACTCGGCGTACTTGGTCATGTTGTTGTTGTACCACTCGTTGTTGGTATAGCGCGTGTAGAGGGCAGCCCGGGCGGCATGCTGGGGATTGCGATCGAAGCCGGTGACCAGATTTGGAAAGATCATCCCGTCGGTCTTCATGCCCTTGGGCAGGAAGCATTGCTTCGTCAGCTGATTGGTCACCGGCTGCTCCGGCAGATGCTTCACCTGGATCAGCTCATAAGCCATGGCCGGCCGCCACGGATGGCGCTGTGAAGTCTCGTAAGCGGTGCCGACCCGGGGTGGCACAGTCGGTCCGCTGACTGGCTCCATGCAGGGCGGGGCGCCCGCATGGCTCCACGGCTGCAATTGGGAATACATGACCGTGGTTTGTGGCACGCCGGAGCTATTGCCCGTGTTGCCATTGTGCTGTTGGCTCATCTCGATAGAATCGGGACTTGTGTTCGAGTGCGCGTAAAGAACGGCGAATTTGTGCCACTTTTAATTTTGTTGTGTGCGACGAAATGGAAAATGTGAAAAACTACAAATTTGTGTATTTTCAACGAAAACTGAAAACTAAACAATCGAACTCGATGTGTGCTCGTGCTGTGCCGTTCAAAGACTGACCGAATCACTGAATCAAAGCCTGAGAACAAGGCTCCAATAATTTCTATGCCTGCTTGATGGCTCAGGCTTTGTACAGCAAAGTCTCCCCGTCTGGGATGTACTGAGTGTGCTGGGGTGGGGGTGCCAAATGATATTATATGTACATATGTATGATTAATTATATGATTGGGTTGGATGATGGTACATAAGACTCCATGAGATTGCGATGATCCTTGCGCTCGTGGTACTCGTTCATGTCAGCGGTGGGCCATTTGTCCAGCAGATTGTCCTTGACCAGGCGATGATCGAAGATGCGATTTTCGAGAAAAGAGTGCTTGTGGAACTTGGTGACCTCTTGCCCCTTCAACGGTGCCATGTCGGTGCTGTCTACCCTGTCACTCACAATGGGCACGCTGGAACGGAGAAGCAAATTCTTGAGGGTCTCGGGCGCCTTTTGCTGCGGATTCGGATAGCGTTGGCTCAAAAAGTGATCCTCGTTGGCCCAGCAGAGCATCGGTTCAGCTCGAAAGAGTGTTTGTTCGGTCCGTCGGTCGGTCCCGGCTGGCGTTCTGACTAGGGCAAGTCCGCTCTGTGGTCTGGTCCGGCTAACAAGTGCGCGAAGATTGTGCCTCGCCAGTCGCGCTTTGCTTTTGGCTTGTCAACTTTTTATTGATTAAACTTGGTTACTCTGGCAGCGGCTTTGGTTGGCATTGGTTTGCTGCCTGTTCTTGTAGAATCAATGGCAATTATACGGGTTTATTGACCCACTTGTTAGGCGGCGGGAAGTCCGTTCGAACTGGGACATGGCGCGCCCGGAGTGTACAAATTATTGACCTTGCCCAGTCCCCAATCGATTATGCACCCCCCAATCGCCAAATTGTTATGGCAGTGAACCTGCACTCCGCTCCTATGTTGGGAGCGTCGGAATTCTCTCTTCAGGCGGGTAGCAGAAAACAAACTCTCCTCAAGGAGTTGTCCGTACATATGTATATATAACTATTTAATTGTATACATAAATGTTTAACTAGGATTTGACTACAGAATTAGCAACGCAAAGATTATAACAGCTTGATAACTAGTTGGGGCTACCGCCTATGCCCACCGGCGCCCCAGCGGGCTCCTTTTGTTTAAGATTCTTCTCGAAGCGCTCGAACTCCTTGTCGGCCATTCTGTCGGCGTCGTCGAAGACCTGCTCCACGGACTCCACCTCAGGTATGTAGAACTGCAGCATGTTCTGCACGCCGTTCTTCAGGGTGACAATCGAGCTGGGACAGGATGAGCAGGAGCCCTGCATCTTCAACTTGACGACACCGCCCTCGTAGCCCATGAAGACAATGTCGCCTCCATCCTCCTGCACTGTTGGACGGATGCGTGTGTCAAGCAGCTCCTTGATCATCATTACGGTTTCGTCATCGTCCTCGAGTATCTCCGTATCGGCATTGGGTCGAGCCTCATGCACTACGGGCAGCCCAGTGGCAAAGAAGTCCATGATGACAGCAAATACCTCGGGCTTTATCAGACTCCACTCGACGCTTTCCTCCTTGGAGATGGTGATGAAGTCAGAGCCAAAGAACACCGCCCGCACGCCCTCCACGCGAAACAGCTGTTTGGCTGCGACAAAAAAAAAAAAAAAGATGGTTGGGATCCTTTATTGGAATGGACCGGCCGGATGCCAGCCAGTAGTGTAACTCACCTAATGGACTAGAGTGGGCAGTTGTTCCGCTGGGGAAATCATAGGTATTGCCCTTGCCCAGTACCTCGACGCCGGGCAGAAACTTAAGACTTTCTGGATTCGGTGTGTCCTGCGTCTGGATGAACATACTCCGCTTTCCAACCGACGTCAGCGCCTCCTGGCGCAAAAGCCCGGGTGCTGGCCGACCATAAGCCGGCTGCGGCAAATTACGTTGCCCGGATCCAAAACCCGCAAAAGCGCGGACGCCTTGCTGGCCGCTGCAAAAAGGGAATCGAATAAGGTTGGTTCCGTGGTTGGGGGTGCCATTACTCACAGTTGGCCAACGGTGATGCGTGAGTTACGCAGAGTAATTCTTGCTGTGTATGAGAGTAATTTCGACATTTCGTTTGTGATTATGAATTAAAACCAGTGAGACCTCGGGTTTGTCGATCAAATATACCGCCCGAGACAAAGAAATATACTGAAATATACATTCGCGTTTTCATAATATACCGTAAATAAACCGAGAAAAAAATGTTACTTAACACACTAAACCCCCCTCTATTAAACAGGTGAAGTTATATCACGGAAAATTGTACTGTTTATAAGTGTTCCTTGTAGCTGCACCCTTCCTCTTAACACACAAAAAATTATAACTGCAATAACTTTCTGAACTGCGCTAAAATTCTTCAAGTTAAATCATTTTTTTGTTCGTATATACATACCCACTGGTCGACAATGGGTTTATTGTTCTCTGCACATGATTGAAAATCATATTTGCTTTAATATTACTAACTAGCTTGGACTTTCAGCAGTAAAAATTTTGTCAAATTGGTACATGTCGTCGTACTTCTCCTGCTTTCTGAGTTAATATTTCGAGTTTGATGGCGATACTACTCTTACGTAATTTTTAGTTTTGAGAACTTCAACTTTTTTTCATCTCTGTTGCTGTTGTATTTCGAGATGAAGCAAAGTGGAAATCCCAATCTTGACATAGAAAAGAAAAATCCAGTTCTAGAACATTCTAAATCCGATTTACGGTATAGTTTATACTTTTTGGCATGTAAAATTGATGATATTTGTAACCAATTTTTTGGTATATTGCACTATATAAAAATGTTCATTAATTTTCCGGTATTTACGGTAATGGCCCTATGGCTATAGATGGAAAAATAGCTTAGATTGACAAAATTGTTCCGCTTGACCTTAACAAATTTCTTGTTGTTTCAAATAAAGGCATGGCGAAACGAAAGGGGACGGATTTTGAGTCGCTGCACTTGCACCATTGTTCATTCTTCCCATTTTTTATAATTAATCGTATATTTATCGTATCTTCAAAACCTGGTATTTAATATTGTTTTTTTATCGCTATATTTCTGAGGATCCTGCGGTATATATGTTAATAGTCCACGGTCACACTGCCATACGCGGTTCTTTTATGAAATTTATAATTGTCTAAAATTTATAATTTGTTTTAAGCAAATAACAAATAATTGAAGTAATAGCGAAGTAAAGGGTTTAGTTCTCTAATAGAATGCAGATCGGGCGGAGGAAGGGATAACACCACTACTGTGCTTGGCAATGAATTCACGGAATTAAACAAAAAAGGAAAATTGTTCCACGATATAATTGAAATTCGACTCAAGTTTTTAAATGAAAATTCAATAAAAATAATAAATTAAATTTTGCTCGACACCAATACCTAGGCCTTTCAATTTCAGAAGCGGGACTTCTTACGTGCCTCTTCGGTTTGTCGGACAATTTAAACAAAACATAAAGAACGAGTGGCTGCTACTCTTATATTTATACTTTTATATTTCTACTCAGTCAGTATAGTATATACATACATATGTGAGCTTATGATTTGTGTGGAATTTTTAATTTTGTTTGCATTTGCATTTCCGCTTCACCTGTCATCTACATCGGAAACGTTTCTTTCTCTGCGTTGCACACATCTAATTTGACCTTACATCGAATATACTAATATTAATATTGTAGTGAAATTCAAGCATTATTTCTGCACAAGAAACCCATTCAAAATATTCTCTTGGTATATCTGAAATTGATTTCTTTCATGGTGTTCTCATACACACATCTGAAGACTTTAAGGCAGAAAGAAAGTAAAATAACCAATAAATTTGTGTGTTGCTTTCTCGAGAAAGCTCACGAGAGTGAGCTTGGCGAATGAGAAATGAAATTGAACAATAGTTTCCTTTCATGTACAGACAGAACTAATGCCAAGTGCTGGTTCAGCCGAGTTCTGCTGTTCTGCAGCACATACCCGATATAAATATAAATTCAGTTTGCGCTACATACATATATGGTTATTGGTTTATTAAACATTTAGGTATACAGTAAGCTCAGCATATGTATATTTATTCAAGTTGTGGCATCTATGTATATAGTAGCTGTAATATTCCGTACGTTTTATAGACTGGTTTACACTGGGGTTGGGTTTATTGTGTTATTGATTCTCCTGCCAAAATGATGTACACACGCAACCCTCGGTTAACATACCCCCGTTTTAACCGTTCCCGGACATGATGTATGGATTTCGTATAAAATTAAACAGATTTGAAAGATTTTGCGTGCTAGACCGATTTTGTGATAATCGAGGGCTAGAAGTAAATCGCGGCAATAAGTTTACCCAAATAAAAAGGATTAAACTGTTTAGGAACAGATACTAGAAATGTATGTGTAGATCTTTCATACGACACAACTTTAATTAGTAAACGTTGCTCTTACAATGGATAAAGGTTAGTCTGATGTTTATTCAATACTCTTCATATGTGAAATTGGTACCGAACAATGTGTTGCAAACATTGACGGCCACGTTGCGACGTGCGATTTTCTTTGAGCGCCCATTGGCCGTAAACTCCTGGTTGTCAACGATGACACCGAGACACTGGGGAACGTTCAGCTTGTCGCCAGCAGTACCATAGTCCACATACGCAATGCCAGGACGCATCTAAAAAGCGGAACAAAAATAATAAACATTAGTCACGTAAATTCAAGTTGGACTTCTCTCTCTCTCTCTGATCTAAGTGAACCTACAATGCAAAGCAATGTGGCCGGGTGCATGGTCTGCCAGTTTGGGGGCAATTCAGCACGCACTGGTGGCTTCTTTGGCTCCTTGGGGACGACGGGAACTGCTGCATTGGCGTCTCCCTGCTGCGGCTGTGCATTTGCCGATGGATGCATTTCGGGCACAACATAACCGTCGCGCTCCCACTCACTGAATAACTTATATATGGCAAACGATGCCAAATTAAGCATTGGCAATTCGTCTTCGGGCGATTCAGTGTCGCTTCCATTGGTGTCCATGGGCTCTGGGACAGTCGGGGGCGGGTTCTCCTCAACACTAGACTTTGGTCGGCGCGGCTTTGGCTTCATTTTAGCAATGATATAATCACGCAGAGCATGCTCACAGGCCAAATTTTTGGCCGACATTTTGGAGAGCCCCTTGCCCTGGTACTGGTTCGAGTTGACCGTGACAATGGCAGTGAATCCGCCATCAGGATTGCTATTGATGGTAAAATCACTGATGTTAATGCCTTTGAGTTCGTTGAGAGCCATCAGGGCATTTTTCGGAAGCATCGACTTGCGCAGCTGGCGATTCTGGCGCTGCTTCTTATCGCGAGTGCGTTCTGAAAATTAGAGAGAAAAAAAGAAGGGAAATCACATTCGATTGCAAGCGAGCTGCAGAATCTTAGATTGTGATGCTTACCCGATGACTTCTTGCGCTTCTGGAAAATCTTCTTGAACGGAATTTTGCCTCCGTTGCCATTTTCGGCGCTTATATCGATGTAAAAGCCTTCGCTGGCGCTTTCAACGGTCGACGACTCGTCCTCGGCCATGGCAACTGGTTCATCCTTGACAATTATTGGAAGCGGCAAGGCGGCAACTGCTGGCAAGGCCTCCTTTTTCTTTATCTGGACTTCCTTGGCTGCAACTGGAGCCGGCACTGGAGTCGGAGCTGGAGTCGTCGAGACTGCAGACGCCTGCAGCTGAGCATTTGCCGGCGGTTGAATCAAGGGCTTGGCCGTGGCATTCGGGTTCTAAATTATGGACAACATTTTATTAATCATCAAGACGGCACAAACGAATGGAAAGCTTCGATTTGTTTATTTTCTTTTGTTTTGTGGTTTTGTGGTTCTCTTCTAAGAAAAGATAGTAGTATCCAGTGCCTGAGCTAGATTCCCGGGCAGCTTCAGGCAGTGAGATCGAGGCTGCCTGGGGGGATCAACCAAAAAAAACCAAAAACTTTTACCAATCAAAATCATCATCTTACATGCCTGCCAGTCAATCGATCTACTACATCAGAAGTGGGTGGCTTGCGGGCGGCTCACGGGAGCTCGGTCCTACTAAAAACCATAGTTCAGGAATTAGCCATGACCATTCCTGCAACCAAACTGACCCAAAACGAAACTCTGCCTCAGCGAAACCATGTGCGCGAAACCAACCGAACAATGGTTTCTCTCGTATCTGGCCAAAGGGCCGGGCCGGGCCGGGCATTCCGGATGAACCCAGAACCCAGAGCTGGCGTTCAGTACGACTTTTGTGGCGTATTGAGCGCCAGCCATGTTGGCTACTGTCCGGCCTTTGGCTACTACTGGTGTTTCGTTTTGGGTGCCATCAGTGGAGTAAATGAGCATTGCTATCTAGCGCAAAACTAATAATTTTAAGTTACAATTTCGTGTGAATGAATTTTCAGTAGCCATAAAAGTCTGCGAAAACCGCAAGTCCAGCTATCAATTCTTCTATCATAATTGCTGGCAAATATTATAGTATGTACATTTCTTTTCATTCTCTAATGCATCGTCGTCGAATGCAGGCACCAATCACCAGACGAGTCTCTTAAATGGAATTCCAATGTATCTATCTATCTATCTAGTTAGGATACTGTTTTGGTTTTTGCAATTTGTTGATGGGTTGGTGCTGCGGTTTCTGTTTCTGGTTCTGTTTCTGATATAGCTCGGACACTTGTCTGCACTTTCGATTAACACGCTTTTATGGCTATTGCAAATAAATTCACAATTGGGGGGGCTGAACACACACATTTTTCATATTGTGCGCTGCAAATTATATAAATAAAAAATAGAAATACAGTTATTACAGTACATTTTTGCTTCAAGTTTTCAAATAAATTTATTTCTATATGTGTGTATGTATGTTGATATGTATTTGCGTGTGTATGTATGTATGTATGTTTTGTATATATATATATATATAATGTGTGTGCATGTATGTATGTATGTATGTATGGTTGTGCATATTCGAGTAGTTGTGTGTGTGTTTTACCGCTTGTTTCACGAGTAGAGAGGAGAGTAGTGGTCACACTTTTTATCTGAGATGCCCCTCAGCCTGCTACTGCCGCAAGCAGCATCATTCTATTATTATTAAACTTGCAAAGGGTTTGCCAATTCAGCTGTTTACAGCCAAGTTCGATTTATTTTATAAAAATCCATTACTTTTCGGGGTACATACAATGTACATATGCAAAAGAAATATGTACATATGTGCCGCCTATGCATGTACATCTGCGTGTATGTATGCAAGTACACCCCAAGCCCTCGCTTAACACGAACTCGGTCCTAGGCGGTTACAAATTTTTGGCACGCACAAAATCGCGTTCTTGCACGAATGCACGAATCTTTAAAAGCCACTAAACATGCGAAAATCACTTAACACGGGGAAAAACCGCGATTTAAGCGAGGGTTGGGTGTTGGGTGTACATACATATAAAAAAGCCTTTTGCTGCCCCATGTTTAAACGGCTACCAAGCTTCATTTCATTGATACCAATTGTTGTTGGTAAGTGCGTGAATTATGATGCCACCACACACACACACACGCACACACACACACACAGGAACGCTGTTTCTTTGGTTTATGCAGCAGCCGTCTTGCTGGTGCGCCCGCCTGTCCGGTGGTAGAGCACACAATTCTTAATATTTATAATGTTTAGTCAAACTTACATAAATTCCTCCGGAAACAAATGGCTTGTTGTTAGCAGAGGTTGCTCGGCGAGAACGATTCATTTTGCTGCTGGTTTTTTATTTGACCGATCAACTCGAATTTTTCAAATGAAATGATTCTGTTCTCTGTATATGCTCATATTTTTCGCATATGCGTGACTTTCGATGTCATTATTGATTTCTCTAAGATTAATATATCGATATTTTTGAAATAATGTATTATTATTATTAAAGTGCTAAAGAAGATAAGTCTGTAATGACCATAGACTTTATAGAATTTAAATATTTAAATTGCGAATACTTGTGTATTTTAAAACATCGCAATTAAACAATTTATTGATGTCGGCAAACATTCGATGTTTCTTCAGCCCTAGTTTCGAAAATGTGAAAGTATATTTCTGAGGGTCAGATGGTATATGTGTTTGATACACTGCCCGGTCACATTGGCTGAGAGCTTGTGGGGTAGGGGTATCTGGTCACACTGACGGGTACACGTAGAAAACAAACAGCCGACGTTTTTATTGGTTTATTGGTTTTAAACAAAACCAAGTATCGCAATGCAATAACCCACGTGCCGAATTCAGCAACAAATCCCCACCTGCCGGCTTCTAAGCGACCGGGAACAGGCGACACGTTCGCGTAACTGCAGCAAGTGCAGACAAGGGCGACAGCGACAGCCAAACTGATCCGGACACCAGCCAAAATGTTGGGCGGCAAGCGGACAAGCTCTCGCCATGTTGCTGTTGTACTGATGATGTGCCTGTTCTGGTACGTCATCTCGTCCAGCAACAATGTGATTGGCAAAATGGTGCTCAACGAATTCCCCTTCCCCATGACCGTCACCCTGGTCCAGCTCTGCAGCATAACGCTGTACAGTGGGCCCTTCTTTAATCTGTGGCGCATACGAAAGTACCAGGAGATTCCGCGCGCCTACTACTGGCGCCTGATCGTCCCGCTGGCCATTGGCAAGCTGCTCGCCTCGGTCACCTCTCACATATCGCTGTGGAAGGTACCCGTCTCCTATGCACACACTGGTAAGTAGCAACATCCAACGATCAACCCCCCGCTCAACACGTCAGCAACTTTTACTTTACTCTCTCCTCTGCTCTGCTCTGCTCTCCTCTCGACGACAGTCAAGGCGACGATGCCGCTCTTCACCGTTGTGCTGACGCGCGTGTTCTTCAACGAGAAGCAGCCGACCCTAGTGTACCTGAGCCTGCTACCCATCATCACTGGCGTTGGCATTGCCACCGTCACGGAGATCTCGTTCGATATGCTGGGCCTGATCAGTGCCCTCATCTCCACCATGGGCTTCTCCATGCAGAACATCTTCTCCAAGAAGGTACGTACATCCATACAGCCACTCCTCGCTAAGGTCCTTTGCTAATGATTCTCATGCTTATCGCACTTTCAGGTGCTCAAGGACACCAACATTCATCATCTGCGGCTGCTGCATCTGCTGGGAAAGCTGTCGCTGTTCATTTTCCTGCCCATCTGGCTGTACATGGACAGCTTAGCTGTCTTTCGCCATTCGGCCATTGTAAGTAGTAGTTCTTGGCGCGCTCCAGTGTGGAGCAGTCATCTGACATCTGGCAGCCATGCCCCAGAGCGCGATCTATCATCATAAAGCAATCAACTGCCTTATCTTAATTGAAGTGGTCTCTTTTCGTTCTGATAAATATTCGAAGGTAAAACTTTAGCCTGAAACATGAATGTGAATGTGAACCGGAAAAGGTTCATTTCAATTAAGCGAAGTAGCCCATCCTAGCAAATGCTGATAATTCCAATTCCCTATCCTAATTTGACTTTGATTTCCAATTGCAGAAGAATATGGACTACCGCGTAATTGCTCTGCTGTTCGCCGACGGCGTGCTCAACTGGCTGCAGAACATCATTGCGTTCAGCGTACTGTCCTTGGTTACGCCGCTGACGTATGCAGTGGCTAGCGCCTCGAAGCGGATATTCGTCATTGCCGTCTCGCTGGTCATACTGGGCAATCCCGTAACGTGGGTAAACTGTCTGGGCATGACGCTGGCCATTGTCGGTGTGTTGTGCTACAATCGCGCCAAGCAGATCACAAAGTCTAGAGAGCCCCCGACGCTGCCGCTATCGCAAAGCAATCACATTAAGTACACGCCGCTGCAGCAGCAAACCGATCCGTACTACCGCGGTGGCATGAACGGCAAGATGTCGAATGGACTGCACAAGCCCGTGACGGCTATGAGCGGCAACAGTCTGTTGGCCAACGGCAGTGGAATGCCCAGCGGGACGGCCACACGCTTGCTCTTCGTTTAGTTATTAGTTAGAGAATCTGTCCCACACCCCTAGGCGCAAATAAGCTAAATAGTCTAGTTGTCTTACCGTAACCAGATATATGATACCGATACCTCGATCCGTGACATGATCCCTGTTCCTCCTTCAGCTCTCTGTTTGCCCCAGCTATTGACTATGCGTGGATGGATGGATACCCACGGCCATGATCATCCCCTAATTAATATTGTAAATTGTATTTTTGATAACTTTTTGATGCGTTTTTTAGTGTTTTGTAAATAAGTAGCTTGAGGTGTGCCCCCGTCCCCCCCTCCCATTCCTGCCCTGAATTTGAATTGTCTTTTGTTTTTGGATTTGATGAAGAAGCCGAAAAAGTGTATTCAGAAAGCGTGTGCGCATGTTAAATGGCACAATAAAATGTTGACCTTGTACATAGGCATAGAAAATGCAAATCACCATTTGTCCTCATTGAAAAGCTCCGATCCCAAGCAGTACCTAACCGAGCGGACCGCACCGCACCGCAGCGAACGACCGCACCTTGCCCATAGTCCTAACTTACAATTAGCTAAGCTAAGCTAAGCCAAACGAATACCGAAATCAACGAACGAACACACCACACTGCAGACTGCGGCCTCGCCTAAGGAACTGGCTCCAGCTTGATCCACTCGTTGATGAGGTCCTGCTGGTAGCCAATGCGCTTTAGTAGAGCCTCGGAGCGCCAATTGCTAGTCACTATCCAGGCGGTCAGCGCTACCTTTTCGCCTCTGGCTATCCTTCTGGTCATGGCAGCGGCCAGGAGTCCCCCGAGGCCTCGTCGCTCAGCCTTCGGCAGGACCTGCAGCATCCTTGAATGAACAGAAGCAGACCATCCTTAGTTGAGGGAGATCAACCACACCGTTTGCTGCTGGACTTACCCCAAGCCAGAGAAATCGTTCTGGAAGATCCAGGCTATAAGCTCGCCTGTGTCGCTGCGACAAGCGCCAATCGTCTTGTTGAACTTAATGAGGGCCCTCAGGTAGGCCAGGGAGCCCTCTCCTTTATTGGGCCATATGGCGTGTACCATGGGGGCGTCCTCATCCCTCAGGGGACGCAGCTCGAACTCGGACAGAAGCTCGGGCACCTCGGCCCTATAGGCCCCGTCGTGGGCCAGCACCATGCCGTAGCACTGACGGGCATGGGCCGTCGTGACGCCTCTCTGTGCGGCGAGAGCTTTGATACGTTCGCAGAAGGCTAGATCCACATTCGTGAGGAGGGCGCCCTGTGTCCACTCAATGAGCTTCGTCCGCTCCAGGCATTCCCATAGCTCGCGAGCGCCCTCCGGCTGCCAGCTGAAGAAGGACACGCTCTGCACTATGTCCCTGTGAAGGCTAACGTAGGTTCCGAAGCGACGAAAGTCGCCCTGGCGATGCGTGTAGAACTGTTTCCTCAGCGAAATGTAAGCGGGATCGTCCCTGGCTACACCCGCCGCCGCCAGCTGGCAATCCCATTTGCGCTGATTGTAGAGCAGAAGATAGTGAAAGTTCTGGGGCCCGTATTTGCGCTCGTACAGACCGAGAAGCTCGTCGATCTCGTTATCGCTGAGTGGCCGCAATATATCCATATCCTTATCTGCATTGATGCCCATTATGGTGTTGTTTCTGTACACCGGTGTGTGGTCGGTGTTGGTTTCGGTATGGCTGGGTCTGGCTCTGGCTCTGGGTCTGTTATGGTCTGCTCGGACTGTCTACTCGATGTTCAATGACTTGATGACGACCTGCTCAGCCACTAAAACGTCGCACTTAATTTGTTAGTCAAACTACTTAATTCTAATTCAGCTGATTAGATTTCTCTCGCTCTCGCCAGGTGCGGATTTCAATGGCTCAAGGGGGTTTCAGTGGGTCTGCTAAGCAAGGCGCTTTTTGTGACCGATCGATCGCTGCTATTATGGCAGCTATACTTGTATTTCTTATGTAATAATAATAAAAATAAATAAAATATTTGAACAATAAATACATTATTAAATAAATTGTATGATTCGCGAATCACTAGAGAGAATAAGCTGCTTATGTTCAACCAGAAAATCAAATGGAGAGTGAGCGGAATAAAAAACCGAAATTTCGGA
Organism: Drosophila bifasciata; assembly: GCA_009664405.1. NCBI lineage: Eukaryota > Metazoa > Arthropoda > Insecta > Diptera > Drosophilidae > Drosophila > Drosophila bifasciata. The sequence continues at coordinate 14,422,521 of CM019041.1, forward strand.
TCTGACACAGTTAGAAAACCAACTTCAGTCCGTGTATGTATCTAAATGTCTTCCGATTGATGATTTTAATATACATATGTATGTTAGATATCCCTTTTCCATTGGTAGACATTTTTCGTTTCACTTTGTGATGATCGTGTACCGCTCCTGATTGTGGAACTGTAATCGATATGTAATTGCATATGCGCATATATCAAACGATAAATTCAATCGCATGCATGCAAATCGCGGATTAGCCCCACATTGGCCCCGCAGAGTTTTTGTGTTGTGGCGCATATCGAAAGTGGCGCGCAGTTCAAGTAAAAGCAGCGAGGACAAATATGTATAAACACCTTATGGGGAAGCAGCACAAGTGTATCAATTGATTCCAAGCGATACGCAGAAACCCTTCCTCAATGGCCGTTGCCGTGAACCATACGAGTATCAGTATCAAGGCAGTTGCTGCTTTTTGCACCATCTTTTGGGGGCCACTGCGGACTCTATTCGTTGCAGCTATCGGCCCAAAAAGGAGGGTAGTCTTAGGGTAGTGTGATCGATCTTCTTACCCTATGGCTTGGCTTCCACCACGCACCAGAGTCGTCCCCCTCCTCAGGCGCACTCTGGCGGCGATCAGTTAGATTTGATTAAGACGCAAATTCGTTATTTAAAAATGGTTTATTTAAATATTTGTCTGTTTGGTTTGTTTCTTTTGTTTTGTTTTGTTTCGCCCACTTCTGATGTGCGACATCATACATCATACACCTTTTTCCCGTCTATTTTCGTTTCGTCTTATCTCATGAATCAATCAATCAATCAATCAATCAGCGTCCTACCATCCTACTTCTCCTAGTGCGCTTGGTTTAACTACCAGCCTGGTACACAGATGTCTGTCTATATGTATATAGTACGATGTTATGGTGTGGGTGTTTGTGTACGTATGTATGTATGTATCTATATAAATTTTGTATCATGTCCATAACTTAATTTCGATAGTACATAATGAAATAAGGTATAACAAACGCAGAGAAATAAATATACACACTATATGTATATGTATGTATGTATGTATTCTATATATCGTATGTTTGTATAAGGTATATCTTTTCGATCTGATCTGGGCTCTCTACATGCATATTGTTTGAATTTGTCTGCTGTTCTTGGAAACCATTTTGCAAAATCAATGAAGATGTGTTTCTTTCGTACAAAGTATCAAAAACGATTCAATCCGATCAATACAGTTTCTCTTTCTCTTTTTGGTTTTGGTTTTGTATGCTGATTTTTGTTGTTTTGTTTTATTGTGAAGAGCGGGGGGAGTACTTTTTTGTTTTGTTTTGTTTAATTATTTGGTTGATTCAGGGTGTGGGCCACTTACATGTCTATAAAAAATCATGCGCTAAGTCTTGTTCAAAAGTGTGTTCTTATTTTTTTACTGGCTCTGATTGTTGGTTGGATTTTTCTTGGTTGTTGTTTAAAAGAGTGGTTCCATATTGTATTTACAATACATGATCATCGGATTACACGGTATCATCGGTATATCTAACACGCCTTCCGCATATACATAAACATATGTATAATTTTATATATATATATATATCTATGTATATATAAGTTGTGAAATCGCTATAAATTACAAGTTGCATAAAAAAAGTCATTCGATTCTTGTTTGGAGAAGTACACAGAGTCGTGCAGGATTATCTGTCGGGTTCGAGGGGGGGGATCGGTTGGGGTCGAGTGCAAAATGGAGGCCCCCCCCAAACGCTGCGCAACGTCGTTCAGTCTCTCTCCCATTGCTGTTCTCTGCTCTGCAGACTGCTGAGGCAGCGAGAGATTCTTACAGTTACCCAGCAGCAGTAAAAGCAAATGGCGGCGCGCACCTTGACTCCTTTTCACGCTGCCAAAAGCTTATTACTTATTACTGTACTTTTGCAGCTCTCTCCTTGCATGGGGGCGGGGGACAATAGTGTGCGGTGCGGTTGTGTATGTGTGTGTGTTTGTGTGATAGGACGATGGCGAGGGCTGGTTGAAAAGTTTGTCTTAACGCTTTACTCTTGAAATTATCATATTTCGCTTGTAGTTTGGTTACTCTTTCTCTTTGTGTTTCGTTTTCGTTTTTGTTTTGTTTTATTTTTTGTTTTCTTTCGCTTGGTAAATGGATATAGCAACAATCTTGTATTCTCTCTCGCTCATATATTTCGGTTTTTTTTTCGTTTTAAATTTTTTTTGTATTTGCTTTGTTTGCTTTAGTTTGTATTTTAGATAGTATTGTATTCTAGCTGTGTGTCGTGTGCAGTTGGTTTTCTGTTTTATTCGCTAATATATGTAAGTATCTTTTCGCTTATTTCATTTATTTGTTTTCTCTTCACTTCTTTTATTTTGTTTTGCATTTGCTTAAGTCCATGGTTTTTGCTTTTGCTGCTGTTTACTTTCTTTTTTGTTTGTTTGTTTCTCGGGTTTTGGTTCTCATAGAATTCGTACAAAAAAAAAAAGGAACAAAGTAAAAATATATCGAAAAAGCATTTTTATCCTCTCTTTTTGTCATTAATGTGAGTCTCTGTGTGTTTGAGTGTGTTTGTGGTTAGGTGTGTGTGTGTGTGTGTGTGTGTGTGTTGCTGTGGCCAGACACAATAACGGTTTGGGAAAAACGAGGTAGGACATTGTTCTTTTTTCTTCTTTCATATAAATAAATGTTGGTTCGTTTCGTTTAATTTTCTCTGAACTTTTTGTTGATTATGAAATAATTGGAGGCGCCTCAATACGATTTGTTCTGGGTTGCGGGAAAAGTGGGACTGGGGGTTTCTTCGGGGGTCAAAATAAACTACAGTTAGAAATACATCTTTTGGTTATACCTTATAGATTCCCGGCTTATATACTCGTACAATCAACTAAGCTATGATATCTAAAAATACATACATCATCGAATCGGAGCGCGACGCTCTCTATCTCTCTCTATCCTTCTTTTCAATTCTCCTCTTGGTCTGTCTCTCTCTGGCTCATTCTATACCTCTTGTCTCTCTCTCTCTCTCTCTATCTCTTTCTTTTACATAGGATGCCATGTTCGGAACAAGGCAAACGACAGACAAAAACTTTGAATAAAACAAGTGGCGGATGCGATCAAAACGGAGGAACCGACTAAACATAAATCCACTCTTACATAGCCTTCACTTCAGCTGCATCCGAAAAACCAACAGCAAATGTGTGTGTCTGTGTGTGTGTTTGTATATGTGTTTTGGGGTTTTTTCCTGTGGATGTGTGATTGATGTGGTTGACTGTGCGCGTTGTTTAGCTTTTACATCCAAGTGCTTTAGAGCCACAGCCAAAGGCAGGAGGCAGGCAGGGACAAAATTGACTCTTAGACTCGGAGGATCTCGCATGCTTTGTTGTAGCAAATGGCTATCCAATCGGGCTGTGTGGCGCCCCATTGAATCTGATTGACTTCGCCCTCGGCAGCTGTATAGGCTAAAATTGGATCCTCGATTGCGCGTGGCATTTGTTGTATATCCCAGATCAGTGCTTGGTGATCATCACCGGCAGTGCAGATGTGACAGGAACTGTAAGGAAACAAAGACAAATTAGTCGGAAGCCCAATCGAAGATGGAATCAGAATTAGCCAATCAACATGGTGTGAGGGCGAGAGAGTTTACCTATGCGGCGCCCACGCAATACCGTTGACGCACGCTCTGTGATTGCTCAGTCTTGCAACGGGTGTACAAGGAACACGAACATCTAAAATAATAACTTCGCACGAGTCCATAGCAACTGTGGCTAAGTAATTCGGATCCTGTTTGTTCCAAGCCAGACGCAGTAGCGCCGTGTGGGCAGGATCCTGCAAAACACAAGCAAGGCCATTCGTTATATGTGATTCTTTCCTTGGTGTCAAACTCAGGTTCACGTACCTCATAAATAATGGTCGAATGCTCGAGATGCCTCAGATCGAACATGCGCACCGATCCGTCGGCACCCACGGAGGCGAACATGTCCCGTCCACCGCCGGCACGTGAGAATGCAATGTCGTAGACCTCCTTGTCGTGGGCTATCAGCTGTGTCTTCACATGTCCCGCCACATAGACGCGGGCGTGCGGTTGTCCCGTCTCGAGTCCCCAGATGGTGCATGTTGTGTCTATGGAGGAGGTGCCCACCAGATTGGGATCCACCTCGTTCCAGTCGAACGAAGTAAGCGGGGCACAGAAGTCGCTGTTCTTGTTGTTGTTCAGAACGCACTCGAGTCGTGTGTCCGGCTCGCCGGCACGCCAGACCCGCAGATAGTCACCGCTGGTGGCTAGCAAATCGGGATAAACGCCTTTCGAGTCCGGTATCCACATGATTTTTGTCGTCGGATATGGATGGTCAAAGGTGCTGGAGTTAAGAAGAGTATTAATAGTTGAGCGGAGAGCAGCCAAAGCCATGCCAAGCCAACCTTTTAGCACTAAATTCGCTGGTGTCCTCGTCCAAGCTGATGATTTGCACTTTATTGTTGTATTCCTCAATGAAGCTGCCCAGGGCAAGGCGGAATCGCTTGTCCGGCCGCACGCTCCAGTTCATGGAGTAGAGGGGCCATGGTGCGAGATATTTGTAGATCTCCTTGCGTTTTCCGGCTGTCGATGACATAACTGGAAAAGAGCCGTCTGGGATCATGAATATGTCTGTTCCAGGCCTGGTTTTGGGTCCCCCTAAAGGAACGCCTCCTCACTTACCTGAACTGTATATTGGAATATGACAACAACTGAGAGATGCTGAGGTGTGGGGCTCAATCGATGGTGCGCTGGGAACAATGCTCTGCCAAAATGCGTCCCTCACAAGACTGTCGAAGATGGTGGGAGGGTCTGAGCGGGTGGTGGGCGACAGTTGACAATGGCAATGACGATGACGATGGCAAGATGACGACACGAATCAAAAATTGCGAAAAATTAACAAAAAGCCAACGTGCACTTTGGTTTACTGCCAGAAACATGGAACAAAAACAGCAATTAATATTATATTCTATGAATTTGAAGAGTTTTCTGTTGTAGTTTGTGTTTAAAGTCGACTTTTCTCACTTCATTTTGGCCCAGTAGTGTGTCGGCGGCGGCTCTGGCGACTGCAGTGTTGCCAGTTCAGCCTTTATCCGGCTAGAATTGAGTGCGTGAATGTCCGACAAGCTGATGCGCTCAATTTGCAGCGGGCCAAGACGGGTAGCTATAAGAGATAATTTAATATTAGTTTTTTGCGTATATTATGTGCATGGACCTCCACTCAAGCCTCCACTCCAGTGTAGCCAACTTTTCGCGATTTGCGGAAAATGTTCAGCTACTAGCTATTCACGGAGTTGGCAACACTGAATGTAATGCGACGCGACAATTTGCGGCCTGCAATTCCGATTTGTTTATAGAATGAAAGGTGCGTGGCACCGCGACAGGCACTACCTGACACTAGTGGCATCAGTGGTGCGGTGACATTGCTTTTCACTAACAAATCGTTTGGGCACAACAGCAAATTAATTGCATGCGAAAATGTATTAAGAAATTTTCACAGACCAGAGAAGAAATTTTCACTCAAAATGTATATACTAGAGATGTACAGGTCTATCGATACTTTGATGGCCGACCAGTGCGATGATTATAGCAGCTAACTTGAGTTGGTATTTTGGCGATGAACATTATAATTACATGTTCACGCTGGCGCGCATACTAGCAAAAATAATATTAAAAACATAATAATGTGAGGTAACGTTCATAAACATAGACAATTAAAAAATCTTGCTCTTTGTTTTTTGCTCTGCTCCTACAATTGTATTCCCTCTCTAGCTCACACACCTTGCAACTTCTTAATTTCGATAGGCTGACAAAATATTGAATAAAAATACTGCATGCCGAAGTCATATAAAAAAGTTTCTGTCGTTAATGTCTTTACATTAATCATGAGAGAACCCTAATAACCTGACGTATCCGCAAATCTAGAAGAACATGATCAATTATAGAAATAGAGTACAAATAAAATATATATATATATCCCCCAAAAATATATTGTCAACAAAAAATATATATCGATATATTGTTATATCAATATATTTAACTTCCCTACCTTATAATAATGCGGGTTCTGTGGCTGTGCTGAAAATCACAGATTTTAAGTAAATATATATACATAGTTATTGCCGTGTAAATTGACCTGCTCGCAAAGCTTTTATAGTGCAAAACACAGGCAAATATTTCATATTGTTTTTTTTCTTTCCTTCTCGCGACCTCGTTTGCTTGTGATATCTGCTTTGCGTTGTAATTTTTTATTTTGCTCCCGCTCCTATTTTAGTCGTGACCGCGCTCTGATTTTGTGCGGGGATCAGGAGGCGGTAGAAAAATTCACAATAGCAATCGTCACTTTTCCACTTTCCATTTTGAGAAAGATATTTGACTTTGCGTAATTCGTACGTTGCCTGTTTGCCTATGTGAGTGAACGTTTGTGTGTTTGCGCGAGAGCTCCCGCTCGGTTGTGTGTGTGTATGTGTGACTGTGTCGCCAATAGTGCTATCCTATTCGCTCGTATACGCTCATCGGCGTTTTTACTACTGCCGTCCCTTATTCCCCGCTCCCCATTACCCTCTCACTCTACTCATTTCACTGTCAAACCGACAGCCCCAACACACAATAATTTCATGCGTGTGTGTGTGTGTGTGTGTATGTGCTTTTAAGCGCTTTTATAAATAGATTTATTTCGATTCGTTTTATATTTTGTTGTTGTTTTATTATAAATATTTCAATATTTGACGATTTGTATATTGAAAATGTATATATTTAATCGAAAAGAAGCAGAAATCAGAGATTGGTGAATAATTAAAACGTGTTAAACGGTTGGCAAAAAAGTTTAGAACGTAATGTGCGTAAGAACGAGTGTTTGTGTGTGTGAACTTGAAGAATTTAATTTATTTTCCCCTCGAAAGGCATTGCAGTGCGTGCGCGTGCATTTGTATGTGTATCCAATGGAAACGATGCGCCTGGGTGTGTGTGTGTGTGTAAGTGTGTGAATGAGTTGTAGTTGTGTAGTATTTTATGAACGAAAGATCGATTTGATAGTGTGGCCATGTGTCGCGGCTGCCCATTTTATAATAGTTAAGCCCTCCCTACCCCAACCCCTACCCTATGGAAATTAGTCGGGAAGTCAACGGTTTCCTCGGCTACAATGACATCGTGCGCGTTGTATTGCACTGTAGACAGCCTGGCGGCACTACAAACACACGCACACACACACACACTCCTGCACGTACAAATAACTTCATTTTAGTGTTACCGAATAAGGCTACGCACCTCCCTCGGACAGCAGTGACTGATCCGAACGGTACTGTTTGTTGTTGTGGTAAACAAGTGGTGCAGCTGATGATCGGTATGTGTATGTGTGTGTGTGTGTGGGTGATTAGTAACTGTTTTTTTTTTTTTTTTTGCTGTTAGTGTACCGCAAGGCCAACCCAACAAAGCACAGGTGTTGCAAATACATGCAATTTTCGCGACATTTTCCGCAAAAGCTAATTCATATTTAATTAATATAATGAATATAATTGCGGAAAAATCCATTTTCATGGAGAGATATAATCTGCGTGTTCTTCAGTCGTTCAAGTGCAATGAACAAGTATAGATTGATAGCCTTGTCTTTTCACACATATTGCAAATAGATTTACATATGTACATAATGCGAAAGACCAGTCATCATATCTGGCTTAACGTTTTAATACCAGGTACTTATGTGTGACTATCAGAAATTGGTTTATTACTAAAGCCAGATTACCTTGATTACCTTTCGCTCGATCTCTCTAATTCTCTCCCTTACACGTCCAGTCTCTTCAGTCCCTCCCCTCTGCCGGTGTGAGGGAGATATAACGGTTGCTTGTTGTTAGAGACAGAAGTAGCGGTAAGGTACAGTTCGGTGTGGAAACAGCCAGAATATTGGAAAACAGGTTCAAAACGAGTAGATTATATACGGTTTAAATCATAATCTCACCCGTATGGCGGCGGGACATGTACCACACGGTTCGACTATTACATATTTCCCATTCCCTCGTCCACAGGCGACTCCAGCTTCACCGGTCACAGCTATCCGTATCCCCAGATGTAGCGCCTAAAAATCACTCAATTCGATTGGACGAATATAAAGGCATCCAATGCAAACGAAATAAAAATAGTTTGGAAAAAAGAATACACAAGGTTAGTAGGGGAGGGCCTATTTCCTTTGTTCCGAACTGATTAGTTACTTATTGAAGTTGTTTGTTTCTTTCAGCGACAGCAAAACAGCCACCATTAAATCAGTCAACGCACAGAAAGCAGACAGGCAACGACGGCAAACGCAGTCTGAGGAGCCCAGTCCAATCGCGATTAGATCGGATCACTGCTGCTGCTGCTGCTGCTAATATGCGTGTCATCGCGCCGCGTGGATCATCAACGTCAGCGGCGGGCAGCGGCAGTCTTTACGGCACATCGTCGTCGACCAGCGGCGGCAACGGCGCCGGCACCACCAGCTCCGGCTCCGGTGCGTCAGGCAGCGCTTCGGGTGGGGCCACCACCAACGGTTATTCGCGCTGCAACACATACACATACGATCGCGGCAGCAGTCTCTCAAAGTTTCTGCCTACGTCCGGCAGCTCAGTCTCGTCCTCGAGCTACAGCAGCGCCAGCAGCTACTATCCCAGCTCGTATTCGGCCTCGTCCTATGCACCGCGTTCCAGCCTGCATCGGAACAGCGTTGGATCCACATCGTCTTCGTATCTAAGCGGAGGTTCAGTCTCAGGCTCGTCCACCTATCGCACCAGTTCAGCGTATTTGAGCGGATCCACATATGATTCACCTTCTTACGGCAGATATGGAGTGAGTTAATATACGTAGGATAAGCTAGATATATGGATTTGGTCCCTACATACCCCCCTCCAGCTCTCCCCGAACGGATCCTTGAACTTTGATCGGTTACTTCTTGAGTTAAATGTTCCATTGGTGTCTGATCATCTATCGGTTCCACTCTAGATTTAGACACATATCTGTGTGCTGGGCATAAATCTACTCACACCAAAACTGTTCCCGTCGCACTCCATTCATTTGTATCCCCTTCACAATACCTCATGATGTCCATAAGATTTGCTGTTATTCGATATATACATATACATATTAGTGTTTAGTTTAACAGCACAGACTAAATGATTATACATATATCCCCAAGATAGAGCTATACAGTAGTGCCTGAACTAGTTAGTATACCTGCTTTAAGGCGCTCACTGTAGTCTAAAGAATCATTTCTAAAAGCTCCAAGAAAATTAACACACTGCCCCGTTGCAAGTGCGTACACTGAGATCTTTGAAAGTTCACCTTAGTTAAGATAATCTCAGCTTCCTTTGATCGGTGGTGTGTTATTTAGTCTGCTGAGTGTGTGTGATACCGACCATCAATGGTAGCTATGGTAGCTCTATGGTATAGTGGTCTGTCCGTAGCGCAGGCTTGCTGTAAATAACAGTAAGATCTGAATAATAAGACACCCAAGATATGCATAAGTTATAAACGTTAAATTGGAAAAATCTTCAGCTCAACAGGCAGCTGTAGTGGCGGTTATCCATTCGCGCTGTCTAATAGATTCTATAATATATAGAGGTTGGACAAACAATGGACTAGAAATAAATTAAACAGTCATGGAGTCAAGTTATAAAAGTAATAATAATAGTAGAAATAATACACCATTATGAAATATAATCTCCCGAAATATAAAAACAAGGTAACCACACTAGAGGCTTAATAATAATCTCATATTGAAGTATTGATGCTGAATTGGAAGCTAACTAAAAATACCAAAAAAGTATCTAGAAGCTTTACAGTAAAAGCTGAAATATTAGATCCAAGTAGATATATCGAAGCACTAGAGCAGTGGAATCTCAAACTATCGTCCTCTAGATTGTATCGGCTTAGAATTTTACCGTTATCTCGATCGCTTTGCTGGTAGAAGCGCGACCCATTGTCCATCTAATTTCTGTTGCTGTTTTATGAATATGCATGTATGTATGTATGTATGTATGTGCATATATACATATGTATGTATATGCCATATGTATAAATATAGCTTCAAGTCTAGTACATATGTATGTATGTATATAGCCCGTTTTCGGTTATTGGCATTGCCTCCTCAAAGAGTCATCCAGACCATGGTGTATTAATACAAGGTGAGGCATTACCATATAGCGCTCTCAAGACTGCAGTACACGTATTTAGATCGAGGAGAGGGGATCCTCACCTTAGAATGCCTCACCTTGATTCCGAACCATAATTTCACTCACACAGACGCACCACTCTACACTCCCATGGCTCATATATATCAACCCACACCCTAGTTTTGTGGAGATGCTCTTACCCCTTAGATCAACCTTTAGTCCTTTCACGGTTCCGGTGGCATTCCGAATTTTCATTTTGGACGTTTTTCTTTTGCTGATTGTCGTTTTGTATGTTGTTTGTGATGTGTATTTTGTCATTGCAACAACGAATCACCGCCCAATCATCATCAGCCCACGAATCAAGCGCCCACACAGCCACCCAGTCAAGACATCCCATTTCACAACACGCCCACACATACGACAATGCAGCATGTTATAAATGCGATGTAGAAACCTATACAGATGCAGATACTGTCCAAGGTATACACTAATATAAGGTAAGCCAATTGGAGAGAGAGATCGTTGTACCTAACGAAACAGAGGCTGGCAAAAAAAGTATGCTACAATGAGAGCCAGATGGGGCTTACCTTATACATATGTACATGCGAGTAATTAGTACACCTTTAGGCCAGAGTAGAGGCCATGGAATGCGTTGTGGCTGCTTGTGTGTGTGTGTGTGCTCAAATGCGAGTGGAGCCGAATCGAGCGCGACCCGCGCGAACCACTTGTTGGCACCGATCCAACATGAACGAGAGCAAGGGAAACAGAAACAACTGTGTCATCCCCTTAAACTTGCTGTAAATGAAATTCGCAATAAGGTTAATTGAATACCATTGTCGTCATATACATACATATGTATGTATGTAGCGTATACATGAATGTACATATGTATGTCGGCAGTTTGTCTGTTTGTCAATGCGTGTGTCACGCCCGCTTGAATGCGCTGCCCAAGTGTAAGCACTGTCCACACACATCAGCTTTTGAAATTTTACCGTTCTACATTTTCTCAAAATTTTAATTGAAAGGTATATGCATAAATATGTACATATACATATGTATACATACTTAAATATGTATGTACATGTGTATTTGAATTTTGATCAACTATCAGGCAGTCTCGCGTTTTCACTTTCGCAATTTCCGGTGCATTTTTATATGAGCTGGCACTAACGCATAAACCAAACTTTTGCGAATGTCGGAGCAGCTCGAAATGAAAAGTATGACTCTTGGCTGACAGCGTAAACACACAAAAGTAAGTGAATGTCGGAGTCTGCCTGAGTATGAGAGTATTTTTGTCATAGTTGAGTGATCAATTCAGTTGCTCTTGAATCACAAGCAAAACCATAAACACACACACATGCTGCAAATCAGGTTCCACTCCGTTTAGAAAGTACTTAAGTTTTGGATTTGTCATAGAAGCAAACATACATACATGCATACGTAAAAACTTATGTACATACATATATACTATACATATGTATTTATATGTATACACCATTAAAATTTGAATTGGGAAAAAGATAAGCGTGAGGGTGCGGCATGCCCTTAGTAATTTTAGCACCTACTCCGTTTCACATTCAGTCAAGAATCATCGTTCTTAGGGTTTTGCCAAGCTTTTTTTTTTTTTTTTGAACCTCCTGTCCTGTCCCTCACCTGCAAACAATGTATGGTGATGGATATTGGGAATCGCATAGTCGTGCCCCAGCGACTATATACCATAATTTTGTGCCTTCAATTTCGCCCTTTTATTTTTGGTTTTAATTATTTACGTTTTCGAGTGTTGATTCCGTTTTCATTCTGTACAAATTGCGTCATAAAACTCATCATTGATGTATCTTTTATTTTGTTTTCTGTTACTTTTTGACATTGGTTTATGTTGCGACACCATGAAACATGAACCACACTTGTTCACCGTTACCGTTAACGTTATCGTTATCGTTACCGTTACTGCTACCTGCTACTACGTTCCCAAAAACCAAATACCAAAAACCACCATCGATTGTTGCCATCTCGCTCATTGAAAATCGATCGATACACACTTGTAAATGTTTCGCCAACCACAACCAAAACAAAAACAAAAACAAACAACCAACAAACAACCAACAAACAAAACAAACAAAACAAACAAAATTCGAATTAAAATAAAAGTTGCCGCGCAAGACAACAAAAGGATCCGTATCGGGTTCCGGATCCGCCGCTAGTGGCGACAGCGGATTGAAGAAGAACGATTATGGACTGCGGCGCGAGTCTAAGAAGCCGCCGACAAGTGGCGGGGGCAGCGGCAGCAGCAGCAGCAGCTACAACGACAGCGGCATTAGCAACGGCCATTCGAAACGCCTCTCCAGCTCATCCTCATCACCATCCCTAGCACGTTTAGTGGCCACATCGGGGCTGGACATGTACGAAAAGTACAGTCCAGCCAACTATAAACCCAACTGTGAATCGTCGTCACGTTCTAGATCGGGGCTCAATGAGACGCCGTCGGGCGATGCGGACGGCAACGGAAACGGCAACGGCAATGGCAATGACACCACCACCTGCACGGTGACTCTGGATCGCCCGCGGACCAGCCGCTACAGCCGGCTCTACAGTAGCAGCAGCGACGCTGGCGACTCCACGCCAGCCACCGGCACAGGGACAGGCACGAGCACAACATCCTCAGCGCGGCTGGGACAGCGCAGCGGATCCGGCCGGTTCACGTTGAGCAGCAGCAACAGCAGCGGGGATGTGCCCACGGCCACCTTCACACTTAGAAGCAACAGAACGCGGCGCAGCACTGCGGATACATCGTCAGCATCAGGGAATACATCAGCAGCCGCCGCGGCTACTGGATCACTAGCATCCCATACTTCTCCAACGCCGCCGCCACCGCCACCTCCTCCGCCTCCGCCGGCATCGAGATCAATCAATGGTCATGGGGCGGACAGCAATGGATTAGACGCGAAGCTCAATGGGCTGTCCTTGCTGTCGACATCGCCGAAGCGGAACGCCATCTACGAGAGTCGCAGTGGGAGCAGCGTGAGAGCGACTCTCGATACGACAGATGATGCGGGAGTGGACGCGGAGGATGCGGACAATGGCGATGTGAGCGCGACGGCTACGTTCAAGTTAACGGAAGGCGGCAGCAAGGTAAAATATCGATATGTGCGACGCAGCAGGTACAGACACGCGCGCTGTCTGCCCGAGTACTGCCCGCCCAGAGTGCCCGACTAATCGCATGGCCTGCCAACCAACCCGATATACCCTGACCACACCTGACCTGATCAAGCGAATATCGATAACAAACAGCCCACCCTCTAACCCTGAATTTGAATTGCTAAATTCGTGTGTTTGTGTGTGTGTGTGGATGAGTGTGTGAATGCCGCCCGCCGGCTCTGCTTTGTTCAGGTGTGCCACAAATACTCGCAACAATCCAAGCAAGTGAATCCGGTCCAATGCAATCAATCCAATCAATCCCCCCAGCTCCAGCAATCAATCGCCCATCCATTGCTTGCACCGATACTGATCCTGCTCCTGATCCCTATACTGATCCTGGTCCTTACCCACATACATTTGCACATGCGTTATTTCTTTTGGTATCATTTCATTTCATTTAATTTGATTGAGTTTGAATTGAAAATGTGATCTCTCTCTGTGCTCTCTGTATTTGTTGTGCCTAGGCCGCCGCCATTTAATCCAATTTACATTTCTATGTATTTTTAGCTAAACTCTTGCAGATTGCGCCCCTTCTAACTCACTTAACCAAAGCAAAAGCAAAACCAAAACCAAAGCAAAAGCAAAGCCTAAGCAAATCAACTCCCAACTCAACTAAAAAACTCAACTCTAATCGAGCTAACCGAATACCGAATACAACAAAAACTAACCTCAAAAACGCTGACTAACCCCCAACCCACACCCACGTCCACGCTCAGTCCAGTCCCCACCCACCCACTCCCTCCCCATCAATCGCTAGAGATATTAATCGACTAGGACTAGGACTAGGACTAGGACTAGGAGTAGGAGTACATCCCCCCTATTGGCTAGGAGAAATTCCGTCAGCCTCCACTTTTCTCCTAGTCCACAGGGCGGCTACAGGGGCGACAGGGCAACCAGGTTTTCGGTTTAAACAAAGTAGGTCGTGATTCGAATAATCAACGAATATATTGTGACCCCTTTGGGTCAGACCTCCTTCAGTCACATCAGTTAAAACTCAGCGCTTAAACAAACAATAATATACTACTAGCAAACATAAAATAATAATCGAAACTAGCTAAACACACCGGTCCAGGCAGATTGGACAAGGGATTGGTCAAGGATCTGGAAGTGAAGTGAAGGGAGAATCCAGATTATGCAGACGACTCTCAGCTGAGGTTGAATGATGTTAGACGTTAAGAAAAACAGAGGTTTCCACAAGACTCCAGCATCCAGACTGCAACGCGGAGGTGAGCCAGCAGTTATTACATTAGCAGCCCCATCCGCAGCAGCATCGGCGGCAGGTGCATCCACAGTAGCCGCATCCCATCCGGTAGCAACCGGAAAGACAGCAGCAGCAGCAGCCGCCAGTTGTACCACATCAGTGGCATCTGGCAAAGGAGCAGGCGGCTCAAAGCGTGGCATCAGTCAAAGCACGGCGCGGGGCAGGGAGGGTAGATCGAAGTATTCCACGGCAGCAGGAATTCCAGCCGGAGGAGGAGCTGGTGCCCCATTGGGAGTGGGCAGGGGACAAGGTAAACACGGCTCATCATCGGCAGCAGGAGTGGCAGGAGGAGGAGCAGGAGCAGGAGCAGGAAGTGGCCGCTCAGTGACAACGGGAACAGCGGGCGGGAATCCCGTGCGGACGGCCAATCAGCGCTACTTTCTCGTGCCCAGCTTCAAGGACCCCACATTCCTCAAGGACGAGTGCGCGCTGGCCCATGCCCAGGTGACGGGTGCGGGTGCGGCCAAGTCGAAACCGAACCACGCCAAGCAGCGCTGTAGGGCGGGTGAGGATAACAAGAACAATAACAGCCACCACAGCAGCCATACCAGCCAGCAGCACCACAACAGCCACAACAGTCACAACAGTCACAGCAGTCACAGCAGCCACAAGGCACAAGGCCATGCGGCAGGTGGTGGAGTAGGACCAGAGGGAGCATTGAGTGACATGCCACGTCCGCCCATGTTCAATGGCAATCAACAGGCGGCGGCACCAGCAGGAGCAGCAGCGACGACGACGACGTCGAGCTACAACAGAAGCATCACTAACGGGGGACACGGCAACGGGTCCGTCTACAAGCAAGGCAGCATCAGGGCCTCTGGCACCCAGGAGCAACAGCTAACGGCGGGACCGAAGGCGGCCCTGGCCTTGCAGGCAACCACTGTCGCAGGGACGGGCAGGACCTTTGGAAAGCTGAAGCCACTGACCTTTGGCAGCAGCAGCAGCTCCAATAACAATAACAACAGCAACAACAACAGTAACAGTAACAGCAGTAGCAACAACCAGGGCTACGCCAGCCACACGATCATGAACGGACACAATAACAATAACAGCAACCACAGTGGCATCAACGGCAGCAACAACAACATGCAGCGTGGACAGAAACTGAAGCAGCAACAGCACCAACACCAACACCATAAGCAGGAGGCGCAACAACAGTTGCAGCAACATCTGCAGGACGATGACATCAGCTACATAGACAGCGACGATACGCCTCCTCCCTCCACATCAGCATCAGCTAAAGCAGCAGCTAAAGCAGCAGCTGGTGGTGCAGGAGCAGGTACAGGATCAGCTGCAGGTGCCAATCCAAGCGATCCCATGTTCAGAAACGTTGGCTACCACAACCGTCCCAGGTCCACGATAATCACATCCCACTCAAACTTTGCCGCCAGCTTGGAGAAGTTCAACAACCCGAAGCTAGTAAATGGAACTCCTTCGGGAGCAGGAAAAAGAACAGAGGCCGGTGGTGGCCAGGCACCATCCGTGCTGACCAGCAATGCACGTCGCTATGGCATCGATTCGGTTAGCATTAAGGCCTCGATAGAGAAGTTCAACAATCTGAGCTGCCAGAAGCAGCGTCAGGGTCAGCAGTCGGGCAAGGAGATGGCAGCAGCTGGCTACTCCACATCCCACGCAGGGGGAGCCAGAGGAGCCATGCCACGGGGTAGCCACATAGCGCAGACCTCGTCCATTGGCAGCAGTGGAAACCTGCAGCAGCATCGCTACAGCGGCGACCTGGACAATATTCGCTTGTCGGCGGGCCACAGCAGCTCCCTGACCCGGGCCGCCTACCGCACCACAGCGCCGATGAATTGTGTCGTGGCCCCGTTGCCGCCAGCAGTGCAGCCCGTCCTAGTGGCCTTCAACTCCCAGGTAAACGACTCCAAGACACAATCAACCACTGCAGCGGCTGCCACAACATTAGCTACAACCACATCCGCCACATCAGCCACAACAGCGACTGTTTCCGCATCCGCCTCCGGCTCGTCGTCTTCCGTTTCGACAGGCACGGTTACGGTCACAGTCACGGGCTCGGCGACAGCCAACGATAGTGTAAGTCGTCCTCTGGCAAGGCTCCTCCAAGGTGCACTTCCAAAACAGTCGAGGCATTGCAGTCGAGTACAGTACAATTCTGTTTAGTTTTATATTACTCTCTCTCTCTCTCTCTATATATATCTCTCTCTCTCTCTCGCTCTCTCTCTCTCTATATATATCTAAATCTCTCTCCATTCCGTTTACTTTAAATATAATTTGTGCTCTGTTTTCTTAAGCGGGCTAGATTTGTGAATCGAAAATTGTTATCGCTAGAAAAATGAGAACATTCAAAAATATGCATTTTATTCATTATCCTTCGCCGATCGCCTCTCTCGCTTGCACGCCGCTCTATTATTGATCACCCTGATCACCGCCCCCTCCCACCATGTTTGTTATAATTATTGTTTTATTATTGTTGTTATTGTTCGCCCGCTCTCGCTCTCTCGTTGTCTCTGTCGCACTCTGTTCGAAACGTTTTTTGTTGAAGTTTTTAATTGTAATTTTTAGTTTCTGTTTTTAAGCCCAGCCCTTGCCCCCTGCATGATATGAAAATCACCACAAAACCACATACATACTCACCACATTAAGAATAGACGACCACGCCTCCTTCCTACCTACCCGCCCACCCATCAGCATTATATTATATTATATTATTGTTATAGTTTACTCTTCTAACTGCTCGATTGCTAACTGTGCTTTGATTACAATTGATTACCACCGATTACTAATCGATCGACTCGCATCGATTGCCAACTGTCCGCGAATGCAGCTCTGACTCTCCGTACAGTTGCCAATCGGACGGGACTTCGGACACGCTCGCTGATCGATGTCCGCGACGCCAAATATCAATCGAACTTATATCGCTATCGCTTCTCTTTGTTGTGCAAACTATAGGCCAGAAATGTCATCAGCACACGGAACGTCCTGCCGCCCGTGTCGCCAACACCCAGCCGCCACTGGGATCGGGACAGCAGCAGCAACACCACCAGTCGCCAGTACTCCTCTTCTAACTCCTCAGCCCTGAGCGGCAGCAGCAAGTACAACACTGACGAGGGCTACCGGAGCGCGGCGAACTTGCGCGAGGAGAAGTCCGAAGGTGAGTAGTAGGTCCCTCCTGGGTTGTCCTGCCTTGGAATGGATTGGGTAAGGGTTTTTTGTCGGATGGAAGTACTATAGTGACAGAGAGGAGGCTGCGAATTTAAGGGAAAGTGAGGAAATCTATCAATCGTACGAAAGCAGAAACTGACGCAAACGATATTTAAATTGAAATTGAAATTTTGAGTTTACAATTTGTACTTACAAAAAGGAGAAACGAGTCTAGAAATCGTCAGGGGAAAAGCGGACTCAAGCGTCACTAAGCCAGGAGCTGGGATTCAAATAATAGGGAATCGGGTTGGTCGAATCGTTGATTCGCGAATGCCATTGCTGAAGCGCAACAGGAGCCAACAACGTTGCGATGTATCCGAATTGGGGAGTGCCACACGCCATTGCCGGCCGGGCGCATTACCTCTACCTATTGTCATTAATCTATCCCGTTTTCGAATGCTATTCCACAGGTCTGTGCGGCCTAAGAAATATCGGCAACACCTGTTTCATGAACTCTGTCATCCAGTGCCTGAGCCACACTACTGAGCTGACCCGCTTTCTGCGCACACACCATGGCTCGCGCTCCGCCGCCACCAAGGATCAGCTAATACTCTTCGGTAGGTCGCACGTCTAATACGCATACACGACGATCATAAGCTAATGCCATTGCTGTTACTGCTTCAGAATTTGCCAAACTCATCCAGGAGATGTGGACGACAAGCGTGCACACCGTAACCCCCATGGACCTCAAGCGGGCCTTCTCTGCCAAGCATCGCATGTACAGCGACTACAATCAGCAGGATGCGCAGGAGTTCCTGCGCTTCTTCCTCGATTCGCTGCACTCGGCCCTCAACTCGGGCATCAAGGGCGAGACCCTCAATATTGATGATAATCTCAGGTGGGTTTTCGCCACCTGATCGCCTGATCGCCCACAGCTAATCTCCACTATTCCCTATTCCCTGCAGTGACAATAAGAAGGCCGATCTGACCTGGGAGTGGTATACACGACATGAGAACTCCTTGGTGCGCGATCTCTTTGTGGGACAACTGAAGAGCACTCTGAAGTGCACGACATGCGGCAACACGAGCGTCACCTTCGATCCATTCTGGGATCTGAGCGTGCCGCTGCCCTCCTCATCGCGCTGCAAGCTGGAGGCCTGCCTGGATCTGTTCATTCGTGAGGAGATCCTAGATGGCGACGAGATGCCCACATGCTCCAAGTGCAAGACGCGCCGAAAATGCACCAAGAGCTTCACCATTCAGCGTTTCCCCAAATATCTTGTCATACGTAAGTCGAAAGGATATCAAAAGGATTGTAGTTAGGTAAAGCCTATTTGATGTGCCCCCATTGCAGATCTGAAACGCTTCTCTGAGACGCGCTGGAGCAAACTGTCGAACATTGTCGAGTTCCCCACGGCTGATCGCGACCTCAATATGGCGTCCTACGGCGCCAACTCCAACTCGAATGTGCATTACTCGCTCTACGCGATATCCAATCATATGGGTGAGTGGCAGAGAGCTTAGGGTATAGCAGAGCATAGCTCATATTTCCCCCTCCTTCCTTCTTTGGTGCAGGCTCAACGGCTGGCGGACATTATACGGCCCTCTGCAAGCATCCAGTTTCTCGCAAGTGGCACGAGTTCAACGACAACATGTAAGTGTATCCGATCTCCAGCATCACTCCAACCCCAGCCACGTCGCATAACCTTCTCCTTCTCTCTCTTCTCCACAGCGTGAGCGATTCCGTGGCCGAAAACTTTCTCGTTTCATCCAGTGCTTATATACTTTTCTACGAGCGTACGTAAGGCTCAGTTCTCAGTCCAAATGGAGTCCTTGATCTGTGTGGCGTGGCTTCTGGACAGGAACACTTGTGCGGGCGATGCGAATGGGAGGGACCGAGAGCAGAATGGGAGAGGGACAGCAGCAAACAGATCAAGGAGTGGACAGGGACAGCAGTCGAAACGCTTCGTAGAATTGAAACTAGAGAGATTTATTTGACTAAAAGAAACAAAATTATGATAAATCAATGCCCAGCAAAAGGCCCGAAAGAACACACAGAAAAGAGCGCACTCTTGACAAAGCAGGCAGAACCCAAGAACACAACAAAGCAAAGTCGGAAAAAGGATAATTGAAAACAAAAAACAAAGCAGAAAAGCAAGCGAGCCAGTGTCGCAGTCCCGGAATGGTTGGTACTCCCAAGTGTAGCGGAAACTAAGCGACAATTAGTGTATATAAAAACTCTTAACTTCGTGGCCTGAAAAGCAGTAGAAAAAGAAGCAAAAACAACAGCAAACAATTTCGATTCAAGAACATGCAAAGAATTTGTGCAAATACAAAACAACTTTCGGCAAACTAACTAAACCCCAGGGCAAATAAGTCTAAAGCCAGTCAAGCAAGCTCCCTAACAAAAACTCCTTAAATTAAACCAAGTTCACAAATCCATCACTAAGTGTTTCGATATTTCCTTGTTATACATGTACTATAATATTGTATTGTATTGTGTGAGTGTTTCTAAATTATCGATGGGACTCTATTAGATGTTTGCCGGGAGGAGTGTCCATGTGGTTGTGTGTAAAAAACGAACAAAAACTAACAAAATAGTAATGGAAAAAAACAAAGTGAGAAAAGAAACACCAAAACTTAAGGCGAAAGCCAAGAGAAAACTAGTTCTATATATTTAAAATTCGTCTTTCGTGTGCATAATATATATTTCATCTAGACAAAGAGCAACAACACCAATACTACTTAACGATAATCGCGATTAATGATAACAAACAGACAGACAGACAAGTGGAATGGAGATTGGATGGAGGTAATCGCCATCGTTTGCACCCTAAACAAAAATCACTTGAAAACAAACTAAACACTAACTTAAATTAAATTAAATTAAAGCTACGAGCTACAAACGGCTTTTTAGAAACTAAGAACAAACCCCACAAATAATAACTAATTGAGAAGAACCACAAAGCGGAGGATGATGAACACAGAAGGGAAACAACGCAAAGTGAAGCTGAATGCTGCATTGTGAAAACGTACTTATGATAAATGCTAAATATTAGTCAAATTAAACAAAAACCAAACGAAGGAACGTACACATAAAAGAAAACAGATAACAGATTACACAATTACACGTGTAAAGAGGGGGCGAGCAAAAGAAAAAGAAAATGTGAAAGCAAAATACGAGAACAACACCAAACACCATACAATTTCCACTTTTCTGTTGTTCGCTGCAACCCAGCAACAAAGGGTTAGGGATCGATCCCCTGGGGACCGGACCTGACCGCCTTCTGGGGGAAGCCCAACTCGGTTAAATCGGTTTTTTTTTTGTTTTCTTCAAGCTTTTTGTTTGGCCAGAGAAAACCAGAACTAGTCTCAACATGTTTTATGAAAAGCAAAGGATCTACTTAAGGACGCCCAAGTACCAAGCACTCCCCTCCTATCCTGCAATCTAAGGGGGCGGGTGGTGTCTGGAGCCTTGGCGAATAATAATCTTATCTCAAATTTGTTGAATATTGTGCGTATTTTCTAGTTTAAGTGGAGGATCCCTTGACTCCTGCTCCTGCACATCAACCATCTCCACGATCCACCCCCTGCCATCCAAAAAAAAGCAACAACCAACCAACCAACCAATCAATCAATCAACCAGCCAAGAAATATACTTGCTATCTACATTTATACATAAATACATATATATATATACTTTTTGTTGCCTATATTGTTTTTATACCTACACATATATGAGATACATATATATATTATGTAAATTATTTATTTATTGTATTTATGTAAATGATATATATTAACCAGACACACACACACACACACACACACCAACACACACACAACAGACTGCGACAGTGCGAGTAAATATGTGTACATAACTCAAATTGTTTCCAGCAGAGAAGCAAAAATGAAACAGCTAAAAATGTGCAATAATAAGCCACGCCCCACACAAAGAGCAACAAATTTATGGAAATGCAACGTAAATACCAATAAAAATGGAAAACAAGACACATTATTTATTTATTTGTAAATGAGAACAAAGAACAAAAGAAACCTACTATATATATTTTTTCTGGCTTAACTATTAGTTAAAATTATAATTGTTGGATATTTTACTAACGTTAAAAAAAGCAAACAAAACAAACGCAAAAAAGGCAAACAAAAAAACAGGAGAAAAAAACGAAAAATAAAATGCAAAAATAAAATTGAAAACAACAAATTTGAATCCTTTCTTTTGGCGCCAAAGTGCTCGTATCGGTGGTAATCAGAAGCAACACATAAATACCATGAGACACATCGATAATTAGTGTTGTTAAACGTCGCCGAAAATTGTACTGCTTTGACATCACTCTAAGCACACTAATTGATCCTCAATTGTTGTGCTTTCAAAGTACAATTCTCTAACTTCGCGGCGACTGGAGAACCATTCGTTTCTTTTTCCCACTCACACTGCTTGTCCCGTGGGTTTTTTGACTGGTCCCACCAACGGTCAGTTCGCAGTTGCAACAGTCCGATTGGATTCGTGCCAGGGCTTCACGAAAAAAACCAACTGGGAATATTCAACTTGGCTTTCATATATTTTTATTTTCATTTAATAAAAGTTAAGCTATTATTGTTTTGCGACAACTCACTCTTACATTTACAAATATATAACTGCTAAATTTTATTTACTGCTGTCTGCCCTTCTCTGGCAGCAACACATGTGTTTGTGTGTACGTGTGCTTGTGTCTGAGGAGGTGTGTCTGTGGGTGCCTCTGCGGCGACCTCAAACGATTTCATAACTATGAGAGAACTATGCAAATATATGTAATTACAAAATATTTAAGATTTTTCAAGGCTCTAAGCGTGGTGGTGGTGGCAGCTTAGGGGGTATTAGTCCTCATTTCAGGCGGCCACCTGGCGACGGCTCCCCGGATGAGCAATCGCTGGTGGGTGGCTTTTGTGTTCTGTGTTTAGTTTGGGCCGGGCCAGGGCGAGGAAGAGTTAAGTTTGCAGAGCACCAGTACCCCCGTCCGCGTCTGCCAAGCAAAAGGCAACAGTTTAACAAAAAAGGCAACAAGTCAACTGAGAGCCGCTTGCATGCAGCGAAACGTTTCGAGGTCGGCAAGGACAATGGCAACAGCTGCCCGAGGGCAGCTTTGCCACTGTCCAACGATCATTTGTTCCCATTCTTCTCGGCCTTGTCCGCCTTGGCACTAGCGCGCGTTGCCTTCTTGTCCTCGTACATCTTAATCAGTTCGTTCTTTGTGGGAATCGGCTTGATGTAGCCCCGTTGCACCAGATACTTGATGGAGATCGTGGTGCCGCCTGCAGGTACAAATGGTTAATGGCATAATGAAGCGGATATCCAAATGGTGACCAGCCTTACCCAGTGTGAGAGCGTATCGCAGGGGAGTGGCCACCTTATAGCACAGATAGGCGATGGCATAGTGTCCCATGTCGGAGGACTGCACCTTCTCAATAATGGTCTCGCTAAGATGCAAGTACTGCAGCAGCGAGGGCACATCCACTCCGCTATGAAGAGACAAACACAAGCCCTCATTGGAGAGTCAAGAGCTTAGGGGAAGTGTGCAAATCTTACCTCTTCGACAAATAGTAGAAACCGCCAAACCAGCCGACCGATGTCACGCAATGGACCGGGATCAGCACATACCAATACTGCTTGTACATGTGCTTGAACTTTGCGAACAGCCCCATGTTGGCGGCATCTCCAAACAGGTCGTTGGACGACGACGAAGAAGAAGCCTCCTTGATGTCTGTTTTGTTGGTGACAACTGGTGTTGGGGTCGGCTGTGCGGACTTGTGGCAGAGGCTTCTGCTTCTTGTGAACAGCCAAGGGCTTGCCAGGTAGCTTGTGCCTGCAGTTGTCGTCCATTGAGACGGTGCCAGGTCGCGGTTCCTCCCACACCAGTTGCTTCCCACGAAAAGGCATCTTGTGTTGGATTTCGTAGTCAAGCTGTGCGACAGAAAGCGAGCAAATGTCCGCTGCCGTCCACCATGCCCAATGAGCCGCGTGAGCTGTGACATGGTTGCCATGATGGTCCGGATGGTCAGCTAATAACTGTGGAGCCAGCAGAAGCTAGCTGTTATTCTGTTGACTGTTGAGCTGATGAATATTTCTCGTTCGTTTGAACAAGAACGAACTGATTGATATTGTCGATGTTCCCCTGCTTTTCGTCTATATTTCACACAGCACAGACACTTCCATGACCGGCATAATACATCTCCTGATCGGAATTATCGATAAAATATACCTCGATGACATATTTACAGTAATGTGGGTTTTTGATTAAATTTAACTCCGAAAAAACTCGCTTACTCGTTGCATTGGAAAAGGGTCTCTGAAGTTATTTTATAATATTTTAACCTGTTATTGAAATACAAAGTAATATACCACAAAATGGATGAAATATACTTGCACCCAACTGATTTTCGACTTCAAAATATACCAAAAAGTATCAAATATACCGTAAATATACCGTCACCCACGGACCATATAATGTTCTGCAAAGCAAATAATGACGTAGACCATCCGATGCTGATGGCCGTATGACATTAGCCTAACAGGAAAAGCATGCAGTGAGACGGAGAGAAAGTCGTTCTGGTGGCAGTGCAGCGGGACCAGGAATATCGATTTTAAAACCATTCAAATTAAATTTGTTTTCATCTAACTGGCTGTGGGAACACAAAATTCTGTCACAAGTATAGCGTCTCGTGCCATCTCTGTATTAGCTGCAAGTGCGCAGCTAAAATAATAAAAACAGTGTCATACGGCCATAACGATTTCGGCTATCGATCGATGGTTAAATTAACAGCTGATTTTTACCTCTGCCAGGCTACCACCAAAACACGTTTCTTAAACAGAAACTTAAACAGCGAACAGAAGGTACCATGGAGCCCACGGAGCAGACCCAGACGCCGCTCCAGCCTGCAGTCCTCAGCCTTAACAACTGTCCGGGAACCACGCCCGGCACCCCGCAGAGCAAGAACCAACTGAAGAAGCAGAAGAAACTGGCCGAGTTTGCGGAGCTGAAGAAGTTGCGTCGGGAGCGGGAGCGGCAACGCAAGAAACAGAAGCGGCGGGAGGCCAAGGAACAGGGATTGCCCGTGCGAGTAGGACCCTCGCGCAAGGAGCTGAAACGCCGTCAGGTGGCCAATGCGGAGAACGGGATAGCCACCTTCAGCGTGGCCATCGATCTGGACTACGACGACCTAATGCAGGAGCGGGACATAGCCAAGTGCGTGAAGCAGTGCTTGCGGATCTACACCATCAACCGGCGCAGTGCGCAGCCGGGACGTCTCCACTTCACGGGAATCAAGCGAAACGGCCACATCCACGAGTGCTTCAAGAAGAACGACGGCTGGGAGAACTGGAACGTGGAATACCACTTCGATCGCACCCACGCCGACTTGTTCGACAAGCAGCAGCTCGTGTACCTCACCTGCGAGTCCGACAAACTGCTGGACAAGGTGCAACCTGACTGCACCTATGTTATTGGCGGCCTTGTCGATCACAATCACTTCAAGGGCCTCTGCCACTCCCGGGCCACGGAGGCAGGCTTGACCACGGCCCGACTGCCCCTCAGCGAACATGTGGACATGAAGACGCGTGCCGTACTTAGTACCTACCATGGTGAGTAGTTGCATTTTTCAGTCACGACCCCCTTGGGCGCATTTTAAGCATTTTTACTTTCCTTGCCATTCAAGTGTTCGAGCTGCTCAACAAAGTGGCTGCTGGGCAGGACTGGACTTCGGCCATTCTCGAAACGATCCCATTGCGAAAGGGCGCCAAGGCCAAGACGACGACCAACGAGCTGGAGCAGGACCAGGACCACGACCACGACCAGGAGCAGGAGCTGGATCCCAATTCCGAGTCAGATAACGAATCACAGGTCGACCTGAAGGCGGACAGTTGACCCCGATCCAAGCGTTTTGAGGTCTTTTTTGATTTTTATTTTAGTTTCTCTTGTTTTTATAAAATCACATTTAGTTTTGTTTCGCAAATTAAATTACAACTTAAAATACATAGTGCAAATAATAGTTATAATAAAAAATATTTTTACATTTCGTTAATGTTCTACAACGTGCGATGATGGCCCCAGCGACTACGATCGCCAGTGTAACTCTGCTCTGGTGTTTTCCCTAATTTCCTCCACTCTTCTCCACTTATATATTTGTATACCCTTGCAGTGGCGACGAATGAGTACTATTCCAAATTACATTTAAATTTATAAGCCTCTTTTATCCCAAGACACTATAGTAAGGCAGGATCCCATTCCATAAGCTAGATCAATTTAGTATCAGGGACAACAGATTAATGGGATCAAATATTTGCAAGCAATAAAATATAGTTTAAGACTACAAAATAATGCTAATCCATAAGTTTTATTTTTGAATCGCTCAAACATAAAAATCGAAAATGGTGAAGAAATTGCAAAATATATTGCACATTCCACAGAATGGTTTAGTATGTCAAAACCCTTTTCTACGGATCATTTATGGTTCCTACGTTGCTCTAGGGGTTCCCTTTCACAAATTATTCTTCACTATTTTTAACCTAGATTAACTGTAGCAATCCAGAATATGGATTATGTTTGAGCAATACAAAATAAAACTCAATATTTTTTGGCAAAAATAAAACTCGAAAGTGAAATTATGGATGATATCATAGGGAATTTAGGAAAGTTTGATATGTGGAATCAACTCGAACAACCCATTGAACCAGTTTGAAATGAAAAGATAATGGATAAACAGGTTGCAAAGCTGATTAAAAGATGCGTTTGTCAGCTTTTAATAATTCGAATTCGATTATCTTTTGCGATTTATAGGTTAGAAGATAATAAAACAATTGTATTTCCTGTGTACTCGTGTTTAGTTTCTTAGCAATATGAATTAATTTAAGTTTAAACTAAATTAGCAAAATGAAAAATGTGTGGGCGTGTGTACATATATGGCCGTTACTCATCTTACTAATTATATTGTCTTTGGTTATACATACATACATATGGGTTACATATGGATTAACACATCTAAGACGAATTTGATGAAAATCGGACGACCTTTTGAGCGATCTCTAAAGTAACAAGAAGCACCTCGTTTTATTTGCGCCAGATATTTCAACCAAACTTTACAGATTATAATTTAACATAATTTAAAATCGAAAATAGGACATTTAGTACAAAGAAAACATGCCGCTTAAGCTGGCATTACTAAGCCGATTAATAAACTAGAGATCTGCAAAGACATGGATTCAAATCCAGGATGCAATCCTTCCTAACTAAACTCTGTACGAGATGTCGCACTGCAAGGGTATTTAAGCTTCGGTGCCCCGAAGTTGTCTATAGTGTTCCGTTACTTTCGTTGGTTTTATTCTCTCTCTTTTCTATGTATTGCATAGGCGTTATGTTTGTGCACGTGATAAAGTCATATGGGGTATACATACATACATACATATATGGGTCTATGAATAGCACCGGACCGGGCTTATAGGCACCACGAATGCTTAGCTCAAAAATACATGTAACACGTGTGTGTGGAAAGTGGGCGTAGATTGTTGCTAGCCACTGTGCCTGGGCCTGCATCATTTTGTTTTTGGCTCTTCTTTTGATTATAGTTTTTCATTTGGTGTGTGTGTGTGTGTTTTTTTTTGTTGCTGTAAACGTAGCTGATTTTTTGTAGAATTGGAACTCAGATTAAGTAGCTTAAGGGCCTTACATTGTCATCTACATGCATATATTCATATTGTACATATGTGTGTGCATGTGTTTGTGTGCATGTGGTGGATATGTACATACTTATGTACATGTTCCATACTGTCTATCCGTCCCATCACTGTTCCTGTTTCTGTTCTAGCGTTTAGCGTCGTTCGAGGGCGGGGGCAGGGGCAGGATCAGGAGCGGGGTTTGGCAGGAAGAAAAGTGAAACACAAATAGAGATGTAAAAACTAAACATAAGGTATAATAGGATAAACCATAGGCATAAGAAATAAACGCACAACTAAAGACGAAAAAAAAAAAAATTGTAAATGTAAATGTAAATGGCCGTCGAAACAAACAAAAAAAAAAAAGACAAATTATTTAACGACTAAGTGGTCACATTGGAAGGACCTAGCGAAAGTCAGTTTGAATCAAATATTCGAAACAAAATCCTTTCTGTTTCGATCACTGAAAGCATTAAAACTTAATTATGCATACAAATACACACACAAACATACTCGTACGTGCATATGCATGCATTTGGGTGTATAGTATATAGCAGTAGCAAAATATATGACCATCAGATCTGCAGTAAGAAATATGGCATGCCAATCTCCACCAGGGATATATGTTTTCCATCTGTGTGTGTGTGTGTCCGTCCCGTCTTCTGTTAGTGTGTGTGTGTGTGTTCGTGTGTGGTGTGTTATATATAGTATATGCATGTAGTTACTGTAATAGCTTT
Organism: Drosophila bifasciata; assembly: GCA_009664405.1. NCBI lineage: Eukaryota > Metazoa > Arthropoda > Insecta > Diptera > Drosophilidae > Drosophila > Drosophila bifasciata. The sequence goes on from CM019041.1 coordinate 14,450,660, forward strand.
ATAATACGGCAAATCGGAGCTGGAGCTGGAGCTAGAGCCGCAACCGATGATTACTTAAAGTCATCCGTTTCGAGTATCTCAAAATCACTCTCGTCGGACGAGTCCAAGGCGGTCACTATGCGCCGCTGCTGCTCCTGAGACCCGCCATCCGCGGCCTCCACAGCATTGTTGGCAACCGTACCCGCACCCCACTGCACCAGGCCGGAGACAAGGCTAGGCAGCAGCTTACCACTGTTGGCCAGCAGCGCCTGGGCCTGGCTCTTGACGGCCAAAGCCACCAGCTCGCTGGCCGGATCAGAGATCTGGTGTGCGGGTCCGGAGGTGATTTGCCGCAGCTGGGGCCCGCCGACGGCATCGACGGTCGTGTGATCAGGGAACTGCAGGCCTTTGGAGAGGCTCTCCTCCGACGAGGACGAGGTGGTGGACAGCGAAGAGTCGCGCTTGAAGTGCCCCTTGCGGAAGTCCATGTCTGAGGAGGAGTTAGCATCCTGCTGGCCCCGTTGGGGGTTCGCTGCCAGAGGAGGGATGGCAGACACCTCCCTCCTCTGCTGGGAGAGGGGGGCCAGCTCATCGTCCTCGTCCGTGGAGTGTTCATCTATCTCGGGTATCACGTCTGGTATGAGCAGCTCCGAAGGTATGTCGTCGCTGCGCTCGTCCTCCTCCTCGACATCGGTGGGTGAGCTGATGGTGGCCACATCGCTGGCCCGCTCCAGGACGAACAGATTCGACTCGTTCTCATCGGGCAGGAACTCGTCCTCCACCTCCGCCTCCAGGTTGTTGTAGTTCAGCTTCTCTGACCACTGGAAATCTGCAAGGATATTTTTGTTCAGTCAATTGCTGCAATTGGTGGGGCAACCCACTGTCCTCCTACAACCAACCGCTCACCTTGCACCTTGTGTTCAATCTTCAGCAGCTTAAAGTTGTACTTGGTGGAGACGAGTGCAGACAGCACCAGGAGAGTAAGCACCACCGTGGATCCAGATATGATGTGGCCCAGTACGGCCAAGGTGGCTAGGCAGCCAGTGCTCACCACGCAGAACATGCTCGGGCTGTTCTTGCGCCAGTCGTCGGCCCTCCGTCCCCAACTCTCAAACTTGCTGCGCACCTCGGGCGTGAGAACGATGCGGAAACTGCAGCGCGTCCAGTAAAGCCAGTAGCTGAGAAGGCCGAGGAACAGCACTCCAAGCGGTCGAACCCTGCAAGTAGTAGGAGGAGCAGTATACCAGTGGATGAGTGCTTGAGAGAAAGAGGAGGTGTGGAGGATCGTTCTCAGACTGTAGCTCGACTGTAGATGCCAACGACTCGATCGCAACTGCACAATGATGCCCGAATATCTTTCGACTCTATTATTACGTTTAGGGCAATAATTAATTAATAACCGATGTGTCTAAGTATCTGTATCTGTGTGTGGCGGGGGGGTTGTGCTGTGTGCGTGTGAAACATGTTCTAGCAGGAAGCATAAGCATACCCAGTGCTTCTTGTTCCCCAAAAGCTGGTCAAACCTGGTTGAGCCAGCGAGCGTATTTGATTCTCATTAGCCAGCCGTGCCGTTCATGTGAACCCGTGTTCATGTTCATGTGTACGGTGCGTACCGAAACTGTGCGGCTTCTTTGCTGCTGGTCTCAGACTCGTTCGCTCGAAGCGGAAGTACCGCCCAGCTAATAGATGAATCTGTTAGTCTGTTATTCTCTCAGAAATCACTAGAAAGCTAACGATAACCCTCGATCAACTGTGCTATCAATATTACCCACATTATTCAACTAGCTCCGATCGACATTAATCAATATTTTACTTGTTAAAAGCATTCAGCAAGCAGTCTTAAAGTTCTGTCACGCACTGCACACCCCGATTGCACAAAATACAAACAAAAAAATCAACAAACAAAATAAACTTTCAGCACATTCCATCTAGGTGACGGAGGCAATCGATCTTTCCTCCACCGGCAGCTTCTTTGCTCATCTCGGATTACAAAGTGTACCGCAGCACTTGGCCAATGCGATCTTCCCTTTTAAGAGGGTCCAAGATATCTAGAGGAGTATTATCAACTCTTGTTACTTGACTACATACATACATATGTACGGTATCCGATCACCCATGTCCGTCAAAGATTTTATATAAAGGTCCCTTTCTATTACCGTGTGGTATTCGCAATATTTTATATATGACGATATTATTTAGCACTTGTATTATTGATTTCGAGTAAACAATACTCGTATGGCATGTATGCGGTACAAACGTAGTAGTACAGAAGGAAGCGTTTCCGAACCTATGAACTATCTGTATTCTCGATCAGCATCAATAACCAAATCAATATTCCCATGTCTGTCTGTCCATCCATCCGCCTTGTAAAGCGTCTAGTTCTGAGTTCTAGTTCTAGACTATAAAAGCTAAAGTGTATTCGTTGTAAGGTCGCGCCCAGTGCGACTCACAGCGGACTCGGTCGTTTTTGTTTTGTTTTGTTTTGTGCTGCTCTTTTGTATATTTTTCTTGCTCTACCAAACGCTGACAACTTGTTTTGGTCTTGAGAAGCGTCAAATTAATTATCTTTCGCGCTTTTTCACTTTTTCCCATTTGATTATCGGACTGCCAGCTCTGCGGATGTGAAGAAGCGGGTAAGCTGGAGATTGAGCTGAATAGATACATGGATCATTCTAAAGCTGCTGATGCGATCGACTGATAAACGGCTGTTGCAATTGTCATGAGAATTGAATTGCTGTGTTGCAGTTGAAAAGTCAAAAGCAAAACTGATACAATAGAAAATGCCGCACAATTGTCCCGTTTAGACACGGAAGCAGAGATCGCTAAGCACTGGCCAAACGAGGCAGCAGTTGCATAGGAGCACATCACATTATGGTAAATGGTACTTTCTGAACAACAACAAAAACGCTGGTTTAATGTGAAAATGTAATAAAATATTGGTCGGACTGATTGTCATCTCAGCCGGAACGACCAAACTTTGAAGACTTGGACTTGGTTTATGGAGCAGTGGGTGGATAGTAAACTGACTTCATGGAGTGTCCTATTCGAGTGACGAGAAGTTAATTCAGAAAATTCTTTCCACGTTTACCCAGTACATGCCTCCTAACCATCACAAATGTAGCATTTATTTAAGCATGCATGCATGCATGTACATATGTGTGCATGTGCGCTTGTGTGGCGCGAGATCTATGAAGATCTTTCTCTCTGTTTCCGTGCAAATCATTCTCTGCATTTAATTTCGTTTAATTTTTGTTGGTTAATTGCGCCACACAGAATGCTTTTAATGACCATTTTGCGATGCCTTGCAAAAGGGGCTGCTCAGTGGAGGAGGCAGATGATGCATGGAATGACATTAATGAATGCATATGTACATATGTATATAAAAAGCACTCATACTTACTGCACTCTCTGGGTGGGTTAGGGCAGGGGGCTGAGAGTCGCCAGCCAGACCGCCAAAATGAAGGTGGAAGCACGTACAAAGAGATCAGGCATATACATATGTACATATACATACATAGTAGTGTGCATTTACATACATACATACATACACTTATTCTTAAAATAAAACATTGCAACTTTTTATATACATATACTTATATATTTCTTTTTTTTCGGAATTGGGCACGCGACGTTCTTTTTGCTCCATTCCTCCTGCCGACTGCCGCCGGCCGCTCTTACCGTAAGCGTTTGTGTCACCGACTATATAGCTTATTTTCGTCATTCTGCCCCTCCAATGAACGGGCGGAGGGGGGTCTAACGGGGTGCTGCATGACCCACTTAAAAGTTGAAATGTTTACTTGTAAGTGCGTCGCGAAGCGATGCGATTCGAAGGAATACTATCGAGTGATAAAGACTAAAAAAATACTTTTCTTCTTGTCCCCCATAGAGGGGACAGTCCCAGCCTCCCAGTCTGAAGGTTCTGGATGTATTTATGAATGAATACATAATAGAAGAGAAAGGACATTATTCTATGTTTTCAAGTTTCAAAATGAAAGCTATAAAGCTTCATGGCTCATCGTTATATCGTATGATGCCTGACTGAAAAAGCAAGTTCTGTGCAACTATGTATTTTCGTGTGTAGCAACAGGCTAACGGAACCTTTCGACGGGGGCTAAATGAAATGCGGTTGAATGGAGTGCGCAGTTATGTATGCTCTTGTCGGGAGAACAACTTACCAGGCCATTAGCATGACTGTAACGAGGGCGGCCAGGCCACATTGCACCGTGGACCGGGATGGGCGGGGAAGCTGTAACATTTTCCCTTGCGTTGTTTTTGTGTTTGTGGGGGTGTACTCTGCCTCTTCTTCGTGCACTCTCCTTCTTTCTGCTTTGGTATCGCTTCGTTGCTTCGTGACTGCTCCCGCGATTAGCGGGGGGTTGGTTTTCCTCTATTACAGTTTTGTTCTATTGATTCCGGTTTCCGTTGCGATTTTGATTTTAGTGGAGAGACAATGCGTTTGCCGATGGGAAAGGTTCTGAATCAGCTGTGCGCATGGGCGTAGTTTTCACTTTTTTTTTTTCCTGATATCGTTACCGTTATTAGCGTTACCGTTCGTTGGATTTGCTGGCTGACAATGGTTTGTGGTGTGGCACCCAGTTCACGTTCACAATGAGAGCCCTGTGTTGGCTGCTGCGTAGAAATGAAAATACATAAAAATATGGCATTTTACCAAAACAACAAAAGTCCAAAACAGTCCGAGAGAGATAGGAAAAGCCAAACGAAATTGTTTTTGTTTTTGTTTAAAGGGGATTTTGTGCAAAAATAATAAAAACACAAATCCATATTTTGAGGGCCCGTCTCACACACACAAACACACACACACACTAAATCGCATACACATGCTCCTACACAAATGTTAATTCATACATACTGATGTACATTTGTGGTGGGGTGATTGCAATTTTCTTTTTACTCGAACGTCGACATTTTTGCTTGGAAAAACAAAGAAGCAACTGCGTTGTGGCACCACCGAAAGTATAATGTTATTGCGACTTTCTTCAAGGACTTGTGAATGATTAACATTTTCCCTTGTTTTTCATTTCATTTTGTTTTTGTTGTTGTTGCCTGCTATGTTTAATGTAGGAAGCGGGGGTTGGGGGCCGCAGCCAACGCAACGCGTCGCTGTCGCATTACACCGGCTGAGATTGAGTGAGCCAGCACCGTGCAAGGTATTTTAATTGAAGGCAAGTCATTTCTAGAGGGCCCTGTAGCGATATGGGCATACATGCATCTAACATTTTCGCAGCAAAGAGAATGAGAAGCAAATTAGAGTACCGCCATACCTTTCAGTTAATATACCTTGGAGCCGCCTGTGACAGAGCGAGCGTGCGCGCGTAGAAAGAACAGAAGTAAAAGCTCTCTCGCAGCCCTCTGCCTAACCAAAAAGAAGTTGTGATAATAGGAAAAACAAAGGAAACTAACACAAAAAAAAAAAACAACAAAAAATGTACATATAAAAAGCAAAGTTGTTTGGCCTTCGATGTCTTTTCAATTGCGTCGCAGAATATACATATACAAAGATGCGAGTGTGTGTGAATGTATGTATATATCCAAGTATATATATGCTCATATACAGGCACCTACATATGTGCGAAACTTGGCGCTTCTTGTTTTAGCTTGTTACACTTGTCAATGAGTGGGATGGGCGAAGGGGAAGCGTTCCATGTCGAGTGAATATGACTTGAGTCACCCGCTAGAGCAGAGAGAAGGGGCATTGCGCCCCAACTACGCATCTACTAGACAATGACCATTTTTGCGAAACTAAATTCTGCAACACCCCCAATACCCGCCCCCTTTACAAATGCACACACACGGAGTCACACGCACACATAACGGAGATGCAGATACAGTTAGAAGGCAGTTTACACCTTAAAATCCCAGACAAACAACAGCACATGGGACAGTAGTTCATTTTTCCAGCACATGTGGGTGGCAGTTTTCTCTCTCCTGTACAATTTTTATTTTGTTGCTAATTTCGCATAGATCAAATTGTTTTGTTTGCATACTTTTGGTTTGGCTATTATATGTTTATATACACTTTATTTGGGGGCAGGTATTGCGGCAGTAATGGCAATATAAATAATAGTCGTAACAACAATGCCGATCGCGCAAAAACAACAAAAAAATACACTCCGCAACAACCGCGCAGTTCAAAAGATATTGAAATATTGAGATATTGAAGCAATACTGCGACATTGACGCTCATCAGCAAGCGCGAAATTGAGCAAAACAATTTGACAATCGATGTGCGTTTGCTTGCTCTCGATAGAAATTTCAGCATGATATCGATAGCGCAAGTCAAGATATTATGATCGCGAATTCAAATTGAAATTTAAAATTAAATATGTAAATCTGCCCTATAGTCTAGTTGATCCAAAAAGAATGCGATAGCTTACTAAATGGTTAGAATTGACGTCAACGTTTATAATGAACAGAAAAGAAACTGCTTAATGAATACAAATTTAATAATTAATTGATTTTCCAACGTTGTTCGCCGCCTATTCATCTTATCGATATTGTATACGTTTTGCATCGAAAGACTATCATATCTAGTAGCAACTGAGCCAATTGTTTTGTTTGGTTTGTTTTTGGTTTTTGTTCAGTTGCCTTAGGTCCGGAGTCGGTCGATTTAGTCTCTCAAAATTTAAGTAGCAAACCTATTTTTTAGCTAATTTTTCGGCATGGATAGTACCCGGTAAGTAATACCAAAATGAATAATTAAACAACCTAGTGACATCTCCGTCGGGTTTGGTTCTCCTCGTCACAGCAGGGCAATGGAGAAGCTGTTGGCAGAGGTCGAACAGAGCCCCAATCAGAGCCAGGAGGGCAGTGCTGAAAGCTCAGCCACGACCCCAACAGATACGACCACCATATCCGCTCCCAACACACCCAGCCAACACAGTCCCGACGCCCTCTCTGGATCGAGCTCTAGCAACAGCATTGGCTCTAGGTTCCACATCGATGGTCAGGCCATTCTGCCGCCTCTGGTGAGTATTTCCATATGTATTTGTGGGTGCAGCCCCGCTTAAGCATGACTTTGCCTCATTCAGATGACGGACACGAAGCGGAGCGATATACAACTATCCAAGCATATGGCTCTGCAGCTGGAAAAGAAGTTCGAAACGGTCAGAGTGCCAGGTGGCCAAGAGGGGAGCGCAACCATCGGAAGTGGTAACAACTCGATGGCCAGACGGCGAGGTCTGCCTCATCTACAGCAAACGAAGACGTACATCTTCGATCATCCACCTAGCAGCAACAAGATGCCGCAGCGTCCCCAGTCACTTGGAATTGAAAGGGCGGATGCAAAAGAATTGAAGGATGCCAGTATACCCACCATCCAGGTGAATCCGCCCACCCCTCAGCAGCAAGAGCTTCAGCCGGAAAGTTCCAAGTCGCTGGGCAGCTCCGTGCTGACGGTCCATCAGCGCAAGTTGAACAACATTACAAATCGCATCCTGCACTTTGAGCGGGAAGGCCTGGGAAGGATGCTGCCACCCGCAACCGACTCTCTACTGTCCACTTCGATCGAGCCGGCGACTGTGGTATGGCAGGGCCAGGAGATACTGGACACAAGTGCAACAGTCTCACTGGCACAGACCCCGTCGAGCCATACGTTCAAGTTGGATACCGGCAGAGCCGGTGCTGGTGGCTTTACCATTCAACGATCTCGATCCTTTACCCTGGAGGAGCCGTCCCAGGTGCTGGTGGAGCACATGCAGCGCAAGGCGGATGCGGACGCCCGAGAACGGGAACTGGCCCACTTTCAGCGGGAGACGGTTGAGTCAAAGGCAAAGCGAGTGAGCCGCAGTCCCAAGAGCCGCAGCAGCCCCCGGAGCAGCGGCTGCCTTCGATTGTGTCCCGTCAGGCCCAGTCAACAGGAGCAACCGTCACGCCAGCAGGTGGAAATGTCGCGCCAGGAGGAGCCAAACCTGGACCAAGAAATCGAACTCATGATCGAGCGCACTTTGAACGAGCAACAGCTGGATCATGTGAACCATGTGGATGGACTGAGAAACTACCTTCGGACACACAAGAGCCGATTCAACCAGCTGGTTCAGTATCAGCATGAAGAGCGACTGCGCATGCAGGGAGAGTTTGACCGCCAGCAGAAGTTCCTCATCAACCAGATTTGCGCGGAAATAGACTTGTCGGTCTATCGTGACGGTCTCTCCAAACAGCTGTCAGAGTACACCAGCACGCGGTCTCTGGAGCGGAACCTGACCAGCAGCTCGCAGGGTGACGAGCCCGCTGGCAGCAGCATGGCCACTACAAGTGGTGGCAGCTGCACATCGCCGAGCCACACAATAACCATCTCGCCCACAGTGGTGTCGTACTGTTCCGTACCTAAGGCGGACGGCTGCATTCCTATTCCCCCTCCACCCCAGCAGTCCTCACGCAAGTGCCTTTTCGGGATGGACGAGGCGGGCTCAAATAGTTTGAGTCTGAGTTCCGACTACGAACCGCAGCCACTCTCCGGGACTAGTGCTCCGAGCACGCCACGATCCGGCCAGATGCCGCTACGCAACAGCAGCCTGAGCAACAGTAAGCGTCCGGGAGACAATGCTCTTGCGCCCAAAAACCGGACTGCATCGGCCCCGCAAAAGAGCAGTAATGTCAGAGCCAATTCAGGATCGGGATCCACCAAAGCTTCAGTCCAGCGCGTCGTGGGTGGCGGTGGAGGAAGTGTCGGTCGCGCAGGTCCCAGGAAGACTCCACCAGGAGGCGGCAATGGAGCCGCCACCAGAACCCAAAGCTCTGGCCGTCGTCTGCCCAGTCGGGGTCCGACTCAGGGGCAGCAGCAGCAGCAGGGTAGTGCACCAAGAGCCAGGAAGACAACGTCAACGCCCATGCGCGGACGCAATGTGAGTTTGCAAAAGAAGACGGAGAAGAGAACCCCAAATTAGTTGGACCTGGACCGAATCGAACTGAACTAAACCTAACATCTATTTCTGCCACCACTGGGCGCTCACCTCCTCTCTTTCTATCAATTTTCAATCGATAAACTTTCGCATGCAGCGCTGGGCGGGCGAGAAGCCATAACAAATAACGGTAAACCGAGACAACCACGTGCCTTAACAAATACTGCCGTATTTCCGGAATCAAGGGAACAAAATTTCTGATCTAACAACACATTTGGTAGCACTAACTAGCAAAATTACTAACCAATAAATAGTATCAATCTTTAGATCAATCATTGAGGCGCCTAAGTAGCTAGCAAATATTATCCCACTTACCCCACCCCCATTTTGTATATGATCCCCGATAGGAGGAGGAGGCTGCGGCAAGCCGCATCAATGCCGGTGTGCGGGGCTATCTCGTGCGTCGTCTCTTTCGCACAGAGCAAGTGCAGCGTGTGGTCCAGACCATACGTGACACCCTCATCTTTGTGCTCAATCTGCACCTGGAGACCTACGGCACCAGCCTCGACGAGGAGGAGCCCGGCAACATCCGCCTCAAGGCGCGCCTCCTACAGCAGGTTCGATTATCTCTTTACTATATTTTGGAACCTTTGTCACTCTCTCTTTCTCTCTCTTCCAGCTATGTTCGGCCAGCCGCACTCTCCACATGATATTCTTCGAGACGAGCGTCAAAAGGCGCATGGAGATAATATCGGCGGATCGCAAACGCATCCGAAACAAGCTCCTGGCCATGCATCTAAAACAGCGCTGAGAGGGTAAATCTGTGCGGACGAAAGTCTATTGCGGACGTTAAATCATTTAAATGTGTCTCTCTCCTCAGCTGTCGTTGCTTCGAAGCTTTCGCTTGCCGCCAAACTTTACGAAATGGCACGACTGAAAGCTTTTGCCTCCCCACCAAGCTACCACCACAGCAGAAAGCCATGCGCTGAATTCGCTCGGAAAGCTTGCCACCACTTGTCAAAACATTTCGCATCGAGCGGACGTCGTGTGCGTGCATAATTGTATTTAAATAATAATTTATAATTTCTGCACCCGCCTGCAACACACACTTGCATCACCACTACACCCCGCCGACCCACATGATTGAGCGTGTGGGGGCTCTCCAGTAGTAGTAATAAAATCGTTAAAAAATACACAACAGAACGCAAATCTTTCGTAACTTGAGTGAATCAAAACCAACAAATGCAACAACAACAACAAAATAGAGCACAGAGAAGAGCTAAGAGAAACAATTCTATTCTAGAAAATCGAAGGCCAAACAGAGAGGAGAGTGGACTTACATTATTTTTTGTGTGAAATAACTAAATATAATATGAACAACAAATCAAAAGAGAGAAACGAAGCAGAAGATTATTAATAAAAAAAATTTAAAATACATTTTAACACGCGACAAGTGCGTGTGTCTGTGTGTGAGTGCATGAGAGCTGTGCCTGGCCAGCGTGATTGTGTGTGTTTTGCGTCTTCGTGGGAGCTGCTCTCCGAGAGATTCTGAGTGCGTGGGTGTGTGCCGCAAAAGCTAAAGCAGCGCAGCGCAGCAGCAGTAGCAGCAGCAGCATTGTTTTCCTTTCCTAACCAAAACGCCAACGCACTAACAACCACCCCAAGGCCAAATAAACGCTAAAAGCATCATCATGTCGTACACGGAGTTGGAGTCGGGATACCAGGACTTGCGTCAATCGAGTCAATGCAACGCTGCTGAAGCAGCGGCCGCCCACTATAAGCAGCACGCTATCCCGGAGCAGCAACAGTCGCAAAAGCCTACGCAACAGCAGCAGAATTCCCAGCCATCGGCGAATGGGCAGCAGCAGCAGACGCAGCAGCATCGCGTCGGCTTTTATTTGGGTCAGGACGGAAATGTATGCGCTTTTCTTTAATTCTTAGTGATGCAAAATTACGTATATCAATTGTTTTTTTTTTTTTTTTAAATGCCTTATATCACTACGTACATACACACATCTGTACGTAGAAGTTGACCCTGAATTTTTGTGAGTTTGCAGCAGAAGCAGCAGCTTTCTCTATTTCTTTTCACGAAACAGCTGATTGCCCAATGTCAATGTCAAAAGCTTTCTCGCTCTCGGAGGGTCACTCTCTCACTTTTCTTGCATTCTTTCTCTCTCTCTCTCTCTCTCTATCTCTATCTCTATCTCTCTCTGGTTGTGCGTGGGTGCGTGGTGTGCTTGAACATAATTCATCCTTTTTCCTCGCTCATCCAACTCAACAGTTATAAAATGGGAAATAGCTTCGAGAAGTTTGCTTCGAGCGGAGGTGGAAGGAATGATTATAGAGGAGGAGCTGTCAGCAACAGCAGCCGAAGGAGCAGCCTGCGTCGTCGCGGCTGGCGAAGGCAGCGTCACTGCCCAGCAACAGAAACGTCAGAAGAAGTAACTGCAGCTACGTCAGTGCAAACAGCAGGTGCCAAGTCGGAGGGACAGAGACGACGTTGGTTGACGCATGTGAATTCAACACCGAATTTGGGTGGTGCGTTTGTGTGTGCCCTGTGTGTATTGTATTTGTGCATTTGGGTTAATTTTCTCTCTGCTTCTTTCTCCATTTCCCCAATCTCCTACCCCGTCACCAGAGACAGACGTAGACGTCAGCGATTTGCCGATGGAGCCTCGCTCCTCTTCGTTTTCTCATCCGGTGATTTACATTATTTTCTTTTCGTTGCACGATTGCCATTTTGCCCGCGACATTTTGATATCGGTGTACACACCTTCCCATTCACACAATTTGCATCGGTTTGCACAGGCTTATACATAGTACATCTACGTGGTATCTGTTGATACAGAATTTGGTAAACATTTTTAGTGGGTAATATAAAGTGAAGTTTACAATTGGCAAATGTTGATATAAAAAAGAACAAAAACAAAATGAACAAACAGCATCGTGCACAGATACACAACTTTGTACCTACATATGTATGTATGCATAAATCAAATTGACTGGACAGGTCCTGCAGCATCGGTGCAACAAGAAAATTTGTGTGTACATACAAGAAATACATGCATACATACATGTGTATGTATGTGATTTGTATACCCGATACTTAAAAAGTTTATAGGGCTGTTAGTTTTGTAGTGAATGTTGATGTGTATAACAACTAGAAGTAAACGTTTTCGATCCCCTATGTGTATACATAGTTATGTCCGTCCGTCAGTCTGTATGTCTTGATCAGCGCCTAGAACTCAAAGAGTGTAAAACCACATTTTGTTTCCATTTCCACACTCCTGTGATATCCACACTGTAAAATGCAGTAAACTTTAATTTGATCAAAAACAATGGATGTAATGTATTTTTGCCTGGGCACCGATAGACACAGTGCGAATGGGAAATCAGTACCCATCGATACAAATAAAATCGTTGGTGAAAAACTTAATTTGCAACAGCGTCTTTATCTCTTATCTGCTGTTAACTTTTTTTTATTATTTATGTACGTTTACGTTCTTTGTTTTAGGCTTGTGTTTTACTTTAAAACGCGTTTGGCTGTTTTATTTTGTTTTTTTTTTGTTTTCGCTTTCCTTCGGTAATCCCGTATTGATTCCCTTGCAGAGCATTTCTAAGCAAAAGCATTAAGAACCGATTCTAACCAGGCGTTTCCATTAGTCCCGACTTGTAGATACATATGTACAACTAGTGTTCAATACTTTTAGAATTCTTAGAGTAATACGAGACAACTTTTCAATATACAGTCTGTCAATAGTAAACCAAATTACGATCTTATCATTCCTGAAAGCGTTTTGTGTTTGCTCCAGATTTTCTTAGAATTTCGAGGGACAGCTGTTCAACCTGATACGCAATACCAGTCTCATTTTGCTTTGTTTTTTATTAAGAATTATAGTTTAGGGTTTCTTTTTGCAACGAAAAGTTCTTTCGAATAAATGTCCTGCCAAGCTGTTCAGCTCTATACCTCTTCAAAACGAAATGTTTTTTCTGAAACACCACGACTACCTTATACGTATTTGGTGTTTGCTTTTTAAAGATAATTGAAACAATTATTGAAAAATAATTATTTTACATCTAATGGCTATAATATCTGTTGCTATTATATAAAAATGCAAAATCAAATATTTAAAAAAGTTTTTTGTTTTTTTAAAGGAATTTCATGGAAATAGTCACGAGTCGATCGTTTGCCATTGGGACTACTGATCGTCCTACTGAAACAGATAGCTAATCAAATCTATTCTCACAATTCATGCTATAGTATATACATATGTACAGCTGTGTTCAAAATAATAGTAGTGCTCCTCAACATATTTTCAAAACCATTTTTTTAACACTTCCAGTCATCCAAATGAAACAAATGATACCTTTTTGAATAGATTGGAATGTAGACATTAGAAAACCGAAAAAGTTTCAGTACATTTGCGTTCCAATTTCTTGTTTTGCTTGATTTTGGACGTATACCCATGAAATCTGCTGTTCAATAAAATAGTAGTGCAAGGATAATTTAATTTAAAAAAAAAATGAAAACAGATAGATTTAATTTAAAAGAGTCACAATCCGTAAGCTCAATTTAGCTGCTATATATTATGATGAAAAACATTTTTGGAAATATCGGTTCTTTCGATTTTGTAGCGTAAAAGAAATCATTGCTCGGTGCTGAAGAGAAGACATCAGAGTTAGACCAAAAACTAAAGGTTGGAGGTATAAGGGAGTTGAAAAATAAGTTTTATGTACTCTTAATATTGTATTTGACTCAATTGAGTAAAAAAGTAAACTGAAAATCAATTTTTTATGTGAAAAACATATCTTTTTCATGGATGGTCGACAAAGGCTGAAGGCAAGACCCAACCTTCAGTACCCTCAAAAATTATGAAAAAATTTTATATCTCTTTGAAAGTGATGTGACAGTTCGTAGACAACTGATTACACATTATTTAAGTCCAAGAAGTCCTGGAAAGTTACGCGTTTGGTAATACAGCACAAAGACCCACGACTCAAGTTAGCAGAAACGCTTGTGGGCTGGCCTGAGTCACAGTCACGAAAAATACTTTTTACAGATGAGGGTAAAGTTGTATTATATGGTTAGATAGACGCCAAAAATTATGTTTGGCATTCAAAGAAATCCGATTTCCCCCCAAAATCTGGAAAAATAGCATTGGATATGCTGGGTTGAGCACTATGGGGCCCAGCTCATATGAACTTGTACTTCAACTGTACTTCCTCATTCTGGGTTTGGAGTATTTAACAAAACTGAGTATGCAGATATACTTTAATACACATAAAGTTCATATTACTATTAAAAATACCTCTCAAAAGCATCTATCAGCAAAGTTTTGATACAAAACCCTTTCAAAAGCTTGCTTGGAATTGGGTTTCATCCGAAAATATCGACGTTTTGCCATGTTCAACTCAGTCCCTGGATCCCAATCTCATCTAAAACTTATGGGGAATGTCAAATACATTGTTAAAACTGCAAATCTGTCAACAAGACTAAACTTTTGGCTAGTGGGTTAAGTATAATCGGCTGAAATCCTATTGAGGCGTTGGCAGGACCCTATTGGCCCCATTCCTGTCCGGTGTATGGCCATAATAACAACAAAATTGATTAGAAACTATATATTAAAGCTCAAGAAACATGAGGAATATGAATCATAGATTTTAATTTGAGTTTCGTTGATTTTTTCGATTTTCTAAAAAATACTACTATTTTATTGAACAGCAGATTTCATAGGTATACGTCTAAAATCAAGCAAAACAAGAAATTGGAACGCGAATGTAATGAAACTTCTTCGGTTTTCTAATGTCTACATTCCAATCTATTCAAAAAGGTATCATTTGTTTCATTTGGATGACTGGAAGTGTTAAAAAAAATGGTTTTGAAAAAATGTGAGGAGCACTACTATTATTTTGAACACAACTGTACATATGTAGTTCTGCTATAAAAAATCTGCAAGGGTATCTTAGACTTTTGGTTCCGAAGCTTGCTTTTCTTTATAGTTTTATTTGTTACTTTTTCCATTGCGTTTCGATTGTTTGCTCAATTGGCTGGCGCTTCGAGATCCAATTAACTCGTGTTATATTATGCATTAATTAATTATCTCGTTATTTGTTCAATTCGTTTGTTTGCTTTTGCCTGCTAGATTTTTTTGGTTCAGATCTGGGTCTCTGGGCTGCGCGATAGCGGCATTGTTCTTGCCTAGGGCAGATCTCAGTTGTGGTCCAACCTCTTGACAAAGCTGTTGGCGCTCGCTGCCACTTCTTCTTGCCTTTCGCGATCCCTTACCGGTTCCCGATTGTCTTATTTTTTGGTAAGCGCTTCTATTAGATTGTACCTGAGAGTTCTTTATTATCATAAGAAACGATAAATATAACGATATTAACAATTTAAATTATTGCTAATTTGATTACAAATTCTACAGCCAAATTGACCTGACAACGCATTCGACATATCCACTTCTGTAATTATGTATTTTCAAACGATTTGGATTTTGATGCAGCTCGGGAAAATGTATGCCACAAAGTAGATCCAATGATTTGTTCGGCAAAAGCCCCAAAAGCATGCCCCAAACGAAAGTCTCACACAATATTTTTGTGTCAATGTAAATGTATTTTTACATTTACTTGGCAAGGCACCATCTACCGGTAAACGAAGTCGTTGAGGAGGGGAAGTGAGAGCAAGCCGAGAGCTTCGGAAGCTCATCTCCCATCAGATAACATAAGATCAGCTCTGTTTCAGCGATCAAGCATGTTTTATTTTATCAGCTGATAGTGCAAGCAAACAGTATGTATTCAGAATCTATATTTGGAAAGATTCTTTAGCTCAGCTCCGCTTCCGGCTTCCATATTGAGCTATAGTATAGTGTAGTATAAAATTAGACTAGAATATATCGGTGATTTGAATGCAATTATGTTTTCTAAAGTTTTATACCAATCATAGACAACAAATATACTATATATAGGGGCATAGTTGCATTGATAGAGACAGAGATATATATTTTTACAAAGAAAAAGCGTATTTGCTTAGATAGATACATACTTATAGACAGATAGATAGATAGATAGATAGATACTCGTAAAAAAGATGCTGCCTAGAGATGCTGCATGATTAATAATATAACCTATTATTCCCATATAATGATCTATGGTTAATTATATACAGCTCGCGTCTGAGTTATTCTAGCGGAAACCCCATTTATGGTTACGACCCCCCTTTTCGGGAGGGCTCTGTCATGTAACTTAGAGACTGACACCTCGTGGTTTGGGGCTTAGTCATAAAAGGAAAATTAGTCTGAAAGTATAGTCTGATACTTAAACAGTATTATGGCGGTATATTAGGTTCGTGCAGATGTACATATGTAACAGCCAGCCAGGTGGAAGCGTTTCCGAACGCCTAAGGTATATACATAAATATATTCTTGGTCGTTTGATGCCTAATATTATGATACTATAGAAGATCGATCGATTCCCTTTTATAGCTAGAAAGAAGCAAACAATTTCTAGAAGCTGTAAGCTACCTGGCGTAGCGTTGAAGATATAAAGGCCGGATGTTACTTCGTTGGTGGTATAAGAGGAAGATATAAGATATATAAGAGGAGATATAAGACCGAGTGCAGATTACATTTATAGAAACGTAGTGTCTGA
Organism: Drosophila bifasciata; assembly: GCA_009664405.1. Taxonomy (NCBI): domain Eukaryota; kingdom Metazoa; phylum Arthropoda; class Insecta; order Diptera; family Drosophilidae; genus Drosophila; species Drosophila bifasciata. Next base: position 14,467,141 of record CM019041.1, read on the forward strand.
CTATCTAAGTACTGGTCTTTATTTTTATGGGCGGGGAGCATCGAAGTTATAGCTTTTACTATATGTGCTCGTAGTGTACTTGCATATACAATATAAGCGATATACATACATACATATATTCCTGATTATCTCTATATACGCATACGAATGTATGTAGACTTTACCTGAGCAATTTAGCAATTTTGTTGTGGTGGGGTTGCTGGGGAGATCTTTCTCTCTCTCTTGCATGGAGCAATTCTTATCACTTGGCACTGAAACTCTTATCGTGTTTGCTGCTCTTTGCACATTACCTGTTGCCGCTTACACCTGCTGGTCGTTTTGTTGTCCGTTGTCTTTATGTCGTTCCACCGTTTTCTTTGTTGTCGTTGATTTTCCGTTGTCGTTGTAGCTTGTACGTTGTACGTTGTCCACTGTCCGCTTCGGTTGTTGTTCATTTACTCTCTGTCGGGGCCGGACGTGTACGCTAAGTTGTAGTTAAGTCATTTTGTCAACAATGGAAACGACAACAACAGCAACAGAACAGCAAAAGCAAAAGCAACGACAACGATGATAAGGTGGGACGCACGCTTACGCTTCCAGTATGGCGAAACAATTACACAAAGAGAGCGACAGCGACAGCGTCAGCGACAACCAGCTGACGCCTCTCTGTGCGAGTATCTCCGCTGTCTTTGCTCTCTTTGCTCTGCGAGTGAGTGAGTGGGCGCAGGCCATTGGGCACACTCCGTGACCTCACCCCTCCGTACTCTCCACTCTGATCCGTTCGATACTATACGATCCGATCCGATCCGATACGATCCAATGAGATCTGCTGTACGAGTACTCACGTCAGTTGATTGCCGTACACGGAACAGTTCGCGACCCCAGTCAGGCCCACGTCGCCTGCTTTGCTTCAAATTGTGTCGGAATTCGGTTGCTTTAGCACGTACCGTGTTGTCCGTACCGTACCGTACCGTACCGTACCGCTTGAGTGGTGATCCCGATTCGTGGAAACTGTGAAATGGAATGGACCTGGCTCAAGGACTGGTGGCGCCTCAAAAAGCTGCGCTCGCGCCACCAGCGCCACAAGAAGAAACTCGAGGCAGCAGCGGCGGCGGGCGCCGCTGTGAGCACAGCCGCGGTCATGCCCGGATCAGATCCAGTAGCGGGGCGCGAGGGCGAGTTGAGTCGAGCGGATCGTCGGGCCGGTCGTCGTCACAGCATGGAGGCACTCACAGGGGAGGATTCAGGGCATGCCCAGCGACGCGGACGTGTCCGGGATCGACGGCGCCGCAACCGTTTGCTGCAGTGCCAGGGGCGGAGTCTGAGCGCCGGCGTTCACGTCAATCAGCAAGACAGCAAGGATATGGCTGACGATGACGGGGAGTACGGACCCTTCAACGTCAGCGACTACGAGGACTATGGACCGAGCCATGGCAGCGATGGGGAGAGCGACGACTTTTGCTACTGCGACATCTGTCTGAATGTAGGTCTGATACATAAGTCTCCCACAACTACCGGTTACCGCTTACCGGTTACCGGTTACCTCTTGCCAGACAAAAAGACGATAATGAATGAGTGGCTCAACAGGCAATTTGCTAATTGAAATGTAGCTCGGGTTACAGATGGAACTGGTTTATTTGGTTAAGATTTTAGTGTATTGATTGCTCCAGAGTCTAAAGTATTTCTGTCTCTACGCGAGTCCATGGAAATCATTGAGAAGAAACTTCAGTGAGAATAACGAAAAACTGTTTCTTAACCGATTCGAAAGCAAAGAAAGTAACGGTTTGAATATCAACCGATTCGATTTGCTTGTTAAAGCGGCGCATATGAGTTTGAGACAGCTTGTATATGCACACACATACTATACAATAAATCGGATAATTGATTTACTCTGATAAATAGCCACTTACAATTTTCAATTTCTAAAACCGATTTATCTTTGCGGCACATTGATGCACGTCTCGAGACGCAAAAGAAAATGCCCGAAAATTACGAAAACAACATACATGGCGTGTACAAGACAAGCCATATTAATGTATGCTCGGTTCGAGTTTCGCTTCCACGAAATTTCCACAAATACCCATTCAAAATTAACCACCACATAACATTAGATATCGGTATGATGGTGTCTTTAAGTGATAACTGATTAGTTACCTAAACGAGTTATCCATTAATCTATTCTTTTCTGGACGGCTAAACGGCTATCCAGAAACCAATACCTTTTCTACCGCTACAAAGTTTAACTTTAAAGCTAGCGACTTCAAATTTGTAATGTATGCTAAACAATTAAAAGTCTATAAAAACACATCTCCATATAAGTCTGCCCGGATATTAATTTCTTATTTATGGAAACTCTTTATTAATTTAACCAATTGACTAATAATTTGATTAGCTTTGATGTGAAAACTTATTAGAATCATAAAATCTTAATTTTTTCAAAATAATTTGATTGCTATTTTAAATACAATGTTTTTCATGATGAGTATCTTTATAAGAAGAAAGAAAGAAAGATGATTTATGAAAAAAGGTTCTTCCAGAATGTCTCTCCTACTTATCAAACTATCTCTAGATATTTATGTATATCTATCGGGATATATATATTTTTTTATTTTTTTATTTGGTATTTCATATTTTGCTATTATATAGTACTGCGGGTAGTATAACTTGAAGAGTTATGTGAGTGGGTGTGTAACGCAGAGAAGGAAACGTTGATCAGCATCAATAGCCGAGTCGATATAGGAATGTCTGTCTATCCGTAAGTCTGTCCGTCTTTACCAAATCTATTAGATTGCCGAATCTGGGTTAGATCGGATCATTATTATAGCCAGAATGATTACATTAATTTTACCCCTCTCCAGTGCTGCATTCTCTCTCTCGTGTGCGCCTTCTGGCCATGTTATTAGAGAAGTGTTTTAGATTTAAATGACAGATGTAGAAAAAAAATGTAATAAATGACACATAAATCATAAGCTCACAGAGTCGCGGCTCAGCAGCGACTCATAGCGGTCCGTCTCCTTTTTTCTATGTTTTCGTAGACATAAAATTATTATCTCAGGTTTTGCTGAAATCGGAATATCTGATTGGGTCATATGAATATATATTCTCCCTCGAATGTTTACAAATTTGAGATCGCTTTAAAGGAAAACCCGCAACACATATGTGTATATGTATATGAAAATATTCAATGTCTGTCAATATTCATGGGTAATTTCTGATAAGTCAAGCTTCCATTCAATTGGCTGATCTTCAATTTACCTTTTGTACAGTTGTATGTACTATATAGTACATTGTACCTTTATAAAATAAACTGAATTTTGAGGTTCAATAATACATATGTACAACAGATGTCTGAGTGACAAATTGGACTATACCCCAAACTATCGAACTTTTTGACCATAGAGCCCATAGGTTTTTTAGTTTTAGAGCCTTGATCATAACCAATGCCAGTCGGACTTATTTCCACATTTAAAGCCAAGTCGAAAGGGGTTTAATTCTAATGTCGACACTCGATTCGTCACAAAATTATAAAACGAAAAGTAAAATAGCAAATAAGTGGGCGAGCCAACGAGGAAAGTGGATCACTACACTCCTCGATTCGTTCGCGACGACCTCTAACCTTTATAGTTCCGTGCGCTCATCAGAGCAGGAAGGAACCAAGCATTCGCCTGCCGCACCTCCGTTCTGTTCTGTTCTGTTCTGAACTGTTTTGTTCTTTGATCCTGTTTCCTCTGCACAATGCGGCGGAAAGTGAATCTATCAAATCCAATAATTCATACCCGGGTCTATCTATGTTTGAAGGGCGACACGGACTTTGGGGATAGCAATGACGGGATGGACTCCGACACGAGCAGTTCCTCCAGCAACAGCAAGCAAGTTATGGTCGGCATCTGTGCTATGGCCAAGAAGACGCAGTCGAAGCCAATGAAGGAGATCCTCACACGGCTGGGCGAGTTCGAGTTCATCAAGCTGGTCACGTTCGAGGAGAACGTGATTTTGCGCGAGCCCGTCCAGAACTGGCCCACATGCGATTGCCTGGTATCGTTTCATTCGAAGGGATTCCCCCTGGAGAAGGCCATCGAGTACGCCCAGCTGCGCAATCCGTTTGTCCTCAATAACCTTCACATGCAGTATGACATCCAGGACAGACGTCGTGTCTATGCCATACTCGAGAAGGAGGGCATCGAGATACCACGCTATGCGGTCCTCGATCGCGACTCGCCCGATCCCAAGCGTGAGTATCATAATTATTTTAGACTAATTTTTGCAGGAAGGTCTCTGAAATATGATAGCTGTTTATGCATATTCGAGAATGTATTCCTGTTAATGCTTATGTGTGCTTTTTTTTCGTTTGTCAGATCACGAGCTGATCGAATCGGAGGACCATGTGGAGGTCAATGGGATCACCTTTAACAAGCCGTTCGTTGAGAAACCAGTCTCGGCGGAGGACCACAACATCTATATCTACTACCCGACCTCCGCGGGAGGTGGAAGTCAGCGTTTGTTTCGTAAGATCGGCAGCAGGAGCAGTGTCTACTCGCCGGAGTCGCGGGTGCGCAAGACGGGCTCGTTTATCTATGAGGACTTCATGCCCACCGATGGTATGCAACTTGATCTCTATGCTCCCATGCTCTATGGAGCTCTAGGTACTACCCGAGATCCTGACTTCCCGATCCCGAGTCCCAAATCCCGCATCCCTGTCCCCTTTGTTCCGTCGCCTATCCCGACACGTTAGCCCCGAAGGGGCTAGGTGTTAAAGTCTTTGTTTGGATAGCTTAATACCCTCTACTCCAGCTTAACAAATCGCCACCGTCAAACATATCTCATTTGACCATTGTCTTGCGTCTCCGCACTCCACACTCGCCACTCGCCACTCGCCATTCGGCGACTCCTCGCCGCACGCCGCTCTGTTCAGCTCATCATACTGGCCGCCAGTCGAACGCACTGAATCCAGCATTACCTTTACAACTTAGTGTACTTTTCAGGAACCGACGTGAAGGTCTACACCGTGGGACCGGACTACGCCCATGCGGAGGCCCGCAAGAGTCCCGCGCTCGATGGGAAGGTGGAGCGTGACAGAGAGGGCAAGGAGATCCGCTATCCGGTGATCCTCAATCACTCCGAGAAGCTCATTTCCCGCAAAGTGTGCCTGGCCTTCAAGCAGACCGTCTGCGGCTTCGATCTCCTGCGGGCCAATGGCAAGAGCTTCGTGTGTGACGTGAACGGCTTCAGTTTCGTGAAGAACTCAAACAAATACTACGATGATTGTGCCAAGATCCTGGGAAATAGGATACTCCGGGAGCTGACGCCCACGCTGCACATTCCCTGGTCTGTGCCCTTCCAACTGGATGATCCACCCATCGTCCCCACCACCTTTGGCAAGATGATGGAGCTGCGATGTGTGGTGGCCGTGATCCGGCATGGGGATCGCACGCCCAAGCAAAAGATGAAGGTCGAAGTGCGGCATCCAAGGTGAGTACAGCCTTCTTCTGCATACATGATATGATTTTTCTGATTTGTCCGCCCATTCATTGTTTAGATTCTTCAAGATTTTCGAGAAGTACGATGGCTACAAGCTGGGCCATGTGAAGCTAAAGCGGCCCAAGCAGCTGCAGGAGATCCTCGACATAGCTCGCTATTTGCTCAGCGAGATCCACACCAAAGAAGACGCGGAGATCGAGGAGAAGGAAAGCAAGCTGGAGCAGCTGAAGAACGTCCTGGAGATGTACGGCCACTTCTCGGGCATCAATCGGAAGGTGCAGATGAAGTACCAGCCCAAGGGACGACCCCGCGGCGCCAATCCCGATGAAAGTAAGTCTCTTGTAATACCCAACCCTAAACGTAGTCTTGTGTTCAACCCCCCCAAGCCAATCTTCCCGCAGAATCTCCTGCAGAACCGTCGCTGGTTCTCATCCTCAAGTGGGGTGGCGAGCTGACGCCCGCCGGACGCATCCAGGCCGAGGAGCTGGGTCGCATTTTTCGCTGCATGTATCCCGGAGGTCAGGGACGATCCGATTACTCGGGCACCCAGGGATTGGGGCTACTACGGTATTCATTTGCTTCCTGTTCTCCTTTTGTTCGCTCATTTACTCGAACATTCTCGTCCAGCTTGCACTCAACCTTTCGGCACGATCTGAAGATCTACGCCTCGGACGAGGGTCGTGTCCAGATGACGGCGGCTGCCTTTGCCAAGGGTCTGCTGGCCCTCGAGGGAGAGCTGACGCCCATTCTGGTGCAGATGGTTAAGAGCGCCAACACGAATGGGCTGCTGGACAACGATTGCGACTCCAGCAAATACCAGAATCGGTGAGTATTCCTCGGTTCTCAATATCCATCCATATGATGTTATGATGCTTTGCATCTGGATTTCTGGCAATTCGCTCTTATTTTTTCGTTTTGTTCAATAATCGATCTTATCAGTAATCGATTTCTTAGTGGTGAACACGCATCCGCAGAGAAGTAGCGTACATATAGCACTATTCCTTCTTGATACATCATCCATCACACGATCACTCATCCCTGATCCCTGTAATAATCTCCCGTCAAACTCTGGCAGATCTTTCAGATCCATTCTATAATTCTGAAGGATCCCTTTAGTCTGCTTGAATGCTTGTAATTGCTTAATTTTACTCATTTAAATATTGTATCATTAATGTATACTAATCTTGTATCCCGTACGCCAACAGGGCCAAGGGTCGCCTGCACGAGCTAATGCAAAACGATCGCGAGTTTACCAAGGAGGATCGCGAGAATATCAATCCGTGCAACAGCAAATCGATCACTCAGGCCCTGGACTTTGTGAAGAATCCGGTGGACTGCTGTCGCCATGTGCACCTGCTGATCCGCGAGCTGCTGCACATAATCAGTATTAAGAAGGACGATCCCAAGACTAAGGATGCAATACTGTACCATGGCGAGACCTGGGACCTGATGCGCTGCCGCTGGGAGAAGATCGAGAAGGACTTTAGCACAAAGTCAAATCTGTTTGACATCTCCAAGATACCGGACATCTACGACTGCATCAAATACGATCTGCAGCACAACCAGCACACGTTGCAGTACGACCAGGCCGAAGAGCTGTACATCTACGCCAAGAATCTGGCCGACATTGTAATACCGCAGGAGTACGGATTGACGCCGCAGGAGAAGCTGGCCATTGGGCAGGGTATCTGTTCGCCGCTGTTGCGCAAGATCAAGGGGGATCTGCAGCGGAACATCGATGAGGTCGAGGACGAGTTTATGAACCGGCTGAATCCACATTACAGCCACGGCGTGGCCAGTCCCCAGCGCCACGTCCGCACCCGTCTGTACTTCACCAGCGAGTCGCATGTCCACTCCCTGCTCACCGTCCTGCGGTACGGCGGCCTTCTAAACGTGGTCACCGACGAGCAGTGGCGCCGTGCCATGGACTACATCTCCATGGTGTCCGAGCTGAATTACATGTCCCAGATCGTTATCATGCTGTACGAGGATCCCACCAAGGATCCCACCTCCGAGGAGCGCTTCCACGTCGAGCTCCACTTTAGTCCGGGCGTCAACTGCTGCGTCCAGAAGAACCTGCCGCCAGGGCCCGGCTTCCGGCCCCACTCTCACGGCGATAGTTCCTGTAACGTGAGCCTGCAGTCCTCGGACGAGGCGAATCCCGCCCGAATCGAGGAGGAGAACGACAACTCCGGAGAGGAGCAGAACACCAAAAAGGCAGGGGTTAGTCCAGTATCTCTTCTGAATTCTTGCAGTGAAGAAGGGGAAGCCGCCTCTGAGCATCTGAGCATCCGCAGCCACTCATTTGGTGTCGCATTCCTGCTGCTCTGTTCATATATCCGTGTGTCCGTTAATCCGTTCATAGTGTAAAGACACACACAAATACTGAAAGTTGCTTAACAGCGCAAATGTTCACATGTTAATCTGTAATATAGACACAGCGAATGATTACTTTCATACTTATAATGATACTAATTGAATGCTTAGCATAGCATAGGCTCTTGTGGCTCTTCAAGTATGAACTCAGTAATGTTCATTGAAATCTGTAGGCAGGAACCATCCGATCACTTTGAGGATGCGATGCCCCGAAGTTTTTTTTTTTTCGTTTTCAATTGGTAATTGGTAATTGGTAATAATAAACGATTTCCCCCTTGCTCTCCCGCAGAGCTGCGAGGAGAACATCTCCGGCTCTGGCGACCACAGCAATGCATTCAATGCCGGCTTCAACCGGCTGGAGTTGCGCACAAAACATGTCAAGTCGAAGCCCATTCCCATCGGCTCGCACCACACGGTAAGCGGGCACGAGGCCATGGATCTGGCCAAGCGGCTCAACGAGGAGCTTGCCTCCCAGCAGCACCTGCTCTCCCAACACCAACAGCAGCAACAGCAGCAGCAGCAATTGCGCCCCATCAGCCCCGACATGCGGGCCGTGAGTCCGGACTGTGAGCCGCGATCCCGCAGCTTTGAGCAGCGTCCCACCTCCAGCAACTGTTGCAAGCCGACGGGTATGTATACGAGGCTCGGGGGCGGAATGGTGCTCTTGCCTGTGTGTGTGTGTGTTTGTGTGTGTGTATGTGTGTGCGTATGTGTGTGCGTATGTGTGTTTAGCGCTTGCAACCGCCTATGCCGCCGCCAGCGCGTCAATGCGGAGCCTGGGGCTCCGCACTCTTACTACTTATCCCTAAAATACTACTTAACAGGGGTTGATTTACGATTTATGCTCGTTTCCGTTTCCCGGCCTCCCCCTAACACTACTTAAGTAACACTTCATCACCGATTGGCGAGTTGCAGTTGTCACACTGATGCGGTTTCCATTTCGCTGCTTAGCTATAACCTGGAAGGGGACTGTTTCAGCGGTGGAAGAGGGCAAGGGGTTACTAGCAGGAAACTAGACTCATTGGGGGGTAACATAAACAGCAGGAGGAGCAAATCATTCAGTTTGCCAGTGAATAATGCAACCTTAGACATTGAAGAGTATTGATCCAACATTGCTACATCTGTAAATCGGTCAAAGCTATCGCTTAAGTCACATATCAAGCTACTTCAATTTCATTCCCGGCATATACATACATACATACATATATATGTATGCTTTCATCACTCCACACTGCCCATCAATTGATCAATCCATCTATCTATACATCCATCCATCCATCCATCTCATGCATTTACATTTTTATAGTTATGTTTCTTTTGGGGTGCGAGTTTAGTTTCCAAAATCTTTTATTGTCCGAACAACCTTTGATGTTTAAGCGAAATATAAGTAAGGGTTTTAGTTCTTAGGGATTTCCAACTGATCTTCCAACCAGGTTATACCATCTTCGGCTGTACCGAAGCTGCGCTTCGCTTTTCACTTACGTTAACATTTTTTTTCCATGTTTTTTTTTTGTTTTTGTTTTTGGTGTTCTAATTTTGGTTGAAGCATGCAGTTCTGTTACCTTTTGATTTAATGCCTGCGTTCCATGATTTCCTTTCCCCACTGCCAGCTAATGCCGAAAGGGAACTAAACCAACATCCCCCCCCCCCCCAACCCCACCAAACTTAAGTGCAAGAGAAAAATCCCAAATTCCCAGAACCCTTCCAATTTGTATTAAGAATATTTATTTGATTACGCTATTTGTTGCCTCTCCGCCCTATTGTATATGTATGTACCTTCTCCTGTATCTGTAACTGTAACTGTATCAGTATTGAATTGAATCCCGTTTTTACAAGTATCTTTAGATAATATGGCGCTATCTCTCTTTCGAATGGTAAACGAAAAATGTTTAGTTTCATAATTTCTCAACATGTATTTTTGCATATGATATGTAGAGAAGAAGGAAAGTTTCGGTGGAAGTTTCATGCCTTTTTTTTTAAATTAGCCTCCTCCTCCTACAAGCTGTGCCCAACATTTTTGGTTTTCAATTTTTCTGTTTCAACGGTTGTATCGATGATATACATACTTACTATTGTGGGACGATCGATGAGATAACATATGAGAAACCATCACACATCCACGCTCACATCTCGTCCTCAATATCCCGCTCTCGATCTCAATCTCAATCTCAATATCACTTTCAAACTCAATATCAATCTCACTCTGTCTCGCTCTCAATCTCAATCTCGCTCTCACTATCTCTCTCTCTCGTTCGTTCTCTACTTTCCACACGAGAAAAACGGAAAATCTATAAGCATCTGGCCGCGGAATCCCGTGTACTTGGCAATGCTGGTCACACTGTCTCAGGCACACAGCCACTCTGGTCACTCTGGCGCGGCCTTGTCCATGTCCTCACCACAACCACAATCAGGCCCCGCAGGCAGCTGGGACCCGGGAAATGCTTCTTTCCGGAAGCTTTTGTCGGGCTCCAGCAGCAGAGCGGTCACACTTTTTATTATCCCTCTCCTGCTCTCTATCTCTGTACCCCTCTGTATCTTTCTTTGTGTACATAACACCTATTCTGTTCTCTGTTTTTTTTGGTTATTTGTCTGTCTCTCTCTCTATCTCTCTCACTGTCTCTCTCTCTGTACCAACCCTGTGTCTCTCTCTGTCTGTCTTGGTCTTCGTGCATGAAAAGCGAACAGTTGAAAGGAAGAAAAAGAAGAAGAGAAAACTTTGCCAACTTTTGTAAAGTTATTGTCTGTGTCTGTTCGTTGCTCGTTGTTGTTGTTTGCAGAACCCACCCATATAACCCATAACCCATAACCCCTAACCCGTACGTACCGCCAAAGCCAGCCAACAGACCCAGAACGATCCAAATCCTAACACACACACACACACAAAAAGAAATACCGAATCACCGAATTACCGAAACACCCACAAACTCGTACACAAAGACCTAACAGGACTTGCCTCAAGACTAACATAGAAAAAACACACACACACACACTCAAGCTTACATACATATATCCTAATCCGCCTGTTACCGCAAGAAAGCTGCCGTAAGCTACCTGCTGCCGCCCGCTTGAAGCTGCTGCAGACAAAGCTTGCAAGCTTAGAGCTTTTCAAATGTTCTTGCAAGAAGGTGGTTTATTCCATGATCGATCATTGATGTAAGAACTGTGGAGAATTCCAGATACGTCCGTTTATATGGCTCATAGTTTGAAACAAAAATACAAATGTTGAACATTCTGCAAGGATCTACATTTAGCAATCAGTGAGGCAGACTAAGATGGGATCAAAAGGGTCTCTAAACAGAGGCAGAAATTTATACTCTACAATTCAATAGGATATTTTAAAAAGTTACAGCACATTAATAAAGTTTCAACCACTGATTACAAATTTGAGGAGACTTAAGGACGAACATGTTTCATATGTAGATGTATGTAGATCAGGTGTAGGTGCAATTATAAGGATACTTATTAAATTCTTTCAAGAGCATTTTCCATTCGGCTAGCCGAACTTTTTTTTGAATTTGTTTTCGAATTGTTTTTCTTGCCTGTTATGAACCCTTCATTAAGCATATTCTCTATTCGTTCTCCAACTTGTTGAGTATCTCCGCTAATGACTTTTCTATTTGTACACCCTAAACAATACTCCGATACACCGACACACACCCACTCCGACACGTGACTGACTCTTGACCGACGGAACCCAATCATCTGTACTAACCCTTCATTATCCACCAACTCGCTGTGCCCCCTCCCGACCGAATTGTCACAGCTCCTTCCTCAAGCTTTGGGGAGATAGATAATGCCCGGGTTGGCGCCGTGGAAGGGGCTCCCAAGGGGGGCAATCGCACGGCCTTCCAGATCCGCGTCACGGACAGTCTGTCCTTCTTTAAGATTGACTCCTCAACGAACGAGCTGCCCCTGTCTGATATTGATTTCTCCCTGAACCCGGGCACGCCCCAGTGCGGCCCGTCCCCCCACAAGCGGCTCCACGTGCTGACCATGCGCCGCATGGAGAGCTGCGATGAGCCGGATGACCTGAAGGCGGGTCGTGAGGTGCCCCAGCACCTGCAGCACCTGCCCCAGATTTCGCCCATGGCCACCAACGAGCGTCCGCTCAGCTGCAACTGCACCAGCTCGTCGGCCCTGGCGCTCCATGCCCAGGCCCACTCGCATTCGAAGAGCCTGATGGATCTGGGCCAGACTCTGAGCAGCTCCGAGGCACACAGCTCGGCAACGGGCACCGAGCGAGCAGATGCCATCGAAGTCGGTGGCAGTAGCTTCGACGATGACTTTCAGCTCTCGAGCTCGGCTCCAGCTTGCCTGATGACCGTCCCATACGGGCGGCGACCTTCTGGAACAGAAACTCTCTCGCCCATGAGCCATGCCACCACCTCGCCCACCGCCTCCACCCTGAGGCTGTGCAAGGACATGGAGACGACCCATTCAAAGGCATCAGTTGCCAATAGTTCTGCCTCCAGTTCTGGGCACCGCAAGGCCACCAGTCACTCGTGTGGCCAGCTCTCGGTAATGCCCAGCTCGGCGTTAGTGCTCCAGGAGAATCCCTTTCGTGTTATGGCCTGCCCGGTGACAGCCCCGCCTGGCGGGTGTTTTGTGACCTGCTTCGAGCCCATAGCCGAGAATGTCGCACAAAATCTGAATCCCAGCCCCACACCCACAACCACACCAGATCCCGAAGCCACAACCACAAATCAAACCAATATTGTAATCAGTGAAGTGCAGAAAGAGCAACAGCAACAGTCACATCCACAGCCACTGGTGGTCTATAACCTTCCCACTTTGTTGGTTACTGCCACAGCAAGCCGAACAGAACTCATACCAATCACTATACCGACAATTACACCAACACTAGCTACAACAACAACAACAACAACAACTAGAACAACAATATCAACTTTGCTCAATAATAATACAGCAGAAATGTCTTCTAATCAAACATTTACTAACCAATTCAAATCGATCGATCCTTCCTCCTCTGACGCACACCAACATGAACACCAACAACAACATCAACACCAACATGAACACGAAACAACACCAATACCAATTTCAACAACAATTCTAACAACATCAATACAAACAACAATTTCAACAACAATTACACCAATCACCAATCAATCAATCATACAACATAATGACACCAACACCAATACCAATACCAACAACACCACCGATACAAACACAACAACTACCACGACCACCCCGTCTTGTTGTACCAATACCATCGCCACAGATAGCACAGTTTCGGTGTCAGTATCGGCCTCGGCCTCATCGGCCAACTCTTCAACATCATCGCGTCGCCAAAGACACAGTATTGCCGGCCAGATGTCCTATATGAAAATGTTGGGTTTCGGTGGTTTTAGCAAAAAGATGGCCACCAGCGCAAATAGCCTTTTCAGCACGGCAGTGATAAGCGGCAGCTCATCTGCCCCCAATCTGCGGGACATGATACCGGTCTCGTCTTCCGGTGAGTACCACACACATAGTCGTAAGCAAAATAGTATCGTCGAGTTAGATTGGAACTTGTGGGGGCAAGATTAGGTGCATCAGTAATGGAATATTGTAAACAAAGGAGTATAGATCACAGCCATTAAGCGACTTGCAATTTGTATAATCAGCTACTAAAGGGGGTATATATGTAGTAACATTGGGTTCCAATAGACAACAATTTATAGGCACTCCATCTGTAGGGAATCTAAAACAGCTATGACTAGATTATAGACGCTTCAAATTAAAAACCTATCATACATCACATGAATGCAGTTCTTTGGTTGTGTATAACGCAACCCATTGAGGAGGTCAAACTTTCTTGTATTTCAACGTATTTCAACCGTAAATGCAGGTTGTCCTTAACTATAAAGGAAACCAAAGTTTTTGGTTAAACTTCTTAGCGGAAAATATACTACATACGTATTGGCCAAAAACCTCTAAAACATCGTTTCGATTCGAGATCCTCTATCTCCCCCACCCTTACGAGTGCTCTAGTTGGATATCTTTCGTTTCGGATATTCCTTTTTTTCCTTTTTATTTCCGCAAGAATCCTTCGCTGCGGCGCACTCTAACTTCATTTTAAGTTTTTATTTAATTTTTATAATTTTTTTTGCGGGGAGGAATCCTTGAATCATCCTTGATTGAATGATATTTTATTGATATCTTTTCCCATCCGACCTCCAACTGGGGACCGTACAGGATTTGGCGATGTACCACCAATACGACCCCTGGAAACGCTCCACAATGCTCTATCGCTGCGCAAGTTGGACTCTTTCCTCCAGGACATGATTCTGGCGCAGATATTCAAGACACCAACGGGCTCTCCGCCGCGCGCCTGTGACCACGGCTCCATGCCGGCTGTCTCTTCAATGGCACTCGCTGCGCATTTGGATTTCATACCTTCTACCAGTTCAGCCATCATCGACGCTGGGCACACTCCGGAAGGGCCTCAGTCGACCTTCAGTGTGAACTTTGGGAACGTTGGACTATTGAGTAGCTCAAGCTCGACCACCGGGCCCGCAGAACCAATCCACAACGCCAAGCTCCGCTCGGATGGGGACACCTCTTCAATGAGACGCACTCCACAGATGTGTGTCGAACCTTCAGTCACTTCAATCTTATCCAGCGCTGGGGACCCTCCGAGCACCTCGACGGATGTGACGATGAAAGAGAGTGAGTTGTCGCTCAGTGCGAACCTTGAAGGATCGAGTAGCCAATCGAGCTCGACCCTCGTGTCCGCGGAATCTTCAGTCAGTTCAGGCATCGCCGGCGCTGAGGAATTGCCGAGCAGCTCGACGGGTCTGGCAATGGAAGAGTGTCAATCGGCCCTCAGTGTGAACGTTGAAGGAACGTCGAGTTGCACATCGAGCTCGATCTTCGGGCCCGAGGAACCATTCCAGGGCCCCAGGCTTTTCCCCTCGTTGTTTATAGACCAGAGCACAGACGAGGATGCGGAGGAACGGAGGCAACGTCGAACGTTTTTGGCCGCCAAAAGAGAACGTAAGTCAAAATACAAAGGATACTGAAGAGATCCCGTTAACTATATACTATATGTATACAAAATTACCCCACTCGGCTTTTGGTTTGATCTATTTATTTTTTTCGATCAACTGTCTAAATTCTAAAGTATTATCTGAAGCACACACTCGTTTGGTTGAATTAAATTTTAAAATTATATCGTTTACAAAATAGATGTTTTTTTTTTTTGAATTATCATTATTTGTTTGCTGAACAATGATAAAATGAGGCGGTCATGTGACCGCAGAGAAATGTGCTCGTTTTTTTTATTTTTTGCTCAAGAGAGAGCGCAAACATTTTTTTATAGCTTCACTACGGCAAATAGTACTTTTCAAAATATCTTTTTGAGGGGAATGAGGATGTACAAGTGCATCTATGATAATGTCAAATAAATCTCTTATTTGCCTGGAAACCGAGCTATCCTCATCAAAAATGAATCGATCTCGCTCTCTATGGGGTTTTGGAATACCAAAGAATGACATGAGAACTAGGCAATTGATAATTCAAAATTGTAATCCCCAAGCCCAAATGTGTCGGTTAGTTTTATTTGATTTCACTTTTAATTTATATTGATTTATTTATGTGTTCTTATTGTTCTTAATATTTTCAGTGGATTGAATTGAGCCAAGCATTTAGAATAAATGCAGCTAACATTTTGTTTACCTCTATTACTATACATATATATATTACTAAATTGTGCTATGTCTGATTAACACAAATTATAGATATTATAGATACATATATGCACAAGCACACACATCTACACGGATAGATATATTTTGATGTCATTTCTGTTTTAATTTCAATTAGCTTTAAGTCTTTTGGTCATCACTGGAATAAAAATGGCATGAAGTGAAAAACTTTAGATTGTAAATCCATCATGCATTGAATCGAACACTCGTTCTCTCACTCGCTCTTTGCTCACTCTTCTTTTCCTGACATTTATTCTTTGTTCCCATTGTCTCTTATTGTACCTTCTCCATTTTCGTTTCTTTACACGAGTACACGTTCACATTCGAGTACTCGTTTGTTTTATATACTCGCTTGTTTTTCTACTCGCACTTTTATCACACTACCCTTTCTCACTCGTCACTCATTCTGCACTCGTTTATTCTTTCTTTTCTAGCTCTTTTGTTTTTAATTTCCACCTCGTTCACTTTTCAATCGCTCACTCGATTCAGCATTCGATTTGCCCATTCATAACTCGATTTTGTATCATCTCTATCCATATCGCTTCCGCTTACTAACGGTTCAACCCAAAACTCTAACGATTCGCTCAACCCACAAAAGAAATCTGGAAGCAGCAGCAGGAGAGCCTCCAGGCAGCCATGGCGGATGAGGAACCGGCATCCGAGCTTGAGCTGAAGCAGCTGTTATTGTGAGAACGAGTTTGCTCTCCGTCTCTCCCCCACTAATAGAGTCTTCCCATTTTATAGCGATCACTTTTCCACTCCCATTCCGGACTATGAGGACCTTACGGGACCCACGCCTGACATCTTCCTGAACCTAAGTGGACTGGAGCACTGCCTCACAGAAGCCGAAGCTCCTCTATGTGGTCCGATGATATTGCCCGGAGAAGGTCCGGCATTCTTCGGCTTCCAGGAAAACGAGCCCCTCCTGACCTGCCTCACCCCCTTGAGCTTCGGCATAGACCTGGACCTGAGCATGGTTGCAAACAGGGGCTCCATGACGCTCTCTATGGATGTGAGTAAGATATCCCTATCCCTATTGCTATCTTCTAATTGTGTTTCTATCCGCCGCAGGGCTTCGAGGATGACGAGGATGCCACCCTTTCGACAGCCACGACTCCATCGATCCCAGCAGATGCAGAGCCCAAACTGGCGATTTGCCACTGCTGCCCCAGCCACGACGTGGCTCCGCCCGAAGTGGCCAGCGATGATCCACGCTTCGGTTTCTCCCTGCCCGTCCACGTCCAGCAGCCGTCACCGGAGCACACTCGTCCCACCGTACGCCGGTCCCACGATTCAGTCTCGCCGCGCATCCAGAAGCAGATCACCGTCTTCGAGGGCACAGAGCAGCCGGACAATGACGGTGCGGCACTGCACGCCTCCATAAATCTGCCGGCTGCCGCTCAGCAGCTGCGCCAGGATGCCCGGCTGCGCAAGTTTGAGAACCTCACACAGTCCACATCCAACTCGAACTTCCCCTTCGAGAGTAACACCCTGAAGCGCGTGCCCATGCAGGCCACGGGCGACTATGAGAACGTGTCCCACACTCAGAGTTGCATCAACCTAAAGAGCACCAGTGGCTCACCCCAGCACCAGAAAGGAACCGGAGAAGGAGCAGGTGAAGGAGCAGTGGGAGGAGCTGGAGCAGGAGCAGGAGCAGGAGGAGGAACAAACCGGGATCGGCTACGGGGAGGCGCAACAGGGCACTTTGGGCGACTGCCCAATGCTCTGTCCGCTTGCCGCTCAGCCTCGGCGTCCCCCTCGCCATCACCCTCACCATCTCCTCGTCCGGGGGCGTTGATCGTAAAGGAGCGATTTATAGAACCGCCCAAGCGGGGCATTGTCCGGGGCTATCACCCCAAGACTCAGTCCATGGACGCGGACTTTCTGTTCAACGAGTTCCTGCTGCTGCCGGCCAACGCTCCAGCCAATCTTTCGTTCGATTGCAGCGACACCGATCTCGATACCGATACCGATGGCGCTGCTGGTACCGATATTGGGGCCGATGTAGGAGGCGATGCAGGAGGCAATGCAGGAAGCGATGCAAAAGGCAACACAGGAAGCGATGTCAATCGAAATGTTCGAATCGACGACGAGAAACCCTCGACATCGCGTGGAAGGAAGCCATAGGTCTTAAACTCTCAGCACTCGCATTCGCACTCGCAGCCCCACTAAACTTTAAGCTAAATATTTTTTTGTCGCGTTATCGAAAACGTTATCGAACTCTTCATCATAATAATCTTAAATGTAATTGTTGTTGTTGTTGGGCCAAGCAAATAAAACTAAGCGGCAAATGTCTATTCTCTGTCCACAATTAAAATTTGTTTGCCTTGCGGAAGATATAAAAAGTTTCCATAGCGATCAAAGGAGCCCTCTGGTGTTAGCGAGGATAGCTTCTGGATCGAACCTATCTATGCCCTTGCAGTTGCTCCTTGGCTGGGATCTGGGTATTCCGGCACACTATTGTACATATGTCAGCATCCCCAGTTGTCCTTGAACCAGGAGTTGTTCTATGCCCTTACTTGCGAAAATTTCCACCGGTAATTCCCTGAACATTGCAGCCCACGATCTACCGTAGACATGTGCATTATTTATTTTTTTCTTTTTAACAGAATTTTCTAAATGCTCCAATGCTTTGTGCAGAAACTCATTGCCTTCATCATATTTACGCTTTTTGGGTTTTATCTGAAAATAAAACATATTTTCATGAGATATGTATGAGATGAGAGCAGGAATGGGAAGATAATGCATCGCACATGGTACATCAGCAATCCCAATTCATCGGGATCATTTAATTCCAGCTACAAGAAGACGTTCAGCTATAATTGTATACCAATAGTAAATGCAAACGACGAGTTCATGTCTCGGGGAGTCGGAGCTATTAGAAGGGCATCTGATTCAGGGGTGTTCGGTTAGGTAGGTAGGTATCCTGAGGACTTTATAATTTCCATAACCAAAAATTACACCAATAACATCGCATGAATTCCCATATGTGCTGGTAGAGAGGACTACTTAGGAATGCCTTTCAAAGATGTTCGTAATAAATCTTGCGAATATTTGAGTACAAGAGAAGGACTCTTTTGGTACTTACCATCCCTGTTTCCGATCCTATAAGCGAAACGTTGTCGAAACTATTGAAACCATCAACATATGGTTCTTGGTCGTGCAGAAAACTAAACGAATCGAAATACCAAAGGGTTGGCTTATAAATATCGTCAAAGCCAGCCCCTGACTTTTCGCTCTTCTTTATTTTGTTCAGCCTGTACGATGCTCGCAGTGAGTTGACATTTTTTCTCATCATTTCTAAAGTGGCGCTATCATTATATTCTTTGTATTCATTCATCAGCTTTATCCAGGATTTGTTGCGCAAATTCTTATTTTTTTATAGTCATCGCTTTTGTTTTGCCATAATGATGGCTCGTTTTCGAGGCATTTAATAAACTGCTGTAAACATGATTTGTTCATTGTTGCATGTAACTCTCTTTTTTCACTGATGTTCGTGCGAGCACTGGGTAGTATCCGCTATATGTGCCCATCCACAGTCGAACATGCTCGGCGACTTTGTAGGGTTTGAAGAAGCTTTGACTGTGGATGAGCGAGTTCGAAACCAATTTTTGTTGTCGAAGTTGTTCGACGGAATAGAAATGCTTCTATGTTGCATGTGTTCGAACGAATGTGTTCGATAAGGTGCGAACCATTCATGGGTGAACATGCTCGGCCAACTTGTTCGACTGTGGATGGGCGTGCTAATTAAATATGTTTGGTGTGAATTTGTTAAAAAATATATATATTTTTTATATTCATTATTTTTTCATTCACTGGTTTACAGAGTTTTCCTTAGTGCCGAAAATTATTATCTCACTGCTCTTACGGACTGGTGGCCAAGGGCCCATTTCTTAAGAGATTGGCTCAAGAGAGTCGGAAAATAGGCAGATGAGATTCTGGTCTCAATTGTGAAATTCGATTAAACAGATTGCTCTGCAATTTCGGGCACTCTGAGTATCAACCGGCCAACGGCGCAATTGGAACTTAATGGATCGTGTGAAATTAAACTTAATTATGACCCCTTATTGGAGTGGGGAAGTTCATTAGGAATTGTGAGCCAAATGGAAAAACTGTGTAAGAAGTTCCCAGCTAGAAAAAATCGGGTAAGGAGGCTTGGGTAGTGGGCTGGATAGCTTGCTCGAAAGCAATTTTGGTTTTCACATTTGTTGGACGGAAATAGAAATAGAATAGAATAGAAATGACTGGGCACCTCAAGGTTATCTTACCTCAAAAAGCTTGTGAATTTCTGAAAGAAGACTTTGGGCGTCTTCATAGATAAAATTATTATCGTATCATAGACCCAACCAGCTTTTATGCAACTTTAGTTAAAGCATTTTACATAATGGTATACAAATGTTTTCAACCCATTAATTTGGGTGGATGAGCGCGCTGTAGATGCTGAGTAAAAACGTTTGAAATAAAAAAAAAAATGTATTGCACTTTCGGACTATGGGGACTACTCAAAAGTAATGCAGAATATTACATTGAAAATGTATGTATGTGTTCTTATAGTTGAGACATCATTAGAGACTCTCCCACGATACTCTGAATATTTTGTTGTTTTTATACCCGTACTCGAAGAGTTAAGGGGTATATTTTATGGATGTTTGGGATGTGTGTAACGCAGAGAAGGAAACGTGTTCGACCCCATAAAGTATATATATTATCAATGCATCAATACCCGAGTCTATGTAGCCGTGTCTGTCAGTGTTTTAGACTGATGTGTTATCTCACTGTTACAAGTGTATTAAAAATTTTGACCCGCCACCTTCCGTCACCACAAAAGACGAAAATCGGTGGCATCTACAATTTTGGAGATAACAAAAACGAAAAATTAAGAATCATCGAAAAAGCAGAATCATTGGATCATTAGTATAGCTTCAATGAAGAAATCCATTTGAAGAAACATCGTTCCCTCTCGCTCTCGCTCTCTCTCACACTCCACCGCGTCTGCGTTGCCCTTTCGTCCAGATAAGCGCATGGATCTGAAAGCTAGAGCAATCAAACTTTCTATCCAAACTCCTGTGATATCACTTTAGTACAAGTGTATTTCAAAATTGAGCCCCGCCCTTTCCGCCCGCACAAAAGACGAAATTAATAAGATAATAGAAAACGGGAAATGCAAAATCATAGAGAATAACCATATCAACCAGATTCTGAATTCGGTTCAAATCGGATCATTATTATAGTCACAATGATGAAATAACATTCAGCTGCTAACTGCCTCCCCTTAAGCTAGGCAGCCGCTTATGATTCACTCTCTCGCTCACACACTCTGCCTCGTGCAGTGTACGGGGAGAACGACTGAGTACGGGAATAAAAGTTGTGTCGCGCCCACTGCGACTCACAATGTTCCATCTCGTTTTTTATTCAATATTTGTAGCTATGGCCCATGGCACGGGAGGCTTAATTGAAACTGACTCTCTGCCATCATTTGATGGCCTGTATTTATACAAGCTGGCCATTCTTCGCTGGCCAGCGGATGGGTGCAACTCCTGCAGACAGCCTTTGGGATTTTCATTCTCATTGTATGAAGGATCTATTCATGTCTGGCCAGGCGTACAATAACCTGATAAAAAATGTGGCCAGATTGCAGCTTAAGATCTAATGTCGTTGGGGTTCTGAATGGGAGGCGGGAGTACGCTGAATGGTCCTGCTTTCTTTCGTATATAAATCAATTACCACCGCGAGATGTGAATGAGTCGGATTAACTGTATGGTCTTACCCCTTCAGTCCATTGATCCTTCATCCAATGAAGTGCACACCTACATACATAATACACCAGTATGATTTTTATCCAAACTCTAGCAATCTGTGTAAACTTGCCAAATTGAAGTAATTGAAGTAACAAATAAATTACTTCAAATACTTCAAGTTGCAAATAGCAAAAGAAACACACAATGTGGATCAAGGTGATGACGATGAGCAAGAGGGAAATTGAGATCGAAATTGAGCCAACAGATAAGGTAGAGTTGATCAAGGAGCGTGTGGAGGAGAAAGAGGGCATTCCGCCACAGCAACAGCGTCTGATCTTTTCCGGCAAACACATGCACGATGACAAGACTGTGGCTGACTACAAAGTTGAAGCTGGTTCGGTGCTGCACTTGGTGCTGGCTCTGCGCGGAGGCCATGCCTAGGCCTCGGATGTTCCTGAAAATCTGTTTATTTGGTTAAGAACTGTTACCAACTCGCCGTTACCGCCGCGAAGCCAGTTTACATATATATTTTTGTACAAGCTACTCGAATAAATTTAAGTCACCAAATCTGTATCTTAATAACAAAAACAAATAGATTATAATGATAGTGATGAATGATGATACGGATGATAGATAATGCTGAATCTAATGAGGATGATGATGGGGATGATGTTGGGGGTCATATAAGGACTGACGGCCGCTGACAGTCGTTGGGTCCGTTAACAATTTCTTACGTCTTGATTTATAAATTCTCTCGCTCAAACTCCCTCTCCTTCCTCCTCCTCTTCCAATTCGTTCCTATATTTCTTGCTATTTGTTATAGCTCTTTTGCTTTTCTTCATTATTCTCTTACTTCCATACCGCACCACAAATATCGATGCAATGACTGATTAATTCAGCATTACAACTTCAACTTGGCACATAATGATTTCTGTTTTGGTTGTTTCCGAACTTCCAAAAAATAAAGTCCGATGTAAAGTTTTCGATTCTGTGTGTACCAGACTCTTAAACACTGCCCAAAATTCCACAACAATTTCCTGGCAAGTTCCCATGGCGCCAGCGGCTTTTGGAATTTTGGAATAAATTTTCTAAAACTACGAGTGTTTCTTTTTTCGTTGGCTGCGCATTCGATTAGCCGAGGCATTTGAATAAATTGGCAAAAGCAAAAAAGCGAAATAAGGGTCACACTCTCGCCTCTTTAGAACTTTCCCCGGCGGCGAAACTTGTGCGGTTATGGCCAGCCAGCCGCACCTGCACCCGCATCAGCAGCCGCAGCCGCAGCCGACGTCGACGCCGACGCCGATGTTGCCACCGCTCCCACCTGCTGCTCCCGCATCCAACTAAATGCCAAACAGCGCACAGCTAATGGCTGGCTGCCTATGTAAAACACCCACGGTCAAAATAATAGGTATGCGTACAAGGCCATTCCTCTAATTTAAGCAAATAGTGTTCTTTTAAGAAGCACTACATTTACATACTACATACATAAGTACATATACTTTACTGCAAACAAAGTACACTATTTCGAATTAATATTTCAGGAAAAATTCGAAAAATTAACACTCTATGCATGGCTTGTAATTGCTTAATCATTATGGCACACCCTCTGACTATCCCTATAACTGGTGCTATGGTAAATTTTTGGGAAGTGGTTTTCGCGGCGTTTAATTCAAACTCACATTTCAGCGAAAATAGGGGGGCAATATATTGAGGCGAATTTCCGTTCATGTTTTGCATTGATGTCTCTTTCAAATGGTTATCATTTTACGTAAATATGATTTTTTTTTTTTTTTTTTTAAATTAATTTAAAACCTTTTTCGCACGGGACAAACATTCCTATGTTAACAAAAGTTAAAAATATGCCGCTATGGAGTACCTATTGATATCACCACAAGTGTATGTAATTAATGCGCGTGTGAGTGATGGTCACACTTTTGCTCTTGTTACAGTTCGAACAGTCCTCTCTCTCTCTCTCTCTCAGCCTATTTTACATACTTCACCTACTTCTTAAGCTGCGGCGCGCGTGCAAAATTAGCAAACAAAATAAACTGTATTATTTTATTGTGGCTTTCTGTGTGTGTTTCTTTTCACCATTTAGCATTGCTGGGATGCTCACACGGAAGCTCCTGATGCCCCTTCAGATATATTTGGGTACATGTGTATGTACAATACATCTGCACTTGTGTATGTACATACATACATATATCGATCATTTGACAGCTATAAAATGTAGTCATCTGATTTGTAAGTATCCAATACCGTAAAAATGAGGGAACGAGTTCTGGAATTTCTTTAAATATTGTAGCTTACACTTTTCGGCACTAAGATATCATCGAAAACTTAATTATCTTTGTTCTCAGATACATTTGAAGTTCCCTCAAAATATGAGATGCCTGTTCCACAATTTCCCCTACGAGTACTCCATGTAGACATCAGAATCTTGCTCCGCAGATCTCGCAATCATCTAGCATTCAACGCGTTGCGGGCCATTACTCAGGCGAACAGGGGGGAGAGAGAGATGGAGAAAGAGAATGAGCGCGAGCAACAAGCGCTGCAGTCGCATTTGTCTTTTCCACTTCCACTCCCATTCCCTCTTACACCTACATATGTACATATGTATGTACACCTACACCATTGCACAGTTTGTGGAACCCCATGGCCATCAGTGGGTGCTGTGCGTTGTGGAACGTGTCTGGCATACGCAATTTAGAATTTGCAATGGCAATCGAATGTGGATCGAGGCTGACAAGTGAAAACGGTTGCCCCTGGCTTGCGTGGAGAGGGGCGGCCAGAGAGACGCATTCTGGCGGTCTCGTCGGTCATTGGCAGCTAATCGGGTGTCTTGGCCGGCACTTTCACTTGCCCGGCGGCATACACATTAGCATGGCATCATCATCATAATCATTGCTAGCATTGCTAACATCATCAGGCATCTGTCCACTTGCTGATGTCTGGCCGATTGTTGTGATTTCGAGTTGAGTAATCCCAAGTGTAAATCAGCGATGACCCAACTCGAACTGTAACCAGGTTGTTGTTCAACACACAATTTCCACCCTAATTCGGCCCGATCGATCCAAATCAATCCGTCCTTTTTAATATTGATATGATATTGTCAAACATCTAAACTAACAATACCTACATATAGTATACCGGAGAGCAACTGCATGCAGGAGAGGTCTATCTGCCCCGTCCTTAAGGAACATACTGATACGATACTGAATTTTTCGTTTTTTTGCTGGTTACTCTAGCTCTTATAGTCAAACAAGACGGACGAACGGACAGACATGGCTGTATCGACTCGGTTATTGATCCTGATCAAGAATATATATACTTTATGGGGTCGGAAACGTGTCCTTCTCTGCGTTACGCACATCCACTTTTGCTGGATGTATGGGAAATTGTTGTGGGAAGTGTTTGAGGGTCTGCTACTCGATGGTGAATAGATGAAGTATCTTTGCCTCCCAGATAATAGTACCTATAAAACACGCAGCTTCGAAAACTTTACATCGGACTTTATGTTGTTGAAGTTCGGAAATAACCAAAAAGAATTCATTAGGTGTCAAGTTGGGGTCGTAATGCTGAATTAATCAGTCATTAAATCGATACTTTTGGTGCTGAGTGGGAGTAGGAGGAGGATTTCTTAATTCTAACAAATTGTTGTATGTCACGAAGGATTAATCGTCCTAAGATGCTCTTATGTAATCGTTGTCGAATGACCAGCTTCTTGGAAAATAAACAGACGGGTATTTGCAGACAACTTTTATGGAATATCCATGCTGTAGACTTCCTGTTCCTACCTTGAGGAGAGTGAAGACAGTCTGAATGGTGATTAAAACATTTTATATATCAATGTTTTCATTTAAATGATACACAGTATATAGTAAATAGCTGAAACTCAATCTGAATTTAATGACAAATATTTGGATGTTGGCCTTGTCTGAGTCTGACTATATTTATTGCGAGTATTTTGCCAAGTGTACGGGTATTAGTTCCTTATTGGACTGGCGCACTGGCACTGGAATGAAGTGTCTATATGTAGGTACTTGGCTAAGGTACACTTAGGTACGCGGAGGTTTTTGAGTTGCGCTGAAATTAGATATTAGAAGAGCGATGGTTAGAATGGTGAGAATCTGTGTGTAGCTTCTCTGCAGAACTTTTTACTTACACTGTAATAAACTAGAGGAGAGCGGCACAGCGGACAACGACTTATCCTGGTGTATGGGCAGGCTCCGCGTAGGCAGCTCCTGCAAAACGAATGCTGGCAGGACGTGGTCACCTTATTACGCATCCGGCTTAAGCAAATGGAACAATTTTCCTTCTTTTTCGGCATTTTATCAGAAAAAGTTATACTTAGATTTCTAAGAGAATGATTAAAACTGATTGAAGTATTCGAAGTTTATTCAAAAGTTAAACTGATGACGAAAATGGAAGCATGCCCGAATACGAATCAATTTCCTTCAAACCAAACAATAGTGTACCCAAATACCTGAACAACCATAATAGTATAAGCATGTTCCATGATGTGAACTTATTCAGTACTCCATATATTTTGGGTTTCCAATAATATAGACATAATAATAATAATATTTAAATAAAAATACAAGAAAATATTCTGAGCAAAG
Source organism: Drosophila bifasciata (assembly GCA_009664405.1). NCBI lineage: Eukaryota > Metazoa > Arthropoda > Insecta > Diptera > Drosophilidae > Drosophila > Drosophila bifasciata. Next base: position 14,493,046 of record CM019041.1, read on the forward strand.
TATCCGAGTATCCTGGGAGAGTTTCTTCTGATGTCTCACCTGTAAGAGCACACACATTTTCAATATAATATTGTGCATTACTTTGGAATAATATAGTTATCAAGAGACCCAAATTGGGTTGTAGGTCTTGATGAGTAGTTCACTTCCCCATAGTTAGAATCCACAATCCCCACATCCTCGTAAATTAATGGGTTATTGTACAATTATTTAACTAAAGTTACATAAAAGCTGGTTGGGTCTTTGATACGATAATATTTGTATTTATAAAGACCCCCAATGAGTCTTCTTACAGAATTTCACAAACTCGTTTATTAAGTGATTTTATGCTTATTTTTCAATTTCATTTTCGCTTTTTTGTTGTGGTTTGGTTAAGCATTTCTTTTTTGGCAGTTGGCAGTGAATATTCATGGAGTCAGCTGCCGAAATAGAAATATTTGCATAATAGAAAATGCTTAAACATCGCTTTTGTGATTTTTTTTGTTGCCCACTACTAGCAGAATAAACATCAGCGCAGCATCGGCGAAGAAAGAGTCACCTTTTGGGGCACGAAGAGACCAATCCGAGATCCCATCCCATCCGATCCGATCCAATCCGATCTGGGGTTGCTCGACAACTTCACTTTCTTTTTCACTTGGGCTCGAGTCAGAAATGTATTTTTCTTCTTTCTTTCTTTCTTTCTTCTGCGGCTGTCGTCTGGTCTGGTCTGGTCTGGTCTGTACCCCCGAGACCGATGTGTCGATGGGTGCTGCTGTGCTGGATGATGATGATGATGATGGCCGGCTGTCGTTGATGTGGTCGCTGGCTGGCAGGTAAATGGTTTTCATTTTTCGAAAACCATAGGGCGTTGTCCACAGCCATGCATACTACATATATCTATGGATATATAGTATGGAGATTCATGTGGAGGTATTTCTCGAGAGATGGAGAGATGGGACGTCCCCACACCCCATCCTGTTCGAATGAATGCTCATTAATCTTGTGGCAAATGCGCCAGGGCAGACTATTGTTTAGCTAATTACGCAGATTGGAGATATACTCGTACATATGTAGGAGCGGCAGTAGAGATCAAGACGGACATTGCAAATTACTTATACGCCCCGCATGACCAGAGAAACACAGCTAAAGAGAGTGAAAGAGAGAACGAAACTAAAAACGAAAATAACAAAAAAAAAAAAAAACCTGCACAAAGATTCGAAGAGGAAAAAAGTCGTTAACTGGCGACGTTTTCGAAATTGTTTAACTCTCTTTTCCCTCTCCAGCGTGGCTGTGTGGCCAAGAAATTTATGAAAGAATTCCATCCGTATTCCATCCAATGGAGAGTGAAAGCAGCCGGCAAAATGTTCAAGTTTCTTTGGCTCTTTTGCCGAGGCAGGGGCAGTGTCAGTGGCAGTGGCAGGGGCCGAGGCTCCCCCTCTGTCAAACAGCTCCCAAAGATCATTGACTCTATCTGTGTGGGTTGTCTCTCTCTCTCTCTCTCTCTCTCTCTCTCTGTGTTAGTTTGCGTGTGTGACCAGACTGAATGTGTGTTCGAAGACAATTTTTGGGCTCGGCCTGATCGACGTCAATTGAATCCGCAGATTGAACTTGTTTCCCCAGGCCCCACGTCTGTCCGTGGCCAGTGGGTAGTGGGAGGGGGGGGAGAGCATTGGCTAGGCATACTATTAAAAGTGAGTGTACATATGTACTGTATGTATGTGCATGTGTAGCTCCACAAACAGAGAGATAAACGGTGCAAAATGTTGTCCATAACTAGAACGACCTTATGCTCTATGTGGTACAGGGATTGTTGGCTATTACAAGATATTGGAACTAAGGACAAGGACTCGAGTCTCAGTTACAAGCTTCAATCTTTAATCTTCAGTTTCGTTTTTGGCTCAAGTCATTCTCTCATTTCCTGCAGCTCTACATTATCCTAGAGATCGGATTATTAGTCCTATTAGGCAATCAGTAGTTTCCGCATTTCATGTTTATCCCTTAACCCACTTACAGTATTACTTTGCATCTAATCTAAGCATTCCTAATGTCAATTTCTAATATCAACTTAAATTCAAAGGAATACCTTCCATTTACCTTTCCCCTTCTAAAGCTCAATCGCTGTGTTTTCCAACTTATTACCCATACAGATATATGTACGGTCCAGCATATTTATGCCGCACTTATATCCATTTGCAATCCATACGTATCCCATATCCATCCTGCTTATCATGCCTTTTGCCTTTCGCAATGCGCTCAGCGATTTATGAGCGCGCCGCCGCCGCCAAACGAAAATGAAATGAAAGACTTAAGACGCAAACTTGTCGCAGTTGCAGCAGCAGCCACAGCCACAGCAGGCAAAGCCACAGCAGCAGGTTGCAACTTACATAAAGCAAGTGCCACAGTGAGTGGGGAACAAACAAACAACCAAAAACAAAAAAAAAAAGGAAAAGACAGCCAGACAAGTGAAAAACCAGTCATGAAGTGCCCCAGCAGCAGCCAGGAGTATTTTTTCAGCAATTTTTTGAAATATTTTTCTTGTTTTGTGTTTTTCTTTTGTTTTGTTTTGTGTGTGCTTTTTTTTTGGGATCTTGCGTAAATTGTTTTCTGAGTTGCACTTTCGCGCAGATTTTGTGCATAATTGTGTTTTATTTTAGCCCTTTTTGTTTCATCTCCTTACCATTTTAATACCTGCTATGAGGCATCTGATATGATAACCTTTCAATGACCGATATCATATTAGTTTTGTGCTGTACGAGGAGTAAGTGTGCTAAAAGTAACACCCAAAAGGAAGTGTTTCCGATCACCTAAACTATATATATACATATGTACATATATATGTATATTTTTAATCAGCATCAATGGCCGAGTCAATATACATAGCTGTATGTATGCCAGTCTTTTTCGGCCGTCTAATCCGCTTGGTTGAAGCCTAGTTCTCAGAGTCTTTAAGAGCTGGTGCAACCATTTCTTGTGTGCAGACTCTTGTGATTTTAACTTTTATCTGCCCGTCCATCTATGGCATCTACCATCTTAAATATGTATTTCAAAACCAAAAACCAAAAACAGAATAATAGAGAATGACCATATCTACCAGATTGCTGAATCTGGGATTAGATTGGATCATTATTATAGTCAGAAAGAAATCCGTTTCTCATGAGAACTACGAGCGAAATAAGGAAAAATCGCGGAAGGAGATATACCGATCCAGCAATACTTTTGTAGCCTTTTCACATGAATTCTTACACTTAATTACTTTTCTTGATAGACAAAATCAAATCGTGTAATATCTTCTTCAGGAACAATATGCGTTCAAAGTCCAAAACCTACAACAACCTTGAAGGCATCGAAGTAGATAATGGACGACCAGTTGGTAATACGATAATCCATGAGATATATGTACATATGTACATATTATATGAATATTTGAATATTTAAGTCAGTGTCTTAGATCCTCTAAGATCATCAGTAGCCACTTTCCAACACACTATGAGGCTCCAGAAGCACGGAGCAGGCGCCTTCAAACCAGCGGCTCTCAGTACAGTTAGCTGCGACATATGTATGTTCGTTGGGTGGAGTAACCGATTAGAATAACAGAACCTGAGCTAAAGCAAAACATTCGTCCAAGCACTTGTCAGGCATTCAATTATTGATTCGCTTAAGCGATATTGCTTCTGGTTGGTTCCTTGGACTGTTTCGAGGCTGCGGAACAAATGTGGCTCCGAGTGTTCTTGCCTCTGACTGTGATTTTTGCTGTTGCTGTTGCTGCTACTGCTATTGTTTTTGGTTGTTGCTTTCACAAAACACCAACTGAACGCTCTATTTAAGACTTTTTACTGCCAAATGGTCTGTGCCCGGGATGGTTATGCTTTAGCTGTTGTTGTTGTACGCGCCCCAAAAAGTGCTTAAAAACATTTAATTGCACACCCAATTGTTGGCTGCTGCTGGTGGTTGCTGCTGCTTCTGCGTTCGTTTTATTTTATATGGCCTATAATTTGGAATTATCTTTTTGTGGCCTTTTCTTTACGGAGCTTTTTGTGGCCGTTTGCTGTGGGCTGGTGCTGCCGTTAAGCATTTGCAATGCAACCGTATAGCGTCTTATTCATTTACATACCTACATACATATATAGCACATATACATATATTGTATATAGTATGTAAATAAATCCCAGAAATACTCGTGAACCTCTTACATAAGCAGGCCATTAGGCCAAAAGTGAGACGAGAAAAAAAAAATAAAAAAAACGAGAGAGAACGTACGGAGTCGCTTCGAACGCGACTCTACTTTTATACCCGTACTCAGTGATTTATGTGGAATTTTAAAATGTTTTATCAGTTTTTACATTTTACATTTTTGCTACATCTGTCATCGACATCTACATCTACATCATCTACATCAGTTCTCACAACAACACACGTACACTGCACGAGGCAGCATGTTTGAGCGTGAGTGTGTGTGTGGGAGAATCTGCTGCGACAATCAACCCCAATAAATGACTTATGCTGCAGGAGGAGGGGGAGGGGAGTTGCTTCTGAAAATTCATTTGATCATTGTGGCTACAATAATGATCTGAACGAAATCTGGTAGACATGATCATTTCTTATGATACTGCATTTTTTGTTTTTTCTATCTTCAAAATTGTGGATTTTCGTCTTTTTGTGGGGGCGGAAGGGGGCGGGGCGAAATTTTGAAATACACTTGTTCAGGTTTGGTATCACAGGAGTCTTGGCCAAAAGTTTGGTTGCTCTAGCTCTTATAGTCTATGAGATCCAGGCTACACAAAATACAAAAACCAAAACGACTCGATTTTTGTGTGAGTGCGAAAGGGATGGAGCGAAGTTTTTGCGTATGTTTTTGTCTATTGTGGCTATATTAATGATCCGATCCGATTCAGATTTGAGCCCCTGATAGATATGGGCTGTCTCTGTGATTCTGCATTTTTCGTTTTCTGCTATCTTCAAAATTGTAGACGCCACAGATGTGCGCCCTTTGTGGGGGCGGAAGTGGGCGGGGCGAAATTTTGAAACATTTTTCAAGGAGTGAGATATAACATCAGTATGGAAAAAAATTTGGTTGCTCTATCTCTTTTAGCCTTCGAGCAATGGGCGACAAACAAGACGGACGGACGGACAGACGGACAGACGGACGGACAGAAGGGGGCTATATCGACTCGGCTATTGATGCTGATCAAGAATATATATACTTTATATTGTCGGAAATTACTCCTTCTCTATGTTACACACATCCACTTTTAGCACAAATACAATATACCCTTTTACTCTTCGAGTACGGGTATAAAAAACAACAACCAGAAAACCGACAGCCGAAAGGCATGGAAAATAAAAGATTCTCTAGTCACGTCTGGCACTTACTTTAGCGCCAAAGAAACACAAAACGCATTTTTCCAATCCGAAGCGAACGAACAGCCCAAGGCGAAGGCATTGAGTTCTGTTTTATGTGATTTCAATTAACATAAGTTAACAATTGCAACAGCCAAAGAAACTACAATGTATGTGCATTGTACATCCATATGTACATACATACGAGTACAGCCACAATAACAGCATCTGACAATTGTGTGCACAGACACAGAACTGCATCAACCGCAATCGAACGAACCATCATAGACGACAATCCAACATTATTCAAGCATAACGATCGGCAACAACTCTATTTAAATTTTATTTGAGATCAGCTTAAATTGTATTAACATCTCCAGGCTATGACCGTATGGCCCGCTGGGCTTACTTAAGAAACGAGAAAGAACGTAAGGAGTCGCTGTGAACGCGACTCTACTTTTATACCCGTACTCAGTCAGTAAACATGTGATTTATGTGGAATTTTAAAATGTTTTATCAGTTTTTACATTTTACATTTTTTTTTTGCTACATCTACATCTTGCTACATCTACATCTACATCACTTCTCAAAACAACACACGTACACTGAACGAGGCAGAATTTGTGAGCAGTGTGTGAGCGAGAGAGAGAGAATCTGTAGCGACTATCATCCCCATAAATGACTTACGCTGGAATCGGGCGCGGGGAAACGCTGAAAGGGCGCGGGGTATTCCCGCTGCAGAAAATTCATTTCATCATTGTGGCTACAATAATGATCCGATCTGAACCAAATTCGGGAATCTGGTAGATATGGTCATTCTCTACAATATTGCATGGACAGACGGACGGACAGACAGGGCTATATCGACTCGGCTATTGATGCTGAGCCTAAAACGGTATTTATAGGGAAGATATGAAATTTCTTAGATTTCGTCGATTCTTTTAGTGTCGATTTGCACTCATGTACAATATGTTTGAGATTCTTGTTTTCCTCTCACTCTCTCTAACTTCAAACTCCCAACTCTGCACTCTCTCTTTCTCTTTCTTTTTCGCTTTGTCTTTCTTCACTCTCCATTCTCCACTCTCCACTCTCTAACTCTCAATTATTCGCGCTTATCACCGAATGCCTACATGACGTCAACAGTGCTGTCGGCTGCAGCTGAAGAGCAAATTGAAATTGAAGGCGATGCCAGATTGAAGATGCTGACTGCAGCAGCGACTGCAGTGGCACTGGCAGTGGCAGCCGCAGCATAAAAAGTTCAATTCGAAAGCTGCAGTGCTGCGCTGCGGCGGCGGCGGCGATGCAAGCTCATTACCGTTTGTTGTCGCCACTTCTTTAAACGCAGATTTACGCGAACAGGTTGTAAAGCAGCAACAATAACACTGTGGCATACCAAAGCCCAATGCTAGCCTGGCATAAGGTAAAGCTCCGCATTGGCAGCGGCAGCGGCAGCGCCGTCGGCCTCGGTGCACCGAACGGTAGTCCAAGTCCAAGTCGAAGTCGAAGTCGCGCTTGCTCAGTCAGCAACGAAAGCGCCAAGCGGCCGCAACGCAAGCAGAGAGCTCTCCTACAAACGGCTAACGGTACTGTGAGTGGATGTGGATCGTTTCGTTTCGTCTTCGACTTCGTCTGTGTTTCGTCTCTCGTTTTGCTTTTCGGCTAACCACCGATATATACAATTTTTTTTTATTGTTTTGCTCTTTCGCTCTTCGGCGTTCATTGATCGGCTCGTCGCAGCATCCAATCCACCAATATCGTGCACCTGTGTAAGCTGTGTGTGTGTGTTTTTCTGTGGCACTTGTGTGTGTTCGACTCTTTTTTTGTGTGTGCATGTGTGTGTGTGCGTTAGAGTGAAATGGAATTTGTTGAATGTTAATTGCACGCAGCAGGCTGCCGGCAAACACCAGCATCTCAGCACCAGCACCAGCACCAGCAGCAACAGCAGCAGCAGGAGAAAATCGTTGATAAACAGACAATAACATAAAACAAAGGCCAGAGACGCCGCTTCAATTAGCGTAAGTTTGCAAAAGATGAAAAAAATATATGTGTATAAGAAGACAGAGAAGGAGTGGAAAGGAGAAGGAGAAGGAGTGTGAAAAGAAAGGAAAACAATAATGCAATTCAGAGCCCCTCCAATCACCAATTGAAGATTGGCGCTTAGCCGGTGGATGCTGTTTTAGTCCTGCATCCTGACCATAACACAAAAATTTTTGTTATTTTAAGTACTGTATTTGTTGATCTTTTACTTACTGTATTCCTTCCAAAGTGCTGCTTCCAAACAATTCATATCGAAATTTGTGACACTGCTCCACAGACTATTGGAGCATATCAATCTAGACACATGTACAGATGTACAATGTTCAGAAAAATAGAAATAACAGTTATGTTAAGGAACACATAACTAAGGGACACTCTTGATCTTGGGGCTAACTTTTAGTCCCGCTATCCTGTTCCAGCGCTAAGCAATGATATCGAAAAAGTGCGAACCATGTAGAGGCCATGTCCCACTTGCTCCTACCATCCCTTATGTCCATCTATATGTATATGGTATGTACAGTATACCCCAAAGCATCGACATTTACCTGCTTCGGCCCCAAACAGCACCACAATTCAAATCGTTTTTGGGCCAAGCGAAACCAGCCATACAAAAACATATACAGATACAGCAATGTACTATACTATAAATCTTAAATCTTAAAGCGTTTGAAGTTTGTTTTGTAAAAGTCTTGCCAATTGTTTCTTTGGCTATTCATTTTTTGTTTTGAACCGCCAGAAAAAATATCGTACACACAAAAAACATGGACACAAAGATACATAGATAGATACATTGTAGATAAGTTTTTTCGTGTGGAGTTTTGCCTGCAAAACAAATGGACAAAAATGGAAAGTATTTACCTATGAACAATTCACAAGCGTACTTGTATGTGGCTGGCTACATTTTGTGGCTTTTTTTTTTACGACTTTGCCCTCAGACCTGAAGCACTTAATGGGCTATTTGGCCCACTGTCGCGTAGTTCTGACAAAAACAATGCCCTGCCCCAATGTGCGGGTACTCGAAGGGTATGCAAAGAAGTCAAAGAAGTTTTTTTTAAAGCAAGTTTACCAAGGAAATTTATTTTATTCTCTAATTCAATATAATATAAGAATTTAATAAATATTATTGTACGAAATCTATATGTTGTATCAAAGAAAAGAAGCTTACCAATGCTATTACGCATTCATAGATACATGAATGTTTCATATTTATATTCATATTTCGGAAATCAATTTGATTGCCACATATCGGAGATCATTTTGCAGAAAGACATGGGACCCGAAGAACACAACTAAAATCGTGATAAATTATCTCAATAGTGAGGGGATTATACAAGGAATGATTCGTGAAAGATACCACTGTATAAACATCCATCTTCACTTGACCTTCAATACGTTTTTTAGACTATCTAACTATTTAACTTTTCTAAAGGCTTTCCTACATATGTCAGATATTTATTCATACATTTAATACTACTCGTAGGATCAATTTTTCTAGCTTACTTGCTGAAAAAACGAAAATTTTTTAAACCTATCATCAATCAGAGATTGGGAAATATTTTATTATGGCTTTGGAGGTTTTTCTTTATGGGCAGGCACAGGCATTGCAAAGCACGGGGGTTTCCTCAACTCCCATTTGACACCCATTTTCGATTATATATTTATATTTATGTATGTATTTATAGTATGTGTGTACATTCTGCATAATTGAGTTGCATACATTTATGGATTTTGGATTCCATCGTTGGGTTGCATAAGTCCAAGTCCCCCCCCAGTACCCAGTACCCAGCCCCAACCGACTGCTGGGCACACGCACGCCACACGCGTACTTGCGATACCTGAAATGTACTCGTATTTATGCGATAATTGCAGGAAGTGCAACCACAGCCGCACCAAATGTGTTGCATGCAGCGAAAGTTTTTCCTTGAAGCGCGCATATTATAAATAATAATCAATGCGAAACGAAAACAAGAAAATTGCAAGCAGGCCAAAAAAAGAGTGAGAAACGGCTGCTGCTGCTGCCCACTGGCTAATTGAAAGTGAAAGGGGGAACAAAACGCAGACGCAGACGTCGACGTCGACGCTTTGACGCTTTCCCCCGCAGCAATCCCAATCCCAATCGCAATATCCAACCCAACCCAAACCAACGCGGCGGCGACTTCCATCTAATGATATGCCCAGACCCAACTCCAACTGCAACTCCAACTCCAGCTCCAACTCCAACTCCAGCTTCAAACTTTATTTCCTTTGAATTGGGCAAGTGCTTAGGCTTTAGGCCAGCATCAATTTTCGTATACACTGACCATAAGAGGGTTGATCCATCATGGATGGATGACAACTTAAACAGCAAATATGCATAAATATGTATCTATATACATAAATACATTGCTTACATATATATATGTGTATGCAAATCCCTTAGAACTTTGCTGTTAATATGTGTCATACTAAGCTCGAAATCTCTCGGTTCATATAGTAGATTATCATTGGCTTAAAAGGGTATCAAAAGTTTCGATTGTTTTGTTTTCCAAATTTTTCCTTTGGTTTCGTTTTGATTGCGCCTGAGATTTGTGCCCGCCTATTTCATAAGCCAAGCCATCAAATTGGCCAGTTAGCTGCCACCACTGCAGCTGCATGCCGCGTGCGTTGCACTCGTTTTCAAAGTGCGTAATCCCTCTTTTTTGCGCCTCACCTCACCGCAACCACTTCAACGACAACACACCAGAGCGGACCACACCGTACCACTCGAATCAACTGCAATCCATGGAGCTACTGCCCTCCCTCCACACTCCATCGATCTGCAGCACTCTCTCTCTCTCTCTCCAGTCTGCTCTCCTTTGCGTTCGTTTGTCTTAGGCAGCGTGCAATTATTTTCGTATGAAGTCATTTCAAATGTTAATTTCAACGACAACAACAACAGCGACAGAGGCGGCAACGGCTACGGCGACGACCTTGCCGCCTTAATTGTACATACAAAGATCGAGGAACGCGAATTGCCGAACGACAGGGACGACTGGGGGGGAATGGAGATCGGGTAATGCGAATGCGAATGCGTGCAATGATTGTTGTTTAACCAGATCAGACAGCCCGTGGAGGGGGGCAGGGGCGCTGCACTGGGCTCTGAATGTTAAGCGAGTTGCGAGTCCAATGCGATAAATAAACACATTATTATGTAAATGGATCGGAATTGATTTGACAGGCATTATAATCTGAGAAAATTTGATCTTCAGATCTAACTAAAAATGTGCATTAAATGTACATAATTGGAGATCATATCACACCTTGTTTGGAGTTGAATATCAGCTTACAAATAGATGAGCTGCATTTGGAAGATATTTTTGGTGTAGTGGTTACCAATTATCAGCTAAGAACGATGCTGCCAATTTTATGGAGAGCATCATGGATCTCCAAAGAGAGTGCGATCAACACAATTCGCTTAGTACATATATTTCCCTATATTTAAATTATGTGATCAAAGCTTTCTTCACATTTCAAATGACTCCTTGGAAATGTCTTTAACGGATCATTCATTGATCAGCAGTGGTCTTGGAGTTCAAATCGATCTTTAGTTGTGATTGCGGCTTGATCATGATATGCTTTACATTAAGGAGCAATATAAATAACATGCGCCCTTGGCCCTGGTCTCTTTAGTTTTGGGATCACTTGAGAAGACTCGCTATACATATTTGTGAAACGATCTTCATTAATATCTAGCATTATTATTACTATCTGAGTCCATGATATTTTCAATTAATTATCGTTGATAGCTTAGCCCATCCACGAGGCTACAGCTGCGCAGCATTCAGAAGACAATCTTCTGTTGATCTGTGGAATATTTTTCGCTTACGTTTTAATCAACAAAAATAATAATAGTCCACAGCACAGCGCATAGCTGATTGTCATTGGTAAGAAATCCCCAAAATAAACACAAAATTAAATCAAGTCGAAACGCGAGAGAAGAGTCAGCAGGGGCAGGGCTAGGGGTATGGGCAGGGCTGGAGGTAGAGCAGGGGTAGGGCCAAAAATTAACAGCCAGATACTAAATTCCATGGTAAAGCAAACAAAAATCAAGGGGGGAATGAAAAAAACGAACCAAAACCGAAACTATTGCATGGGGCTCTAGCTGGCTGGCTGTCTGGTTACATTTTTTGAAGGCTGCTCTTAACCCATTGTTGGCCAACGCCAAAACATGAGAAGAAAATGAAAATGAAGCCAACCCCCCGCCCCCCCACTCACCCACCACGCATAAGGCAAACAATGCAAAAATTGTCACTGGGCCACAGGGAGATATGCACATGTATTGTATGTATGTATGTATGAGTATGTACTATATGTGAATATGCGACACAGACTCGAAGCAGACTTTGACATTTCAACCTTTTGTCTGCATTCCAAATGCAACTCTGAGTGCTTTAGTGTGTGTGTGTGTGTGTTGGCTCCCCCCTCTTGCCTTTAACTTTAACTTGCAATCATCAACCATCATCAAAGCAGACCCGAGACCCCATACAGCATACCCCATACCCCATACAGCATACCTTATACCCATGATCGTACAATAATTATTCTCATTCCAATTCATTTGTCTGTTCAAATGCCTGCATAAAATTAACTTCAACTCAGTTGGGGGGCGCTCTCCTCTACAAGACAAGACCTCCTCCTCCTCCTCCTCTACTCGTCTCTCCACCGAATTTCATAAGCCATAGAAAGATACTGCATAAAATTCCAGTTGTAAACTCGACCCAGGGGATACCCAATGGATAATATCGTGATGTATTTGGACTGATTATTAATGGGACAGAATATTACCACAGAATGTGATCTGCATGTGGTCAAGTAAGGGGACTTTTAGCATTCTCTCAGCACTGGCTAAAGAATTACTAGTCGCATATACCCCACCCACAAGCCTACTTGACAAACGATAGAGTTCCCAGTCAGAAGAGTTCTTTTTGCCGGTTGATAGTTGCTGTTGTTCTTGCTCCTATTGGCAAATGGAGCGCAATTTACTGAAACAGTTGTCAAGTGAATTGGTCGCACCCCCTTGGCATACCACGGTGGCAGAGTGGGGCGGTGGCATACCACATACCCACCTATGTATGTACCTGTGGGTAATTTCCCTTTGGTTGTTGGTTCTGAAGAGTGTTTTGCTTGCTTGCTGGCACATGATGATGATGATGTGGTTGTGGATGAGGAGGATGATGTAACATTAGCCGCTATACAATAGCAACTCAAGTGTTGCAAGTTGCAGTTGTAGTGTCACATTTCACAGTTATGTTGTTGCTGTGTTGCTGTGTTGCACGTGCTCTTTTGATATTTTAATTTGCCTCGGCTGTCACAGCAGGCGGGGGGCTTTAATTACCCGGAGCCTCAGATGATGACGCGACGTCAACATGCATCACAATCACAATTACAATCATACATACATATACATGTATGTAATATCAGGAACCTATTGCGTGGGCAGCAGGAAGCACTGGCAGTCAAGCAAACACCACTACCAACACCAAGGCATTATTATCATCATTATGATCACATCATGATCCAGCCCAAGAAACTGCATCTCCATTCCATTTCACTGCCACTCCACTCCACTCCACCTGATCTCGTGTCTTTGTCCGGGCTACTCGTCTATAACCATTAGAGTCAGTGAGACAGGCAGGCAGTCAGTCAGTCAGTCAATCAGTCAGTTAGTCAGTTAGTCAATCAGTTAGTTAGTTAGTTAGTTAGTCACCCACTCAGTCAATGTTGTGGGAGTTTTCACATGCCACAAACATTTGTGTTTTTTTTTTTACATTTGCCCCAAAAAATACACAAGTGCCAGGCCAAGACAGAGACCACCTGTTGTTTTTGCTGTTGCTCTAACTGTTTGTGATGGCAGCTGCCACCACATTATGCAATTCGATCGGGGTCTTTCAAGAGTTCTATTAAAGGGGTTTCAATTTCAATTGGAATATACCGATCGAATACCGATAGGAAGAAACATGCTAGAGATCTTCAGGGAGAGAGAGCGAGTGAAAGAGTGAAACTTTGCCGCAAATCCTAAGCTCGTTCCTTAAGGAAATTCAGCTCTTGCCACTGGCTAGCCAAGCAACCTGGGGCACCCAGGCACCCACTGTTGCTGTTGTGCAACTTGAATCCATTTTCGAGCCCCTAGAAATTACATTTAATTTCCAAAGAGCCGCCGCCAAATGCGCGTGGCTGTCGTCGCAGCTGGCTCACAAAAACTGCCTGTCTGCCTCTCTGTCTATCTGCTTGCCCCTCTGCCTGGTTCTTTGCCTGCCTCAATGCATAATTTAAGCCAACACACACATTCCACTCCACTCCATTTGATTCGTTTCGATTGCATTCCCCAATTTGGCCTGAAAAGCTGTCATAACTTTGATCAAAATTTATAATTTACAAAAATTTCCCCCCGATAAGTGTTGGTGGAAGGAAGGGGGGGCGTGGCCAGCTAATGAAATACGAAACCCAAGCCCAAAATCAAACCCAAACCCAAACTCGAATGCAGTCGGCAAATAATTAGCAAATCAAATTGCTGGAATTGCGGATTGCCCAATGCCCCACGTCCACATCCACATCCACGTTCATCCATGGCGCATGCCACAGACAACCGACAACGAACAACCGACAACCGACAGACGAGAGCCGACACCAAGTATAAAAACATTTCGAAAAAGTGTAATTTATTTATGTTTTTTTTTTCATATTTTTTGGTCTGGGTTTTTGGTTTTGGTTCCGCTGTAAAAGGCAGCGCGCCAGCGAGCCTCAACTAAATCGATGATAATATGAGGAAATCCTCTTTCTATATATCTATATCTACATTTATATACATACATATGTACAATGTATGTATGTATGTATCTGTATCTATGGTGGGGAGCATCAATTAACAAATTAAAAAATTGTTGGGCAGCGGCTGTTGTCGCGGTTCGTCACTCAATTTGATACCAAAAAAAAAAAAAAAAACACGAATCAGGTGAGCCAGGGAGCCAAGTGAAAGTGTTGGGGCACTTTTTAGATAGATAGATACATTGATGGATAGATAGATAGAGAGAAAGAGAGTGAAGAGTGGGAAGTGTATGCTGACCACAGTTGCTTTCAAACTGTTTGCTGCTGCTGCTCGGACCTTACCAATGACTAAATGGCTCTCACCATCTCATCTCTAGTGTGGCTCTCCGCACACGACTTCGAGTACACTCTCACTAAGCCACACTTGCAACGTGCAAGCTGCCACACTTCTTCGCGTACTTGCAACGTGCAAGCTGCCACACTTTTCCGCTAAGTTGCGGCTGCTGCTGCCAATGGATGGGATGCATTGTCATATTTCCTCCTCCAAGCAGGATCCAAGAAAATGGAAGGAAGAGGAAGTAGCAGACCAGCCACCAGCCACACTTTGGAATACCTTTCGAGTCCGCATTCAAACACTTTAGGTACGATGCCAATAATCATCCAATTTAATGGTAATAGTGATGGCTTTAGCAGTATTTTGTCTTACATTATAAAAAAGTAAATATATTTCTAAGATTTCGCTAATGGAAACATTTAACATTAATTTAGAAAGAATTCAACTGCTTGAATAGCCTTAGGGGATATCTTTGGGGATCTGTTCTCTGCTCTTCAGTGGTGGTAGGAGTGGCATTTTTGAAGTGGCAAACACATTTAGGTACTGGACAATGACCATCAGTCGGGTATCCGTGCTAATGGTTTTGGTGCTAAGGTTACTCCAGATGGATGTTCGACGACAGAGATGATCTTCCCCTCGGAGAGTGTCCTATCGATGATGCTGGAGCAGGTGTGGCAGCAAAGAAGGCTAAGAGATAGCTGCGGGAGTTCAGACAGTTGACAGTTGGCAGCAGCTCTAACGATGGTTCGTCCTGGCTAGTCCTGGTCCTGCTCGGGCGGCAGAAGCGGCCATCCTCCAGCTTGGTTCGTCAGGCTGTCCACCATTTCTTTCAGAGTGTAGATAATTATCTTACGGTCGCCAAGTGTATTGGGCTGCGAATTGGGCAGAGGCAACTAAGAAGCATTCGAATTCCTTCGACAAATGTACTCAAATCCGCTTTGTCGATTTTCAGTCATTCAAATACCTCAATCATGGTCGAAGCCGTTGTTTCCGTGTTGAGTCTGACTCAGAACTTGAATCCATTCTGCGATTACAAAGATTTTGGAGTGTGGAAGGAAGTGGGTGCTTGTCTAGAGACAAGAACTAAGCAGCTGATATTGAAAGAAAATCATAAGGAAAGCAATGGCTACTGGGCATTCATTTTTGTTCAAAATATATCAGTTCTTTAGGGCTTAAACCCGAGGAGAAGTCAGACTAAACTCCGACTCGGGACTCAGACTCAGAACAACGACGGAGGCAGAAAAAGAAAGAGAACAGACTTTATAAGTTGCAACGGAACTAGGCAACAAATGTGTAGCATGGAAAAACAAAACAAAGGCCGAAGAAGAGCATCAGAATTTCCCTTTCTTTTTCGATCTCACTCGCGAGTTACTACGAGTACCCCCCCGGGGTTTTCAGGTGTCTAATATTTATGCACAAATCTGAGCGAGTGTCGATATTGTTGTGGTTTGTTGTGCTGCGGTTTTTTGTGGCTTAAGCGCTTGGGCGGGTTCCACTTTTGAGCGGAACGCCAGCTGACTGGGCAGGGCCACAGCCACAAGAGTGTGGGAATCGCTTGACTGCAGGGGCGACCGAAGGCTGATCCCCAAATCGGCAACAGTCACAACAGTCAGCCGCTTTTCCTATGCTAATTGAAGAGCGACTGGCTGTGGCTGTGACTGTAACTCTAAATGTCTGTGTGGCTGCCACTATGTGTACCTCCAATTATGCCTAATTGCCGCCAAGGCGACAACAGGCAACAGCAAAAACAAAACAAAAAGAGGAGACAACAAAATGAAAATGAAAATGAAAAGTGCCACAAATGAGCAGCCGGACATGGGGATTACGGGGAGCAGCCATCAGCAGTTAGCCAGCCACTAAGATACGTAAAACTACCAACTAAATACCAACTTTCCAGTGCTGGCCCAAACAACAACAACAACTTTATGGCTTACTGACTGTCTGACTCTCTGGCTGTCTCTGGCATGATTTCCATTTGGTTTTGGCCTATGCAAAAACACTCGATTGTCTGTGACCCAATTCGGGTTTTGCCGGCTTCAAGATCCATTAAATATCAAACAAATATCAACCGGAGTAGGCGCTTGATGAAGTGCATTCCCAATGGGAAGATGCATAGATACATATGTACATAGTATGTATGTATCTACGAGTCATAGCTTTTAATATTTCTATTAGCAATAGCTTTCTTCTTTGCTGTTTGCAAGTGCCCAAAGGTTTAATTTAAAGGTTGTTCTTAAATGTTTCAATGCATGGAAAATTTATATAAAAATTGATATTAAACTACACAAATACCATTATGCTACGTGCACGTACATGTAGTTTAGATTCAGCTAAAACGGCTAGCAGATTCTTACAAATTTTATATAATTAAATTCATTTCACTTGAATAATTAAAGGTCAAGATTTTATTTTGTAAACAAGCTTCCAATGGCTATTACATTAATAGATGCTTAAAAAATTAAAAGAAAATCTTCTGGGGATCGTAGATGGAGGATCTTACGTGAAAGATTATCACTTTAGGTATCTTGCCAGAGATTGGTTATTAATTATTGCTGGTCACTTAAACGAGAAACTGACGTTAAAGAACAAATAAACATTTTCAATAAAGGTTTAATATAAATGTTCAAATACTCCATAATATTTATATTTAATAGCACATTTTTGTTTGGAATTAATTACACAAAAAATAGCTTAAAAACTTGCTTTAAAAATGCCAAAAAGCTAAGAAATTGTAGAATACTTCCACTTAAGCTCTCAATACATATTCCAGTATAGACATTTTATTTATAATGAAACGTATCAAAAATAATTGGAAAGTTCACACAATATTTCGCACTTTTAGAACTCTGGCCATCAATGTTCGTGGACATTCGCGTTGCAGATTCGGAGTGAAAATTTAATGTGGCTTAAGAATCTTTAATAAATATTTTGGGGTGCACATTGCAACCTCTATAGTAAATATGGTCGAAAGATCTACAGATCAAGCAGGCCTAAAACCTCATTTTTGTCTCATGCAAAATAGGTTCTAAAGTTTATTTTCAGCGTGTAAATTTATTTATTTGTTAATCGAATTTCATTATGTGCTTATTTTTTGCTGAATATTGTATGAATATTCATATACAACTAAAATATATAAATACAATATGTAAACTAATTGTTTGCAAAATGAAAAACGTCAGAAAATTTCAACTTTAACATCATTATTTATTAGGAAATGCACTTTTTTTTCATGTTCAGTCTTCCACAATATTTTTCTTAAACGTATTCTTAAATGAAATATGTAACAAAAATAACTGTAGCTTATACATATCTTAATAATAATTGATAAATAAAATGTTCCCAAACAATGCCTTTCCTAACAAAAATTGATGTTAAAGTTGAAATTTTGTGACTTTTTTCATTTTGCAAACAATTAGTTGACATACTGTATGTATAAATGTACTTATGTGTGTGTATATGCTGCCACTTGCCACAATCAGGTATGCCATATCAAATGCCATGCAAGTGACTTGCCTCCCTCCACCAATAGGTTTATCGGTGTATCGGCGGGGTATCGCGGTACCCGAAAACAGCAGCGAAACGAGGCACGAACAACCCCCTTCCCCAAATCCATTAGGTGCGGAGTTCGGAGAGCGCGTTTAAGTGCCTGTTAATGCTTTTCAGCCTGTTTTGTTTTGTTTGGTTTTGGTTTTGTTTTTGTTTTGATTTAGCTTTCGATTTCTGTTTTGATTTTGGGTTTTGGCTTTTGGGTATCGTATCTGTTGCGGGTATCTTTTTTTTTTTGCTTAATTGCCAGCCAAGTGCGAACCGGTCCAGTCCGGTCCAACACGGCTCCGCTCAGAACAATGACAGCCAGCCAGCCAGCCAGAGGCGGGCAAATGTCAAGGCAGCACAGCATAGCACAATGCGAACGGGGTTGACAAATGGGGATTGGTTGCCCCAAAAAATGTACTACCCATATCTGTGTAGCTAGAACCATTTTTGGCTGCTTTTGTGCGGCAATTATGCGACAAAATTGTGGCTCGATGTATCAGATCAATCAAGGGATCAATTAGAGTGGCGCAAGCAATCGATCCAATCCAATCCAATCCGATAGGTGAGCGAGCAGAGCACCTTTCCAAAAGTATTCAAAAGACTTTGGCAACGAACCTGCGCCGTAGCCAGCGGCAATGCTTAATCGTGAGCCATGAATGGACAGAGGCGGAAACACTTTGAAAATGTATTTATCATATGCTCGTATCATAGAAATAAATAACTTACTGGATTTTGAAGAGCAATCGAGTCGTATATGGTGGTGCGGGTATCAATTATTTCAAAGACTTGTAGATATATATGTATGTAGCTATGATATGAGACCCCCCTGCCTAATGATATCTCACTTATCTAATAGCTAGGCTTTGCTTCTACCACATTACGGGGGGTTCTGTTGAATTGTATGATCCATGGATTACGACTGAGAGACGATTAGTCCTTGCGAGAACCTCTCTTAGCCTCTCTCAGCTCTTCTCTCTCTTAAGAGATCTCTCTCTCTCTTAAAAAAATGTTTTATTCATTCACTTTTTCAAATATAATCCTCCACTCCATAGATTCTTTTTGTTCCAAACCGCATCTTGCTCTCTCTTTCCACCATCAATAATTGAATCTTCAGATAATCTATATCTTAAATAAACGCATGATTTTTGTCAGTGCATAACCCCTTGTTCTCCCCTCTTTCTACCCTCCGCAGCTTGTCAATGAACCAGTGACTCCAGATCATCCTCATTATCATCATTACCATCATCTTTAGCGAGCACAGCGAACCGACAGCAGATATGACAGAGGCAAGCAGCCACCAGATGATGAATGCAGGGGCAGGAGGCCCGGGCGGGGATTTCAATGGACGCCACTCGGCCTCGCCGGCACGCACCATTGACTCGCATGACTCCACCACAGGCAGCATGGACACCATTGTGGACCGCAGCCTGAACCGGGAGGAGCTGCTGCAGGTGGCCACCTGCACCATCGAACAGAGCACCAACACCACCAATATGGGGCCAGGCGGCAGCCTGACCAACTCACAGATTGGGATCCTGCAGCGAGACCAGCAGCAGCAACAGCAGCAGAAGGAGGAGGAGGAGCTGCAGCTGCAGCTGCAGCTGCAGGAGCAGGCACGACAGGATGCCCAGAGTCACATCTATTCGAGTCCCGTCTACGACGAGAAGCCGCCGCCATTGAAGCTGACGGGGGCCTCCCTGCTCGCCGCTGCCATGGACCTGGACGAGGCCAAGGCCAAGAGCAACAGCCAGAGCCTGGACGAGGCCAAGAAGCCGAAGCTCATCTCGCACCAGGAGTTCAAGCAGCAGCTGGAGGAGGCGATGGCCACGCGCCATCCGGGACAGGCGGGAACTCTGGGCGCGAAGAGCGCGGCCAACAACACCATCGACTCGCGGATCAGCAAGAAGCAGCGCTGCCCACCGGAGTTCATCAAGTACAAGGGGGGGTCCGGGGCCAGCGATGGAGGCAGCGGCGATGGGGCCAGCTCCACTCTGTCGGCGAAGGCGCGACGCAAGCGGCGGGCGAGCAATGAGTGCTGCTCGGCCTTTCCGCTCCAGATCGTGCTCGGCACACTGCAGCTCGTCTTGGCCATCTCGTTGGTGGCGCTCGGCTCGCTGCTGATCGTGCGCGAGTCGGCCTTGTCGATGGCCGGCTGCGGCATCTGGACGGGCCTGATCGCGGCCGTTACCGGATCCCTGGGCGTGGTCAGCATGCGCAAGACGCAGACGGCCTTCCTGGCCCTCAGCTTGGTCTGCATTGCCAGCAGCACTCTGGCGCTGGCCATTTCGGGCGTGGGCCTCTCGCGGGACCTCAACCGCATGGCCGAGCAGAAGGGCGAGCAGGTGAGTCCATCCCGCTTTGTCCATTTTGTACACAAGTGAATGCCAATCAATTATTTCGCCCACAGTTTGACCTGATGAACGCCAACAGTGAAGTTTCCGCTGCCTGTGGCCTGATATTCACCTTGTTTTTGCACTTTGTGGTCAGCATTGTGTCGGTCTATCGTTGTGCGCTGCAGATTTGCACCAAGTAAGTGGAGATTTGTATTTGAATTTACGCGGCAACAAATCGATAGCTTGGCTGGCAAAAGCGCCACCTGTCGGTATTTTGTCTTAGCTTTCAATTCAACGATAGATGACGCTAGCGAGCAATTGCAATAGCGTTGGGCAACTGTGCAAGTTTTCTCCGTTGACAAAGCTGTGACTGAAACGGTGAAAATTGAAGCCCAGTTCTCAAGATCAACAACAAATTTCTGTCGAACAAAACAGGACTTGTCTGTCGACTTCCTACAGTGTTTAAATTCTCATCAATTTGGGCATTAGTGTTGGTCATTTTATATTCATAGAACGAGCATATCGCAGTATTATTAAGCCGTCTATGAGGAGCCCTTAATGGGTTAAATTGCATATGTGAATTTATGCATCTAAAATATATGTATATATGTATATGTATATGTATATGTATATGTATATACAGTGCCATACATGTATGTATTTATATATATAGATATAGCTAAAAATCTACTTTAAAGTCTCTGTAAACACTAAACTGTGAAATTTACGAATTATTCGATGAAATTAAAAACATCGATGGTTGAGACAAGTTATCGATGGCTGCAGCATACACCCAAACATCGATGACATCGATGCTATCATCGATGTTTCTCCAGCTCTATTAAAAATCGCTTAATTAATGTGTAAATAATAGTGATAAGAACCAAAACACCACAACTGCAGCCACATGAAAGAGCAAGCAACGGGCGCCAAGAAAAACGAAACCAATTAGAAGGTTTTCCCGTGAAATTGTGTGCAGAATAGCCAAAAACAAAAAATAGAGGAAAAAAGCAACAGCACCAGCAGAGCAGTCAGCAGAGACGCGAGCAGTGGGTAGAGCTCGCGCCTACGCTTCCTCCATCTCTTTCTATCTCACTCCCACCCATTTTCTCCCATCTACCTCTCTCTCGCTCTATCACTCTCTCTGTGCTTGTGCGTGCGTGCGAGTGTGTGTGTGTGTGAGTGTCCGCCTAATGCTGCTCCCACTCGAACAGTCGTCGTCGCTGTCGTCGCCGCAAACGCAACGGAAGTAATAAAAAAAAAACACAAAAACAAAAAAAATATAAAGCAACGAAAAAAAAAAGTTCAACGATAGAAGAAACAAAATACATTGATTATTGTATTGCAGTTGGGCAAAAGGCAAAAGGGAAAAGCGAAAGTTGCAGAACAACGAATCGAGACGCCAGCGAACGTGTCCGCAGAATTGAACGCCAGTAGGGCAGCGAGAGCGACAGTCATGCCACTGGCTGACTCCAACAAGGATCTTCGACAGCAGCAGCAACAGCAGCAGTTGCAGCAGCAGCAGCAGCAGCAACCCAACAACAATGTAGCAGTAGCAGCCCCCCCACTGGACAATGCGTCACACGCTGGCAGCCCCAGCCCCGGCAATGGCAGCGGCGTCGCTGGGATGGGGCTGCAGCTGCGCCAGCGCATGCAGATCACCTCCTCCGGATGCAGCAGTCTGGCGGTCACCCCCATGGAGCACACGCCCACCGACGAGGAGAGCGGGCCCGTGACAACGGTGACGTCATCGCAGCGACGCCAACAGCTGCAACAGGTGCAGCAGTCGGCACTCCAAGCGGCCCTCGAGCAGCATCACATCTCACCCACAGCCCCAACCCCAGGAGCAAAAGGAGGCGACGGAGGCGCAGGCGGAGGAGCAGCAGTAAAAGAAGCTAGAGCTGGAGCAGCAGCCACTGCCACTGCCACTGCCACGAGAGAGACAGAGGAAGCAGCAACAGGGGACTCCACCTCCTCGAATGCGGATCGAACGCTTTGCCCCCCGCCGGAGCAAATGGAGTTGAGCGACTCGGAGCACTCGTATGGAGGGGCACCGGGCAGCGGGGAGTGCGAGAACGAGTTCGAGCTGCGCGAGGTGGTCAAGGAGGGGCACGACAAGGCGGATCCCTCGCAGTTCGAGCTGCTGCGCGTGCTGGGCGAGGGCAGCTTCGGCAAGGTGTTCCTCGTGCGCAAGATCATTGGCAAGGATGCGGGCACGCTGTACGCGATGAAGGTGCTGAAGAAGGCCACGCTGAAGGTCAAGGATCGCGTGCGCAGCACCAACGAGCGCAAGATCCTGGCCGATGTGGGGCACGCGTTCATTGTGCGGCTGCACTACGCCTTCCAGACGCCCGGCAAGCTCTACCTGATCCTGGACTTTCTGCGCGGCGGCGACCTGTTCACGCGGCTGTCCAAGGAGGTCATGTTCACCGAGGAGGACGTCAAGTTCTATCTGGCCGAGCTGGCCCTGGCCATGAACCACCTGCACACGCTGGGCATCATCTACCGCGACCTCAAGCCCGAGAACATCCTGCTGGACGAGCACGGCCACATTGCCCTCACCGACTTCGGGCTCTCCAAGCAGCCCCTCGACGGCTCCAAGACGTACAGCTTCTGCGGCACGGTGGAGTACATGGCCCCGGAGATAGTCAACCGCAAGGGGCACGACTTTGCCGCCGACTGGTGGTCCTTTGGCGTCCTCATGTACGAGATGCTGACGGGGAATCTGCCCTTCCACGGCCAGACGCGACAGGAGACCATGAACCAGATCCTGCGCTCGAAGCTCGGGATGCCCGAGAACCTGTCCCCGGAGGCGCAGTCCCTGCTGCGGGCGCTCTTCAAGCGCAACCCCCAAAACCGTCTGGGCGCCGGCGCGCAGGGCATCCTGGACATCAAGGCCCACTGCTTCTTTGCGACCATCGATTGGGTGCGGCTGGAGCGGAAGCAGGTGCGTCCGCCCTTTATTCCCGCCGTCAGCCGGGACGACGCCTTCTACTTCGATGTGGAGTACACGTCAAAGTCCCCCCGCGACTCGCCCGGCGGCCCCATCTCCGCATCGGCCCACGAGATCTTCCGGGGCTTCAGCTTCGTGGCGCCCGTGCTGCTGGAGGCCCACGGAACGCCCACCTCCCACAGCTGCTCGAGCAGCGCCAGTCCCCTGCACACGGCCACGGGCATGGGGATGGGCATGGGCACGGGCTCCGGCGCAGCGATGGGGTCGGGGGGAACGCTGACGAGTGCCACCTCCTCCTCCTCGCTGACCACCACCATGACCACGGGAGCAGCGCCGCGCAGCCTGCCGGGCGTGCTGCCAGGCAACTTCCATGCGGAGTACAATCTGCTGCAGGAGCTGGGGCGCGGCACCTTCTCCGTGTGCCGCCTATGCGAGCATCGCGCCTCCAAGAAGCACTACGCGGTGAAGATCATCGAGAAGGCTGCGGTGGCGGCCGCCTCGGCCGCCTCCACCTCCGCCGACTGCTGGGAGGAGGTGGAGATCATGCTGCGGTACGGCAACCACCCGAACATCGTCACCCTCTACTCGGTGTACGAGGACGCGAGCTCCGCCTATCTGGTCATGGAGCTGCTCAAGGGCGGGGAGCTGCTCGACCGCATCCTGGCCGTGGGCCAGATGTGCGAGAGCGAGGCCAGCGCCGTGCTGCGTACCATCGCCTCGGCGGTGGCCTATCTCCACGAGCACGGGGTCGTCCATCGCGACCTCAAGCCCTCGAACATGATCTACGCCAGCATGCGCCAGACCCCGGAGACGCTCAAGCTCTGCGATCTAGGTGAGTGAGCAACCAAACATGGACCCAGACCCAGACCAAGACCAAGACTAAGACTAAGACTTGTTCGTTCCCCTTAGGCTTCGCCAAGCAGCTGCGGGCGGACAACGGTCTGCTGATGACGCCGTGCTACACGGCCAACTTTGTGGCCCCCGAGGTGCTGAAGCGGCAGGGGTACGATCTGGCGTGCGACATCTGGTCGCTGGGAGTGCTGCTCTACATCATGCTCTCGGGGCGAACGCCCTTCGCCAGCACACCCAACGACTCGCCCGAGGTGATCCTCAAGAGGATCGGCTCCGGCCACATCGACTTTAGCAGCAGCCGCTGGGCGCTGATCAGTACGCCGGTGAAGGAGCTTCTGCGCCAGATGCTGCACATAGTGCCCGAGAACCGGCCGACTGTGGCGCAGATCCTGGAGCACAGCTGGGTGCGGGATCAGTTTGCCGGCAGTGTCGAGCTGACGGAGTACACCACGGCGCTGCCTCAGCTGTCGCTGGGGGCACAGCAACAGCAGCAGAATCACATCTCGATGGCCCTGCGCGGTGCCGTGGACGCCACATTCCGGGCGATCGCCATTCCGCAGGCGGCCAACGTGGGTCCCGTCGAGCTCTCGATGCTGGCCAAAAGGCGGGCCAAGGACCGGGCCAATCTGCATTCCTAATCCTGGGCCGCATCGTGGTGCCCACGACGCCAGGCCAAGAGGCAGCTAATTCGATTAGTCTTCACCATCTATAGTATTTTGATCCATTGCTTTGCATTTCCCCGTCGCCTAAGCCAGTGGCGTTGTCGTCACATCAACAGAAATGGAAATGGAAACGGGAATGGGAATTTGAATGAAAATGGAAATGGGCATGGCAATGCCCGCGGGCATGCTATAAATCCCCGTCATCGCTGTCGCAGTGCCAAGCTGCGGCTGGTCTAGGCGGGCGGGCGGACGGGCAGGAGGAACTCGAAAGTATTTGACTAAAAGTGTTAATTATTTATTTAAAATACCCTACATACACATACACATAAACACACACAGATATATATATATATATATATATATATAGATAAAGAAACTGAAACAAAGAAAAGGAAGGAAACGGAAACGAAGAAGATTCAGAAGAAGGTGTCAACTGCTGTGCCAACGGCTTCTTAAAGTGTAATCTACCTAGCAAAACCTATGGATAAATAACTAAACCGATATATACATATATATATATGTATATATGTACATCTATTTATATAACGAATCCCTGTAAATCGAAATGTACGCCTGCGTGTGTGCGTGGTGTGGATCGAAGGAGGAGGATTAAGAGTGGATCGGATACATGCATACTATATATATAGGCCTAGCCCCTGCCTGACTCCAGCATTGCTACCTCCCTCCCTCCCCTCCTTCCAACACATCCGAACACATCCCCCGCACAGACAGACAGACAGACAGACGCCTAAGAAAAGCATAAATAATAATAATAATAATTTTTAACTAAATTAATCGTAGCTAAATTTTCCAACATCACCATGTTATTGTTGTTAAAATAATTAATTAAAAACTAAATGAAAAACCCTAACTAAAATAATCACGAGAAACATTTGTGAAACGCAAAAGAAAAGGCTGGAAACCCCAAACCTTTTTGCTACATATTTAATATATTATAATTACTAAATATTAACGTAACTATTTGTCGCCAAAAAAAGTGCACAAAATTGTGCAAAAAACCATTAAATATATGGTACAAAAATCGTTGTAAAGCCAAGCAAGCGCCTTCACACACATACACACAAAGAGCAACTCAAAGCAAATGTTGCCCAAAAATAATTATACTTGGAATGTCAATTTCGCACAAAACAAAACCCTAGGAACTACTTACAACATATATACAGCAGCATATAGTACATATAAGCGAGATTATACATGGTATATGTACATAATTTACTATATAGTACATATACATATATGTACATATAAAATCCAAACCACATGCAGTGCGTTTCAAGGCCCCCCAAGGCAGTCAGTGGAGCAACTAGGCGGAGGACAAGTCCCTGTACCAGTGGCTAAATTTATTCCATAAGTAATTGTATTCGATTGCTTCGCGTGTGTTTAATATCATCTATGGGAGATCTTAACTTGTTCCACCACCACTGACATTGATCAGAATCAAATCGATATGTAGTAATCAATTGGAATAGCTGTTTTTGTTTGTTTGCTGAATGTACACCAGTGCAGCAGGGCTGACTAGAATCGATTTCGTAAGTGAATTATGAATGATAATTATGATTGTGATCGGCAATGCATTATTCAAGATCAGAATATGCCAAACGCTAGCTACTGAATGGATATATACATATATATATATATATATACATATGTGTATCTTGTCATTTAATGTTCGATTAACAACTATAAGCTGGCTGTAGCTAGCGAATGCAAAGGATCGTATTGATATCCTTTCAACTGTCTTCAGTCTGCGCACACTCTCTGTACATACAGTGGTGCTCATAGACTTAAGCCACTGCCACTACCATAAACTTTTTTTCTTAATAACTTTTTTGAACATATTTATTTCGGCCTGAAATTTTTACATGTTGAAACACTGTTATTTAAGCAGCTGATCACAGTAAAAAATGACAAATAGGAATTCGGGGCTCCCAAAAAAATTGACTAAATGTCAAAAAGGAGTATTGCGCTCTGCTCATATACTTAAGCCACCTTGAGCTAAAATCGTCAAACTTGTGTTTTTTTCCGGGAAAGTTGTGCTAGTTATTTTCTAAACTAAATATTTGATTACTAAATACGTTTCCCAAAACAATTTGACCGCTATGGCTAAAAATAAAAATACAAATCCGGCCAAAAGAAAGCTGATATGGGAATATTACGAAAATAACACAAATATTCTATAATTTGTAAGACTTTTCATTTTTCGCGTGGCAAAGTCAGAAATGCCATTGCATTTTATAAGAAACATGCAACCTGGGAAAATATTCCACGTGAAAAGCCCAGAAAAACCACTTTAAACGATGATAGACGGAATGCCAAAATCAGTAAAGACGATCCGTTTTTGACTTCGACGCAAATCAGAGGTCAAATGGTGACAGATTATGGCGTGAATGTGTCAGCTAAGACCATAAGAAGACGCCCAAATGAATTCGGGTTATATGGACGCATTGCCCAAAGAAACCATAGCTGTCCATAAAAAATGTTAAAAGCGTCTTCAATTCGCCACAGAGCATATTCAAAAAAGGTCCCAATTTTTGAACATGATTGTTTGGAGCGACGAATCCAAGTTTAATGTCTTTGGGAGTGATGGTAAACCATATGTACGACGTCCTCCCAACAAACAATCGGACCCCAAATACACGAAGAAGACCGTTAAACATGGTGGCGCTTTGATTATGGTCTGGGACTGTTTCACCGCATCGGGCGTAGGTCCCCTAGTGAAGATAGAAGGAATTATGAAAGGCGAAATGTTCAGGGACATCCTTATTAACAATTTATCTGGAGAATATGCCGATAATTTGCCACTTTGCCTGGATATTTCAACAGGACAACGACCCGAAACACACCAGCAAGATAGTCAAGTCATGGCTTAACCAAGAGGCGATCCATGTTTTGCAATGGCCACCGCAGAGACCCGACTTGAACCCTATAGAGAACTTGTGGGGAATTCTTAAACAAGTCTTTGGCCAAAAAAAATCAGCAAATAAAAACGATTTGTGGCGAATTTTGAAGAAGAGTGGAAGAAAATCACCCCACAACAGTGCACTCGTCTTGTGGATTCAATGCCAAAGCGCTGCTCCGCTGTTCTTAAGCAGAAAGATCATCCCACTTAATATTAAAGTAAATTTATTAAAATTATAAGAAATATTGGGCAAATTTTAACTTTCTCAACCATTTTTACCAGGTGGCTTAAGTATGTGAGCAGGACATTTTGGAGATGGTCTCAGATTTTTTAAGTTTTTCGTTGAATATATATTTTTATAACTTGGTTATTCTTCTATTAGAACACTGATATATAGAACTAATGTGACACAAAAAATTGGAGCTGTGAAATAAAAACTTTTCTTAATTTTCGTTTAAATTCTTGACTGAAGTCTTGTGGCTTAAGTCTATGAGCACCACTGTATGTATGTAGTTAAGAACATAACTTAGCTGCTTCAGTTCTTCAGGTCTTCCTGTGATTTAAGTGTCCTCTGCCTGTAACGCACTGTACCCAATTACAAATACAAATGTTGATGATCTTCCTAGATCTGGTTCAGATCTCCAACTCCGCCTCCAACTCAAGCAAGGAACTGGAACTTTATCTGTGGCATTGTATGTGCTTTTTACTAACTGCATCTGCATAAAGTATCCAACTGAATGCAGAATATATAGATACATATATACTGTTGTTGTATACATACATACAATGTAGTAAAAAAAAAAAAAAAAAACCAAAACAAATTGTGATTTT
Organism: Drosophila bifasciata; assembly: GCA_009664405.1. Lineage (NCBI taxonomy): Eukaryota > Metazoa > Arthropoda > Insecta > Diptera > Drosophilidae > Drosophila > Drosophila bifasciata. Next base: position 14,521,598 of record CM019041.1, read on the forward strand.
ATATGCCAGTTTTCTTCACGACTTCCGTTAGCAATTCAATTTCAATCTTAGCCAAGGAAAACAGATTGCAAGCAAGTGTGAAAATGGAAGAATCTTAACATATACATACAGTGGCGAGCAGAAGTGAGTGCATGTTCACGAAACTGACTTTCGTCACCCATAAAACAGAAACGATACAAAGAAAATTAAACAAATCAAACTATATTATATTCATCAATTAATTCTTAACAAATTGGTGTTAAACAAAATAACATATGAGATGAATTCAAAAAGTTTGAAGCTAATAACGAAAATAACCCGCATAAACTCACTTTTGCACGTTTCAAGAAAATTAAAAAAAAAATCAATTTTAATATTTTTACCACGGATACTTATTAGCAATAATTTTATTTATGTGCTTTGGCATACTCTCTACCATATTTTCAACTATATCTTTTGCGATTCGATTCCATTCCACTTTTACACGCTCCCAAAGGATGCCCTTATTTGTTCGGGCTGCATCGTACTGTCCGAGCCGTTTTTTTTATGATTGACCAACGATTTTCAATCGGATTGAGATCGGGACTTTGTGCTGGCCTCTCCATCAGTTGAAAATGCTGTTTTCCAATCCATTCCCTATCAATTTTCGCTGTGTGCTTCGGATCACAAACCTGTCGAAAACCAATTTTTTTTCGGAATAAGCACATTTCTCCATACAATTGTTAAGAAAGGTTTTCAAAATATGGTACGTAGTCTTTTTTTTCGCAATATACCTTCAACTAAATGCAGAGGGCCAACGTGCCACCATGTAAAGCATCCCCAAACCATTATATTTCTTCCGCCATGTTTTACAGTTTGCTTTACATGGTGCCTTTGCAGACGTTCACCGGGTTTGTGCCAGAGGTAATGCTTTCCATCTGACTGAAAACGGTTATATTTGGACTTATCAGGCCATATAACACGTTTCCAATCTTCAGTTGCTAAATTTTTTGTGATCCCTTGCAAATTTCAAACATTCTTATCGGACAATGCAGGCTTGTTTTTTTAACATTTGAAACATATCCGAGTTTGTGCAGCGCTCTTCTGGCAGGCCATTGGCTAAAATGTTTGTTAATGGTAGAGAGAAGCACTCTTTGGTATTACTAGCCTGTTTTTTCTCATTTCGGAGATCATAAGTCGAGCAAGTGAGTCCCTCAATAATTTTTTGTGACCTTTGACTAGCGGTTTGGGAGTCACATTTTGTCTCTTTTGAGCTTTGATCACCGCCGATTGGCTAATACCAAGCCTTTCGGAAATAGTACGTGAAGAATAGACCTTCTCGGTCAGGCACAAAACACTATCCGATTGAAAATCGTTGGTCAATCATAAAAATGTCTCGTACAGTATGAAGCAGTCCGAACAAATAAGGGCAACCTTTGGGAGCGTGTAAAAGTGGAATGGAATCGAATCGCAAAAGATATAGTTGAAAATATGGTAGAGAGTATGCCAAACCACATAAATAAAATTATTGCTAATAAGTATCCGTGGTAAAAATATTAAAATTGATTTTTTTTTTTAATTTTTCTTGAAACGTGCAAAAGTGAGTTTATGCGGGTTATTTTCGTTATTAGCTTCAAACTTTTTTGAATTCATCTCATATGTTATTTTGTTTAACACCAATTTGTTAAGAATTAATTGATGAATATAATATAGTTTGATTTGTTTAATTATCTTGTATCGTTTCTGTTTTATGGGTGACGAAAGTCAGTTTCGTGAACATGCACTCACTTCTGCTCGCCACTGTACATACATAAATAATGATAAAGTTACAATTAAATGATATAAATATATAGATCAGATGAAGATGATGGATGGATGGATGGCTGCATTATTATTCCAACTGAGGGGACAGTCTGTTTCAGTTCTAACTATATACATATTGATATACCATACTTATATATGTACATACATACATAAAAAATAGATATGATCCAGGAGCAGCTACTAACTACAATACATATACACATATGTACTATATGTGTATGTGTCAAGATATATAATGCGAATTTCTTATCAGATTCCTAAACCTAGGGACTACTATGTACTTTAGCTATATACATACATATGACATACATATACTATGTACATACATACATACATATGAGTGCATGTGTGTGTGTGTTTATTTGTTTTTAAATAAGATTTTATGCGCTGTGCCACCACTGAACTTACTGCTAACAAAAAACAATAATTGCATATACATACATACGAGTACATACAATATATACATATGTACATATGTATTTACACCACCATAGAACAAAAAATATTAGTTAAACTTGAAAATTGTTAGAGCAAAATGGATCCATCCATGGAGACCCTTCCGTAAGAGGGGGGGTGGGGAAACGATCAACGATGATTGAGGATGGATGAAAATTATTAGCTAGCTGAAGTAGGGAGGGTGGGTGGGGGTACATATACAGGAACTAAAAGAAAGAGGAAGTTGCATTTGCATATACATACATAGTTTATAGCTATATGTAGGGATTACTGATCGATCACAAGTCGGAATAGAGATAGAGAGAGCTACATATATGGATATGCTGAAGAAATAAAGTTTTTGATTATGATTATGATAATGAATCATAAATTACTAACGGTTTGTTATAAAATGCTGTGCACACACACACACACACACACACAAATTAGACAAGGACAGAGGACACCAAAAAAATGAAACAGACATACATATACAGAGACAGAGATAGAGACAGGAAAAAGAGAGAAGGAATGAAAACGAAGTGGGGACAAGTATGGACAGCTTCTGTCAGAGGATATACATATGTATGTAGAGAAGTTCTCGACACATTCACAACTCCACTGAATCTTTGAGATCTCTCTCCTCTGATCTCTGAACTCCGATCTCTGACCTCTGACCTTTATCTCGACCTAGACATCGACAAAAGTTCGAATTCGAAAACAGAAGCAACACACCTAAAGCCATGCATACAAAATACATAAATACATATACATGAGTATATATGTACACCCACATATATACATACATATTTATATACATTCATACATACATACATATATGGATGCTACATACATATATTTTCTTAGTAGATTTTTACAGCTTCCAGGAACTCGTAATGAAATGAAATGAAAAAAAACCCAAAGAAATTATTGAAAACAAAAACAAAAACAAATTAAGTGAGCAAAAAAACTTTTATTGTAATCGAAATCGAAATCGAACGATTCTAAATTATTGTCAAGTTGATTCATTCAAAAAACAAAACAAAAAAACAAATGAGCAAAAAGAAATTTAAACAAAAATATTTGAAAACAAAACAAAAAAAACACGAAAAAAAAAATCCAATAAAAATTCAAAGTTCTGAATTGTTTTGATCTGGCACAAAATGACTCCCCGCTGTATTACTTATTGTATATGTGATATAATTAGGAACGAGAAAGAACGTATGGAGTCGCTGTGAACGCGACTCTACTTTTATACCCGTACTCAGTCAGTACACAAGTGATTTATGTGGAATTTTTAAATGTTTTATCAGTGTTTAAATTTAAAATTTTACATTTGTTTGCTGCATCTGTCATCTACGGACAGACGGACGGACAGACAGGACTATATCGACTCGGCTATTGATGCTGATCAAGAATATATGTATATACTTTATAGGGAAATGATTCCTTCTCTATGTTACACACATCCACTTTTACCACAAATACAATATACCCTTTTACTCTTCGAGTAGGGGTATAATTATTGTGAATCATTAATATCCAATTCCCACAGCACAAAGAACTACATACATATAGTATGTGATTGCGGCATAAGTATGTACAGTTGGGAAAAAAATAATAGCACCACTGCAACACATTTTGTTCGTGAAAAAAAAAAAATGCTATTACTGTTGCGATTTTTTTTTTCATTTTAATTTTTTATATAGTTTGGTATTCCCCATTAACAAAAACAGTGCTACCGATCTTTAAATTTCAGTCCATATATTTTTTTTTGGGTATTTTAAGAAAAAAGCACCCAAAAACACCGAAAAAAAAAATAGCACCATGAGCCTTTGTTTTCGTAAATACCCTATATTTCGCGGAATTACTTTTGTAGAAGGCACGTGTTCATTAGTTTTGACTACGATTTCATTGTTTCAATCATAAAAGTTTAAAATAATAGTTACAATGGGACGTAGAAAGCACTGCACTGCGGAGATGCGCGATCTTATCAAAAAATTGATATTGGATGGAAAAACTTACAGAGAAGTTGGTCGATTGGTAGGATGATCCTATAAAATGATTAAGAACGCCAGAAACTATGAAGAAACGAGAAAGAACGTACGGAGTCGCTTTGAACGCGACTCTACTTTTATACCCGTACTCAGTCAGTACACATGTGATTTATGTGGAATTTTAAAATGTTTTATAATTTTTTACATTTTACATTTTTGCTACATCTGTCATCGACATCTACATCTACATCATCTACATCAGTTCTCACAACAACACACGTACACTGCACGAGGCAGCATGTTTGAGCGTAAGTGTGCGTGTGAGAGAGCTGCCTGCAGCGCTGCTGCCATCAACCCTAATAAAAATGTATATTTTGTTGCGAAGGGCAAGGGGGAGGCGACTCGCTGCTGAAAATTCATTTGATCATTGTGGCTACAATAATGATCCGATCTGAACCAAATTCGGGAATCTGGTAGATATGGTCATTTCCTACAATACTGCATTTTTTAGTTTTTTCTATCTTCAAAATTGTGGATTTTCGTCTTTTGTGGGGGCGGAAGGGGGCGGGGCGAAATTTTGAAATACACTTGTTCAGGTTTGGTATCACAGGAGTCTTGGCCAAAAGTTTGGTTGCTCTAGCTCTTATAGTCTCTGAGATCCAGGCGACACAAAATACAAAAACCAAATCGACTCGATTTTTGTGTGAGTGCGAAAGGGATGGAGCGAAGTTTTTTTGCGTATGTTTTTGTCTATTGTGGCTATATTAATGATCCGATCCGATTCAGATTTGGGCCCCTGATAGATATAGGCTGTCTCTATGATTCTGCATTTTTCGTTTTCTGCTATCTTTAAAATTGTGGACGCCACAGATGTGCGCCCTTTGTGGGGGCGCAAGTGGGCGGGGCGAAATTTTGAAACACTTTTCTAGGAGTGAGATATCACATCAGTCTGAAAAAAAAATTTGATTGGTCTAGCTCTAATAGCCTTCGTGCAATGAGTGAAAAACAAGACGGACGGACAGACGGACAGACGGACAGACGGACAGACGGACGGACAGACATGGCTATATCGACTCGGCTATTGATGCTGATCAAGAATATATATACTTTATGGGGTCGGAAACGCCTCCTTCTGTGTGTTACACACATCCACTTTTACCACAAATACAATATACCCTATTACTCTTCGAGTACGGGTATAAAAACTGAAACACGCGGACGAAAACGATCTGTGACCCCTCTTCATGTCCAAAGACTGATTCGTCAGAGCAAGAAGTGTCACTTCAAGCCTGCTACCGAGCTTAAAAAAAATCTTTAAAAAAATTCGACGGACCAAACAGTTTGCACATATCTTAGGCAACATAATCTTAAAGCCTGCAGCCCAAGAAAGGTACCCCTTATAAACGCGACACATGTAAACAGGCCCATGAAGCTAGCCAGAAACCATGCAAATTGGACATCCCAAAAATGGAGAAATATTGTATGGTCAGATGAGTCCATAGTGATTATATTTGATGGAAAGGGATCCCGATCATACCGTAGACGACCAAAGAAGTACCCAGTACACCACAACAACTTTTAAAAATGGAGGGTGTAGTGCAATGGTATGGGCCTCCTTCTCCTACTTTGGAGTAGGTCCAATACATTGGATAAAACCATCATGGATCAGCACGTGTACGTGAATATCATGGAGACAGTAATGCTACCCTTTGCAGAATATGAAATGCCGCTCGTATAGGTCTTTCAACAGGATAATGGCCCCAAACACACCAGCAAGAAAGCAAAGGAATGGTTCAGGGCAAAATCTATGAACGTTTTGGAGTGGCCTGCTCAGTCTCCTGACCTGATTCCCATCGAAAATCTGTTTCCGACGTCAAGAAGGCAGTTGCTGCTTCCAATCCAAACACTTTTGGATCACTTTGGGAAGAAATTAAAGAGTCCTGGTCAAATATTCCCCTAAAACGATGCCAGGACTTAGTTGATTCTATGCCAAGACGTTGTGCAGCTGTTATTACCAATAAAAGGGCACTGTACTAAATATTAAATTATGCATATAGATTTAGAATTAATAGTTCAAAGTGTTTAACTAATGAATTCGTTACTTATTGCTTATTTTTTTAATTTGAAATCCATTTTTGAAAAGTGGTGCTATTTTTTTTTTCGCCTAGTTTTGTCAGTTTTACTAAAGTTTCTTAAATAACTTAAAAACTTTAAAACAATATGTGATTTTTTGTTTATTCCCGTGTTTGTAAGAGTCTCCCATTTCTAAAAATGTGTTTTAAAGTTTCCTCAAAGTTAAAAATGTGAGTTGGGCACTTATTTAAAAATTGCTTGTGGTGGTGGTGCTATTATTTTTTTCACAGCTGTACATACAAACATACATATCTTATCGCTGGTATTTTCGTTGCTTATCAATTCAGATTAGGGTTGAGTGATTTGTTTTGCGCGGGCCCATGCCTCCCTCTCAAGAGGCATAGCATAGTCGCTCGTACATAGTACATGTATGGGATCCCGTGGGGATTATTATTTGTTTTGGCTCACTGAAACTTGGATACTCATTCCATAACTACAGCATCATATGATATCTATGTACATATACAATGTGCTTTGGTTTCTAGCTAATTTATTTCACCATGAAACAAAGTGAAGTGCAAAATCCCCACCAATCCAATCCCCTGCCCACTTACCTTTCTCTATTTAACAATAGTTTTTTGTGTTATTAAATGTATATTGTATAGATTTTATATATATATATAGTTTATTTTATTGTTATTACGCAGCTTAACGGACTAACTAATTTCTCATTTGCTTTTTGTTTGTTTTCAATTGGATTCATTGACTTTTGATTTAATTGAATTGCATTAATTTCCACCTTTCTGGGTTTTGCTTTTCTTTTCATCTTTTGAACATAAACATAAATACATTTAGTTACAGCAAATTATTGTACAATTATCCTCTCTCTCTCTCTCTCTCGCTATCTCTCGCTATTGCTATCTCTATCTCTCGCTTTCCTGTCCAATCTTGTACATACGCAAATTATGTATAAACTTGAATGTTCTGAATATGCTTTTGTAATGGAGTGTAAAAAAATATACTAGTAGTAATCTGCCAACTGCCAACTGCCACGGCCAATCGCATCTGTCACTGTCTCAGTTTTGTCTCCACTTCAATATTGCTGTGTGGGTGTGGGTGTGGATGATGCATTATACATATATCCTCCTCAATGCTTGCCTTTGTTGCCCTTGCGACTGCGTTGCTGTTGCTGCTGCTGCTGTTGCTGCTTCTCCTGCGTTACTGTTGCGCTGTCCTTCTTCAAGTCGGCTGCTTGTTCATCTGAGACAGAGACAAATAGTCTATTGTGAGAACGGATTAAAGGGGAATAATATCTAAGTTAATGGCTCACCCGCCCTGTCCCTGTCCCTGTCCGTGGCGGGTGCACTCTTCTGGGACTTTTCATGGGATGCACTTATCTCGACGACCAGAACTTCCTCGGCCTCAGCATGCGGAAAGGGCAACGGCTCTGCCTGTATCTGGGCCTTGGCCTCGAGCACCACCACTTCGCCGTCCTCCTCCTCCTCCTCGACGTGGGCTTCCTCGGCCAGGATGCCCCCGTTAACCACATTGATCTCCTGGGCCTCCTGGGCCATGTTGGCCTGGGCCTTGCGACGCCGCCGCTCCAGGTCGCGCGTGTAGTTCTGCGTCCACTCGATGTGCTCCTTGTAATACTGATAGACGGGTATGACAATCACCGAGATGTCGTCGACGGTGGCCGCCGCCTTGCTGTCCGCTAGCCGCCAGTGGCCGGAGTCGTTTATCTTGCCGCGGGCACGGGCCACCAGCTCCTGGGCGACCATGGTGTAGCGATGCTTCTCGGTCGGGTACTTGGAGAGCGTTTGGAAGACGGTGCGGGAGACGGCCTCGTTCTCGGACACGTCCCAGAGGCCGTCGGTGGCCATCACGAGCACACCGTAGTCGCCGTCCTCATTGTGCTCGTCCGGGATGCTGACCACCTGTGTGAGATCCCGCTGACGCACATCTGGATGGGGGGTGAGGAATGGCTTGATCTGGATGCCCGTGTTGATGGCCAGCAGCTCGTGGTCGCCAAAGCCGCGGGAGACGCCCAGGGTGCCCAGGAGCCGGCTCCTCTTTCCCTCCCCGTTGACCACGGGCATGCGGAGATCGTCGCGAGTGAGCGTCTTGTAGGTCCAGCCTTTCATGGTGCCCTGGCGACAGAGGATGCGCTGGCCCATGTCCTCGATATGCGGCCGCTTCGCGTACTCCATGGCCACGTACTTGTTGGCCATCAGATGCGGCTTCAGCCTCGCCACATTGAGCAGCCGCTCGCGCTCCGTCTCCGGCGTGTGGTCCGCCGAGAAGGGCACTGGGTAGCAGCTGGCCTCCAGCGGATCCGGCTCGATCACAGAATCGTCCTTCGGCTCGGCCGGCGGATTGGCCCGCCGCTGGCAGAGCACAGCCCGACTGTCGCCAGCATTGGCCACGTACATCTTTCCGTCGATGAAGAGCGAAACGCAGGCGGTGCAGCCACCCGCGTCGCGATACCGATTGCTGTCCTGGGCTATCAGCGAGTCCATGCTGAAGAAGGCGCTCTCCAGGGCGCCGATGATCAGCTCGTCCTTGGTCACGCGCCGCTGAAAGTAAATGGGGTGCGGGAATGTCGGATTCAGCCGCCCGTTCTCGCCGCTATCGGCCTCTCGCGGTAGCAGCAGCTCGATGCAGTCCACCAGCGTCTCGTGCAGTATGTGGTGGAACTGATGGGAGGCGGCCAGGGCGGCACCGTACCCGGCATGGCCATCGAAGATGCCAAAGTACGTGTACGGCAGATCGGGATGCTTGTGCTCCGGATCGGACAGCACTTGCCTGCAAAATAGGAGGACCAATAGAAGTTAGTTTGATGACTCACACACCACACAGTGGCATTTTGATTGTTGTGACTCACCGGCAGAAGGCGCCCTGGTCCTCGTTCCACTCGGACTTGCCCGAGTTGACGCACTCGGCGTAGCCAGTGCCCCACGGCAGCAGATTGATGTCTCGCGGCACGATAATGGGCCGCACATTGTGGTCGGCCGAGGCGCGCAGCTCGTCCGTGGTGAGCAGCTGGAGGAACGGGGGCCGGGCGTACGGGAACTTGTCCGGCATCTGTGGGCCCCCAAACCGCCGATGGTGGTGGTCGCTGCGCTCGCTGCTCGGCAGCGGTGGCAGATCGGGCGCCAGGGCCGTCATGAAGCGTTCCTTGAAGTTGCTGAACATGATGATGGATGCTGGATGGATGCAATGGCCCAGACGGTGGACAGATGACAGATGGACAGAGGGGGGCGTCCCTTTGTGTGTGCTCTGCTGCTGCTGTGTTACAGGCTGCTGTCCGTGTCCTACTTCTCCTCCTTGTCTGCCGCTGGCCTGTGTTTCAGTTGCGTTCTCGCTCACTCCCACCGACGTGGCGAGCTTGCGTTGTTTTTGTCGGTTTTTCACACAGCTGCGAATTAGATTAGTGTGTCAGCGCGAGGGGGGGCTGCAGTGGACGCGGGTCCAGCTACACGGCACTAGCTACATGCAGTGGAACGGCTCGTACGATCGTTGACAAGTCCGAGTTAGTTTTCTATTTTCTTTTTTGCCAGTAAAATAAATCGATTGGAACGCCAGTGTGACCGTGGTCAGGCAGTGGTGACAATACCTACCCGCAAAATAAGGCAAAATACGAAACGGTGTTGGCTAACATTACGATCTAAGTGTTGTATAGTTCGTGACTGAATTTGAATTTAATAATTTGAATTTATTCTCTCTTGTGTGTTTCAGATCGGAGCACAGTGAGCTACGCGACGTCATCATCAAGTCGAAGGCCTCGGGCATAGCCCTGGATCAACAGAAGGTGGACCAGTACATCAAGGCCATGTCCCTCAATGGCAGCGAAAAGGTGGGAGTGCCAGTGGTAGCAATATTTTGTTGTCTTTTCTGACCGTTTCACATGCTTATTCATATGATTTCTTCACCTTTTGCAGGCCAACACCGAGAAGCTGGCGGCCATGTGGATGTATGCCACGCAGATGGGTAGCCTGCCGCCGCCTTCGGTGCGCAAGCTGACGCCTCCCTCCCGTCCCATAATGCTCATTCCCTCCGGCGCAGGAAGTGGAGTAAGTTGCTCCTGCGATAGATCAAAGTCTCCTTGCTTCTGCGGCTTACTGTTTCTCCGCTCTTTTCAGCTGCCACCGCCGCCGCCCACACGCCTGCCCCCACCCCCACCTGGCACCGGAGCGGGGCTGCTGCTGCCAGTGCCTCCCCTGGCGCCGCATTACAGAGGCATGACGCTGCCCTACATGCGCCCTGGACCCGGTTCCGTGATCTACGCCCATCCGGCCAGCCTCACCGGCACCTACCGCACCCACAAGAGCACCAAGTCAGCCGAGCTGAACGGTCAGCGCAGGCGCCGCCGGGCAGGCAAATCGGACGCCAATCGCCGCCAGCGCCGCAAGTCCGAGGCCGACGTTCTCGACGGAGCCCCCAACTTTCAGTACACGGGCCTAGATCGGGCCATAGCCGACAGTTTCCTGGCCCGCCAGGAGCAGTCGCAGGCCGGCAGTCACATCGATTACTCCTCGTCAGCGTCCTCGGATCTGTACGGCGGCCAGCGTGCCTCCTCCAAGACGAAGATTGTCTGTCGCGATGTGGTTATGTGAGGAGCAGGATCCACCTCCCGCCCCCCTCTTTGTACATATATGTGTAGTCAGGCCTAGGAGCCTGCCCTAAAAAAGTTTTCATTTGAAATTGAACCTTAACATTTCCCCTTAGCTCTAAGCACTTAATCTTTATATACATATACATACATATAAGTACATATGGTATATATGTACATTCATGTGTATATAAAGCGATAAATAAAGTTATATATGTATAAACCAAAGCTTTGGGATGGAGCATACGGAATACGAATAGGGGGGGATACTCGCTGCTCGAATTTATTGACTCTGGAAATGGGAATTTCCTCTATGCAATTTCCATAGAATATACATACAGGGTGATAGGGGGAGGGTATATGTGTATGGGTATTGCTCCTGCATACAAATGGTAGAAAAAAAAATAGCACCACCCATCCATCCGGTTTAGTGGCTGGATCTAGAAGTCCTCGTCGCTGTGGTGCTCCGCCTTGTTGGCCGTCTTCGGACGCAGCGGCAGTTCGCCCGTCAGCTTCGATATGCTGATGTCATCAATCGAGTTCAGATCAACTGGGGAGGAGGAGAGGAGAGAAGTTAACGAGGGGCGTTAATGCTCACACTGGGAATGCTTGTTGCACTCACAGTCATCGTCGCCAGCGCCCATGGCCATGGCCATGCTGATGCCGCCGGGGCCCGTGCCAGCGCCCATGCCACTCATGCCCATAATCTCGCCCACGTCCAGCTCGCTGTCGGAGCTGCCGAAGCTGCTGTCGTCGTCCCGCGAGTTGAGCATGCTGTTCCCGGTCATATTGCGTCCGTTGTGAGTGGCCCTGGCTCCTCTTCCTGCACCACCACCACCGCCGCCTGCTGCGCCCGCACCAGCGCCCCCTCCAGTGGCCTTGCGACTGCGTCCCGTGGTGGGTCTCAGGCGGGACGTGGCCGTGCCGGGGCGCTTCTCCTGCCGCATCAGCTGGTCCTCGTCGCGTATGTCCGGTATCTCGGCGTCGAGGCCAAATAAGCTTCTTCCGTTCACCACCATCTCTACGCCGGAGCCGACACCGCCCAGCCCGCCTACCATGCCACCACCTCCGCCCACATCCTCATCGCCGTCTCCATCCAGATCGTCGTCCTCGTCATCGTCGTCGTCGTCCTCGTCCTCGATGAGGCCCTCCGGTATGAAGGGCATCGAGTTCTCTGCGGGCTTCTGCAGTATGGGCGAGGCGATGGGCGTGGTCCGCTTGGTGCGCGCCTCCAGCTGGGCGCGCAGGGCGTCGCGGACGTGCAGCCGGAGGAAGTAGCGCTGGAAGAGCACCTGCAGCTCCTTCTCGCACTCCTCGAACTCGGCCATGTGTGCGGGCCGGATCTTCTGCAGCGCCTCCAGCCGCTGCTTGGTCCGCTCCAGCTCGGCCCGCTTCCGCTGCAACTTCGAGTTGAGAGCGTTCAGCTCGACGCGGGCCGACTCCAGCTGGGCGCGGCTGGACTGCAGCTTCAGCTGGCTGGCCTGGATGGCGTTCTTGAGGGTTCGCTCCACGCTGAGCAGCTCCATGGGCCGCTGGGCCTGCGTCTGGCGCGACTCCTTGTGCAGCAGCTCCTTGGACAGCAGGTCGTAGAGGGCGGCGCCGCGCTGGGTGAGGTCCGAGGAGAGCTCGCGCGCCCGGCGCAGCTCCTCCATCTTGTCGCCGATGTCCACCTGGTTGAGGCTGCGGTACTGGTCGCGCTCCTCCTCCTCGCGCTCCGCCTCCGTCTGGCTGGGGGCAATGAGGAGGCGCGTTATCTTCTGCAGCTCGCTGGCGGTGACTGCGGCGGCGGCGTACAGCTTGCGGGGATTCAGCCGGATGGCCGACTTGGTCACAAAGAACTCCGTCGCTGAGCGGACGAGCAGCACTCGCTGCTCCTCCGTGTCCACGCCGCCGGAGAGCACGGTACCGGGCTCCATTAGACCCGCAAGCCACTGCAGCAGCTCCGACACGATGTGGAAGCTGGCCAGGCTTCCGTGCTGGTTGGCCAGCGACTGCAGTGGAAAGACCCGTGGAAAGCCCAGCAGCTTCAGCTGCTCCCCCAGATCTACACGAGTGGAAGGAACAGGAACGGGAATGACATTGGTTGGCTGGCGGAGAAAAGGGGACTCCTTGTGGGACTGACTCACCGCGCACATCCTTGAAGGACATTCCTAGGGCTATATGCTGGCAACGGTTGACGTTGACCACGACTTGACCTGTGTACGCGCTGCTGGTGCTGCTGCCTTCGATTCAATTTGCATTTTCCTCACTGTCATTTGTTGTGGTTTTCCCTCGGCTGCTGCTTCTTCCTCTGTCCGCCCGTCGTCGCCTTTGTTTGGGCCAGGCCATCCATTCATGCAACATAGTTGCCAGGCAACCCCAACCTTCCACCACCTCCACCACCTGGCTCTGACCCGCTTCGCCTTGGTTCGATTCGACTCGGTTTGCTTTGGTTCGGTTCGATTCGGTTTGGTTTCTCTCTGGTCAGCAGCCATGGCACAGGCCACATGGGGGGGGGCTTCACCAGGACAACCAACGTCAATGGGGTGGATTTCCATTTAGCCAGGGTGGGTGGTTGCCGGGAGGTGTATCAGGCAGGCACTGCTCCCTGATCTTGCTAGCGGTTTCCAGGTTGCAGGTCGATTACTCAGCGAAGCTTGCCTGTAGCTGAGTGGGAGGTACCACCCACAGGCAGTGGGAACAGACGGTGAAAAGTGGAGCTTAACTAGTGGGGAATATATAATGGTAAATTATTGTAGGAGGGTGGATTTGTTACCATTTGTTTTTGCTTCGATTTTATAGTATATTTCCCAGCAGCAAAGAGTACAGAGAACAAAACGGAACAACTTCTGGGATGGAGAGGGATGGGGATCACCTTGTATGATTCCATCATGGTAGGAACCGTTTGGATCGTGAGAGCAAGCGCGCATCCGCTCTCAGCGCGCTGTCGAAGAGCGGCAACAGAACTGTAAACGGCAACAGCTACTGGCTGTTATCGAAAAGGCTGTTACTCTGCGCTCGCTGTTAACAGCGCTGCTCACCTGAACAGCACGAAAATTGCAGTTTTTTATACTGGTAAAAGTACTATACATAATCCTGTTATAATCATATTTATCTCGTATCTATGTACATATGTATGTATGTAAGCTACAGAAGCTTCGTATGCTGAGACCCGATGGTGTTCCCAGTTGCTGTTCACAGCTTTTAATACTCAGGATTCTGTGACTGTTGTCTGCTGAATATGTGAATAGGTTAAGTGCATGGCCGGTTGGGATCTCTGGGGTGAGTTTCACCGGTTGTCACATGTGTACACAGAAACTAAAAACAAACTAATTAGCATTTGAAAGAGTTGCAAAACAAACTTCGTTCCGCATTCAATCTCTGCTGCGATGTTTTTCCACTGGCTCCTCCTGCTGCTTGGTTTTGTTCACATGACTGGCTGTAATTGATGAAAATCAATTAGTCCGCATCCATGAGAATATTTGCGGATCCTCCTCTCGTTTGCTGACACAGAAGTTGAGTGGGTGCACCACCATCTATCCGCAAACACCTGCGACTTGCAGTTGCACTCACATCAAATGTTATTACAGGCGAATCGGGCGGCGCAGGAGGGGACGAGGACTCTTACGGTGGCTGCCACATGTCGGTAATTAATTATGTTGCATGTTGGGCGCCTGGTAATGCGCCCTGCGCTCGTTTAAGTTCAGCCAACTAAAGTAACTAACTGGGGTCCAACCATCGAGTGACAGGAGCAGCTCCTAAACCTAGAATCGATCGATTTTAAGGAATACATAATTAAATGGACGCTTCTCTCTCTGCTGCATAAGTGGAGAAACAATTACAAATTGCATAAAACAAATTACGGGCATTTTTTCCCCTTCTCGTCATACCCATAGTCACATACATAGTCGCTGCCATCTATGCCACAGCAGATTGCAACACGACAGCACATCAGCACGGCAAAGTTCAATGGTCGCCAACATGTGTACGCGTCGATTTACAAACAAAGGAGCCCCCTACCATATGACACCCCAGTTGCCTTCCCACAGTACCACAGGCGATGCCACAGCCCGAGGCGATGCCACAACGATGATGGAGCAATTAAAGCTTAACGCTTAATCAAAACACTCGACGCTTTTGCCTAGGCTGGTGGTGAGTGCCCAGAATTGGACATCGCTGAACGATGGCGGGTATATGCGAACTAGTTCTAATGAGCAACGAACCAAATTCCGTTGGTCTGGATTCTGGGTACTGAAATCACCTTTTCACATATTTATTTATTGATATTAATGAACTCCGTACTCGTATCCGTTCAAGCCCATATATTTGCTCTCCTTTCCAGTTGCAGTTCCATTACCAAGCACCTTGTATGAGTAGAATGGCAAAAGCTGATTATAGTCCCCGATTATGGCAGTGTGTCGGCCCATATAACAATTCCAATTGCAAAGAAAAAGTGCTGAAATTAAGCTTAAAGAAATGCCTGTTTATATTTTGATTGTGCAAATAATTGATTCCATTACGTGTACAAAATTCTTGCGATTAAAGTGTGTAAGCTAATAATGAATTTATTCTGCATTTAAAAAGTGTTTTCTATTCGTATGAACTGGCTCGCACAGGTCCATCGGTTCACAGGTTACCACACACGACCCACACACGCACACCCCCACACACACATACTCAAATGTATAATAACATTTTATGGCATCGAACCATAAGAGACGTCAGCAGCAGCAGCAGCAGCAGCAACAGCATCAGCAGCAGCGTTGCTTGAACTCTACCGTTGGAGAGCCTTCGTCCCAGCTGCAGCTCTCTCCCTACTCACTCCTTCGTTCTGTTGCTCTCGGGGCGTGATTTAGAAATTTTGGCAGGTTTCGTGCACCAAAACACACTCCATCTCCCACTGCCACTCCCACTCCCACTCTCACAGGCACTGCCTCCACCCAGCTTGGGATCAAACGTAAATTTCACTTTGTGCGTACGAAAAGTGAAAAAAATAAAGAAAAAAGAATGAACAAAAGCAAAGGAGCTACAACAAATAGCGAGAAAGAAAGGAACGAAGTGGAAGAGGGAGTTTGACGAGAAAATTTATAAATCAAGACGTCAGAAATAGTTAACGGACCCAGCAACGGCGGCAATCATTCGGCGTCTTCGTCCTCATATGACCCCCAGCATCATCATCGTCCTCATTAGTGTCATCATTATCATCTGCAAGGCGTCGAACTCTTCTTCGAGTCCGCTTCGGCTAGCACACGTGCCCTTGGCCCTATCAATTTAATTGGGTGTGAAATTGAACAAAAGAGCTGTGGCCAGGGGGACCAAATGCAGAGGGTTCCTGCTTCCTGCCGGAAGAAGCTGCTGTTCCTGCTGCTGTGGCTGCTGCACTTTGGGCGCACCTGCTAATGTGGCATACATGAATAATCATCCAGAAGGCGCCACTCATTCATAAGTTATTCATGTATGTTGAGTCTCATCCAGTGGAAAAGGCAAAGTAGCCTTCGGCTTCCACGTGATTTGGTTAGTTTCTTAGATTAGTTAGTTAGTTACATTCTGTCCACAAATCTTGTTGTGTGCAACCGGGGAGACCACCCCACCTTCCGCAACAAGAACCGTGCAGAGGTTATTGATATAACACTTGCCTCGGACAGTGACTCCCTAACCTTTGACATTGGCATGTGTCCGGTGAGTGCTCCTTCTCGGACCACTACAGGATAGTGTTCAGCATCAAATGGAACAGAGAAAGGCCCAATCGCAATCCGTGATGGACGCGGGAGCTGAGCGAAGTCAGGAGGGAGTCAAGGAGGCTCTTCAACAGGGCAAAAGTGACAAACACACAGGAAAGCTGGGGCGAATATCGCCGCAGCTTTAACACCTACAAGAAAACCTGTAGGACGGCGAAAAGGGAGTCATGGGCTGCCTTCTGCGATGCCATAGATGGTACCACCGAGGCCTCAAGACTTCGACGGGTGCTATCAAAGGCGCCAACCGCACCTGGACTGCTCCGCAACCAGGACGGTGCCTTCGCAGAAAACAGTCAGGAATCCCTAGAGCTCCTCATGAGCACCCGCTTCCCGGGATGCTCAGATGTTACCGGTGACGAATCCAACGACATCAACGACACTGAGCCATATCAGGGAGAGGACACTGAGGATCTCATATGTGACATTATGGCACCAGACAAGATTATCTGGGCCATTAATTCCGTCGGTCCCTACAAGTCACCGGGGCCGGATGGTATACGACCAGCCATGTTGCAGGCAGCTTGCCTGCCCCTGCTACCATGGCTGAAGAAAATCTTCGAAGGATGTTTCCGAATTGGGTACGTGCCCCAAGCATGGAGAGAGGTGAGAGTGGTCTTCATCCCCAAAGCTGGCAAGATAAACCACATCTCTCCAAAGGACTACAGACCCATTAGTCTATCCTCATTTTTGCTGAAAACGATGGCAAGGCTGATTGATCTACACATAAGGACCAAACTCGACAGACGAGTGTTCAGCGGAGCTCAGCACGCCTACCTCAAAGGTAGATCAGTTGAGACCGCACTGCACGAAGTTGTTGGGAGTATCGAAAAGACTCTTAGCCGTAAGGAATATGCTTTGGCGGCATTCCTAGACATAGAGGGAGCCTTCAACAACGTCAGGATCGAGTCAATAACGGCCGCACTGACCAAGATTGGCACACACCCGACGGTAACCATATGGCTGGACAGCGTTCTCAGGACGCAGAACGATTAGCGCTAATCTGGTCACCACGTCTTAATGGAAGACGGTCACACGAGGTTCTCCGCAGGGGTGGGGTTATATCCCCTCTCCTGTGAAACTTAGTCCTCAACGACCTTCTTCATCAGTTGGGGAGGAGCGTATACAAGGTCGTGGCCTATGCGGATGATCTAGTGATACTGGTAACGGGTAAGTTCCTACCTACAATCAGTGACCTTCTGGAATCGGAATCGTAAGCGGCCAACACCAAATACCACCTAGAGAACTTTCGGAAAGTCCAACGGACGGCATGCCTTGGCGTCACTGGATCTCTCAAATCCACCCCACAGGCTGCTCTGGACACCATGCTAAACCTGGAGCCCATAGACCTCCACCATAAGTGCAAGGCTGCGACAAGTGCCGTGAGGCTTTCAGCCGCGCGGTTCTTCAAGCCATCGCCTTATGGCCACGCCACAAAACTCTGTAAGGAGGAAAGTGGAACGGGTGAACGGAGCGACTACTGTGTCTCGGAGTTTTCATGGAAGAGAAATTTTTAAGGACACATACCGGACAGAAAGGAATGGATGCGTAACGCTGCCCTTGGGCAGAACGTGCTCTCCATATTCACTGACGGGTCAAAGACAGTCGAAGGGATAGTAGCTTAAATCTTCTCTGAAGAACTAGCAACCAACATATCCCTGAGGCTACCAGACTGGTGCAGTGTATTTCAGGCGGAGATATACGCGGTGTGGCAAGCGGCAAAGTTAGTATATACCTTGAAGATATGTACCTCCGAGGAACATAGCATTCTGTGTTGACAGTCAAGCTGCTATAAAAGCCCTGCAAGATCACGAGCAGACTCGTACGTGATACTGTGGACGCGCTAAACCGGATCAGGGCGCACTCAATCACACTCACGTGGGTCCCGGGTCACACCGACATCGCGGGCAACGAGCTAGAACGAGATAAGACAGACGGTGGTACACAACACCCAACTGTGAGATCTCACGCTCGCTCTGGCCCCACTATGACCCTAAACGCAATAAGACTCTCCTAGGTTTCAGGAAGAGTCAGGTGCGAACACCTGGGGCACTGTGTCATCGGCCACATGGCCACTAGGTACAGACTGCCCCACCGTGACTTCTGTTGCAGCTGCAGGGACGAGGAGGAAATAGAGAGCATCCAGCATCTTCTCTGTGGCTGTCCTGCACTCATGGGAGGACTTGGATATCCTGGCAAACATGCCTCTAGAGAGGCTGATGCTCTTTATTGAGGCCTCGGAATGGTTCACGAAACCTCCCTAGGCACCAGACGTAATCCCATGACGAGTGTGGGCATCACAATGGGCCATTCTTGCCTTCGAGTGACCTAGACTTCGGTGGAGCAGCCCTTTAAACCTAACCTAACCTAGTTAGTTACACACTTCCTTCTACCCTCCGAAATCTACACTGAAAATGCAAGAAACACGAACTGGACATGAGACAATGGCAATGGTGGACAGTGGCATATTGATCAGTCAAATGCTCAAACAGCTCAACAAGCCCTCGACCATGGTATCCTTTGGTATTGCCAAAGGATATTCCAGCAGTTGAAGCAGTTGAATTCTTTCTAAATTAATTTTTAATGTTTCCCTTAGCGAAATCTAAGAAATATATATGTTTTATAATATAAGACAAAAATACTACCCGTAATATATTCATTCAGACACAAGCCTGACAGGGCTGTATTTTAGCCAAGAGAATCCAACTCAGTTTGATTGCGGCTGTAACAAATTTATTGGGCACCTTTTTGGTTTATTTTGGATACATTTTATGCGACAGTTAGAATCGATAAATTCGACTTGTTACTTTTTCGACAATTTCCGCTGTTTCGACTGGCAAGGTGCTTTGGTTTTTTGAAAGCCTCTTTTGTGCAACGTTTACGCTTATTCTGAGAAGCTTCCGAAGGAGCGAAAGGGTCCTGCTGGCGCCGTTTCATACCTTTGGACGGCAAGGAACGTTTTTCGATGCTCTGCTGTCAGGCGAGGGTAGCATCCGCTTTTTAGTCAACATGGAGAGATGATCAGTCAGAGGGTTTATCCGCGCTTTCTCCAGCGCTGCTTCAAGCTCCTCCACATTGCTATCCAGAGTCCACTCTGTGGAGTGCTGCATGCCTTGGCGGAAGGCAGCCTCGCAGGCCAGCGCATCATTCATAATCCGAACGGTCTTGGAAGGAATTGGACGGATTCGAAACTTTAATTTCTTGGAATTTGCTGGTAATTTCGCAGCATTTGATGCCATTATATGTTCGATATAATGGTGTGGAATCTTTATTTGAGTCGACAAGCGCTCCCATTCCTTGATGTTGCTCTCGTGCTGATGCCCATCATAATTATGACCGTCGTCGTCGTCATCGTCATCGGCACTGAGAGGCACTGGCGTTAAGAGGTCATTCAGCTCGCCTTGGTCCAGGACATCAGTATATTTGATAATTCTGCTTGTCCCAGAGTTTGTACTTTGCTGGCGTATCCTGAGGGGCCTGTTCGACATTTTGGGACAAAGCTAAACAATCAAAAAACAAAATTTAGTTTTTCAGTTTACAAGTTAACTATTTGTTTAAGAATTCAATTTTTTCTGCTCACAATTTTCCAAAATCCAAAGAATAATCCACAGCACTTGGAGAGCACAAACGAAATGAAAAATTTTCTATAATTTCAGCTGTCACTTTTAACACTAATTTTGCAAACGCACTACAAACGCACAACTATTCCATTTTTTTGTCATCAGCTTACCTTTTGAATAAACTTCAAATACTTCAATCAGTTTCAAACATTCTCCTGGAAATTGAAGTACAAATCTTTGATAAAATGCCGAACAATAGCGAAAACTGCTCCATTTGCTTGAGACGGATGCGTATTAAGGCGACCATGTCCTGCCAGCATTCGTTTTGCAGGCGCTGCCTACGCCGAGCCTGCCCATACCCCAGGCATAGACGTTGTCCGCTGTGCCGCTCTCCTTTAGTGATTAGTAAGTAAAAAGTTCTACAGAAAAGCTACACGTAGATTCTCACCATACTAACCATTGCTCTTCTAATTTCAGCGCATCTCGAAAAACTTCCTCGTACCTAAGCGCACTAAGCCTAAGCGTACCTAAGCTACATTAGAACCTTGATATGGACACACTTCATTCGGAAGTCCAATAAGGAACTAGTACTCTTGGCAACAAATACAGTCAGTTAGCTCCATGAATATTCACTGCCAAAGGATTTCTACTAAACCAAAAAAACAACTAAAAAGCGTAAATGAAATTGAAAAGGAAATGTAAAAATAAAATCACTTAACAAACCAGTTTATGATATTCGGAAATAAGACTTTGGGGGTCTTTATAGATACAAATATTATGGTAAAGTAATACATAATATTATATTGAAAATGTATTTCCTCTTATAGGTGATGTAACCGTACCCGAAGAGTTAAGGGGTGGGTTGTGTGGGATGTCTATAAAGCAGAGAAGGAAACGATTCCGACCCGATAAAGTATACATATTATTGATCAGTAGTGGGCTCAAAGAAAGACGAATAATGGTTAGATATCACTAAAATCAACTTACTTTTATAGCATAAACACTTGTTGGCATTAAAGCTCGGGGGTTAGAGGTGTGAATGATGATGGACAGTCACAGGAATAGGAACAGGAACCGGAGGGGAGGGTGGTAGGGTGGGGTAGGTGTGAAGTGGACAATGACAATGACAATGATGGCAAACAGAATTGTCGCTTCTGTTCTGGGTTACGCATACAATTCAGCCCACCCTGGGCAGCCCACCTTTCGTTTCGTTACAAAAGAGGGAACCGGATAATTTGCGGCTCTTGGTATCGATGGCGCAGCTGCAGAAGGAATATTCTAACGATTTGGTATAACGTGTGGAGGTGTCTCTTTGACTTTACAAATGCTTCCGAACCGACGAAGGCGATAGCCTTCTCGGATCGCTGCCTGAGCTGCAGGTATCCATTATCGACCAAAGTCACCCGGAGAGAAAGATCTCGGACGTCAATTAGCTGAAGGAAGAACCGGAGATGCTGACCGCCATGAGGGATCCCATTGTACGCGAAATTAACCCGTTTTTCTGTAGTTCAAGGGTATCAAGTGGTAGAAACTATTCAGTTTCTCGAAAGCACAGTCAAGGTTTTGGTGAACTTCGGCCAGAAGCGGCACTCTGCGTGGTCCCCACAGATCAGATTCCCAGGAGAACGATCATAAAGGTGTGGATTTCTCCCCCGATCAAGGCGAATGAGGATACACTCGATCTGATCAAGGGGAAAGAGCCGGATCCTGGAGACCAACGCGTCGAACTCTTCCCGTGTCCGCTTTCGCTATCCTAAAACGGCATTTAATATAATTTTTTAAATCTAGATGCAGATTTGGTGACTTAAATTTATTCGAGTAGCTTGTAGAAAAATATATATTTGAGCTCGCCTCGCGGCGGTAAAGGCAAGTTGGTAACAACTCTTAACCAGATTAACAGAGATTCAGCAACATCCGAGGCCTAGACATGGCCTAGGAATGGCCTAGGCATGGCCTCCGCGCAGAGCCAGCACCAAGTGCAGCACCGAACCAGCTTCAACTTTGTAGTCAGCCACAGTCTTGTCATCGTGCATGTGTTTGCCGGAAAAGATCAGACGCTGTTGCTGTGGCGGAATGCCCTCTTTCTCCTCCACACGCTCCTTGATCAACTCTACCTTATCTGTTGGCTCAATTTCGATCTCAATTTCCCTCTTGCTCATCGTCATCACCTTGATCCACATTGTGTGTTTTTTTTGCTATTTGCAACTTGAAGTATTTGAAGTAATTTATTTGTTACTTCAATTACTTCAATTTGGCAAGTTTACACAGATTGAGTTTGCTAGAGTTTGGATAAAAATCATACTGGTGTATTATGTATGTAGGTGTGCACTTCATTAGATGAAGGATCAATGGACTGAAGGGGTAAGGCCATACAGTGAATCCGGCTCATTCACATCTCGCGGCGGTAATTGATTTATATACGAAAGAAAGCAGGACCATTCAGCGAACTCCCCCTTCCCATTCAGAACCCCAACGACCTTAGATCTTAAGCTGCAATCTGGCCACATTTTTTATCAGGTTATTGAACGGCTGGCCAGACATGAATAGATCCTTCATACAATGATAATGAAAAATCCCACAGGCTGACTGCAGGAGTTGCACCCATCCGCTGGCCAGCGATTGAGTATAAATACAGGCCATCAAATGATGGCAGAGAGTCAGTTTCAAATTAGCCTCCCGTGCCATGGGCAAAACACCATAGATGCAAATATTGAGTAAAAAACGAGAGGGAGACTTGTGAGTCGCAGTGGACGCGACACAACTTGTATACCCGTACTCAGTCAGTACACATGTCAGCTTCGGATTTATGTGGAATTTTAATATATTTCATCAGTTTTTACATTTTACATTTTGCTGCTACATCTGGAATCTACATCTACATCACTTCTCACAACAACACACCGTTTCAACTCGTTCTCCACGTACACTGCACGAGGCAGAGTGTGTGAGCAAGAGAGAGAATCATTATCATTACCGGCTGCATCGCTTAAGGGGAAGGAGTTAGCAGCTGAAAGTTATTTCATCATTGAGGCTAACAGAGCTCTCCGCACCGTCGCTGTGAACGCGACTCTACTTTTTTAAACCCGTACTCAGTCAGTACACATGTGATTTATGTGGAAATTTCCAATGTTTTATCAGTTTTACATTTTAGATTTTTTCCTACATCTGTCATCTACATCTACATCACTTCTCACAACATTGTGTATTTTATCATTGTGGCTATAATAATGATCCGATCTGAACCAAATGGAACCTACGATACTGCGTTTTTGTTTTTCTCCATCTTCAAAATTGGATTTTTTTCATATTTTGGGGTGGGCGGAGAGGGGCGTGGCGAAATTTTGAAATAAACTTGCACTGAAGTGACATCACAGGAGTCTGGACAAAAAGTTTGGTTGCTCTAGCTCTTATAGTCTCTGAGATCGAGGCGCTTATTTGTTCGAATGGGCAAAGTCGACACGTTTGTGTGTGAGTGCGAGCGAGAGGGAACGATGTTTTTCGAAATGGTTTTCTCTATTGTGGCTATTTGTAGCTGTTATAGCCTTCGATCACTGGGCGACAAACAAGACGGACAGACAGACAGACCGACAGAAATGGCTATATTGATTCGGCTATTGATGCTGATCAAGAATATATATACTTTATAGGGTCGGAAATGTTACACACATCCAATTTTACCACAAATACAATATACCCTTTTACTTTTCGAGTACGGGTATAAAAAGAAATCATTGTGGCTATAATAAAGAGCCGATCTGAACCAGATTGGGCAATCTGAATATTATTATGGTCATCAAATTGTGGACTTTCGTCCTTTGTGTGGGTGGAAGGGGGCAGTCCAAAATTCGGAAATACACTTGTAGCAGTGAGATATCTGTACTTTATTGACCCGGCTGTTGATGCTGATCAATATACATAGTATATACTTTATGGGGTCGGAAAAATGTCCTTCTCTGCGCTACACACATCCACTATTACCACAAATACAATATTCCCACTAACTCTTCGAGAACGTGTGTAATGAGTACCGGGCATAAAATTTATAAGCAATAACATCCATAAAACATTTCATTCGACAGCCTTAATTAGATTAAATATGTCTTCATTACTGCACTTTTCTATTCGGCTTGCACTTGTTTCGCTTACATCCATGGATTTTCCATTTTCGGATCTGAGTAATTGTCTGCTAAAAGCCGATTGCAACGTTTTTGTAGAACAAAAAAGACAGCGATGATTTCTTATCGTTTCCATACTAATATCATCCCTGATTCGGTCGCCATGGGCTTTGGGTTTCATGCAAGCACACTAAAAATGTGGCCAAGTGTACAAAGAAAAAATTAGTGTGAAAAGTGACAGCTCAAATTATAGAAAATTGTTCATTTCGTTGTGTTCCCCAAGTGCTGTGGATTCTTCTTTGGATTTTTGGACAATTGTGAGCAGAAAATTGAATTCTTAAACAAATCGTACACTTGTAAACTGAAAAACTAAATTTTTGTCACAGTTTACCTTTTGAATAAACTTCAAAAACTTCAATCAGTTTCAATCGTTCTCCTGGAAATTGAAGTACAAATCTTTGATAAAATGCCGAACAATGAGGGAAAATTGCTCCATTTGCTTGAGCCGAATGCGTCATAAGGTGACCACCACGCTCTGCAAGCATTCGTTTTGCAAGCGCTGCATACGCAGAGCCTGCCAATCCACCAGGAAAAGTCGTTGTCCGCTGTGCCGCTCTCCTATAGTTTATTACAGTGTAAGTAAAAAAGCTCTATAGAGAAGATATACGGAGATTCTCACCATACTAACCATCGCTCTTCTAATATCTAATTTCAGCGCATCTCAAAAAACTTTCTCGTACCTAAGCGCTTCAAGCCTAAGAGTACCTAAGCTACATTAGAACCTTGATATGGACACACTTCATTCGGAAGTCCAATAAGGAACTAATACCCGTACACTTGGCAAAAGACTCGCAACAAATATAATCAGACATAGACAAGGAACAGGAAGCGAAGCATGCAATAAAATATCATCAACATCCAAATATCTGTCTGTAAAATCGTGGAGGGGTGAACAAACAGCATTCACGACACAATAAGTATTTTTAATACCCGTGTTTTAATAAGTAGCGGAAAGAGCGGTTTAAAAGAACTAACGCGCGGTTTTTGTGTGTGGGTTGTACTTCCTTTAATGTTGGATTCATACTGGTTGTAATGTAATGTTGAGCTTGCTCAGCAGGCTGCTAACATAAGTACAATATTGGTTAACATAATTACATGCATATGATATGAGAGTTATGGAAAGAGAACACTGCTTGGATGGGGAGTTACAGGTGCCGGTGCATACTTTTCGGCTTAAACATTCCGCCCCCTTGCTGCAATATAATTGCAAGAAAAAATGAATGGAGGGGGAGCGGATTTTACGGACTGCAAACTCGGACAGGATCCACCCAAACACGGTATTCTGGATCACTAAGCCGTGATCGGTTGGAAGCACCCCTGGCTGTATGATCAGGCTGTAAACATCAGCGCCTAGCACCAAGCTGACCGTCGATGGCCTAAACCATCCGTCGTCCGCTAGGACAATGTTGGCCACGCCTTTCCGGTATGCTTCGCCTATCAGCGCGTCCGGTGTCAGGAAGTTGAAGTTGTCCTCAATGCCCAGTCGCACCTCTCGGTCGAAGGGACCACTAATGGATTTTATGCGAGCCGTGACTCGTTCACCCGCATTGAGCCAGGTTGCGGAAAGGCCCAATGCCCTTGCAAAAAGAGGCGTCAATGCGGCTGACACGGCTGCACGGATCAATCAGGGCTCGCAGTGTAAAGGATTTTTCACCTACCGCAACGATAGCCGTCCGACTGAGGGTGGCGTTGATGGACGCACTCGGACGGGTGAATGGTTCCTGGGCGATGCGCTTCTCCTGACGACGGGTGATCTGGATCTGGAGCGGGGCGATCTGCTTGTTGACGGGGAACGGGGCGAGCTCTCTTCCTCCAGATGGAGCAAGGTGTGGTGCTCACCACCACAAACGCGGCATTTGTCGCCGCTCCTGCACGAACGCCCCCGAGTGCTGGTGTGCCAGGCAATTAGGACAGTACTTATTGATCAGCACTGCCCGGAGACGCTTCTCTGCAGTTAAATGCATGAAGCGCTGGCACACGCAGGGCGTGGACCCCCGGCACACACGGCAACGGATTTGGCTGTGCCACGCAGCCTCTGTGCTGTGAACAGCTTTGCCTTGGTTGGTGCCATGTTGCGTCGTGAGGAGGTTCTGGAACAACATAAAAACACACATATTAGTAAGTGAAACGACTAGTCACGATTTTGACACAGAAGTTGGATTGGACTCGGAAAGGAGTGGAAGGAGGGGATAAGTTTGGCCACTGGCCTCTTAATAATTCCGCGGGTCGTAAGCACGTCGACCACTCGGACCTGGTCATCTTGTCCCGGGTAAGTTTCCTTGACGCGTCCCAAGCGCCATTCGTGTGATGGAAGGTTATCCTCCTTGATAATTACCATGTCACCTTGCTTCAGGTTCTTCTCAGGTAATTGCCATTTGTTTCTTTTGTGCAACTCCTTCAAGTTCACACTCTTCCTTCCAACGGAAACCAGAAGTGTTGGTTGAGAGCCTTAAGTCGCTGCCATCTATTGTTCGTCAGAATGGAAATTTCCTTCTATCTCTGGCTCCGTCAAAAAAATACAACAAAATAACAGAGAAGTGGTATTGTCAGAGCCAACAAATAATTGTCACGTCCTCGGACAGAAAAACAAACAAAAAAAATTAAGGCAGGAAAATCTTAAACAACAAAAATATACTCTTCAAAAGTGTATTTAAAAGATGAAAGGTCGACTTGTAAAATAAAGACAAAAAAGCTTTTGACGCCGTATTTTTATTTTTTTTTTTTTTTTAGGCGCACCTGGCGGATCGGAAATGCCACGAGACAAACGTGCTTTGTTTCGACTTGCTTTTTGGTAGCCTCCAGGAAAAAAAAAGGCTATTTTTTTTTTCCAACAAACGTCTTACCATTGTCGGATAAACTTCGGACGGGCAGCCGCGTATTTGCTATAAAACGAGCAACGCTTTTTGATTTTTGTCCGTAGTTAAGTCTCGCAGTCGGAGATGGATTGCCTTTGTGCTGAAGTATTGCACGGACGGATATAGCCTTTGGTGATAAGACAGGTGTCGACCGGTGTAGTTCTTATGTCGAACGGCCCAGCAAAGTCAATACCCCAGTGTAAAAAAAAAGGGCGTGAAAAAGTCGACCTCTCTTCCGGCAAAAAGCCCATGAGCTGAGTTTGAAGCTTTTTCGGTACACCACGCAGACTCGACAGGAATTGGTCATGGATGTAATAAGTATATGTGCTTCGGAATCCAGTACGCTGAACGAATAAGGCGCATCATTTTGATTTCCGCCATGCAGCGAGATCCGATGCGTGAATTCCAGTAGGTAAACGACTAAACGCACAAACGTTTGGGAGGATAATAGGATGGCGTTCATCGTATAAATATTTAAATTGGAGGATCTGGTGGCTGATTCGACCGAAAGCTCGCATGATTCCTTTTGGATCAAATAAATGGGTTAAAATTGAGTATGGGACTGGAAGGTGGTATGCCATATTGTCACAAAAGGCAAAAGCTGGAACTTGAGTATGAGTTGCGTTGCGTTAAAACAATGAGTTGCTCTTGACGCTTTTTTATGTTTGGACGAAGTTGCTGAGATGGAAACAGCACGTACATACATTACGACACATATGTAGAATCTAAAAACGTGGGCGAGAAAAACCCGTAATGAATGCGGATAACGGAAAAACGGTCAAAGGAACAGATGGAAAAAGTCCGACAATGTGGGCAAATGGGACGCAAATATATTGGAGAATATTAAACTGCGTTTAATATGGGACTGGCCATTTCTCATGGACAGTAATATGAAATAAAGGTCCATTATATTACTTATCTGTTCCTTCAGCTCCTTGTGGTGTAAAGATGGCTAAGTCAGCTGGATTGTCCACCGACCGTACGTGGGACCAGGGATATTCCAAAAATCAAATTATCCGGCCGAAGGACCATGTAAAATCGTGGTTGGCGAACAAAACAGTTGTCCAGGAACAATGGAGATTTTTAATACCCGTGTTTTAATAATTGTTGAAATCCGTTCCAATGAAACTAACGCGCGGTTCTCAACTGGCATTTGAGGGATGAGGGCTGAATACTGGTTCTAATGTAATGTTGAACGGCAGGCCGCATAAGTACAATATTCGCGGCATAATTACATGCATTTGACTGGCGCTACTCTGGTCTTGGACGTTAAGAGATGGGGACAGTTAGACCAGGTGCCGGTGCATACAGCGCGGCTTCCGTATGCCTTTTAAATACAGAGCCATGAATCTGGATGGTCGCTTTTGGCTGATAGGCGACCCATCGTGGTATCCGATATCACCAAGATGGGGATGACAGGAGAGGAATTCTTCCCATCGCTGAACCAATTCAGACGGCAACGGATCATCCCAATTTTTTTTTCCAAACGTGATGTGATATCCTGCATGAAAATATTCGCGCGAACTTACAGGTGCCAGCCATCCCGCTGGATCGAAAAGCTTGGCTATCTCCGACAAGACTTCACGTTTTGTGAACGAAAACTTTGTCGCTATCTTGGAAGAAAAAGAAGAACTCGTCGGTGTTTGAATCGCCATCGGATCATTAGTATGCTACTTAGAAAACCATTGGCCTAAAAAAACATCGTTCTAGAAAATCTTCTCTTAACCGGTGGTCCACAGGAATGTGTCGACTTTGCCCATTTCATTGGAAGTCCAGGATTGCGGGACTACAAAAAGATAGAGCAACCAAATAGCTTCTTGGAGTTCCTGTGATACTGGAACTGTTCGCATTGCAGGCGATTTCCTGCTAGTACATCGTCAACATACATGTAGTTGGAAATGATGTCACTAGCATTTTGAAGATAGAAAACAACGTCTTTATCATAGCTGCTGCAACACAGAATTCCCAGGAATGGCGCGCAATTTGGTTCAGAACGGATCAGTATTGAGCTCACAATCACAAAGCTCTTGGTTGGAATTGCGGCAGAGGATCCTCTGATTCTCTCTACGTGTGTATTGGTTTTACTAAAATCTGACGATACATTTTAGTAATGTCAGCGAAAAACCGTAAAAACGGAAAAACGCCATTTCAAGATCTGAATAGTTAAATCACATGTGTAAAACGGGACTGCATGGAGGACATCATTCTGCTTTTACCGTTTGTGGGGTGGAGTAGTAGTGTCGCGAATACAACGCGAACTTTTGTCGTAGTGCTGTCTGGTTTAAAGACAGTTTGGTTTGGTATTAAAGGTTTTCTTTCTATAGCTAGGCATTCTTTTCTCATTGACAGTGAATATTCACTCCTGGATCCGAAATCGTACTGTCTTTCAATGGAATGTTTCTGTTTAAACGGTTCTGGTTTCTGGAAACTGAGCCAGTGAAATTGTTGTAGAATATTCGTTGATGTTAAAGGGTTTTGAAGGGGATACGAAATATTTGAAATATATTTGCCCCTCCAGAAGATGGTGCGCATAAAAAAGTTGAAGTTCGAAAACAACATCAGAAAAAGAATTCATTAGGTGTCAATCCTCCACCTGTAATGCTGAATTTATCAGTGAGGTTAAAACCGATAGTCTTTTGCAGTGTGGGGGTTGAAAAGCGGGATTTCTAAATTCTTTTAAAAACGTCTGGCATTAAAATTGTAGTGAATCAAAAAAGGATTGATTGTCTATGATGCTCTAATGAGCAAATATGTGGGAAGACCAGCTTTTATGGTATATCCATTCTGTATCTCAAAACCAATAAATTCTTCTAGCCCAATAGCTTTTGGAACCCTAGGGTCAGTTAAGTTCCTCGATTCTCAGGGCAAAACGGTGAACTTCCGGGAATCGCTGTGCATGCAACCTGTATTCAAATTGCTACTTTTGGGCGAATCAAAGCCGATGCTTCAATTTATACTGAGATTTTCCATTCTAATTGAATGCCAATTTTTTTAACAGGGAATCTGCCGCTTGGTTTACAACAGCTACAGTTGAACGATGCCAACTTGAAGTACCTAAAGGAGAGTGAAGACAGTCTGAATGTTGATTAAAACATTTAAATCCATCAATGTTTTCATTTAAATAACACACATCATTCGGGACTGAAAAAGCAGTCTGTATGTAAAGACAGATATTTGGATGTTGATGATATTTTATTGCATGCTTGCTTCCTGTTCCTTGTCTATGTCTGGTTATATTTGTTGCGAGTCTTTTGCCAAGTGTACGGGTATTAGTTCCTTATTGGACTTCCGAATGAAGTGTGTCCATATCAAGGTTCTAATGTAGCTTGGGTACCTTTAGGCTTGAAGCGCTTAGGTACGAGAAAGTTTTTTGAGATGCGCTGAAATTAGATATTAGAAGAGCGATGGTTAGTATGGTGAGAATCTCCGTATATCTTCTGTATAGAGCTTTTTACTTACACTGTAATAAACTATAGGAGAGCGGCACAGCGGACAACGACTTTTCCTGGTGGATTGGCAGGCTCTGCGTATGCAGCGCTTGCTTGCAAAAAACGAATGCTTGCAGAGCGTGGTGGTCACCTTATGACGCATTCGGCTCAAGCAAATGGAGCAATTTTCCTCAATGTTCGGCATTTTATCAAAGATTTGTACTTCAATTTCCAGGAGAGTGATTGAAACTGATTGAAGTTTTTGAAGTTTATTCAAAAGGTAAACTGTGACGGAAAAAATGTAGTTTTTCAGTTTACAAGTTTACGATTTGTTTAAGAATTCGAAATTTTCTGCTCACAATTGTCCAAAATCCAAAGAAGAATCCACAGCACTTGGGGAACACAACGAAATGAACAATTTTCTATAATTTGAGCTGTCACTTTTCACACTAATTTTGCCTTTTTCTTTGTACACTTGGCCACATTAAAAACCGTGTTTTTGCATGAAACCCAAAGCCCATGGCGACCGAATCAGGGATGATATTAGTATGGAAACGATAAGAAATCATCGCTGTCTTTTTTTTGTTTTACAAAAACGTTGCAATCGGCTTTTAGCAGACAATTACTCAGATCCGAAAATGGAAAATGCAACTTGTAAGCGAAACAAGTGCAAGCCGAATAGAAAAGTAATGAAGACAAATTTAATCTAATTAAGGCTGTCGAATAAAATCCGATTTTATGGATGTTATTGCTTATAAATTTTATGCCCGGTACTCATTACACACGTTCTCGAAGAGTTAGTGGAATATTGTATTTGTGGTAATATTGGATGTGTGTAAGCGCAGAGAAGGACATTTTTCCGACCCCATAAAGTATATACTATGTATATTGATCAGCATCAACAGCCGGGTCAATAAAGTACAGATATCTCACTGCTACAAGTGTATTTCGAATTTTGGACTGCCCCCTTCCACCCACACAAAGGACGAAAGTCCACAATTTGATGACCATAATAATATTCAGATTGCCCAATCTGGTTCAGATCGGCTCTTTATTATAGCCACAATGATTTCTTTTTATACCCGTACTGAAAAGTAAAAGGGTATATTGTATTTGTGGTAAAATTGGATGTGTGTAACATTTCCGACCCTATAAAGTATATATATTCTTGATCAGCATCAATAGCCGAATCAATATAGCCATTTCTGTCGGTCTGTCTGTCTGTCCGTCTTGTTTGTCGCCCAGTGATCGAAGTTTATAACAGCTACAAATAGCCACAATAGAGAAAACCATTTCGAAAAAAAACATCGTTCCCTCTCGCTCGCACGGACACACACAAACGTGTCGACTTTTGCCCATTCGAACAAATAAGCGCCTCGGATCTCAGAGACTATAAGAGCTAGAGCAACCAAACTTTTGTCCAGACTCCTGTGATGTCACTTCAGTGCAAGTTTATTTCAAAATTTCGCCACGCACCCCTCTCCGCCCACCCCAAAATATGAAAATCCACAATTTTGAAGATGGAGAAAAAACAAAAACGCAGTATCGTAGGTTCCATTTGGTTCAGATCGGATCACATTATTATAGCCACAATGATAAAATACACAATGTTGTGAGAAGTGATGTAGATGTAGATGACAGATGTAGGAAAAAATCTAAAATGTAAAAACTGATAAAACATTGGAAATTTCCACATAAATCACATGTGTACTGACTGAGTACGGGTTTAAAAGTAGAGTCGCGTTCACAGCGACGGTGCGGAGAGCTCTGTTAGCCTCAATGATGAAATAACTTTCAGCTGCTAACTCCTTTTAACAAAGCGATGCAGCCGGTAATGATAATGATTCTCTCTCTTGCTCACACACTCTGCCCTCGTGCAGTGTACGTGGAGAACGAGTTGAAACGGTGTGTTGTTGTGAGAAGTGATGTAGATGTAGATTCCAGATGTAGCAGCAAAATGTAAAATGTAAAAACTGATGAAATATATTAAAATTCCACATAAATCCGAAGCTGACATGTGTACTGACTGAGTACGGGTATCCAATTGTGTCGCGTCCACTGCGACTCACAAGTCTCCCTCTCGTTTTTTACTCAATATTTGCATCTATGGTTTTTTGCCCATGGCACGGGAGGCTAATTTGAAACTGACTCTCTGCCATCATTTGATGGCCTGTATTTATAATCAATCGCTGGCCAGCGGATGGGTGCAACTCCTGCAGTCAGCCTGTGGGATTTTCATTATCATTGTATGAAGGATCTATTCATGTCTGGCCAGCCGTTCAATAACCTGATAAAAAATGTGGCCAGATTGCATAATTAAGATCTAAGGTCGTTGGGGTTCTGAATGGGAAGGGGGAGTTCGCTGAATGGTCCTGCTTTCTTTCGTATATAAATCAATTACCGCCGCGAGATGTGAATGAGCCGGATTCACTGTATGGTCTTACCCCTTCAGTCCATTGATCCTTCATCTAATGAAGTGCACACCTACATACACATAATACACCAGTATGATTTTTATCCAAACTCTAGCAAACTCAATCTGTGTAAACTTGCCAAATTGAAGTAATTGAAGTAACAAATAAATTACTTCAAATACTTCAAGTTTGCAAATAGCAAAAGAAACACACAATGTGGATCAAGGTGATGACGATGAGCAAGAGGGAAATTGAGATCGAAATTGAGCCAACAGATAAGGTAGAGTTGATCAAGGAGCGTGTGGAGGAGAAAGAGGGCATTCCGCCACAGCAACAGCGTCTGATCTTTTCCGGCAAACACATGCACGATGACAAGACTGTGGCTGACTACAAAGTTGAAGCTGGTTCGGTGCTGCACTTGGTGCTGGCTCTGCGCGGAGGAGGCCATGCCTAGGCCATGTCTAGGCCTCGGACGTTGCTGAATCTCTGTTAATCTGGTTAAGAGTTGTTACCAACTTTCCGTTACCGCCGCGAGGCGAGCTCAAATATATATTTTTTTACAAGCTACTCGAATAAATTTAAATCACCAAATCTGCATCTAGATTTAAAAAAAATTATATTAAATGCCGTTTTAGGATAGCGAAAGCGGACACGGGAAGAGTTCGACGCGTTGGTCTCCAGGATCCGGCTCTTTCCCTTGATCAGATCGAGTGTATCCTCATTCGCCTTGATCGGGGGAGAAATCCACACCTTTATGATCGTTCTCCTGGGAATCTAATCTGTGGGGACCACGCAGAGTGCCGCTTCTGGGCGAAGTTCACCAAAACCTTGGACTGTGCTTTCGAGAAACTCAATAGTTTTTACCAATGGGATCCCTCATGGCAGTCAGGATCTCCGGTTCTTCCTTCAGCTAATTGACGTCCGAGATCTTTCTCTCCGGGTGACTTTGGTCGATAATGGATACCTGCAGCTCATAGCGATCCGAGAAGGCTATCGCCTTCGTCGGTTCGGAAGCATTTGTAAAGTCAAAGAGACACCTCCACACGTTATACCAAATCGTTAGAATATTCCTTCTGCAGCTGCGCCATCGATACCAAGAGCCGCAAATTATCCGGTTCCCTCTTTTGTGTAACGAAACGAAAGGTGGGCTGCCCAGGGTGGGCTGAATTGTATGCGTAACCCAGAACAGAAGCGACAATTCTGTTTGCCATCATTGTCATTGTCATTGTCCACTTCACACCTACCCCACCCTACCACCCTCCCCTCCGGTTCCTGTTCCTATTCCTGTGACTGTCCATCATCATTCACACCTCTAACCCCCGAGCTTTAATGCCAACAAGTGTTTATGCTATAAAGTAAGTTGATTTTAGTGATATCTAACCATTATTCGTCTTTCTTTGAGCCCACTACTGATCAATAATATGTATACTTTATCGGGTCGGAATCGTTTCCTTCTCTGCTTTATAGACATCCCACACAACCCACCCCTTAACTCTTCGGGTACGGTTACATCACCTATAAGAGGAAATACATTTTCAATATAATATTATGTATTACTTTACCATAATATTTGTATCTATAAAGACCCCCAAAGTCTTATTTCCGAATATCATAAACTGGTTTGTTAAGTGATTTTATTTTTACATTTCCTTTTCAATTTCATTT
Organism: Drosophila bifasciata; assembly: GCA_009664405.1. Lineage (NCBI taxonomy): Eukaryota > Metazoa > Arthropoda > Insecta > Diptera > Drosophilidae > Drosophila > Drosophila bifasciata. The sequence continues at coordinate 14,556,308 of CM019041.1, forward strand.
ACGCTTTTTAGTTGTTTTTTTGGTTTAGTAGAAATCCTTTGGCAGTGAATATTCATGGAGCTAACTGACTGTATTTGTTGCCAAGAGTACTAGTTCCTTATTGGACTTCCGAATGAAGTGTGTCCATATCAAGGTTCTAATGTAGCTTAGGTACGCTTAGGCTTAGTGCGCTTAGGTACGAGGAAGTTTTTCGAGATGCGCTGAAATTAGAAGAGCAATGGTTAGTATGGTGAGAATCTACGTGTAGCTTTTCTGTAGAATTTTTTACTTACTAATCACTAAAGGAGAGCGGCACAGCGGACAACGTCTATGCCTGGGGTATGGGCAGGCTCGGCGTAGGCAGCGCCTGCAAAACGAATGCTGGCAGGACATGGTCGCCTTAATACGCATCCGTCTCAAGCAAATGGAGCAGTTTTCGCTATTGTTCGGCATTTTATCAAAGATTTGTACTTCAATTTCCAGGAGAATGTTTGAAACTGATTGAAGTATTTGAAGTTTATTCAAAAGGTAAGCTGATGACAAAAAAATGGAATAGTTGTGCGTTTGTAGTGCGTTTGCAAAATTAGTGTTAAAAGTGACAGCTGAAATTATAGAAAATTTTTCATTTCGTTGTGCTCTCCAAGTGCTGTGGATTATTCTTTGGATTTTGGAAAATTGTGAGCAGAAAAAATTGAATTCTTAAACAAATAGTTAACTTGTAAACTGAAAAACTAAATTTTGTTTTTGATTGTTTAGCTTTTGTCCCAAAATGTCGAACAGGCCCCTCAGGATACGCCAGCAAAGTACAAACTCTGGGACAAGCAGAATTATCAAATATACTGATGTCCTGACCAAGGCGAGCTGAATGACCTCTTAACGCCAGTGCCTCTCAGTGCCGATGACGATGACGACGACGACGGTCATAATTATGATGGGCATCAGCACGAGAGCAACATCAAGGAATGGGAGCGCTTGTCGACTCAAATAAAGATTCCACACCATTATATCGAACATATAATGGCATCAAATGCTGCGAAATTACCAGCAAATTCCAAGAAATTAAAGTTTCGAATCCGTCCAATTCCTTCCAAGACCGTTCGGATTATGAATGATGCGCTGGCCTGCGAGGCTGCCTTCCGCCAAGGCATGCAGCACTCCACAGAGTGGACTCTGGATAGCAATGTGGAGGAGCTTGAAGCAGCGCTGGAGAAAGCGCGGATAAACCCTCTGACTGATCATCTCTCCATGTTGACTAAAAGCGGATGCTACCCTCGCCTAGACAGCAGAGCATCGAAAAAACGTTCCTTGCCGTCCAAAGGTATGAAACGGCGCCAGCAGGACCCTTTCGCTCCTTCGGAAGCTTCTCAGAATAAGCGTAAACGTCGCACAACAGAGGCTTTCAAAAAACCAAAGCACCTTGCCAGTCGAAACAGCGGAAATCGTCGAAAAAGTAACAAGTCGAATTTATCGATTCTAACTGTCGCATAAAATGTATCCAAAATAAACCAAAAAGGTGCCCAATAAATTTGTTACAGCCGCAATCCAACTGAGTTGGATTCTCTTTGCTAAAAAATACAGCCTTGTCAGGCTTGTGTCTGAATGAATATATTACGGGTAGTATTTTGTCTTATATTATAAACATATATATTTCTTAGATTTCGCTAAGGGAAACATTAAAAATTAATTTAGAAAGAATTCAACTGCTTCAACTGCTGGAATATCCTTTTGGCAATACCAAAGGATACCATGGTCGAGGGCTTGTTGAGCTGTGTGAGCATTTGACTGATCAATATGCCACTGTCCACCACTGCCATTGTCTCATGTCCAGTTCGTGTTTCTTGCATTTTCCGTGTTGAGTCTGACTCTGAACTTGAATCCATTCTGCGATTCGATTTGTATACACAAAAAAAAACAAATAATTTAGAAATACAAATATTTCGGAGGGTAGAAGGAAGTGTGTAACTAACTAACTAATCTAAAGAAATGAAAACTATCCAAATCACGTGGAAACCAAAGGCTTTTCCACTGGATGAGACTCAACATACATGAATAACTTATGAATGAGTGGCGCCTTCTGGATGATTATTCATGTATGCCACATTAGCAGGTGCGCCCAAAAGTGCAGCAGCCACAGCAGCAGGAACAGCAGCTTCTTCCGGCAGGAAGCCGGAACCCTCTGCATTTTGGCCCCCTGGCCACAGCTCGTTTGTTCAATTTCACACCCAATTAAATTGATAGGGCCAAGGACACGTGTGCTAGCCGAAGCGGATTCGAAGAAGAGTTCAACGCGTTGCAGATGATAATGATGACACTAATGAGGACGATGATGATGCTGGGGGTCAGATGAGGACGATGACGCCGACTGATAGCCGCCGTTGCTGGGTCCGTTAACTATTTCTGACGTCTTGATTTATAAATTCTATCCCTCAAACTCCCTCCCCCTCTTCCACTTCGTTCCTTTCTTTCTCGGTATTTGTTGTAGCTCTTTTGCTTCTGTTCATTCTTTTTATACCCGTACTCGAAGAGTAAAGGGTATATTGCATTTACCATCAATTGCCGAGTCAATAGACTCATGTAATATCTCTACAAGCTACAAGTGCAATTCAAAATTCCACCCCCTACCACACGTAAAAGATAAAAAACCACCATCAACCATTTTTAGGATGTGAGAAAACCCAAACGCAGATTCATGAAGAATGACCGTTTCTAACAGATTGCTGAATTTGGATAAAAATTCCACAGAATCCATAAGCCCACTGAGTACGGGTATAACAGTAGTGTCGCGACAACTGCGACTCAACGTTCCCTTTCCAAAATATATGGAGCACAATATATAGAAGGTCACATCATAAACTATATTTATACTATTATGATTGGTCAGGTATTTAGGTACACTAGTGATGGACATTGAGGTATCCCCGTGCTCCTTGCGTTTCGATAATAGTCAAGGGATACTTGGTTGACTGCCATAAATACAAACGCACAACTGCTCCATTTTTTTGTGTCATCAGTTTACCTTTTGAATAAACTTCAAAAACTTCAATCATTTTCAATCACTCTCCTGGAAATTGAAGTACAAATCTTTGATAAAATGCCGAACATTGAGGAAAATTGCTCCATTTGCTTGAGCCGAATGCGTCATAAGGTGACCACCACGCTCTGCAAGCATTCGTTTTGCAAGCGCTGCATACGTCGTTGAAAAGTCGTTGTCCGCTGTGCCGCTCTCCTATAGTTTATTACAGTGTAAGTAAAAAGCTCTATACAGAAGCTATACGGAGATTCTCACCATTCTAACCATCGCTCTTCTAATATCTAATTTCAGCGCATCGCAAAAATTTTTCTCGTACCTAAGCGCACTAAGCCTAAGCGTACCTAAGCTACATAAGAACCTTGATATGGACACACTTCATTCGGAAGTCCAATAAGGAACTAAATAACTAACTTGGCTATACACTTGGCAAAAGACTCGCAACAAATATAATCAGACATAGACAAGGAATAGGAAGCGAAAGCATGCAATAAAATATCATCAACATCCAAATATCTGTCTTTAAATACAGATTGCCACTCTTAAAGTATATATATTCTTGATCAGCATCAATAGCCGAGTCGATATAGCCATGTCTGTCTCTCCGTCTTGTTTGTCGCCCATTGTTCGGAGGCTATAAGAGCTAGAGCAACCAATTTTTTCCAAACTGATGTGATATCTCTCTTGAATGTATTTCAAAATTTCGCTCCGCCCACTTCCGCCTCCACAAAGGGCGCACATCTGTGGCGTCTACAATTTTGAAAATAACAGAAAACTTTCTCATAGAGAAAGAGCCTATCTATCAGGGGCCCAAATGTGAATCGGATCGGATCATTAGAATGGTCACATAAGAGAAAACCATTTCGAAAACATCGTTCCCTCTCGCTCGCACTCACACACAAACGTGTCGACTTTGCCCATTCGTACAAATGAGCGCCAGGATCTCAGAGACTACAAAAGATAGAGCAACCAAACTTTTTGTCCAGACTCCTGTGATATCACTTCAGGAAAGTTTATTTCAAAATTTTGCCAAGCCACCTCCCGCCCCCGCAAAAAAAGAGAAAAATCCACAATTTTTGAAGATAGAAAACAACGAAAAATGCAGTATCATAGAGAATGATCATATCTACCAGATTCCCAAAACGATCGGGATGGTTCAGATCGGATCATTATTAAAGCCACAATGATGAAATTAAATTTTCAGCAGCTAGTCTATTGATTCTCTCTACGCAGTGTATGTGTGTTGTTGTGAGATCTGATGTAGATGACAGATGCAGGAAAAAAATGTAAAACTGATAAAACATTTTAAAAAATTCCACATAAATCACATGTGTACGGGACTGAGTACAGAAAACACTGTACTGTTTTACGGGTATAGTAGTAGTGTCGCGATAACAGCGACACAACAAGTCCCTTCGTTTTATCGTTTTATTTTGTATTGTATTTTCTTTCTTGGCTAAGCATTCATTTCTTGGCAGTGAATATTCATGGAGTCAGCTGCCGAAATACACTCGTAGTTTTAGAAAACTTTGATTCTAAAAGCTGCTGGTGCCATGGAAACTTGCCAGGAAATTGTTGTAGAATATTCGGAAGTGTTAAAGGGTCTGCTACTCGATACGAAATATTTGAAGTAGCTTTGCCCCCAGAAGATGGAATTCATTAATGTCATTAGGATCAAGGGCTGTAATGCTGAATTAATCAGTGATTAAATCGATAGTCTTTGTGCAGTGAGGGAGTAGTAGGAGGATTTCTAAATTCTTTAAAAACGTCTGGCAATAAAATTGTAGTGTATCAAAAAGGATTGATTGTCCTATGATGCTCTAATGAGTTCGTTGTGGGAAGACCAGCTTTTATGGTATATCCATTCTGTCGACTAAAGCACACCAATAAATTCTTCTAGCCCAATAGCTTTTTGGAACCCTCTACCTAGTTAAGTTCCTCGATTCTCAGAGCAAAATGGTGTACCATTTTCTTTGACTGCTGTGCATGCAACCTGTATACAAATTGCTAATTTTGGGCGAATCAAAAGCAAGAAGCACATTTATACTGAGATTTTCCATTCTAATTGAATGCCAATTCTTTTTAACGGGGGAATCTGCCATTTACAACAGCTACAGTTGAACGATCTTGAAGTACCTTGAGGGAGAGTGAAGACAGTCTGAATGTTGATTAAAACATTTAATACCAACAATGTTTTCATTTAAATAACACACATCATTCGGGACTGAAAAGCAGTCTGTATGTAAAGACAGATATTTGGATGTTGATGATATTTTTATTGCATGCTTCGCTTCCTGTTCCTTGTCTATGTCTGGTTATATTTGTTGCGAGTATTTTTGCCAAGTGTACGGGTATTAGTTCCTTATTGGACTTCCGAATGAAGTGTGTCCATATCAAGGTTCTAATGTAGCTTAGGTACTCTTAGGCTTAAAGCGCTTAGGTACGAGAAAGTTTTTGAGATGCGCTGAAATTAGATATTAGAAGAGCGATGGTTAGTATGGTGAGAATCTCCGTATATCTTCTCTATAGAGCTTTTTACTTACACTGTAATAAACTATAGGAGAGCGGCACAGCGGACAACGACTTTTCCTGGTGGATTGGCAGGCTCTGCGTATGCAGCGCTTGCAAAACGAATGCTTGCAGAGCGTGGTGGTCACCTTATGACGCATTCGGCTCAAGCAAATGGAGCAATTTTCCTCATTGTTCGGCATTTTATCAAAGATTTGTACTTCAATTTCCAGGAGAACGATTGAAACTGATTGAAGTTTTTGAAGTTTATTCAAAAGGTAAACTGTGACAAAAATGTAGTTTTTCAGTTTACAAGTTTACGATTTGTTTAAGAATTCAATTTTCTGCTCACAATTGTCCAAAATCCAAAGAAGAATCCACAGCACTTGGGGAACACAACGAAATGAACAATTTTCTATAATTTGAGCTGTCACTTTTCACACTAATTTTGCCTTTTTTCTTTGTACACTTGGCCACATTTTTTAGTGTGCTTGCATGAAACCCAAAGCCCATGGCGACCGAATCAGGGATGATATTAGTATGGAAACGATAAGAAATCATCCCTGTCTTTTGTTCTAAAAAAACGTTGCAATCGGCTTTTAGCAGACAATTACTCAGATCCGAAAATGGAAAATGCAACTTGTAAGCGAAACAAGTGCAAGCCGAATAGAAAAGTAATGAAGACATATTTAATCTAATTAAGGCTGTCGAATGAAATCCGATTTTATGGATGTTATTGCTTATAAATTTTATGCCCGGTACTCATTACACACGTTCTCGAAGAGTTAGTGGGAATATTGTATATATTGTATATAAAAGTAATGTCGCGCTCACTGCGACTCACAACGCTCCCTCTCGTATTTTACTCAATATTCAATGCAGCCCTTAGATATGCGTTTCTGCTGCATTTTCTTTGGGTGAAGGCGGCATGTGAGTACACTGAATGGTGCTGATTTTGTGCATTAATAAAACAGTTCCCGCCGCTAGATGTGAATGAGCCGAATTCACTGTATGGTCATACCCATTCAGTCCATGGATCCTTCATCCAATAAGAATAGTATCCAATAAAATGGCGCACACCAGGGCGCTTTTCGATTTTATTCAAAACCTAGCCAGCTGTATAAGCTTGCCAAATTGAAGTAATTGAAGTAACAAATAAATTACTTCAAATACTTCAAGTTGCAAATAGCAAAAGAAACACACAATGTGGATCAAGGTGATGACGATGAGCAAGAGGGAAATTGAGATCGAAATTGAGCCAACAGATAAGGTAGAGTTGATCAAGGAGCGTGTGGAGGAGAAAGAGGGCATTCCGCCACAGCAACAGCGTCTGATCTTTTCCGGCAAACACATGCACGATGACAAGACTGTGGCTGACTACAAAGTTGAAGCTGGTTCGGTGCTGCACTTGGTGCTGGCTCTGCGCGGAGGCCATGCCTAGACCTCGGATGTTCCTGAAAATCTGTTAATTTGGTTAAGAACTGTTACCAACTCGCCGTTACCGCCGCGAAGCCAGTTTACATATATACTCTACAAGCTTGTACTCTACAAGCTCTACAAGCTACTCGAATAAATTTTAGTCAGTTTTGGGATAGCCGAAGCGGATCGAAGAAGATAATGATGATTTTCCATCTGTTCTTTCTTTTTATACCCGTACTCGGGGTGTTAAGTGGTATATTGTTTTCCACATTGTTTTTCCACGTTGAAGTCGAATAAGGAACTATAACTCTTGGCAACAAATACATTCAGTTAGCTCCATGAATATTCACTGCCAAAGGATTTCTGCTAAACCAAAAAAAAAACAACTAAAAAGCGTAAATAATAATAATTTAATTTATTTACTTATTTCCTAGTGCGACAAGAAAGTTTCTTATAAATTAATGCACTAGTCACAAAACATTAAACGTGAAAGAAAATAATTCTCTTTTTGGGTGTGAGTCTATATGATTAACCTACTTTGCCTATTTATTTATATTTTTATGTTAATTTTTTAATTTTTTTATTTATTTAATTTGTAGTTGTATTATATTTATTTTACTAATACTGTTTTTATTATTTTTACTTGTATTACTATTAATTGTTTTTAAGTATAAATTTAACTTTTCCCTATATTGCGATGCACTACTAATTATACCCGTACTCGAAGAGTAAAAGGGTATATTGTATTTGTGGTAAAAGTGGATGTGCGTAACATAGAGAAGGAGTAATTTCCGACCATAGAAAGTATATATATTCTTGATCAGCATCAATAGCCGAGTCGATATAGCCCTGTCTGTCCGTCCGTCTGTCCGTCTGTCCGTCTGTCCGTCTTGTTCGTCGCCCATTGCTCGAAGGCTAAAAGAGATAGAGCAACCAAATTTTTTCCAGACTGATGTGTTCTCTCACTCCTAGAAAAAAGTTTAAAATTTCCGCCCCGCCCACTTCCGCCCCCACAAAGGGCGCATATCTGTGGCGTCCACAATTTTGAAAATAACAAAAACTAAAAATGCAGAATCATAGAGACAGCCCATATCTATCAGGGGCCCAAATCTGGATCGGATCGGATCATTAATATAGCCACAATAGACAAAAAACATACGCAAAAACTTCGCTCCATCCCTTTCGCACTCACACAAAATCGAGTAATTTTGGTTTTTCGTATAAATGAGCGCCTCGTTCTCAGAGACTATAAGAGCTAGAACAACCAAATTTTTTGCCTAGACTCCTGTGATATCGCTTCAGTGCAAGTTTATTTCAAAAATTTTGCCACGCCCACTCCCGCCCCCCCAAAATACGAAAATCCACAATTTTGAAGATAGAAAAAAAATAAAAATGCAGTATTGTAGAATGACCATATCTACCAGATTCCCGAATTTGGTTCAGATCGGATCATTATTGTAGCCACAATGATCAAATGAATTTTCAGCTACGAGCTGTCCCCTTCCACTTGCGCCGTAAGTCATTTATTGGGGTTGATTGTCGCAGCAGATTCTCTCACACACACACTCACGCTCAAACATGCTGCCTCGTGCAGTGTACGTGTGTTGTTGTGAGAACTGATGTAGATGATGTAGATGTAGATGTCGATGACAGATGTAGCAAAAAAATGTAAAATGTAAAAACTGATAAAACATTTTAAAATTCCACATAAATCACTGAGTACGGGTATAAAAGTAGAGTCGCGTTCGAAGCGACTCCGTACGTTCTCTCTCGTTTCTTTTTAGGTTTTGTGGTAGCTGATTCCACAGACGAATAGCATGTATAAAAATTGCCGCTCGGAACAGCCAAGCTTGTAACGAATATTAATAATATTGTTGGTTCTTGCAGACACACCAAAACGCAGCTTTTCATATAAATAGCTCGGTTCTCTTGTATAAATGATTTTATGCAACATTATTAAAGTTCTGTAGTTTTTCCAAGTTTCAAACTTCATCTGATTGATGCTGTCAGCCAAACTGGATATGTGTTCACCCCTCTTAACATTGAAGACATATCTAGCTACATTATTGTATGCGACTTTTAGTCTGTGCTGAGATGCCCTATCACAATTTCCAAAAATTTCAATACCATAACACAGCGTGGGTAAAAGATATGTTTTGGCTATTAAGAGTCTGAGTTGTTTTGGCAAAAATTGCTGAGTCAAGGAAAGTTGTCTTATTATACCATACGTTTTACCGGCTGCCTTGGTTACTTGGTCACTCAAGGACAATGTCTTGTTTATGGTGATTCCAAGATTAACAGCCTGATCCACATATTCAATTAGCGTGTTATTTATTGATAATTTAGGCAGATTTTCCGTGCTCAGCAACCTTTTATATATAATAATACATACATTTAGATTTGACAGGGTTTAGCGACAATCCATTACAGTTGGCCCATTTACTAACGTTCGACAGTTCAACATTACACAACAATACACACTCATTTATTCTGCTTAACGGACAACTAACATACATTTGGACATCATCGGCATACATATGGACTTTACACTTGGATAACGAACCAGGGAGATCATTAACATATAGGGTGAAGAGGAGTGGACCAAGGATTGAACCTTGGGGTACTCCGCGTCTCACAGGTAGAAATTTTGAAATTGAAAAGGAAATGACAAAATAAAATCACTCAACAAACTAGTTTGTGATATTCTGAAATAAGACTTTGGGGGTCTTTATAGATACAAATATTAAGGTAAAGTAATACATAATATTATATTGAAAATGTATTTGCTCTTATAGGTGATTTAACCGTACACGAAGAGTTAAGGGGTGGGTTGTGTGGGATGTCTATAAAGCAGAGAAGGAAACGATTCCGACCCGATAAAGTATACATATTATTGATCAGTAGTGGGTTCAAAAAGAAAGACGAATAATGGTTAGATATCACTAAAATCAACTTACTTTATAGCATAAACACTTGTTGGCATTAAAGCTCGGGGGTTAGAGGTGTGAATGATGATGGACAGTCACAGGAATCGAAACAGGAAGAGGAACCGGAGGGGGAACTGGAACACCTCGAACTCGTGCTGGTGCTGGATGCTGGGGGCTCCCCATCAAGTATCAAGGACAGGCGTTGTTAAGCTGTCGATTTTTATGGGTAATTGCATCTCAGTGGGAAGTGGGGAGTGGAAAGTGGGTGGTGGTAGGTGGGAGATGGGAAATGGGAAGTGGACAATGACAATGACAATGATGGAAAAGAGGAATGTCGCTTCTGTTCTGGGTTACGCATACAATTCAGCCCCTCCTGGGCAGCCCACCTTTCGTTTCGTTACACAAAAGAGGGAACCGGATAATTTGCGGCTCTTGGTATCGATGGCGCAGCTGCAGAAGGAAGATTCTATGATTCTACGATTTGGTGTAACGTGTGGAGGTGTCTCTTTGACTTTACAAATGCTTCCGAACCGACGAAGGCGATAGCCTTCTCGGATCGCTGCCTGAGCTGCAGGTATCCATTATCGACCAAAGTCACCCGGAGAGAAAGATCTCGGATGTCAATTAGCTGAAGGAAGAACCGGGGATCCTGACTGCCATGAGGGATCCCATTGTACGCGAAAATTACCCGTTTTTCTGAGAGTTCAAGTGAGGTATCAAGTGGTAAAAACTATTGAGTTACTCGAAAGCACAGTCCAAGGTTTTGGTGAACTTTTACCAGAAGCGGCACTCTGCGTGGTGCCCACAGATCAGATTCCCAGGAGAACGATCATAAAGGTGTGGATTTCTCCCCCGATCAAGGCGAATGAGGATACACTCGATCTGATCAAGGGAAAGACAAGAAGGCGGTAGACGTGGGCCTCATACAGGAGCCCTGTATCGTGGTAAGGAACGAGTTTAATATTCTGTGTTCATCCAGGTACAGCACTCCGGACTTAACGGTGGCACTATGCGAGAAGAAGAAAGGGAAAAAGAAGAAGATGCCAGAAGAGGATGTCAGGGTCCTCATCCACCAGGCGCGGAAGAAGGGACTCTTTATTGTCGTGGGCTGCGACGCGAATGCCCATCACTCCCCTCTGGGGAAGTACGGGGCACAAATTATAGAGGAGAGTCATTCGAGTACATTCTGTCCACAAATCTTGTTGTGTTCCGGAACAGGAACCGTGCAGAGGTGATGGACATAACTCTTGCCTTGAATAGCGACATAGTGAGTGTTCCTTTTCGGATCACTACAGGATGGTGTACAGCATCAAATGGCACAAGGAAACGCCCAAGACCTAGCGCAATCCCAAGCGGAGAGACTGGATCCGATTTTCTGAAGCCGTAAGGAAAGCGTTGCTCAACCCACCGAGAGGGGACTTCAAGCGGAGGCACTAGGGAAGCAGCTAGTTACTAGAAGAAACTCTTCAACAATGCAAAAGTGACAAACACACAAGAAAGCTGGGGCGAATATCGCCACAGCTTCAACACCTACAAGAACACCCGTAGGGAGACGAAAAGGAAGTCATGGCCATTAATCTGTGATGCCATAGATGGTACCACTGAGGACTCAAGGCTTCAACGTGTACTATCAAAGGCGCCCACTACACCTGACACACTTGGCTCCGCACTTGGACGGTTCCTTTGCAGAAAGCAGCCAAGGCTCCTCATGAATAGCCGCTTCCAGGTTGCCCAGATGTCCCTTGACGCCATCAAGGAGAAGCAATCGAGGATCGCGTACGAGACATAATTTCACCAATAAATATTGTGGCACTCCACAGGTTTCTTGTGGGCCCTGGTCCTCAAAGATCTTTTTCTTCAGTTGGGGAGGAGCGGATATAAGGACACGGCCTAAGCGGATGATCTAGTGATACTGATGACGGGTAAGTTCCTTCCTTAACTCTCAGCTGTTTGTCCCCCTCTCGTCATACTCATAGTCACATACATAGTCGCTGCCATCTATGCCACAGCGGATTGCAACACGACAGCACATCAGCACGGCAAAGTTCAATGGTCGCCAACATGTGTACGCGTCGATTCACAAACAAAGGAGCCCCCTACCATATGACACCCCAGTTGCCTTCCCACAGTACCACAGGCGATGCCACAGCCCGAGGCGATGCCACAACGATGATGGAGCAATTAAAGCTTAACGCTTAATCAAAACACTCGACGCTTTTGCCTAGGCTGGTGGTGAGTGCCCAGAATTGGACATCGCTGAACGATGGCATATGGTATATGCGAACTAGTTCTAATGAGCAACGAACCAAATGCCGTTGGTCTGGATTCTGGATACTGAAATCACCTTTTCACATATTTATTTATTTGCATGGCATTTATTGCATTGATATTAATGAACTCCGTACTCGTATCCGTTCAAGCCCATATATTTGCTCTCCTTTCCAGTTGCAGTTCCATTACCAAGCACCTTGTATGAGTAGAATGGCAAAAGCTGATTATAGTCCCCGATTATGGCAGTGTGTCGGCCCATATAACAATTCAATTGCAAAGAAAAAAGTGCTGAAATTAAGCTTAAAGAAATGCCTGTTTATATTTTGATTGTGCAAATAATTGATTCCACTACATGTACAAAATTCTTGCGATTAAAGTGTGTAAGCATTTAATGAATTTATTCTGCATTCCAAAAGTGTTTTCTATTCGTATGAACTGGCTCGCACAGATCCATCGGTTCACAGGTTACACCACACGACCCACACACGCACACCCCCACACACACATACTCAAATGTATAACAACATTTTATGGCATCGAACCATAAGAGACGTCAGCAGCAGCAGCAGCAACAGCAGCAGCAGCGTTGCTTGAACTCTACCGTTGGAGAGCCTTCGTCCCAGCTGCAGCTCTCTCCCTACTCACTCCTTCGTTCTGTTGCTCTCGGGGCGTGATTTCGAAATTTTGGCAGGTTTCGTGCACCAAAACACACTCCATCTCCCACTGCCACTCCCACTCCCACTCCCACTCTCACAGGCACTGCCTCCACCCAGCTTGGGATCAAACGTAAATTTCACTTTGTGCGTACGAAAAGTGAAAAAAATAAAGAAAAAAGAATTAACAGAGGCAAAAGAGCAACAACAAATAGCGAGAAAGAAAGGAACGAAGTGGAAGACGGGGAGGGAGAGGGAGTTTGAGGGACAGAATTTATAAATCACGACGTCAGAAATTGTTAACGGACCCAGCGACTGTCAGCGGCTATCAGTCGGCGTCATCGTCCTCATATGACCCCCAGCATCATCATCGTCCTCATTAATGTCATCATATTATCATCTGCAACGCGTCGAACTCTTCCCGTGTCCGCTTCCGCTATCCTAAAACGGCATTTAATATAATTTTTTTTAAATCTAGATGCAGATTTGGTGACTTAAATTTATTCGAGTAGCTTGTAGAAAAATATATATTTGAGCTCGCCTCGCGGCGGTAAAGGCAAGTTGGTAACAACTCTTAACCAGATTAACAGAGATTCAGCAACATCCGAGGCCTAGACATGGCCTAGGAATGGCCTAGGCATGGCCTCCGCGCAGAGCCAGCACCAAGTGCAGCACCGAACCAGCTTCAACTTTGTAGTCAGCCACAGTCTTGTCATCGTGCATGTGTTTGCCGGAAAAGATCAGACGCTGTTGCTGTGGCGGAATGCCCTCTTTCTCCTCCACACGCTCCTTGATCAACTCTACCTTATCTGTTGGCTCAATTTCGATCTCAATTTCCCTCTTGCTCATCGTCATCACCTTGATCCACATTGTGTGTTTTTTTTGCTATTTGCAACTTGAAGTATTTGAAGTAATTTATTTGTTACTTCAATTACTTCAATTTGGCAAGTTTACACAGATTGAGTTTGCTAGAGTTTGGATAAAAATCATACTGGTGTATTATGTATGTAGGTGTGCACTTCATTAGATGAAGGATCAATGGACTGAAGGGGTAAGACCATACAGTGAATCCGGCTCATTCACATCTCGCGGCGGTAATTGATTTATATACGAAAGAAAGCAGGACCATTCAGCGAACTCCCCCTTCTCATTCAGAACCGCAACGACCTTAGATCTTAAGCTGCACTCTGGCCACATTTTTTATCAGGTTATTGAACGGCTGGCCAGACATGAATAGATCCTTCATACAATGAGAATGAAAATCCCACAGGCTGACTGCAGGAGTTGCACCCATCCGCTGGCCAGCGATTGAGTATAAATACAGGCCATCAAATGATGGCAGAGAGTCAGTTTCAAATTAGCCTCCCGTGCCATGGGCAAAACACCATAGATGCAAATATTGAGTAAAAAACGAGAGGGAGAGTTGTGAGTCGCAGTGGACGCGACACAACTTGTATACCCGTACTCAGTCAGTACACATGTCAGCTTCGGATTTATGTGGAATTTTAATATATTTCATCAGTTTTTACATTTTACATTTTGCTGCTACATCTGGAATCTACATCTACATCACTTCTCACAACAACACACCGTTTCAACTCGTTCTCCACGTACACTGCACGAGGCAGAGTGTGTGAGCAAGAGAGAGAATCATTATCATTACCGGCTGCATCGCTTAAGGGGAAGGAGTTAGCAGCTGAAAGTTATTTCATCATTGAGGCTAACAGAGCTCTCCGCACCGTCGCTGTGAACGCGACTCTACTTTTAAACCCGTACTCAGTCAGTACACATGTGATTTATGTGGAATTTTCCAATGTTTTATCAGTTTTTACATTTTAGATTTTTTTCTACATCTGTCATCTACATCTACATCACTTCTCACAACATTGTGTATTTTATCATTGCGGCTATAATAATGATCCGATCTGAACCAAATGGAACCTACGATACTGCGTTTTTTGTTTTTCTCCATCTTCAAAATTGTGGATTTTCATATTTTGGGGTGGGCGGAGAGGGGCGTGGCGAAATTTTGAAATAAACTTTCACTGAAGTGATATCACGAGTCTGGAAAAAAAGTTTGGTTGCTCTAGCTCTTATAGTCTCTGAGATCGAGGCGCTTATTAGTTTGAATGGGCAAAGTCGACACGTTTGTGTGTGAGTGCGAGCGAGAGGGAACGATGTTTTTCGAAATGGTTTACTCTATTGTGGCTATACTAATGATCCACTCAAATTCAGATTTGGGCCCCTAATAGATATGGTCTTTTTCTATAATTCTGCATTTTTAGTTTTCTGTTATTTTCAAAATTGTGGACGACACAGATGTGCGCCCTTTGTGGGGACGGAAGTGGGCGAGACGAAATTTTGAAACTTTTTTCTAGGAGTGAGATATTACATCAGTCTGGAAATAAAATTTGGTTTTTCTAGCTCTTATAGCCTTCGATCACTGGGCGACAAACAAGACGGACAGACGGACAGACAGACAGACAGACAGACAGACAGACAGACAGACCGACAGAAATGGCTATATTGATTCGGCTATTGATGCTGATCAAGAATATATATACTTTATAGGGTCGGAAATGTTACACACATCCAATTTTACCACAAATACAATATACCCTTTTACTCTTCGAGTACGGTTATGAAAAGAAATCATTGTGGCTATAATGAAGAGCCGATCTGAACCAGATTGGGCAATCTGAATATTATTATGGTCATCAAATTGTGGACTTTCGTCCTTTTTGTGTGGGCGGAAGGGGCAGTCCAAAATTCGGAAATACACTTGTAGCAGTGAGATATCACATGAGTCGGTACTTTATTGACCCGGCTGTTGATGCTGATCAATATACATAGTATATACTTTATGGGGTCGGAAAAATGTCCTTCTCTGCGTTACACACATCCACTATTACCACAAATACAATATTCCCACTAGCTCTTCGAGAACGTGTGTAATGAGTACCGGGCATAAAATTTATAAGCAATAACATCCATAAAATCGGATTTTATTCGACAGCCTTAATTAGATTAAATTTGTCTTCATTAATGCACTTTTCTATTCGGCTTGCACTTGTTTCGCTTACAAGTTGCATTTTCCATTTTCGGATCTGAGTAATTGTCTGCTAAAAGCCGATTGCAACGTTTTTTGTAGAACAAAAGACAGGGATGATTTCTTATCGTTTCCATACTAATATCATCCCTGATTCGGTCGCCATGGGCTTTGGGTTTCATGCAAGCACACACTAAAAATGTGGCCAAGTGTACAAAGAAAAAAAATTAGTGTGAAAAGTGACAGCTCAAATTATAGAAAATTGTTCATTTCGTTGTGTTCCCCAAGTGCTGTGGATTCTTCTTTGGATTTTGGACAATTGTGAGCAGAAAATTGAATTCTTAAACAAATCGTAAACTTGTAAACTGAAAAACTAAATTTTTGTCACAGTTTACCTTTTGAATAAACTTCAAAAACTTCAATCAGTTTCAATCGTTCTCCTGGAAATTGAAGTACAAATCTTTGATAAAATGCCGAACAATGAGGAAAATTGCTCCATTTGCTTGAGCCGAATGCGTCATAAGGTGACCACGCTCTGCAAGCATTCGTTTTGCAAGCGCTGCATACGCAGAGCCTGCCAATCCACCAGGAAAAGTCGTTGTCCGCTGTGCCGCTCTCCTATAGTTTATTACAGTGTAAGTAAAAAGCTCTATAGAGAAGATATACGGAGATTCTCACCATACTAACCATCGCTCTTCTAATATCTAATTTCAGCGCATCTCAAAAAACTTTCTCGTACCTAAGCGCTTTAAGCCTAAGAGTACCTAAGCTACATTAGAACCTTGATATGGACACACTTCATTCGGAAGTCCAATAAGGAACTAATACCCGTACACTTGGCAAAAAAGACTCGCAAACAAATATAACCAGACATAGACAAGGAACAGGAAGCGAAGCATGCAATAAAATATCATCAACATCCAAATATCTGTCTTTACATACAGACTGCTTTTCAGTCCCGAATGATGTGTGTTATTTAAATGAAAACATTGTTGGTATTAAATGTTTTAATCAACATTCAGACTGTCTTCACTCTCCTCAAGGTACTTCAAGATCGTTCAACTGTAGCTGTTGTAAATGGCAGATTCCCTGTTAAAAAGAATTGGCATTCAATTAGAATGGAAAATCTCAGTATAAATGTGCTTCTTGCTTTTGATTCGCCCAAAATTAGCAATTTGTATACAGGTTGCATGCACAGCAGTCAAAGAAAATGGTACACCATTTTGCTCTGAGAATCGAGGAACTTAACTAGGTAGAGGGTTCCAAAAAGCTATTGGGCTAGAAGAATTTATTGGTGTGTTTTAGTCGACAGAATGGATATACCATAAAAGCTGGTCTTCCCACAACGAACTCATTAGAGCATCATAGGACAATCAATCCTTTTTGATACACTACAATTTTATTGCCAGACGTTTTTAAAGAATTTAGAAATCCTCCTACTACTCCCTCACTGCACAAAGACTATCGATTTAATCACTGATTAATTCAGCATTACAGCCCTATCTTGACACCTAATGAATTCCATCTTCTGGAGGGCAAAGCTACTTCAAATATTTCGTATCGAGTAGCAGACCCTTTAACACTTCCGAATATTCTACAACAATTTCCTGGCAAGTTTCCATGGCACCAGCAGCTTTTAGAATCAAAGTTTTCTAAAACTACGAGTGTATTTCGGCAGCTGACTCCATGAATATTCACTGCCAAGAAATGAATGCTTAGCCAAGAAAGAAAATACAATACAAAATAAAACGAGAAGGGACTTGTTGTGTCGCTGTTATCGCGACACTACTACTATACCCGTAAAACAGTACAGTGTTTTCTGTACTCAGTCCCGTACACATGTGATTTATGTGGAATTTTCAAATGTTTTATCAGTTTTACATTTTTTCCTGCATCTGTCATCTACATCAGATCTCACAACAACACACATACACTGCGTAGAGAGAATCAATAGACTAGCTGCTGAAAATTTAATTTCATCATTGTGGCTTTAATAATGATCCGATCTGAACCATCCCGATCGTTTTGGGAATCTGGTAGATATGATCATTCTCTATGATACTGCATTTTTTTTCGTTGTTTTCTATCTTCAAAATTGTGGATTTTTCTCTTTTGCGGGGGCGGGAGGTGGCTTGGCAAAATTTTGAAATAAACTTTCCCTGAAGTGATATCACAGGAGTCTGGACAAAAAGTTTGGTTGCTCTATCTTTTGTAGTCTCTGAGATCCTGGCGCTCATTTGTACGAATGGGCAAAGTCGACACGTTTGTGTGTGAGTGCGAGCGAGAGGGAACGATGTTTTCGAAATGGTTTTCTCTTATGTGGCCATACTAATGATCCGATCCGATTCACATTTGGGCCCCTGATAGATAGGCTCTTTCTCTATGAGAAAGTTTTCTGTTATTTTCAAAATTGTAGACGCCACAGATGTGCGCCCTTTGTGGAGGCGGAAGTGGGCGGAGCGAAATTTTGAAATACATTCAAGAGAGATATCACATCAGTTTGGAAAAAAAATTGGTTGCTCTAGCTCTTATAGCCTCCGAACAATGGGCGACAAACAAGACGGACAGACAGACATGGCTATATCGACTCGGCTATTGATGCTGATCAAGAATATATATACTTTAAGGGGTGGCAATCTGTATTTAAAGACAGATATTTGGATGTTGATGATATTTTATTGCATGCTTCGCTTCCTGTTCCTTGTCTATGTCTTATATTTGTTGCGAGTCTTTTGCCAAGTGTACGGGTATTAGTTCCTTATTGGACTTCCGAATGAAGTGTGTCCATATCAAGGTTCTAATGTAGCTTAGGTACTCTTAGGCTTAAAGCGCTTAGGTACGAGAAAGTTTTTGAGATGCGCTGAAATTAGATATTAGAAGAGCGATGGTTAGTATGGTGAGAATCTCCGTATATCTTCTCTATAGAGCTTTTTACTTACACTGTAATAAACTATAGGAGAGCGGCACAGCGGACAACGACTTTTCCTGGTGGAACTGCGTATGCAGCGCTTGCAAAACGAATGCTTGCAGAGCGTGGTGGTCACCTTATGACGCATTCGGCTCAAGCAAATGGAGCAATTTTCCTCATTGTTCGGCATTTTATCAAAGATTTGTACTTCAATTTCCAGGAGAACGATTGAAACTGATTGAAGTTTTTGAAGTTTATTCAAAAGGTAAACTGTGACAAAAATTTAGTTTTTCAGTTTACAAGTGTACGATTTGTTTAAGAATTCAATTTTCTGCTCACAATTGTCCAAAATCCAAAGAAGAATCCACAGCACTTGGGGAACACAACGAAATGAACAATTTTCTATAATTTGAGCTGTCACTTTTCACACTAATTTTTTTCTTTGTACACTTGGCCACATTTTTAGTGTGCTTGCATGAAACCCAAAGCCCATGGCGACCGAATCAGGGATGATATTAGTATGGAAACGATAAGAAATCATCCCTGTCTTTTGTTCTACAAAAAACGTTGCAATCGAATTTTTAGCAGACAATTACTCAGATCCGAAAATGGAAAATGCAACTTGTAAGCGAAACAAGTGCAAGCCGAATAGAAAAGTGCATTAATGAAGACAAATTTAATCTAATTAAGGCTGTCGAATAAAATCCGATTTTATGGATGTTATTGCTTATAAATTTTATGCCCGGTACTCATTACACACGTTCTCGAAGAGCTAGTGGGAATATTGTATTTGTGGTAATAGTGGATGTGTGTAACGCAGAGAAGGACATTTTTCCGACCCCATAAAGTATATACTATGTATATTGATCAGCATCAACAGCCGGGTCAATAAAGTACCGACTCATGTGATATCTCACTGCTACAAGTGTATTTCCGAATTTTGGACTGCCCCCTTCCGCCCACACAAAGGACGAAAGTCCACAATTTGATGACCATAATAGCCAGATTGCCCAATCTGGTTCAGATCGGCTCTTTATTATAGCCACAATGATTTCTTTTTATACCCGTACTCGAAAAGTAAAAGGGTATATTGTATTTGTGGTAAAATTGGATGTGTGTAACATTTCCGACCCTATAAAGTATATATATTCTTGATCAGCATCAATAGCCGAATCAATATAGCCATTTCTGTCGGTCTGTCTGTCTGTCCGTCTTGTTTGTCGCCCAGTGATCGAAGGCTATAACAGCTACAAATAGCCACAATAGAGAAAACCATTTCGAAAAACATCGTTCCCCTCTCGCTCGCACTCACACACAAACGTGTCGACTTTTGCCCATTCGAACAAATAAGCGCCTCGATCTCAGAGAGACTATAAGAGCTAGAGCAACCAAACTTTTTGTCCAGACTCCTGTGATGTCACTTCAGTGCAAGTTTATTTCAAAATTTCGCCACGCCCCCTCTCCGCCCACCCCAAAATATGAAAATCCACAATTTTGAAGATGGAGAAAAACAAAAAACGCAGTATCGTAGGTTCCATTTGGTTCAGATCGGATCATTATTATAGCCACAATGATAAAATACACAATGTTGTGAGAAGTGATGTAGATGTAGATGACAGATGTAGGAAAAAAATCTAAAATGTAAAAAACTGATAAAACATTGGAAATTTCCACATAAATCACATGTGTACTGACTGAGTACGGGTTTAAAAAGTAGAGTCGCGTTCACAGCGACGGTGCGGAGAGCTCTGTTAGCCTCAATGATGAAATAACTTTCAGCTGCTAACTCCTTCCCTTAAGCGATGCAGCCGGTAATGATAATGATTCTCTCTCTTGCTCACACACTCTGCCTCGTGCAGTGTACGTGGAGAACGAGTTGAAACGGTGTGTTGTTGTGAGAAGTGATGTAGATGTAGATTCCAGATGTAGCAGCAAAATGTAAAATGTAAAAACTGATGAAATATATTAAAATTCCACATAAATCCGAAGCTGACATGTGTACTGACTGAGTACGGGTATCCAATTGTGTCGCGTCCACTGCGACTCACAAGTCTCCCTCTCGTTTTTACTCAATATTTGCATCTATGGTGTTTTGCCCATGGCACGGGAGGCTAATTTGAAACTGACTCTCTGCCATCATTTGATGGCCTGTATTTATACTCAATCGCTGGCCAGCGGATGGGTGCAACTCCTGCAGTCAGCCTGTGGGATTTTCATTATCATTGTATGAAGGATCTATTCATGTCTGGCCAGCCGTTCAATAACCTGATAAAAAAATGTGGCCAGATTGCAGCTTAAGATCTAAGGTCGTTGGGGTTCTGAATGGGAAGGGGGAGTTCGCTGAATGGTCCTGCTTTCTTTCGTATATAAATCAATTACCGCCGCGAGATGTGAATGAGCCGGATTCACTGTATGGCCTTACCCCTTCAGTCCATTGATCCTTCATCTAATGAAGTGCACACCTACATACATAATACACCAGTATGATTTTTATCCAAACTCTAGCAAACTCAATCTGTGTAAACTTGCCAAATTGAAGTAATTGAAGTAACAAATAAATTACTTCAAATACTTCAAGTTGCAAATAGCAAAGAAACACACAATGTGGATCAAGGTGATGACGATGAGCAAGAGGGAAATTGAGATCGAAATTGAGCCAACAGATAAGGTAGAGTTGATCAAGGAGCGTGTGGAGGAGAAAGAGGGCATTCCGCCACAGCAACAGCGTCTGATCTTTTCCGGCAAACACATGCACGATGACAAGACTGTGGCTGACTACAAAGTTGAAGCTGGTTCGGTGCTGCACTTGGTGCTGGCTCTGCGCGGAGGCCATGCCTAGGCCATTCTAGGCCATGTCTAGGCCTCGGATGTTGCTGAATCTCTGTTAATCTGGTTAAGAGTTGTTACCAACTTGCCTTTACCGCCGCGAGGCGAGCTCAAATATATATTTTTCTACAAGCTACTCGAATAAATTTAAGTCACCAAATCTGCATCTAGATTTAAAAAAATTATATATTAAATGCCGTTTTAGGATAGCGAAAGCGGACACGGGAAGAGTTCGACGCGTTGGTCTCCAGGATCCGGCTCTTTCCCTTGATCAGATCGAGTGTATCCTCATTCGCCTTGATCGGGGGAGAAATCCACACCTTTATGATCGTTCTCCTGGGAATCTAATCTGTGGGGACCACGCAGAGTGCCGCTTCTGGGCGAAGTTCACCAAAACCTTGGACTGTGCTTTCGAGAAACTCAATAGTTTTACCAATGGGATCCCTGATGGCAGTCAGGATCTCCGGTTCTTCCTTCAGCTAATTGACGTCCGAGATCTTTCTCTCCGGGTGACTTTGGTCGATAATGGATACCTGCAGCTCAGGGACAAGCGATCCGAGAAGGCTATCGCCTTCGTCGGTTCGGAAGCATTTGTAAAGTCAAAGAGACACCTCCACACGTTATACCAAATCGTTAGAATATTCCTTCTGCAGCTGCGATATCGATACCAAGAGCCGCAAATTATCCGGTTCCTCTTTTGTGTAACGAAACGAAAGGTGGGCTGCCCAGGGTGGGCTGAATTGTATGCGTAACCCAGAACAGAAGCGACAATTCTGTTTGCCATCATTGTCATTGTCATTGTCCACTTCACACCTACCCCACCCTACCACCCTCCCTCCGGTTCCTGTTCTATTCCTGTGACTGTCCATCATCATTCACACCTCTAACCCCCGAGCTTTAATGCCAACAAGTGTTTATGCTATAAAGTAAGTTGATTTTAGTGATATCTAACCATTATTCGTCTTTCTTTGAGCCCACTACTGATCAATAATATGTATACTTTATCGGGTCGGAATCGTTTCCTTCTCTGCTTTATAGACATCCCACACAACCCACCCCTTAACTCTTCGGGTACGGTTACATCACCTATAAGAGGAAATACATTTTCAATATAATATTATGTATTACTTTACCATAATATTTGTATCTATAAAGACCCCCAAAGTCTTATTTCCGAATATCATAAACTGGTTTGTTAAGTGATTTTATTTTTACATTTCCTTTTCAATTTCATTTACGCTTTTTAGTTGTTTTTTTGGTTTAGTAGAAATCCTTTGGCAGTGAATATTCATGGAGCTAACTGACTGTATTTGTTGCCAAGAGTACTAGTTCCTTATTGGACTTCCGAATGAAGTGTGTCCATATCAAGGTTCTAATGTAGCTTAGGTACGCTTAGGCTTAGTGCGCTTAGGTACGAGGAAGTTTTTCGAGATGCGCTGAAATTAGAAGAGCAATGGTTAGTATGGTGAGAATCTACGTGTAGCTTTTCTGTAGAACTTTTTACTTACTAATCACTAAAGGAGAGCGGCACAGCGGACAACGTCTATGCCTGGGGTATGGGCAGGCTCGGCGTAGGCAGCGCCTGCAAAACGAATGCTGGCAGGACATGGTCGCCTTAATACGCATCCGTCTCAAGCAAATGGAGCAGTTTTCGCTATTGTTCGGCATTTTATCAAAGATTTGTACTTCAATTTCCAGGAGAATGTTTGAAACTGATTGAAGTATTTGAAGTTTATTCAAAAGGTAAGCTGATGACAAAAAAAATGGAATAGTTGTGCGTTTGTAGTGCGTTTGCAAAATTAGTGTTAAAAGTGACAGCTGAAATTATAGAAAAATTTTCATTTCGTTGTGCTCTCCAAGTGCTGTGGATTATTCTTTGGATTTTTGGAAAATTGTGAGCAGAAAAAATTGAATTCTTAAACAAATAGTTAACTTGTAAACTGAAAAACTAAATTTTGTTTTTTGATTGTTTAGCTTTGTCCCAAAATGTCGAACAGGCCCCTCAGGATACGCCAGCAAAGTACAAACTCTGGGACAAGCAGAATTATCAAATATACTGATGTCCTGGACCAAGGCGAGCTGAATGACCTCTTAACGCCAGTGCCTCTCAGTGCCGATGACGATGACGACGACGACGGTCATAATTATGATGGGCATCAGCACGAGAGCAACATCAAGGAATGGGAGCGCTTGTCGACTCAAATAAAGATTCCACACCATTATATCGAACATATAATGGCATCAAATGCTGCGAAATTACCAGCAAATTCCAAGAAATTAAAGTTTCGAATCCGTCAATTCCTTCCAAGACCGTTCGGATTATGAATGATGCGCTGGCCTGCGAGGCTGCCTTCCGCCAAGGCATGCAGCACTCCACAGAGTGGACTCTGGATAGCAATGTGGAGGAGCTTGAAGCAGCGCTGGAGAAAGCGCGGATAAACCCTCTGACTGATCATCTCTCCATGTTGACTAAAGCGGATGCTACCCTCGCCTAGACAGCAGAGCATCGAAAAACGTTCCTTGCCGTCCAAAGGTATGAAACGGCGCCAGCAGGAAATTTTTCGCTCCTTCGGAAGCTTCTCAGAATAAGCGTAAACGTTGCACAAAAAGAGGCTTTCAAAAACCAAACCCTTGCCAGTCGAAACAGCGGAAATTGTCGAAAAAGTAACAAGTCGAATTTATCGATTCTAACTGTCGCATAAAATGTATCCAAAATAAAACCAAAAAGGTGCCCAATAAATTTGTTACAGCCGCAATCCAACTGAGTTGGATTCTCTTCTAAAATACAGCCTTGTCAGGCTTGTGTCTGAATGAATATATTACGGGTAGTATTTTGTCTTATATTATAAACATATATATTTTTAGATTTCGCTAAGGGAAACATTAAAAATTAATTTAGAAAAGAATTCAACTGCTTCAACTGCTGGAATATCCTTTGGCAATACCAAAGGATACCATGGTCGAGGGCTTGTTGAGCTGTGTGAGCATTTGACTGATCAATATGCCACTGTCCACCACTGCCATTGTCTCATGTCCAGTTCGTGTTTCTTGCATTTTCCGTGTTGAGTCTGACTCTGAACTTGAATCCATTCTGCGATTCGATTTGTATACACACAAAAAACAAATAATTTAGAAATACAAATATTTCGGAGGGTAGAAGGAAGTGTGTAACTAACTAACTAATCTAAAGAAATGAAAACTATTCAAATCACGTGGAAACCAAAGGCTTTTCCACTGGATGAGACTCAACATACATGAATAACTTATGAATGAGTGGCGCCTTCTGGATGATTATTCATGTATGCCACATTAGCAGGTGCGCCTAAAAAGTGCAGCAGCCACAGCAGCAGGAACAGCAGCTTCTTCCGGCAGAAGCGGAAGCCGGAACCCTTCTGCATTTTGGCCCAGAATATACAGCTCGTTTGTTCAATTTCACACCCAATTAAATTGATAGGGCCAAAGGACACGTGTGCTAGCCGAAGCGGATTCGAAGAAGAGTTCAACGCGTTGCAGATGATAATGATGACACTAATGAGGACGATGATGATGCTGGGGGTCAGATGAGGACGATGACGCCGACTGATAGCCGCCGTTGCTGGGTCCGTTAACTATTTCTGACGTCTTGATTTATAAATTCTATCCCTCAAACTCCCTCCCCCTCTTCCACTTCGTTCCTTTCTTTCTCGGTATTTGTTGTAGCTCTTTTGCTTCTGTTCATTCTTTTTTTATACCCGTACTCGAAGAGTAAAGGGTATATTACATTTACCATCAATTGCCGAGTCAATAGACTCATGTAATATCTCTACAAGCTACAAGTGCAATTCAAAATTCCACCCCCCTACCACGTAGGCCCCCACAAAAGACAAAAAAATCGGTGGCATCAACATTTTTAGTCATTTTTTTAGGATGTGAGAAAACCCAAACGCAGATTCATGAAGAATGACCGTTTCTAACAGATTGCTGAATTTGGATAAAAATTCCACAGAATCCATAAGCCCACTGAGTACGGGTATAACAGTAGTGTCGCGACAACTGCGACTCAACGTTCCTTTCCAAAAATATATGGAGCACAATATATAGAAGGTCACATCATAAACTATATTTATACTATTATGATTGGTCAGGTATTTAGGTACACTAGTGATGGACATTGAGGTATCCCCGTGCTCCTTGGATTTTCGATAATAGTCAAGGGATACTTGGTTGACTGCCATAAATACAAACGCACAACTGCTCCATTTTTGTGTCATCAGTTTACCTTTTGAATAAACTTCAAAAACTTCAATCATTTTCAATCACTCTCCTGGAAATTGAAGTACAAATCTTTGATAAAATGCCGAACATTGAGGAAAATTGCTCCATTTGCTTGAGCCGAATGCGTCATAAGGTGACCACCACGCTCTGCAAGCATTCGTTTTGCAAGCTGCTGCATAGTCGTTGAAAAGTCGTTGTCCGCTGTGCCGCTCTCCTATAGTTTATTACAGTGTAAGTAAAAAGCTCTATACAGAAGCTATACGGAGATTCTCACCATTCTAACCATCGCTCTTCTAATATCTAATTTCAGCGCATCGCAAAAACTTTCTCGTACCTAAGCGCTTTAAGCCTAAGCGTACCTAAGCTACATAAGAACCTTGATATGGACACACTTCATTCGGAAGTCCAATAAGGAACTAAATAACTAACTTGGCTATACACTTGGCAAAAGACTCGCAACAAATATAATCAGACATAGACAAGGAATAGGAAGCGAAGCATGCAATAAAATATCATCAACATCCAAATATCTGTCTTTAAATACAGATTGCCACTCTTAAAGTATATATATTCTTGATCAGCATCAATAGCCGAGTCGATATAGCCATGTCATGTCTGTCTCTCCGTCTTGTTTGTCGCCCATTGTTCGGAGGCTATAAGAGCTAGAGCAACCAATTTTTTTCCAAACTGATGATATCTCTCTTGAATGTATTTCAAAATTTCGCTCCGCCCACTTCCGCCTCCACAAAGGGCGCACATCTGTGGCGTCTACAATTTTGAAAATAACAGAAAACTTTCTCATAGAGAAAGAGCCTATCTATCAGGGGCCCAAATGTGAATCGGATCGGATCATTAGAATGGTCACATAAGAGAAAACCATTTCGAAAACATCGTTCCCTCTCGCTCGCACTCACACACAAACGTGTCGACTTTGCCCATTCGTACAAATGAGCGCCAGGATCTCAGAGACTACAAAAGATAGAGCAACCAAACTTTTTGTCCAGACTCCTGTGATATCACTTCAGGGAAAGTTTATTTCAAAATTTTGCCAAGCCACCTCCCGCCCCCTCTGCAAAAAGAGAAAAATCCACAATTTTGAAGATAGAAAACAACGAAAAATGCAGTATCATAGAGAATGATCATATCTACCAGATTCCCAAAACGATCGGGATGGTTCAGATCGGATCATTATTAAAGCCACAATGATGAAATTAAATTTTCAGCAGCTAGTCTATTGATTCTCTACGCAGTGTATGTGTGTTGTTGTGAGATCTGATGTAGATGACAGATGCAGGAAAAATGTAAAACTGATAAAACATTTGAAAAATCCACATAAATCACATGTGTACGGGACTGAGTACAGAAAACACTGTACTGTTTTACGGGTATAGTAGTAGTGTCGCGATAACAGCGACACAACAAGTCCTTCTCGTTTTATTTTGTGTATTGTATTTTCTTTCTTGGCTAAGCATTCATTTCTTGGCAGTGAATATTCATGGAGTCAGCTGCCGAAATACACTCGTAGTTTTAGAAAACTTTGATTCTAAAAGCTGCTGGTGCCATGGAAACTTGCCAGGAAATTGTTGTAGAATATTCGGAAGTGTTAAAGGGTCTGCTACTCGATACGAAATATTTGAAGTAGCTTTGCCCTCCAGAAGATGGAATTCATTAGGTGTCAAGATAGGGCTGTAATGCTGAATTAATCAGTGATTAAATCGATAGTCTTTGTGCAGTGAGGGAGTAGTAGGAGGATTTCTAAATTCTTTAAAAACGTCTGGCAATAAAATTGTAGTGTATCAAAAAGGATTGATTGTCCTATGATGCTCTAATGAGTTCGTTGTGGGAAGACCAGCTTTTATGGTATATCCATTCTGTCGACTAAAAGCACACCAATAAATTCTTCTAGCCCAATAGCTTTTGGAACCCTCTACCTGGTTAAGTTCCTCGATTCTCAGAGCAAAATGGTGTACCATTTTCTTTGACTGCTGTGCATGCAACCTGTATACAAATTGCTAATTTTGGGCGAATCAAAAGCAAGTAAAAGCACATTTATACTGAGATTTTCCATTCTAATTGAATGCCAATTCTTTTTAACAGGAATCTGCCATTTACAACAGCTACAGTTGAACGATCTTGAAGTACCTTGAGGAGAGTGAAGACAGTCTGAATGTTGATTAAAACATTTAATACCAACAATGTTTTCATTTAAATAACACACATCATTCGGGACTGAAAAGCAGTCTGTATGTAAAGACAGATATTTGGATGTTGATGATATTTTTATTGCATGCTTCGCTTCCTGTTCTTTGTCTATGTCTGGTTATATTTGTTGCGAGTCTTTTTGCCAAGTGTACGGGTATTAGTTCCTTATTGGACTTCCGAATGAAGTGTCCATATCAAGGTTCTAATGTAGCTTAGGTACTCTTAGGCTTAAAGCGCTTAGGTACGAGAAAGTTTTTGAGATGCGCTGAAATTAGATATTAGAAGAGCGATGGTTAGTATGGTGAGAATCTCCGTATATCTTCTCTATAGAGCTTTTTACTTACACTGTAATAAACTATAGGAGAGCGGCACAGCGGACAACGACTTTTCCTGGTGGATTGGCAGGCTCTGCGTATGCAGCGCTTGCAAAACGAATGCTTGCAGAGCGTGGTGGTCACCTTATGACGCATTCGGCTCAAGCAAATGGAGCAATTTTCCTCATTGTTCGGCATTTTATCAAAGATTTGTACTTCAATTTCCAGGAGAACGATTGAAACTGATTGAAGTTTTTGAAGTTTATTCAAAAGGTAAACTGTGACAAAAATTTAGTTTTTCAGTTTACAAGTTTACGATTTGTTTAAGAATTCAATTTTCTGCTCACAATTGTCCAAAATCCAAAGAAGAATCCACAGCACTTGGGGAACACAACGAAATGAACAATTTTCTATAGGCTAGAATTTTTAAAGTTCCAATTTTAGTTTTTACATTTTCCATTTTACATCTACATCACTTCTCACACACGCCGTTCCAACTCGCTATACGCCACCGGCACACGTTTAACAAGGCAAGTAGAGCGTGTGAGTGAGAGAGAGAATGAGTAGCGGCTGCAACGATGAAATGGGGTAGGGTAGCAATTACAAATTAATTTATTCATTCTGGCTTTAATATTAATCCAACGTGATCCAGATTCAGCTCGACTGGATAGAAAGTTTGATTTCTCTAGTTTTTTATAGTCTCTGAGTTTTACCCGCTAATTTCGACGAAGGGGCAAGAAAGCAGACACAGTGGAGTGTGAGAGAGAGCAAGAACGAGAGGGAACGAAGCCTCTCTGCATGGTTACGGCTTTATTGTGGCTATATTAATGATCTGATCTGATCAGATTCGGTCCTCTGATAGCTATGGCCATTCCCTACGATAATGCGAAAATTCGAAATACACTTGTAACAGTGTAATATCACATGAGTCTGCACACAAAAATTTGGTCTAGCTCGTATACTCCCTGAGAACTGGGCGTCAAAAACAAAGACGGACGAACGGACAGACAGACATAGACTCGGCTATTGATGCTGATCAAGAATATATGTATGTATGTACCTTAATGGGTTTGAAAAGCTTTCTTCTCTTACACACACATCGCCTTAACTCTTGGAGTTTACTTCTCAACTTTTGGAGTTCGGGTATATAAAAAAAAGAAAGAAGAGAATCAAAAGAGCTACAATAAACAGCGACAAAGAAAGAAGCGAATTGTAGAGGTGGAGGGAGAAGGAATATGAGTGAGAGAATTCAAAATCAAGACGTCAGAAATTGTTAACGGACCCAGCGACACGGCTGTCGGGTGCCGGTATCGTCCTTATATAATCATCGTCCTCATCATCGTCCTCATTAGTGTTATGGAGATTATCATCTGCAGCGCGTTGAACTCTTCTTCGAGTCACTTCGGCTATCCTTAAACTTAATTTAACTCATTTTATATACCCGTACTCGGAGAGTAAAAGTGTAACGCAGAGAAGGAATTGTTTCCGACCATAAAAGCATATATTTATTTTTCTTGATCAGACGAAGCCGAGTCGATATAGCCATGTCCGTCTGTCCGTCCGTCTGTTCGTCCGTGTGTCCGTCCTTCTGTCCTTCTGTCGTACATCTTGAGAGGAACGCTCCGACTATAAGGCAACTCAATTTTTTCCAGACTCATTACTGAGACTATAAGACTTTTCGTCCTTCACAAAAGGCAAATTACGCCCCCTTTCGTCCACCCCACAAAAGACGCAAAATCCTGGCGTCCACACGATAGAAGAAAACGAAAAATGCAGAATCGTAGAAAAAATCCCATACCTGTCATAGGCCTTTCTTCTGGATCGGATGGATCATTATTATAGCCCTACATTTGGAGGGGCATCGTTCCCTCCGCTCTCTCTCTCACACAGCACCGCGTTACCTTTCCTCGTTCGTCCAGATGAGCGCCTAAGCAGCAACACAAAAGTCAAAAGGTCTACAATTTTGAAGAAAACATAATGCAGGTTGGTGGAGAATGACCATAACAACGAGATTGCGAATCTGGTTAAGATCTGCTCTTTGTCATATAGCCACAATGATGAATTAACTTTCAGCTGGTAACTCCACTCTCCCGTCCGATGCAGCCGCTAATGATTTCTCTCTGTCGCTCTCACAATCTGCCTCGTGTAATGTACGCAGAGAACGAGTTGAAATGGCGTGTTGTTGTAAAGCTAAACACAGATGTAGAAAACATGTAAAGCGTTTTACAATTTCCAATAAAATGACGCACACAAGGACGCTTATCGATTTAATGTAAACCCTAGCCAGCTGTGTAAACTTTCCAAATTGAAGTAATTGAAGTAACAATTAAATTACTTCAACTTCAACAAATAACAAGGAAACACACACACAAAATGTGGATCAAAGTAATGACGATGAGCAAGAGGGAAATTGAGATCGAAATGGAGCCAAAAAGATAAGGGTAGAGTTGATCAAGGAGCGTGTGGAGGAGAAACGAGGGCATTCCGCCACAGCAACAGCGTCTGATCTTTTCCGGCAAACACCACACGATGACAAGACTGTGGTTGACTACAAAGTTGAAGCTGGTTCGGTGCTGCACTTGGTACTGGCTGCGCGGAGGCCATGCCAGGCCTCCGGATGTTCCTGACAATCTGTTCATTTGGTTAAGAACTGTTACCAACTCGCCGTTACCGCGAACCGAGCTCACATATATATTTTTCTACAAGCTACTCTAATAAATTTAAGTCACCAAATCTGCATCTAGATTAAAACAAGAAGGAACGTGAAAAGCCGTTTCCATCACTACGAATTGTATACCTGTACTCAGTCAGTACACATTTGATTCATGTGGAATTGTTCAATTCCTAAGAACCAATAACTTGGGAAAATATGATATTTTAAACAAGTGTTTTACTGCTGAAGAGTCCTTTACAAAAACTTTTACATATAGTAAGGATAACAATTGTAGGTATTATTTACCTCTACGCAGACTCGAGGATTTATGAATGAGACTTCACCCGTAGCGAAAATAAACCCGTACCGACACTTGTCGATCTATTTTAGCGATTAACCATTTATTTTTTTTATTTTTTGTCAGATTTTCAAACTTTTTATTTAGAAGATTAGATATATCTGAAAATATTTTGATTTGGTTTTTTAGAATGGAAATGTTTATTAACCAAAACCATTACCAAAGGGATTGGACCGATATTTCTGAGCCGTATTGGATATGACTGATAACAGATTACCATCTGGCCCGTGTAAGCTGAAAAGTCAGTGGTTCTCAGGATGTAGCTCAAAATGCTGACTGTCTTTCCTAATACTATTTCTATTTATTTATGTATTTATATAAACCTAGTCTATAGTGTAAAATCTATGAACTAAATAGGTGTCCATATTGTGTGTCTTCAGTTCGTTCGTTTTGCACAAGAAACTAGTTTCTTAATACTACTTTTAAAATTGTTATATTTTGTTGTTTATTATGTTTGTTATTTTCCAAAAAAGTGTTGTATAAAGGTTGAGGTTTGACGGTCGGGTTTGTAAGGAGAGCATACCGGGCTACAGTTTGAGAAGATAACAAACTCGTTTTGAGGGACAAATCATAGAGACATTTCAAATTGTGTTCAATATTAATGATTTGATTATTGCAGCAAAGACAATAGATGATTAGATTTTTACGTAAAAAATGGGCATCCATTAGTTTTGTGTGTCACACACGGATTCGTTTATTATTATTTGCTTTTTCAGATTAGATTGATTTTCGGATGTAGATTTTTCCAGAGACCCATCGTACAGGGTTGCAACCGTTGTACCCAGCCAAGATTACATGGCGATATGTTCAGTGGAAATTTAATGAAACTGATGAGAAAATTACCCTAAAGGAAGTGTTTACAGGCTACTAATGGGCTGTAACAATTTATTTGTATTTTAAATGTCGCAAAAATAGTTTCAGAAAAAATAGCAAAATTTTGAAATATTTTCGATTGGATTCGTTGAAACTAAAGTTTTTTCTTTGAGCACGACTTTTGAAACAATTGCGTCCACGTTTAGAAGCCAAGGAATGAATTCAAAGTGAATTTTTGTAGGACCCAATACTCTTTGTGCAGAAGAATTCTTTTTCTTATTTCCTAGTCCCAAGCTTAGTAGCAAAAACACACAAAAACACTCAAACAAAATTTTGCCTTCTTCTGTACTTATGTGTAATTTATTTTTAAAAGGAAGGATCTAAAATGATCTCAGACATCTTTGAAGATTTTCGAATCGAAAGAATATTGCGGTTTATAAAACCGGAACATGGCTGATAAAACATTTTAAAACCACATAAATCACTGAGTACCACGAACATGTAGAATATTCACATAATAAATTTTCTTTTTAGGTTTTGTGGTAGCATGATTCCACAGACGAATAGCATGTATAAAAAATTGCCGAGAGAACAGGAGGGATTTCTTAGATGTGTCGGTAACGAAAATTAAAATTTTTGTTGGTTCTTAAAGAAACTAACCAAAACGCATGTTATGTCATAAAATAGTTCGGAACTATTGTAAAAACGATTTTATGTTAATATTATTAAAGTTTTGTCCATTTTCAGTTTCTTCAAACTTCATCTGATTGATGACAGTCAGCCAAACTGGATATGTGTATATATGTATTAACATTGAATTTCTTATCTTGCTATTATTTTTTGTACGGGCTACTTTTAGTCTGTGATATCAAGATCCCCTTCACAATTTTAAAAAATTTCAATACCATAACAACAAGCGTGGGTAAAAGATATGTTTTGGCTATTAAGAGTCTGAGTTGTTTTGGCAAAAATTGCTGAGTCAAGGAAAGTTATCTTATTATACCATACGTTTTACCGGCTGCCTTGGTTACTTGGTCACTCCAGGACAATGTCTTGTTTATGGTGATTCCAAGATTAACAGCCTGATCCACATATTCAATTAGCGTGTTATTTATTGATAATTTAGGCAGATTTTCCGAACTCATCAACCTTTTATATATAATAATACATATTATTTAGATTTGACAGGGTTTAGCGACAACCTTTTTTTACAGATTTGGCCCATTTACTAACGTTCGACAGTTCAACATTACACAACTTAATACACCTCATTTATTCTGCTTAACGGACAACTAACATACATTTGGACATCATCGGCATACATATGGACTTTTGAATGGATAACGAACCAGGGAGATCATTAACATATAGGGTGAAGAGGAGTGGACCAAGGATTGTCTGGGCACTGTCACGCGTCTCACAGCTAGAAGAAATTTTCAAATTGAAAAGGAAATGACAAAAAAAAATGTTTCAACAGAAAAATTGTTTGTGATATTCTGAAATAAGACTTTGGGGGTCTTTTTATAGATACAAATACTTAAGCGTAAAAAATAATACATAATATTATATTGAAAATGTATTTGCTCTTATAGGTGATTTAACCGTACACGAAGAGTTAAGGGGGGTGGGTTGTGTGGGATGTCTATAAAGCAGAAGAAACGATTCCGACCCGATAAAGTATACATATTATTGATCCAGTAGTGGGCTCAAAGAAAGACGAATAATGGTTAGATATCACTTAAATCAAAACAACATTTATAGCATAAACACTTGTTGGCATTAAAGCTCAGGGGGTTAGAGGTGTGAATGATGATGGACATCCCACAGGAAAAGGAACAGGAACCGGAGGGGAACTGGAACACCTCGAACTCGTGACCTCGAGGGTGCTGGATGCTGGGGGCTCCCCATTCGAATATCAAGGACAGGCGTTGTTCAGCTTTTCGATTTTTATGGGTAATTGCATTTCCGGTGGGTTGGGGTTATTGGAAAGTGGGTGGTGGTGGAGATGGGTGGACAATGACAATGACAATGATGGAAAAGAGGAATGTCGCTTCTGTTCTGGGTTACGCATACAACCAGCCCACCCTGGGCATCCACCTTTAGGACTGTTACAATAAAAAGGGAACCGAATTGATGTCGAATTGGTATCGATTGCGCAGCTGCAGAAGGAAGATTCGATGATACGTTTACGATTTGATATGTAACGTGTGGAGGTGTCTCTTTGACTTTCAAATTCTTCCGAACCGACGTTCGATAGCCTTCTCGGATCGCTGCCCGAGCTTATTTTATCCATTATCGACCAAAGTCACCCGGAGAGAAAGATCCCGGATGTCGATTAGCTGAAGGGAAGAATTGGGGATCCTGTGGTAAAAGTGGAGGGATCCCATTGTAGAGAAAATTAATTTCCGAGATATAAAGTGAGGTATCAAGTGGTAAAACTATTGAGTTACTCGAAAGCACAGTCCAAGGTTTTGGTGAACTTTTACCGTCCGGCGTCCGTCTGCGTGGTCGCCCACAGATCAGATTCCCAGGAGAACGATCAAACCAATGGATTTTTATCCCCTGATCAAGGCGAATGAGGATAAGTTTCGATCTGATCAAAGGGAAAAGACAAGAAGGCGGTAGACGTGGGGCGCACATACAGGAGCCCTGTATCGTGGTAAGGAACAAACTTAATATTCTGTGTTCTTCCAGGTACAGCACCCGGACTTAACGGTGGCACTATGCGAGAAGAAGAAAGGAAAAAAGAAGAAGATGCCAGAAAAGGATGTCAGGGTCCTCATCCACCAGGCGCGGAAAAGGGACTCTTTATTGTCGTGGGCTGCGACGCGAATGCCCATCACTCCCTCTGGGGAAGTACGGGCACAAATTATAGAGGAGAGTCATTCGAGTACATTCTGTCCACAAATCTTGTTGTGTTCCGGAACAGGAACCGTGCAGAGGTGGTGGACATAACAATTTTGCCTTGAAAAGCGACATAGTGAGTGTTGTTTTTCGGATCACTACAGGATGGTCACAGCATCAAATGGCACAAGGAAACGCCCAAGACCTAGCGCAATCCCAAGCGAGAGACTGGATCCGATTTTTCTGAAGCCGTAAGGAAAGCGTTGCTCAACCCACCGAGAGGGGACTTCAAGCGGAGGCACTAGGGAAGCAGCTAGTTACTAGAAGAAACTCTTCAACAATGCAAAAAAGTGACAGCATGATATAAAGAAAAGCTGGGGCGAATATCGCCACAGCTTCAACACCACCCACAAGAACACCCGTAGGGGAAGACGACCTACACCTGACTTTTTCTACTTGGCTCCGCATATTTGGACGGTTCCTTTGCAGAAAGCACAAGGCTCCTCATGAATAGCCGCTTCCAGGTTGCCCAGATGTCCCTTTGACGCCATCAAGGAGAAGGCAATCGAGGATCGCGCTTACCTATGAGGACATAATTTCACCAATAAATCAGTGGCACTCCACAGGTTTCTTGTGGGCCCTGGTCCTCAAAAAGATCTTTTCTTCAGTTGGGGAGGAGCGGATAGCGGGACACGGCCAAGCGGATGATCTAGTGATACTTTTGACGGGTAGGTTCCTTCCCAAAACTTTCTCGGCTGTTTGTCCCTTCTCGTCATACTCATAGTCACATACATAGTCGCTGCCATCTATGCCACAAAAGGATTGCAACACGACAGCACGTCAGCACGGCAAAGTTCAAAATGGTCGCCAACATGTGTACGCGCGTCGATTCACAAACAAAAAGCCCCTACCATATGACACCCCAGTTGCCTTCCCACAGTGAACCACAGGCGATGCCGCAGCAAACGATATGGAGCAATTAAAACCAACGCTTAATCAAAACACTCGACGCTTTTGCCCAGGCTGGTGGTGAGTGTATTTCCGAAATTGACATCGCTGAACGATGGCTTAAAATAATAATACGAACTAGTTCTAATGAGCAACGAACCAAATGCCGTTGGTCTGGATTCTGGATACTGAAATATCTTTTCACATATTTATTTATTTGCATGGCATTTATTGCATTGATATTAATGAACTCCGTACTCGTATCCGTTCAAGCCCATATATTTGCTCTCCTTTCCAGTTGCAGTTCCATTACCAAGCACCTTGTATGAGTAGAATGGCAAAAGTTGATTATAGTCCCCGATTATGGCAGTGTGTCGGCCCATATAACAATTCAATTGCAAAGAAAAGTGCTGAAATTAAGCTTAAAAGAAATGCCTGTTTATATTTTGATTGTGCAAATAATTGATTCCATTACGTGTACAAAATTCTTGCGATTAAAGTGTGTAAGCTAATAATGAATTTATTCTGCATTCCAAAAGTGTTTTCTATTCGTATGAACTGGCTCGCACAGGTCCATCGGTTCACAGGTTACCACACAACCCCACACACGCACACCCCACACACACATACTCAAATGTATAATAACATTTTATGGCATCGAACCATAAGAGACGTCAGCAGCAGCAGCAGCAGCAGCAACAGCATCAGCAGCAGCGTTGCTTGAACAGTCTACCGTTGGAGCCTTCGTCCCAGCTGCAGCTCTCTCCCTACTCACTCCTTCGTTCTGTTGCTCTCGGGGGCGTGATTTAGAAATTTTGGCAGGTTTCGTGCACCAAAACACACTCCATCTCCCACTGCCACTCCCACTCCCACTCCCCTCTCACAGGCACTGCCTCCACCCAGCTTGGGATCAAACGTAAATTTCACTTTGTGCGTACGAAAAGTGAAAAAAAAAAAAAAAGAATTAACAGAGGCAAAAGAGCAACAACAAATAGCGAGAAAGAAAGGAACGAAGTGGAAGACGGGGAGGGAGAGGGAGTTTGAGGGACAGAATTTATAAATCACGACGTCAGAAATTGTTAACGGACCCAGCGACTGTCAGCGGCTATCAGTCGGCGTCATCGTCCCTCATATGACCCCCAGCATCATCATCGTCCTCATTAATGTCATCATATTATCATCTGCAACGCGTCGAACTCTTCCCGTGTCCGCTTCCGCTATCCTAAAACGGCATTTAATATAATTTTTTTAAATCTAGATGCAGATTTGGTGACTTAAATTTATTCGAGTAGCTTGTAGAAAATATATATATTTGAGCTCGCCTCGCGGCGGTAAAGGCAAGTTGGTAACAACTCTTAACCAGATTAACAGAGATTCAGCAACATCCGAGGCCCAGACATGGCCTAGGAATGGCCTAGGCATGGCCTCCGCGCAGAGCCAGCACCAAGTGCAGCACCGAACCAGCTTCAACTTTGTAGTCAGCCACAGTCTTGTCATCGTGCATGTGTTTGCCGGAAAAGATCAGACGCTGTTGCTGTGGCGGAATGCCCTCTTTCTCCTCCACACGCTCCTTGATCAACTCTACCTTATCTGTTGGCTCAATTTCGATCTCAATTTCCTCTTGCTCATCGTCATCACCTTGATCCACATTGTGTGTTTTCTTTGCTATTTGCAACTTGAAGTATTTGAAGTAATTTATTTGTTACTTCAATTACTTCAATTTGGCAAGTTTACACAGATTGTTTAGAGTTTGGATAAAAATCATACTGGTGTATTATGTATGTAGGTGTGCACTTCATTGGATGAAGGATCAATGGACTGAAGGGGTAAGACCATACAGTGAATCCGGCTCATTCACATCTCGCGGCGGTAATTGATTTATATACGAAAGAAAGCAGGACCATTCAGCGAACTCCCCCTTCCCATTCAGAACCCCAACGACCTTAGATCTTAAGCTGCACTCTGGCCACATTTTTTATCAGGTTATTGAACGGCTGGCCAGACATGAATAGATCCTTCATACAATGAGAATGAAAATCCCACAGGCTGACTGCAGGAGTTGCACCCATCCGCTGGCCAGCGATTGAGTATAAATACAGGCCATCAAATGATGGCAGAGAGTCAGTTTCAAATTAGCCTCCCGTGCCATGGGCAAAACACCATAGATGCAAATATTGAGTAAAAACGAGAGGGAGACTTGTGAGTCGCAGTGGACGCGACACAACTTGTATACCCGTACTCAGTCAGTACACATGTCAGCTTCGGATTTATGTGGAATTTTAATATATTTCATCAGTTTTTACATTTTACATTTTGCTGCTACATCTGGAATCTACATCTACATCACTTCTCACAACAACACACCGTTTCAACTCGTTCTCCACGTACACTGCACGAGGCAGAGTGTGTGAGCAAGAGAGAGAATCATTATCATTACCGGCTGCATCGCTTAAGGGGAAGGAGTTAGCAGCTGAAAGTTATTTCATCATTGAGGCTAACAGAGCTCTCCGCACCGTCGCTGTGAACGCGACTCTACTTTTAAGCCCGTACTCAGTCAGTACACATGTCATTTATGTGGAATTTTCCAATGTTTTATCAGTTTTTACATTTTAGATTTTTTTCTACATCTGTCATCTACATCTACATCACTTCTCACAACATTGTGTATTTTATCATTGCGGCTATAATAATGATCCGATCTGAACCAAATGGAACCTACGATACTGGGTTTTTTGTTTTTCTCTATCTTCAAAATTGTGGATTTTCATATTTTGGGGTGGGCGGAGAGGGGGCGTGGCGAAATTTTGAAATAAACTTTCACTGAAGTGATATCACGAGTCTGGAAAAAAAGTTTGGTTGCTCTAGCTCTTATAGTCTCTGAGATCGAGGCGCTTATTAGTTTGAATGGGCAAAGTCGACACGTTTGTGTGTGAGTGCGAGCGAGAGGGAACGATGTTTTTCGAAATGGTTTACTCTATTGTGGCTATACTAATGATCCACTCAAATTCAGATTTGGGCCCCTAATAGATATGGTCTTTTTCTATAATTCTGCATTTTTAGTTTTCTGTTATTTTCAAAATTGTGGACGCCACAGATGTGCGCCCTTTGTGGGGACGGAAGTGGGCGAGGCGAAATTTTGAAACTTTTTTCTAGGAGTGAGATATTACATCAGTCTGGAAATAAAATTTGGTTTTTGTAGCTGATATAGCCTTCGATCACTGGGCGACAAACAAGACGGACAGACAGGCAGACAGAAAGACAGACAGACCGACAGAAATGGCTATATTGATTCGGCTATTGATGCTGATCAAGAATATATATACTTTATAGGGTCGGAAATGTTACACACATCCAATTTTACCACAAATACAATATACCCTTTTTACTTTTCGAGTACGGGTATAAAAGAAATCATTGTGGCTATAATAAAGAGCCGATCTGAACCAGATTGGGAAATCTGGCTATTATGGTCATCAAATTGTGGACTTTCGTCCTTTGTGTGGGCGGAAGGGGCAGTCAAAATTCGGAAATACACTTGTAGCAGTGAGATATCACATGAGTCTGTACTTTATTGACCCGGCTGTTGATGCTGATCAATATACATAGTATATACTTTATGGGGTCGGAAAAATGTCCTTCTCTGCGTTACACACATCCACTATTACCACAAATACAATATTCCCACTAGCTCTTCGAGAACGTGTGTAATGAGTACCGGGCATAAAATTTATAAGCAATAACATCCATAAAATCGGATTTTTATTCGACAGCCTTAATTAGATTAAATTTGTCTTCATTAATGCACTTTTCTATTCGGCTTGCACTTGTTTCGCTTACAAGTTGAATTTTCCATTTTCGGATCTGAGTAATTGTCTGCTAAAAGCCGATTGCAACGTTTTTTGTAAAACAAAAGACAGCGATGATTTCTTATCGTTTCCATACTAATATCATCCCTGATTCGGTCGCCATGGGCTTTGGGTTTCATGCAAGCACACTAAAAATGTGGCCAAGTGTACAAAGAAAAAAGGCAAAATTAGTGTGAAAAGTGACAGCTCAAATTATAGAAAATTGTTCATTTCGTTGTGTTCCCCAAGTGCTGTGGATTCTTCTTTGGATTTTGGACAATTGTGAGCAGAAAAATTGAATTCTTAAACAAATCGTAAACTTGTAAACTGAAAAACTAAATTTTTGTCACAGTTTACCTTTTGAATAAACTTCAAAAAACTTCAATCAGTTTCAATCGTTCTCCTGGAAATTGAAGTACAAATCTTTGATAAAATGCCGAACAATGAGGAAAATTGCTCCATTTGCTTGAGCCGAATGCGTCATAAGGTGACCACCACGCTCTGCAAGCATTCGTTTTGCAAGCGCTGCATACGCAGAGCCTGCCAATCCACCAGGAAAAGTCGTTGTCCGCTGTGCCGCTCTCCTATTTCAGTGTAAGTAAAAAGCTCTATAGATAAGCTATACGGAGATTCTCACCATTCTAACCATCGCTCTTCTAATATCTAATTTCAGCGCATCTCAAAAAACTTTCTCGTACCTAAGCGCTTTAAGCCTAAGCGTACCTAAGCTACATAAGAACCTTGATATGGACACACTTCATTCGGAAGTCCAATAAGGAACTAATACCCGTACACTTGGCAAAAGACTCGCAAACAAATATAATCAGACATAGACAAGGAATAGGAAGCGAAGCATGCAATAAAATATCATCAACATCCAAATATCTGTCTTTACATACAGACTGCTTTTCAGTCCCGAATGCTGTGTGTTATTTAAATGAAAACATTGTTGGTATTAAATGTTTTAATCAACATTCAGACTGTCTTCACTCTTCTCAAGGTACTGCAAGATCGTTCGACTGTAGCTGTTGTAAATGGCAGATTCCCTGTTAAAAAGAATTGGCATTCAATTAGAATGGAAAATCTCAGTATAAATGTGCTTCTTGCTTTTGATTCGCCCAAAAGTAGCAATTTGTATACAGGTTGCATGCACAGCAGTCAAAGAAAATGGTTCACCGTTTTGCTCTGAGAATCGAGTTACACTCGAGTATCGAGTAACGAAGATATACTCGATAATGCACGATTATTGACACAGTAATTGATGGATTTGAACAGCATAATCGGATTTCCATTTGGAATTTCAGTACCTCTTGGCATTGTGCCTTCAGCCGAAATATTCTTTGGAATCGGTGAATAAAGATTTTTTTTCAGCAAAAACATACCTAGAACCTATATTTTAACGTTTGCAAATATGTATGTACTAGGAACTTAACTAGGCAGAGGGTTCCAAAAAGCTATTGTGCTAGAAGAATTTAACGGTGTGCTTGAGTCGACAGAATGGATATACCATAAAGCTGGTCTTCCCACAACGAACTCATTAGAGCATCATAGGACAATCAATCCTTTTTGATACACTACAATTTTATTGCCAGACGTTTTTAAAGAATTTAGAAATCCTCCTACTACTCCCTCACTGCACAAAGACTATCGATTTAATCACTGATTAATTCAGCATTACAGCCCTATCTTGACACCTAATGAATTCTTTTTGGTTGTTTTCGAACTTCAACTTTTATTAGTACCATCTTCTGGGGGGCAAAGCTACTTCAAATATTTCGTATCGAGTAGCAGACCCTTTAACACTTCCGAATATTCTACAACAATTTCCTGGCAAGTTTCCATGGCACCAGCAGCTTTTAGAATCAAAGTTTTCTAAAACTACGAGTGTATTTCGGCAGCTGACTCCATGAATATTCACTGCCAAGAAATGAATGCTTAGCCAAGAAAGAAAATACAATACAAAATAAAACGAGAAGGGACTTGTTGTGTCGCTGTTATCGCGACACTACTACTATACCCGTAAAACAGTACAGTGTTTTCTGTACTCAGTCCCGTACACATGTGATTTATGTGGATTTTTCAAATGTTTTATCAGTTTTTACATTTTTTCCTGCATCTGTCATCTACATCAGATCTCACAACAACACACATACACTGCGTAGAGAGAATCAATAGACTAGCTGCTGAAAATTTAATTTCATCATTGTGGCTTTAATAATGATCCGATCTGAACCATCCCGATCGTTTTGGGAATCTGGTAGATATGATCATTCTCTATGATACTGCATTTTTCGTTGTTTTCTATCTTCAAAATTGTGGATTTTTCTCTTTTGCGGGGGCGGGAGGTGGCTTGGCAAAATTTTGAAATAAACTTTCCCTGAAGTGATATCACAGGAGTCTGGACAAAAAGTTTGGTTGCTCTATCTTTTGTAGTCTCTGAGATCCTGGCGCTCATTTGTACGAATGGGCAAAGTCGACACGTTTTGTGTGTGAGTGCGAGCGAGAGGGAACGATGTTTTCGAAATGGTTTTCTCTTATGTGACCATTCTAATGATCCGATCCGATTCACATTTGGGCCCCTGATAGATAGGCTCTTTCTCTATGAGAAAGTTTTCTGTTATTTTCAAAATTGTAGACGCCACAGATGTGCGCCCTTTGTGGAGGCGGAAGTGGGCGGAGCGAAATTTTGAAATACATTCAAGAGAGATATCACATCAGTTTGGAAAAAAAATTGGTTGCTCTAGCTCTTATAGCCTCCGAACAATGGGCGACAAACAAGACGGAGAGACAGACATGGCTATATCGACTCGGCTATTGATGCTGATCAAGAATATATATACTTTAAGAGTGGCAATCTGTATTTAAAGACAGATATTTGGATGTTGATGATATTTTATTGCATGCTTCGCTTCCTATTCCTTGTCTATGTCTGATTATATTTGTTGCGAGTCTTTTGCCAAGTGTATAGCCAAGTTAGTTATTTAGTTCCTTATTGGACTTCCGAATGAAGTGTGTCCATATCAAGGTTCTTATGTAGCTTAGGTACGCTTAGGCTTAGTGCGCTTAGGTACGAGAAAGTTTTTTGCGATGCGCTGAAATTAGATATTAGAAGAGCGATGGTTAGAATGGTGAGAATCTCCGTATAGCTTCTGTATAGAGCTTTTTACTTACACTGTAATAAACTATAGGAGAGCGGCACAGCGGACAACGACTTTTCAACGACTATGCAGCGCTTGCAAAACGAATGCTTGCAGAGCGTGGTGGTCACCTTATGACGCATTCGGCTCAAGCAAATGGAGCAATTTTCCTCAATGTTCGGCATTTTATCAAAGATTTGTACTTCAATTTCCAGGAGAGTGATTGAAAATGATTGAAGTTTTTGAAGTTTATTCAAAAGGTAAACTGATGACACAAAAAATGGAGCAG
Source organism: Drosophila bifasciata (assembly GCA_009664405.1). Taxonomy (NCBI): domain Eukaryota; kingdom Metazoa; phylum Arthropoda; class Insecta; order Diptera; family Drosophilidae; genus Drosophila; species Drosophila bifasciata. Next base: position 14,599,533 of record CM019041.1, read on the forward strand.
TTGTGCGTTTGTATTTATGGCAGTCAACCAAGTATCCCTTGACTATTATCGAAACGCAAGGAGCACGGGGATACCTCAATGTCCATCACTAGTGTACCTAAATACCTGACCAATCATAATAGTATAAATATAGTTTATGATGTGACCTTCTATATATTGTGCTCCATATATTTTGGAAAGGGAACGTTGAGTCGCAGTTGTCGCGACACTACTGTTATACCCGTACTCAGTGGGCTTATGGATTCTGTGGAATTTTTATCCAAATTCAGCAATCTGTTAGAAACGGTCATTCTTCATGAATCTGCGTTTGGGTTTTCTCACATCCTAAAAATGGTTGATGCCACCGATTTTTTATCTTTGTGGGGGCCTACGTGGTAGGGGGGTGGAATTTTGAATTGCACTTGTAGCTTGTAGAGATATTACATGAGTCTATTGACTCGGCAATTGATGGTAAATGCAATATACCCTTTACTCTTCGAGTACGGGTATAAAAAGAATGAACAGAAGCAAAAGAGCTACAACAAATACCGAGAAAGAAAAGGAACGAAGTGGAAGAGGGGAGGGAGTTTGAGGGATAGAATTTATAAATCAAGACGTCAGAAATAGTTAACGGACCCAGCAACGGCGGCTATCAGTCGGCGTCATCGTCCTCATCTGACCCCCAGCATCATCATCGTCCTCATTAGTGTCATCATTATCATCTGCAACGCGTTGAACTCTTCTTCGAATCCGCTTCGGCTAGCACACGTGTCCTTGGCCCTATCAATTTAATTGGGTGTGAAATTGAACAAACGAGCTGTGGCCAGGGGGCCAAAATGCAGAGGGTTCCGGCTTCCTGCCGGAAGAAGCTGCTGTTCCTGCTGCTGTGGCTGCTGCACTTTGGGCGCACCTGCTAATGTGGCATACATGAATAATCATCCAGAAGGCGCCACTCATTCATAAGTTATTCATGTATGTTGAGTCTCATCCAGTGGAAAAGCCTTTTGGTTTCCACGTGATTTGATAGTTTTCATTTCTTTTAGATTAGTTAGTTAGTTACACACTTCCTTCTACCCTCCGAAATATTTGTATTTCTAAATTATTTGTTTTTTTGTGTGTATACAAATCGAATCGCAGAATGGATTCAAGTTCAGAGTCAGACTCAACACGGAAAATGCAAGAAACACGAACTGGACATGAGACAATGGCAGTGGTGGACAGTGGCATATTGATCAGTCAAATGCTCACACAGCTCAACAAGCCCTCGACCATGGTATCCTTTGGTATTGCCAAAGGATATTCCAGCAGTTGAAGCAGTTGAATTCTTTCTAAATTAATTTTTAATGTTTCCCTTAGCGAAATCTAAGAAATATATATGTTTATAATATAAGACAAAATACTACCCGTAATATATTCATTCAGACACAAGCCTGACAAGGCTGTATTTTAGCCAAGAGAATCCAACTCAGTTGGATTGCGGCTGTAACAAATTTATTGGGCACCTTTTTGGTTTATTTTGGATACATTTTATGCGACAGTTAGAATCGATAAATTCGACTTGTTACTTTTTCGACAATTTCCGCTGTTTCGACTGGCAAGGTGCTTTGGTTTTTGAAAGCCTCTTTTTGTGCAACGTTTACGCTTATTCTGAGAAGCTTCCGAAGGAGCGAAAGGGTCCTGCTGGCGCCGTTTCATACCTTTGGACGGCAAGGAACGTTTTTTCGATGCTCTGCTGTCTAGGCGAGGGTAGCATCCGCTTTTAGTCAACATGGAGAGATGATCAGTCAGAGGGTTTATCCGCGCTTTCTCCAGCGCTGCTTCAAGCTCCTCCACATTGCTATCCAGAGTCCACTCTGTGGAGTGCTGCATGCCTTGGCGGAAGGCAGCCTCGCAGGCCAGCGCATCATTCATAATCCGAACGGTCTTGGAAGGAATTGGACGGATTCGAAACTTTAATTTCTTGGAATTTGCTGGTAATTTCGCAGCATTTGATGCCATTATATGTTCGATATAATGGTGTGGAATCTTTATTTGAGTCGACAAGCGCTCCCATTCCTTGATGTTGCTCTCGTGCTGATGCCCATCATAATTATGACCGTCGTCGTCGTCATCGTCATCGGCACTGAGAGGCACTGGCGTTAAGAGGTCATTCAGCTCGCCTTGGTCCAGGACATCAGTATATTTGATAATTCTGCTTGTCCCAGAGTTTGTACTTTGCTGGCGTATCCTGAGGGGCCTGTTCGACATTTTGGGACAAAGCTAAACAATCAAAAACAAAAATTTAGTTTTTCAGTTTACAAGTTAACTATTTGTTTAAGAATTCAATTTTTTTCTGCTCACAATTTTCCAAAATCCAAAGAATAATCCACAGCACTTGGAGAGCACAACGAAATGAAAAAATTTTCTATAATTTCAGCTGTCACTTTTAACACTAATTTTGCAAACGCACTACAAACGCACAACTATTCCATTTTTTTGTGTCATCAGTTTACCTTTTGAATAAACTTAAAATACTTCAATCAGTTTCAAACATTCTCCTGGAAATTGAAGTACAAATCTTTGATAAAATGCCGAACAATAGCGAAAACTGCTCCATTTGCTTGAGACGGATGCGTATTAAGGCGACCATGTCCTGCCAGCATTCGTTTTGCAGGCGCTGCCTACGCCGAGCCTGCCCATACCCCAGGCATAGACGTTGTCCGCTGTGCCGCTCTCCTTTAGTGATTAGTAAGTAAAAAGTTCTACAGAAAAGCTACACGTAGATTCTCACCATACTAACCATTGCTCTTCTAATTTCAGCGCATCTCGAAAAACTTCCTCGTACCCTAAGCGCACTAAGCCTAAGCGTACCTAAGCTACATAAGAACCTAGATATGGACACACTTCATTCGGAAGTCCAATAAGGAACTAGCACTCTTGGCAACAAATACAGTCAGTTAGCTCCATGAATATTCACTGCCAAAGGATTTCTGCTAAACCAAAAAAACAACTAAAAAGCGTAAATGAAATTCAAAAGGAAATGTAAAAATAAAATCACTTAACAAACCAGTTTGTGATATTCTGAAATAAGACTTTGGGGGTCTTTATAGATACAAATATTATGGTAAAGTAATACATAATATTATATTGAAAATGTATTTGCTCTTATAGGTGGTGTAACCGTACCCGAAGAGTTAAGGGGTGAGTTGTGTGGGATGTCTATAAAGCAGAGAAGGAAACGATTCCGACCCGATAAAGTATACATATTATTGATCAGTAGTGGGCTCAAAGAAAGACGAATAATGGTTAGATATCACTAAAATCAACTTACTTTATAGCATAAACACTTGTTGGCATTAAAGCTCGGGGGTTAGAGGTGTGAATGATGATGGACAGTCACAGGAATAGGAACAGGAACCGGAGGGGAGGGTGGTAGGGTGGGGTAGGTGTGAAGTGGACAATGACAATGACAATGATGGCAAACAGAATTGTCGCTTCTGTTCTGGGTTACGCATACAATTCAGCCCACCCTGGGCAGCCCACCTTTCGTTTCGTTACACAAAAAAAGGGAACCGGATAATTTGCGGCTCTTGGTATCGATGGCGCAGCTGCAGAAGGAAGATTCTAACGATTTCAGATGTCCCTTTCCCCCAGTACTAATACCTTCTGTGGCGACAATAATTCTCCAATTAAACACTTGTGTGGCTTACCCCTTACCCCCTACCATGGCGAAGGTGTCACATCCTGGAGCGAATGTTTGTGGAATTGTTGAAAGTGATTTCTAATCGTTTGGTTTGTGGCATCTCCCTTCGGCTTCTCCGCTCTCTAATGGAACATTGGTGGGTGAAGCTCTTGAATCCCGATTCCCGTATCACTTACCATTCGTGGGTTTGTGGGTGTTTTGAGCTGTTTTTGTCTTATCCTCGGGTCATTGTCCCCTGTTTAATCCACTTGAGGCGTCTGCCCGGACGATGCTGGGGAAATTGAATTGTCAGCTGCTCTGTGGGCAGCTTTATTTCTGTCGCAGTTCCTTCTTGCCCTGCTACTCCACTCTGTTTCCCCATTTTGTTTTCCCAGCATCAGATTCTCCCCCCTCCCAGATTATCGCCCAGCTCCTTCATCAGCCGGCCCTACTATATGGTAGCTCCCTCTGCGAATTCTCGCCCAGCTTTGGCTTGATTTTCGTTGGCGTTTTTGTCTTTTGGCTTCCATTTCCAGTTGGGAGGCAGCTGCCACAGTTGGAGGCACTTGAAAATTAATTTAGACTAAACCGCAGGCCATCGCCACCAAAGGGAAGAGTCTCCCTGGATACTATGTGTATCTGGATATATATATATATATATATATATATATGGATACATATATATCTTTCGTTTGTCTGATAATCCAATTTATCGGCTGGCTTCTAGGGCGGGTGTACTCCTTCGCTTCCTTTCTCCCTGGGACCAAATGGTCCGAGATATTTTTTGATTTTCTTTCCACTGCTCGACGCCCCCCCCTTCCCCCTCCCTTGGAACAGCTGCAGCTTGTGCAACTTTTAGTGGCAACCCTCAGTCAGCCCCTCAGTCTCTCTTGTTATTGTCGCCCAGAGTCAACAATGCAGAGCACGAGTGCTCCCCATTTGTCCTCATTCATCGTTCACTTACTTACTCATTTCTGGCTACACGATGTTGTAGCAAATTGCAATTAACTCAGATAAACACACGCATACAGACACACAATAAGCACACACACAAACACACACACACACACATATACTTGTGTCCTTGGCTGGACTTGTGTCCTTTCTGCTACGACCACAAATGGGCCCCCACCTCCATATCCGACGCCTCCGCAGTGGGTTTCCATATGGTTAGCGTTGAGTCCCCCTCCCTACCCCTGGCCAAGTCCTTAACGCCCACTAATTTAATTTTAATATACTTAAGGACTGCCCTCGGATCTGTCTTTGGCCACCCACAAATCCCAGTACCAATCCCTTAACTGGATTCTGTCCACTTCCCTGCCCAAATGGCCTACTCCGGTGGCCGGGTGCAGAAGTCCAAAGATAAGAGGCGACAGTGAAGCGTATTTAAGCCTCGATAAATACCTCCTCCTTCTTCCCATTTGTCCTTGAATCGATGCCGAGACTCTAAGAGAAGGTAGGCAGCCTACTTGGCTAATGAGATGAGATGACTTATTCTGTGCTGGATCCAGCTTTCCAGCTGTTCACTTCCTGGGGATGTTCTGCCCATGCAGCAAGCATTCTTCAATGCGGAATACAAACAACTACACTGCTGTACATAAGTAGTTGCCCAACTTCACTTCACTCGCACTTTCATCAGACTATTGACGAGTGAAGTCCCCTGTTGTTCCATGTTCCATTCATCTAATAAACTAATAGTCGTATCAGTAAAGAAATACTCAAGGGCTAACTTGGGTGACTTCTAAAAAGCAGACTGGCCACGTGTATCAAAACTTCTTCTCCACTTATTTGTTCTTTATTTACATTAAAAATTACAGAATAAAGTTGTTTATTTTTGAGCTTAATTATGGGTTCTTTTTCAGCACAACTCTCATTGTAGCGCCATGGGTGTAGCTATGGTGAGATTGAAATCTTTTATGAATTTCAAAAACTGATTGAAATCAGAGGAATCTGGAAACGAAATTCGCCTACTTTTAGCTCTCATAGACTCTGAGAAATGAAGAGACGAGTGGACAGTGTCTGGCTGTACCTATTAATACACAAGTACGAGTAACATTGGATTAATCTTAGTCTAAATTAGCTATAATAAGATATACAACTAATACGAGTATTCACACCTCTCTACTCTTGGAGCACCTGATATAAAATAGTGCCTCTGCATAGTCCTCAAAGTTGCCAATGGGACAATGGGACATCGCACATATGGCAGAAGTGTTAAGGAGCCATGCGGATGTGGTGTGATATGTGGGGGTCACCAAATAAGTTTCTCTTTACGTGTTCCCCGTACCTTCCTCTAGTTTGCCGCTTGGCCATTCCGGTGCTTTCATTGTGGCATTTCCCTGCCCGGGTCTGTAGCCAGTCGCCATTATGACAATGAAGAAATATGAAGCAGCAAATGACAAGCAACAGACACTGACCAGGAGGCATACACCCACACACACACACACACACATTGGGGGGGGGGGGGGCATGAGTTATCTTTTCAGGCAACGAACTCTCTTTTTTACTCCCTCTGCGGCTGTTTGCATGTTACCCTGCCAGAGGGGAAGGGGGGAAAGAATGGTGTTGTGTGTGGTAAACTCGGAGGAGTGTGGCAGTGTCTGTGGATGCCACAGGGTCAGCTGTGATAAAGTATTTAGCGACGCAGCCTCGTTTGACTCCAGGCAATGGACATGCATACATTGTACATACATAACTCGTACATACTATGCATACATATAGTATATCTATGTACGTACGTGACCCTTTGCTGTTTATATATGTAGCACAATTTACGGTTTATGCGGACAAAGATCTTGAGTTTGGTATGGATTAAAAATTGATTTAAATAACTTTATTTGAATAAATATTGTTATCATTTTCAGGTGTTTACCTTACAGATTTTAATATATTTTATCTCCCATTTTCCCCACCGCATAAACGTGAATGATTTTTGGTTTTTGGTAAACTTTTGGCCCAAAGGCCGTTTGGCTACTTGGCGACTCCACCTTTGCTCGAGGCGGAGGCGGGGGCGAGGGCAGACGCATTGGACAAAGGACTTCAAACACTTGTCTTGGCTTTTTATGGGTTATGTGTTGCTTTAGAGGAACATTTGATTGCCCATGTCCCTTCCAGCTTCCCGCTTTCCGCTCCAGCCTGGGCTGGAGTCCACTCACTGCCCAGTCTTGCCTTGTCCATTGTCTCCCTCTCTGAGGATTCACATCCATACACATTCACATTTATTAGCCCAACTTCGGAGTGGGGCAGACTTCTCCCCCCTCCCACACACACCCACACCAGCAACAGCAGCAATTTGTTGTTCTGTGTATCCCCCCCCCACTGGCGGCTTGCGCCACATTTCATTTGATTGTCAGTTTCAGTTTTGGGCTTTTGAGTCGAGAGTTTGTGTTTCATTATCGCGGCTCCTCCTCCACCCCACAGGGAGGGGGACTCCTCTCCTCTTCAGTGGAGTACCTCGCAGTGCCAAGGGCCTGAGTGCCTGTGTTGTGTCCCTCAAAGGAAAAAATGAACACATCCATCCACAACTGGCAACAATCAAAATAGAGAAGCCTAGTCTCAGGGGGCAAGATACCCTGGCAGACCCATTACTCCTGTACGGTCATGTTAAAAATAATAAGGACACTTGGCAATGCTTCAGCAAATGCTTTATAAAATAACAACATTTAGGAATTTCGAGGTGATCTTAATATATTTTAGTTGATTTATGTTTGCGCAACTTAACAAAAAGTAAAAAACCAAATGTAATGGTGAAAAGAATAATAACAAAATTTCTTCGATAGTTCATTGACTTTGCACTGTGCGAAATGATTGGAAAACCCAAAAGAAAATATGTTATATTTTGTATAAGTAGCGCGTTAATAAGAGTTTTTTAATTTTTAAATATTAATTACAATAACTTATTGTAAGTAATTTTTAGATATAAAAACAAATCCATAAAATAAATTTTAGATCTATAATCTATATGGGAAGAAACGTGCATAGAAGTACTCAGAAACCCATGGACATTTTAAACTCCTTCATTAATGGATTTTCAACCCAGAAAATTGCCGAAACATTAAAGTTTTCCAAGGAAATTACATAATCATAATGCAATAAAACATACGAATGAAGAGGAAACACGAGAAAAAACATTAACAAAATATCTCAAACTTTTCAGAAAAAATGATCCATTAAAATATACTAAAAAAATATTAAAATAATAAAATAAATATTAAACAAAAAAATATTCTATGAAAGCTAACACTTTTCAAATATGAACAACACTTAAGGCTAACAATTTAAAGTCTAAAAGATCCCAATATCTAGCGGAGAGGGATATACTATACCAAAGATGATGATGGTGAAATAGGACATATAGTACAAATAGGATATATTCCTATTATACACTAAATACAAAAAATCATACTAAATAATTTGATATTATTATGTTTAAATAGGCAGACTAACAGCTTACAGTATCCTTTATGAATGGTATTTATCTAAATTGTCTGAAAATAAACTCCATCTATACATATGTACCTACAAACAATAAATATAACAAAAAAAAAAGAAATATACATATACGTATATAAAATATTAAGTATAATAAATAATACAAATAAACAGAATAAAAATAATAACATAAATCAAGACCTGCATACAATATAAAATAATTAATAACAATAATATAATCTATACAATATATATTAAATTGTTCTACCCACCATGATTTAGGCTTCTGTAATTTTGGGGGCATTAAAAGATGTTTAAAGATAACTTAAAATCTTCCTTATCACTTTTCAGCCCGATTGCTGCACGAAATGGCTAATATTGAGTCGATCCAAAGTACTTTTAAATAAAATGAACATCCCCGCCCCCTGGAATGCACCGTCAAGTTTGTTACACTAACTGCTACTAACTAGTTTTGCGGAAGTTTTGCAGACCTTTAATTAGCAAGTTGGTAATCAGTTTAGGCTGAAGTTTTCGCCACGGTTTTGCAACTATTAATCCAATTATTTATTTAATATTAGCAACACAAATTGTTATGTTCAATCTGCTGTTCAGATTGAGATATTCAATCCATCCAAGTCTATTGGTATTTTCTGCTTTGGTTATCTATTCCAGAGAAACATTTACAGTCCCGTGCTTTAGCTGGGAATGGATCTCCATGGGAGGAGGAATAGTTGTACATCCATGGCCAGTCGCCCTCCCGCTGCCTGCTGTCTCAATCTCCCGCTGTCCACAGCTCCTTGGCCCCTTCCCCCCCACACGCTCTGGCAACCCCATCCCCTCCCTCCTCCCTTTGTGAAAATTGCTTTGGATGCTGTTGTTAGTATTTGCGTTCTCTTGTTGCTGCCTCTGCCCCTCCCATTGCCCATTGCCATTGCCCATTGCCATTGCGGTTGCCACAATAACAATTCTGTGGAGCGCAGTTGCTCCCGTCTGGCCGCCCCACGGCTATGGGCGCTGGGCGCTGACGGCTGATGTCCTTGAACTTGCAGCATGCGGCAATGCCCGGCTCCTCCTGCCTGCCTCCCCCTCCTCCCCCCTTGGCATGCCAACGGACTGCTCTTGGATTTGTTACACTTTTTTTTTGCTATCTATGTACCCTTTCGCTTTTTGCCCCTTTCCTTTTTGTTTCGTTTTGTTGTGTGTATGGGTGTGTGTGTGTGTTTGTGTGTGTGTCTGTGTGGAGTTTTTTATGTGTACATGTGCTACGTTTCAATTGGTTTTCAAAATTAATTTGTTTCCGAGCCCATATCCCCCCACTACCCCTCGCCCACCATCACTATCGCCTCGCCTCACGTATCCCACGGATGGGGGATGCCTTCAATGTTTGATGTTCGGGAAAATCTCCGATTGATGGAAAAACCACAAACATTCGAAACCGTAAAAATGGCCGGGGAACACCTAAGAGAATAGATATTTGAATACATGAGACTGTCAGGTGGATTCCTACACTCGCCACTCGCCACTCTCCTCTCGCCACTCGCCACTCTCCGCTAAAGGCACTTTTTCATTATTTTGCTTTTAACTTCCATTGAGCTTCCACATTGCATCGAAAACTTTACAAAAATTTGAATATTATTTAGGTAATTATCGAAAATAACCTTTAGAGAGCTAGAGACCTTTTGGAACCCTTTTGGAACATCATTAATGATAGAATAAATATACCAAAATAGAAACGAGTAGAATTAAACGTAAGATTTAGTAGCTATTCGCTGAGTGCCAATGGGAGAGAGCATTTCCCATTCGTTCTTCAATTTGTTTACCCCAAAAATTTACTTTTGCTCACATTTATTTTTATGCATTCGAAAAGGTAGGAACAAATTATGTAGCCTACCACTACTCCTAGCTCAATCGCCCTTTACCACACTCCCTCTCTCTCTCTCACACTCTCTCTACACTCTCGACAATGAAATGCTCAGTCACTCAACAATCCAGCAAATGGAAATTTGTATGTGGGGGCAACCAGGAGCTGCCACAGAAGGAGGAATAACACTACTGTGGTGTCCATATTAAATGTCGAGAAGCATGTCCATCGCTTGTTCCATTAAGGGCTCACACATACTCAAGCACACACACACACACTCGTACACTCGTAAGGGCAGTCCCTCCATCCACCTCTGCCACCTCAGAACCTACGCGTAGCTACGTGCCCGGACCTATTCAATTGCTTTGTCATTGGATGGAGAGGCGAGGAGATGGCTGGAATTGCGTTTATTTTTGGATGGGGGGGGGGTCCGATTGTCGCTGAATTTTTCATGCTAATGAAGGGTGCAGGTTAATTGTTTTCGCTGTCCGGCCGATGGCTGAAAACCAGACAGCAGACAGCAGGTGGCCAAAACAAACCCGTAATACATCATAACCGGAGCCAGGATGGGAATGGGGAGCGGAGACGGGTCAGGGCGGGATAGCAATCAGGTGGTGGCCACGACAATCTCTGGCCTGGTTCTTATTCTGGGTCAATCCGGGGGGTCTTTTGTATTGGGTCTTAGGGCTTTGGGGCTTGGGGCTTGGGACTCGGACAAGGCGAAACAAATTATTGGCATTAATTTCGAGGCAGGAAATTAAAGAAACGTTTTGCCTTTCGGCCACGCACACGCATGGCAATAGCTGGGGCATAGATGGGGTCGAGTGGGATACAATGGGATGGGGTGGGGCGCCGCACAGCCTTGACCTTAATGTGTTCCTTGGCTTGCCCTTGGCTCTTGGCCATTTGGGTCCAGAACTTTAAGTGATTTTTTGCTCTCTCTCTCTCCCGTTCACTCACTCTCTCTTTGGGCGAAAGCAAAGCAATGAAATCATTGGCAACTCATTCAGATACATATCTGTGTGTGTGTGCAAATATATATATATACATAAACTCAAGAAGATTCCCACTAGGCTGAACTTCATTCGAATATATATTTATGTACGAGTATACCAAGGATTGTGGCTGTTCAAGGAGATTCCACTTGTGGGGCATTCCACTGCCCCATGCCTGGCCCTTCACATATTCAATGATGAAGTGGCAGGCACGGATTGGGCGTAATTCGGGAACTATGCAAAGCATTCACCCAAGGGAAATGACGAACTTACGGCCAGTGCAAATGTAATATGATATGCGGATATGACGCGCACTTTACTGTACTATATCCCATGTGAAATAAATGTATAACTTGTAGCAATGAAAACGGTTTTGGAATATTTGTTCTGTGGCGAAAATGGGGTAAATATTTGACCGAGATATCTTTCGACTGACAGATCCCCCCCTTGGCTGACTTCTTTTGGCCCTATGTACTTGTGGCAGGAAGAACTTTTGATTTGTATTCAAAACTAGAGCATGAAGGAATGGCTTAGTATAATTGATAGAGTTGAAACCCCCCTTGATTGATTGTCTGTAAGAAGTATTCAAAGGTGAAACAACCAAAGGAACAGCATTTACTTGATTACGAAAAACTTTGGCTGGAGGGGACAACTAATTGTAAGTAGATTTAACTTTAAACGTCTGGAATAAATGAGTGACAATGAAAGAGAATGACTTTTGCATTCGATAAATGACAAATTAGTCGTAATTGCATGGAAAATGCAAAGCGGTGCAATTTTACAACTTCGATTTGAATAAGAGACTACGATTATTAACTCTGACACCAATTCATATCGGTGTAGTTAGCATGGAGAACAATCCATTGACCCCATTGAGTGACTTTACAAATATATTCTTGATCAAAATGTCCAGTCATGTCTGCCATGTCTGCTCCTTTGTCCGTGACTTGAGACTCCTTCACAGGAGTCACGCTGTTACGAATGCATTTCAAATTTCAGTGCAAAAAAAACCTAAAAAAGGGGAAGCATAGAGAGTGACCATAACTACCAGACCGGACTGTATTTGGATTATCTGAGAGGAGATTATTATAATAGTCTGAATGTTTAAACCTAATCACTCTCACTCTCTCTCTCTCTCTCTCTCTCTCTCTATCTGTGTCTCTGTCTCTTCCTCATTCAGTGTGCGCTTCCTTGACGGCGGAAGAGGGACCTTTAACGGCTGGCATTGGTGTGAGAAGAGGGAGCGAGACTAATCTGTTTAAATATTTCTTTAGGTGGAGTTTCTAAGTTCTTTAAACTTAGTACAAGAATTTGCATTAGAATCGAACTAACGGTCGTACTTGCTTTCTCTCTGTATTTATTTTTTCCATCACTTATGGCAAGTGGGAGTAAAGTTTGCAAACAGCCCGTCCACCCCGCATTAACCAACATATAAACGGTCCCTTTCGCGAAGAAAGAGAAAGAGAAGAGAAAGCTTACGACACTTACCGTTTCTTATATCAACCCATATACATAGCTGTAGGTTACAAAACTCATAAGATCATATACATATCTTATATATGTTAGTTAGAGCCGCGGCAACTGCCGCCACTCACAACGTTCCCTTTCGTTTTTGTTTTGTTATATCGCGGAAACTTTTCTAGAAAAGAGTTTGTTTGCTTTGAATTGGATTTAAAAAGAACTCTCTAAACCTGTTTCATAACTATAGCGATGTAGACTTTAGAAGCGAGCAGCAACTTGTTATCCAACCTACAAATTGCAAACAAATTTATATTTATTTTGGCTTTGCATCGTGTAGCAGCAGCTTAGGAAACTACTTCCGATTGGGCACTTTTGGTTTTCGAGGGGAAAAGCAAAGTTTCTCAGCAACAAAATGCGGCTGGAGGCTCAGCTAACTTACTGCCTCTATGCCCATTGCGTTTCCCTTCCCCCTCCCACAGCGACAGAGAGAGCGAGAGAGAGTGCGATATTTGCATACACATACATATATGGAATGGAATTTAACTCATTTGGATCAAAACGATACCAATTTCGCCATTTACGCCCACTTGCACGCCCACTCCCACACTTGATATGCCGTTAGGTTCTTTGGCTTCACGGTGCGAAAAGTGGGCGGTCGGGGGTAGGGCGTGCCCCGTAATTACAGGGCGCCAAAGCGTTTGGAGGGTCGGAGTCAAGAATTTGCAAAATTCATTGCATACTTTCCGCCGAATGCTGCAAGGGGGAGGCAAGGGAAATACGCATACGCCACGTCGGCCGAAGCGGCAGTCGCAATCCATGAATTTCGCGAGTGTACGAGTCTCGTACCTACATACATACATATATACATACGTGCATGTATGTGTGTGCTGCTTGTGTGAACTTTTTTGCGCAATATGTAATATTTATTCGGAAAATTCATTATACTCTTGAATATTTCAACACACTGCGGATGGGAAACTTCTGAGGCGAGACAGGAGTTGTCCTCGACGAAGAGAAGACTCCCGTGCGACACCCGTACGGAGTTTACGATGAACCCAATGCTGTCATAAAAACACAACATGTGCTCGAGCACCTCAAGGACTCAACAACCCATCAAGCCACCCACACACACACAAACACAGACACACACACAGCTCAAAGCATCTATGGATGCACTGGACCTGGGTAACCCGGTAATCTTTCGCACATTTTTGGAGCTGCAGAAAGCCAAAGTTATGTGTGCAGGACATAAAGAGCAGAAAGGAAAATGCCCAGCCCAGCCCAGGCCAGGCCAGGGCAGGCAGCTGCCAACTGCTGAGTGGTACGGATCGAGACCTACAGAGAGACAGCAGCAGCAGCAGCACAAGCAGCAGAGTTGCATTAGGGATTAAAGTCAACAAAAACAGACTGGAGTGCACAGAAGTGGAAGGGGGACTGGACTGGAGAGGCCAAGCCAAAGCACAGACGGGGAGGGGGAATGTAGAGTGCGAGGATTGGGGTAGAGTGTATATGGCTGGAAGAATAACAAAAGAGGATAATAACGGACAGCAGAGGGCAGACACAAGCAGCAGAGGTTAGTAATGGACAGAAACTCAGGCAGGACACGAGAAGGACTGACGCCTCACATCCATATCCACCTGCGGGATGGCAGTGTGGCAGTGCGACTGTGTGGCAGTGTGGCAGTATGCCAGTAGAGAGCGCAAGTGCGTCGTAAATAAATAAGCAGCATGATGCCAATTGATGGGGAAGAGAAGCTACCACTTCTACTTTCCACTGCCCCAGCAACCGTGAGTGGCACACTGGGTCTGGGGCTGGGGCTAGAACCATTCGTTCGCTGTCGTGTCAGGAGAGCTGGCTTTGGCGCCCTAATTAGAATACATTCCATTCTGCCAGCGGATTCAGCTGCAAGTGCTGGCTCGGGGGCGAGCGTAACAAAATGCATGTCAACAGTACCCTCAGGGAGTGGGTGGTGGCTGGTGCGTGGGAGCACATAAAATAAATGCAATTACTATGAGAGGAGCAGCTTGCACCGGAGACGCTCGAAGAGTCGCTTTGGGAGCGTTTCTGGGAGTTGCGGAGTTGCAAATGGAGGGTGGGGTTGGGGGGGTCCCTCAACCCGATGTAACCAGAAGAAACTGATTTTAAAGCATAGTTTAACTCTGTCAATCCTGTCCTTGGATGCTGCATGGAATCAGAAGATGCTTTTCGGACACTGGTCTCCAGTCTGCTCTCTGCTCTATGATTATATGGGTCCCTACTGTAATCATAATAATACTCCACAGACACAAAGGACTCAACTGGAGTCTCTGCTCTTAGGGGTACTCTGATGGAGCCAGGAGAGTCGAATGTTTATGGCCATACATTGCTGCAAAAGAACTGCCTGACTCTCACCTCTTTGGCTTGAAATGAAATGTGAGATTTTTCAGCAAGGCCATGAGATTTTCCAGTGGGCGATGTGCAGCATTGATCAAGCGGAAAGGGGCCCGCACCCCCATTTTCCGGGTGGTGGCGAAAGGCGTTAATTTTCACTGAAATGGCAGACATCAAATGCCATTGTTCAAGGACAATGCCAGAGCGTGTCCCGGCCGTGGGGGGGATTGGTTGACTTTGGTTCCCAATTTTCCGCAGCTACTCGATTCGGTTACCGACCAGTGCTCGGCTTCCGGCTAACAAGCACCAATTAGTCAATGCCGCTGTGCCATTGCCATTGCTGCAGCTGTAATGCAAGATGCAACACGTGTCCCCCCCTCCCCCTGCCTGCCTGCCGGCACCACCTGCTCCGCCCCGTTTTCAAGGTGCTTCTGCTGCTGGGCCTGAAAGTGAAAGCAGACGCCGAACCTGTTGATGCTCCACGGGCTGCTCCTAGAGATTGGCAGGCAGCTGGAGAGATGGAGTAGCTCGGCTCGGATTGTGGTTTGGTGTGGGGGGCGGGGGGGGGGAACCTGTAATTGAGTTGACTGCATTTTTCATTTGCCAAAGGTAGTGAGCGAGGCAGGCCATGACTGTCACGGACTGGCCATGGGGATGGCACAGCTAAAATGTCCAGACAGACCCTTTCGAGTATTTCCATCTCGTATTTCAGATGCCGGGCCCTTCGTTTGTTTCTAAATTATTTATGCCAAAGGGATTGGATTGGATTGGATTGCAGATGAAGCTACGGCGAGGGTGCCCTTCGATTGGACTCCGGCTTTGTGTGTACCACAGCCATAGACACAGATACAGATACAGATACAAACACATACAAAGACGCCCTGCAGCTGACACAGTTCACAATTTTTTTTAATTTACTGCGAAATGAGTTCGCCCAGCGACAGGAAGTTGAGGGAAAACTACGGAAGAGCAGTCCGATGCGGATGCCCGTACCCGTTGGATTATGGGGGGATGCACAGGGATAGGGACAGGGATAGGGACAGTGCTCGGGGCCGACTGCAACTGTTGACTGCTTCTAATTGACAGGATGGCAAAGTTTCCAGGAATTATGGCCAGCAATATGTTGGCTCTGCCCTGGGCCGGCTCCAGAGAGCGGATGCGGGCTAGCGGGAGCTTAATTCGACAGCCTCGGAGATTTATAAGACACCAGCCAGGGGGCTGAGGGAAAGCCCTGATGGATGGACATCTGGTGGGGATCAACAGCTCTGCAGCTCGGCCCTGCAGCCAGTCAGACAGAGGCAGACTGAAGGGAATAGGGATTTGGTTGGGTGGTTGCTCATATTTTGGATATACAGATGAATCCATCGTAGGTGCAGCCTATACAAGCTAAATGTGTATGTAGTATTCAATATATTATATATATATTTTGTTTTCCAAGGTTACATACATATTTATGTTGTCCCAAAGAGCCAAAGAGCCGCTTGACCATTCCTCGTTACTTGTCAGACAGAATTTAATTAGAATTTGTTGATTTGTTGATTTGCTGCCTGATGAAAGGTCCGCTAATTAGGAGGAGATTTTAATTTGGGTCGCTTTTCAGTCCCAAGTGGCACGAGTATCATAACCATAATCCAAATCAGCGTCGGAGGTCACATACATACAGGCGCTGGCTGTCGATTCTGGACAGTCCGCTAATGAGATTCGGTTTCGGTATCCGTTTCATAACAACGCGAATGAACAGCGACAGTCCAGCCCAGCCCATTCCCACCCATTCCTGCCCATTCCCGTTCCTTGTTCCCGACCACCGAACGGAAATTGAGTTAAATTTCGAAAAATAATTAACTTGTATTGTTTTGACTTTCTGGTTGGCTCTTAATTATTTGAATTGTTGATTTTGTGGTTTTCACTGGCTCTGGCTCGCTAATGAGGGGGAAACCGGAGAGAACCGCCCATGGACCGAGAGAATATCCAGTCCGCCATGGCACGTTTGGCATTGACTGGGCCTACAAAAAATTCTCCACCGACTGCCAATTCCATTGTGATCCGATGAATGCTGCATCCCATTACAATGTGTCCTTGTATCTATCATATTCCTTCCCTACCATTTATTGAATTACAATCCCAGTCCCCTCTCCTTTCCATGCATGTTTTTCTTTCGGACAGTCCGCTAATGAGATTCAGTTCGAGTGTCAGTCTCGATTCATCTCGATGATCCACTCATTCGCCCTACCGCAGAAAATAAATTGAATTACATTTGGAATGTTCATGCATTCTTTTCTTTTTTACATATTAAAACTGTCAGTTTTTGCGGTTTCTACCGTTATTACGAGTGCGTACAGGAGGCCCTGGAGAATGGCGAGGAAAGCTCTAGTGGGCGGACAGCCACCGTTGCAGTTGGCTATGGCTGGGTTCATATGGCTATACACATTTAGGTAAGTCCTACTCCTATATGAATATTCCTCTTTCATTCGGAATCAATCTTCATTTTATTTTATTAAATTAATATTTATTCCATCACAGTTTTTATAACATTCAAAACATCCTTATACTTATAATTCCGATTCTAAGGAATTTCGATTCCAACTTAGGATTGGTTCGATCGGGTGAATCAGCAGGTTGCAACCATCCAGACGAACCTCAAGCCGACTCGAACAAATTGCATTTGCATTCGCCAATCGAACATGTTGTGTTTTGTTCGACACGCAGCGTCTCAAAGCGATTCTAGTCAGCTCATACTTGAACGAGAAACTGAGTCTTGCGAGAGCTGGTTTGTTTTAAACTTTTTCAACAACAACAACAACTATGTTGTCGAAAAAGTTTACTAAAATCATTTAGAGTGGGTGTATCTGAAACGGCCTGGACGGCCGCACCGAAGTAAGTTGTCTTGAGAGCATGAGTCTGGATTTTCTAGCAACATAATTGCTCATACTCGACACGCAACTTTGAGTCGGAGAGCATCAAAATACTCTCTGTGGTTTGATCAAACCGGATAAGCGAGCTCGAACTTTGACTCAAGCCACTAAGCTATGGCAAGGTATGAACAACGAGCGAGAATCCAGCAACACATACGGCATGCTACATATGAACCTCACCTCACCTTAGATTCCCATTTGCCATGATTTTGGTAGATTCTTACAAAAATCACAGCATGTTATGAAAAAAGGTGAGCTTAGACTTGAGTGCAGTGTATTACATTTTCGGAGGCTGTTTTCTGGTTGTCCATAGTCTGTTACTTCTCAGCAGCATGAGTTGTGTAGCCACATGTGGCCGGGCAACATTTTAAAGGACCAGCAACATTGGAAGGCGGGCGTATTTGAAACGGCCTTGCCGCCCCATTTGAACTGCAACCAACCGAATGAGCAACATGTCGAATTTTTATTTCTGAATTCAGAAAATTACGTTAATTTCCCACAAAAATATCCATATTGATATTATCGCCAAAACAAATTATCACCTCCAAGTATATATTATCGACAAGAAATATATATATCAAAATACTTGATATATGTACGTATGTATGCAACATCCCCATGCGCAGCGTATTCAAACGTCAAACGGTTTTTTGGTTTCGAACGGTAAAGTCGCGGGTGGCGGACGTTTCGGGCGAGCGACCGGAAAACTCTACGAAAATCCAAAAACTGCAGACAAGAACAGCAGCAGCAACAGCAACAAAAACAAAAACCATTCCCAGCGGAACGTGCAGCGGCGCGCGATAAGAACCGCTAGCAACAATAATAGTACGTTGACGTTGACTTTTGATTTCGGCGGCGGCGACGACGCAGCGACGACGAAACAGCGGCAGCGCAGCAGCAACTAGTGCAACGTGTACGTGTGTGTGTGTGTGTGTGTGCTGTGTGCTGTGTTGTGTGTGAGTGTTGTGTTTAAATCTTTGCAATATCCCCCCGCCTCCGCTTCGACCACTGGTCAACTACAAACCTTCTGGCATAGGAAAACGTGTTTCAAAAATAATACTATAATAGTTTTAGCTCTCTTTCGGTGTTGTTGTTGTTGTTATTTAGTTGCTGTTGTTGTTGTAATTGTATTGTAAGAACTGTTGTGCGTGTGCGACTGTGTGTGTGTGTTCTGTTATTATTTTTTGTTCTGTGACCTTTTTTTTTTGTTGTGCTTTGATTGGTGACTGACTGACTGGCTTGGCAGTAAAGACAACAGAGAGATACAAGATACAAGTTACAAGATACTCGCACCCAAAGGTAAGTTCTACATTCTACTCTACTCTACTCTACTCACAGATCTCGCATTCGTTGTGGCATTCTGCATTCTTAAAAATACGAAATACCATTACAAATCACAACCAACACAAATGCAAAACGAAGAAACAGAGCAGAAGCAGCGACGTTGAGATACAGAAAACTGCAAGAGTGATCTTCTTGAACGGCGCCGGCAAAAGGAGCGCGCGAGAGAGGGACAGACACAGCAAGGGCCAGCAACAGCAACAGAATGAGAGTGTGAAAGGGAGAGAGCCAGAAAGGGAGAGAACGGCAGTGAATGATCTTCGGCAGGCAGGTAGTCCCAAGGTATACCAACCATAAGGTAGGGCCCACCGAAAGAGCGGCCTCATTGTCGTGACTGATCATGGCTCGACTGCATTGTGGAGCGCGAACGAGTCCTCAAGATGGTAGGCGCTGGCTCACCTCATTTCATTTATTCCTTGGACATGCCGGCCCTTCGCATGTGTCGCTCTGTTATGCTGCTCTCTCTCTCCCACTCTCTTTGTTGTTGAAGATCGTTCTCGCTCCCGCTCCTGCAGTTTCTGTGGAAAAAGTGCACGAAAGATTTGCAAAAGCCAACCCATAAACAATTCCCTAACCTGCCTCTGGCTCCGGCCTCACGACACAGTCACCCAACCACCCGCCGCCAATGATATCCATTAATCGGCATTTCCACGCGGTGTCTTTGGGCAGGGGGCCAGAATAGGTTTCCAGAGGGGATCGATCAGACACATCTTCAAATACTAATTTCCAATCTGTTTTATCTAAAGCCACCCTATCCTTGGAACAACTCAACAGTAAAACCTTCCCTAGACTTCCGCTGTAGAGTAACAAACAGTCGAACCCTCTGAACTATATTTGTACGCCATTTTGCAGTCGTTAACTACCATTCCAAGCCCAACCGCAACCGCAACCCCAGCGCCAGCCTCCTGACCGACCCACCACATAAACTAGTCGAAAGCGTAAGTAAGCCCTGGCTCAGAGGGGGTGCGGGTAGGGGTAGGGGTAGGGGTAGGGGTAGGGGTAGGGATGTGGATCTGGTATGCAGCTTCTCCATCGATATCGAAATTGTATCTGCCAGATGCTCTTGGCCTTCAGTGGGTTAATAGCCAAACCCCCTCTCCCCACAAACAGCTCTGCTTCCCATTCCGTTCTCCCATCTATTTGGGTTCGTTGGCGGCGGAAGAAAGCCAGGAGGAATGGAATAGAGGAGCAGATTGGGGCACTGCGTTAAGGCCAAATTGCTTCTTCTGTTTGCGGTGATAACGGCCCAAGACTGACTGCGACTCCGGTCCCCGTCCCATTCCGTCCCGACCCCACAACACCACTTAGCCAGTGGCTGGCGCGCAGTGCATTCCACCGATGTATCTGCGAGATACTTGCACACAGCTCGAAGCGCATTCCCCAGAGAAGGCGGCGGGTGCAGTTGAGCGCAATCTTGTCTAGAATTTCAATACCAAACAAAACGCTCGACGCTTTGACAGCGAAGGGTCGAGGAGTGGCGTGAACGAGGATGGGGCGGGGCGTGCAAGGGCGTGGAGGGTTCACAGAAGCAATATAGACGAGTGGAAACTGTTCAGAATGATGCAATGCAGCCAAAGTCAAAGGCAAAGCCAACAACAGGAAAAAGGGTGCTATAAAATGTACATAAAATATTGTATATTTAACCCAGTGATGGGAACAGAACCCAGTCATTCCCATTTGATCCAATTGTTTGGGTTCCCAAGAGGGTACCACATCCCCTCCAGTCGGGTGGATTCGAACTTTTCGAAACAAAAAACATTATTCAGAAAAAGATAGAACGAATATCTTCTATGGTTCTGAATTTTTGATTCTTTCTTTAACTTTTTACAAGGTTATTTAAACGATAGATATTTTTCCTCAGTATAGATAGGAAAAACTTGGATAAACTTAAGGCAGTTCCCATGACCCAAGACTAGGTAGTACCGAAGCCTTAGCCCTGTCTTTGGGCAGTCATTCCCTGCCCTGAATAGACCCCGTCTCTGTGCTCCCTTCACGAACTTTCTGTGGGTCTCGTGGTGCTTCATTCAAATGCATTTCCATGCAGCAGTCGTTTTTATTCCCTTTCTTGGGCTTCTTCTGGCCACAAGAGAGTGGCGGCCCCGGTCCTGGCCACGGCCCTGTGCCACATCTTGCCTCAAGTTTCGTTTTTCACTTTATTACCACAGGACATTTGTTGGAGCTCCTGCTGGCCTCTGCCTCGGTGACCAGCGGTAGCCCACTGCCCGCCGGCTGCCTTAGGAGGTCGAAGCACGGAATACCCTGGACAGCCCTTGGATAAATTATACATACACAATTACTATATGGGAAGGGACATTGCATATTCAAAGAACATTACAATGGAGCCCTGGAACGACCACAGACCTGCCGGGACATTATGCTCTGGAACTCTTTTTGAGGGTACGACAAGAACAGCGACAACAATGGGGCAAGGCAGCAGCAGTTGGTGTTGGTGTTGTTGTTGGTGTGCCCCATTATGCCACCACCCACTTTCGGAGGTTTTTCCCGCATTTGTTTCGGCTCTGTTTTATTTCCTTTGAAAGGGTCTCGGTCTCTCGCTGGTCGACCATTCCAGATTGCAGATTCCATTCTGACATTCAGGCCAGCAGCGCCAGTGCCAGCACCAGCACCAGAAGCAGTAGCAGAACAATGGCCAACAATTTGCTGCCTTTATTTATGGAAAATTAAAATTAAACTGATTAATTAAACAATTCCAACAACAGCAACAGTAGAGTGGGTGCGGGAGGGGGGCAACTGCAAAGCGGCAACAGAAATTCATCAACTAAATAAAATACATATTGTAAGCCACAGTTGAACTTTTGTATACAATTTTTAAATTGTTCGCGTTAAATGTATGTTTTTCTTTTCAACATTCAACATTCAGTATTCAGCTCGGAGCGCACACATGGGGGCAGGGCAGGGTGGTGGCTCAGGGGACAGTGGCAGTGGCAGGGGCAGGGGCAGCCAGACCAGTTTCAGTTTTCAGACTTTTGTCGTTTAAAAATCTCTCGAGCAGATTTCCGAAGCGTGAAGAGCGCACAGTCAGAGCCACAGCCACAGCCAGTGGCAGTTTTTTAAACTCAAAACCAAAACAGCTGTTCCACTCTCGATGCGAACTTGATGCAAAGTCAATCCGATTGTGGCTGCTGGCTGCTGGCTGCTGTCTGACGCTGTCGCGAGCGATCTCAGATCACAGATCACAGATCTGCCGCTCTCGGCTTACGGATTACGACTCTCACGGGCTGACCAGCACGGGCTAATGAATTATAGTAGTTGTCGCCAGTTGTGGCTAGATTGAGATTTGAACTTGGACTTGGCTAGGCTTGGAGCAAAGCGATTAAGAGCAGAAGTATTCCACTGGCAGAACGGATGATCGATTCCTATGACTTGTACTCAAAGATACTCATTTGTAGCACAGAATTGGCTTCCTTTTATTACAGATTGAAGGAAGGATTACAGCGGTCAAAGAACCATCGAAAGACACTGTCATGCGGGATATTTCTAGCTAAATAAATAGCATTATAGAAATGTTATAGTATCAGCTTCCGAATACTACTTCTGAATTTGAATTCAAAAAAGAACTCTACGAAAGCTGATTAGGAGAGCAATTTGAGTGCGTTGCGACTCCCTCCAGTTAGTGCCCGCTCGTTCTCAGACTCGGACTTGGGCTTGGACTCTGTTTCTGTTGTTTCTGTATCTGTATCTGTATCTGACGCTCTATCTGTCTCTGTGGCTGGCTGTGACGCTTGCTGGCTGTGACGCTGACTCAAGGTGACGTAATGCCAACGCCTAAAGTGGCTTTTATACGCTCCAACAGATCAAGTATCAATTACAAATAAGCAAAAGCGAGCAATTTTGTGGGTCAGGGGGAGGCCCCAGCCCCAGCTCCAGCTCTAGCCGCTGCTCTTGCTTCAGCTCTCCAGCTCCTTTAGACCGAAATAAATCTCTGGCGCGAATCTGCATTGAAATCGAACTCGAGGCGCTAACGTGGAGAGCAAACAGAGCGAGGCATGCGAACACTTAGAGCCTTCCTCCAAATAAAAAGACACTTGTGTGGATGCAAATATACATACACATACACCAAGAAGATACAAAAGCTCATCCACATCCATTTCATGTTTAAATTTAACTAAAAATAGTCAACAAAAATTAAATAAATGAAATAAGAAAATAGCAGCTATGGGATAATATGATTCGAATTTGATCGAGTATGTATCGAAAAATGAAGATTTAAAAGAAATATACTCAAATATACATTAGAAACTCGGTTTGTAAAATACAACCAAATGAAATTAAATATAACTATCTTTGATTTAAACATACCCACAATAATCTTAGATATATAAATTCATAAAGTACACACAGCCCTCGCTTAACACGAACTCTTTTTTAGCACGAACTCGGTCTTACATGGCTATAAATTTGCCCTCTTCCTCCTTTTAGCACGCTGAATACCTCGTTCTTACACGATTGCTAAATTCTTTTAAAGCTTATATCAAAAATTATGTTAGATTATGTTAATTATTTTAAATTATGGATGTTAAATTTGATAGGAAATCCATATCTTGCTTAACACGAGGTTTCTAGGAAAGTTGTTTCCGTGTTAAGCGATAGATGTATGCATAAAACACTTAAAAATCAATTTAATAATTTATTAAACAATTAAAAGTTATTAAATAATTTATAATTATAATATAATAATTTATTAAATTTTTTATAATTATTAAATTAATAATTATTATTATTAAATTAAATTTAGAATTAAATTAATTTAAATTAAATAATAATTTATTAAATATTTTATAATTATTAATTTAATAATAATAACTATTGATTTAATAATTATAAAATATTTAATAAATTATTATATTATTATTTAATTTAAATTAATAATAAAAATAAATTTTTAATAAAAATAATTATTAATTTAATGATTATAAAATATTTAATAAATTATTATATTATAATTATAAATTATATAAAATTCTCTTTAGAATCTTGAGAAAAAATCGCACACAAAGTGTTTGTTAAAACAATCTACCGAATGGCAGCTACTATATAATAAAATATAGTAATCCAATCTTGAATGCTCCGAATTATCGAAAGAGTCCGAGACAGAGCTATAGCTTTTTCCTGTCTGAGTCATTATACATTATCCTCTGCATCTCTGGGGTTATTCGTAAATTGAAAATTAAAATTGTCTCTCGGGCTCTCCTGCTTCGTATCTCGAAGTACGAGTATTACCCCCAAAGAGCGTCGCCCTCAGCATCTTTGGCGACAGCAGCCAGAGGATATCAGTTTACAGAGGCTAAGCTCCTCTTCGCCACCCCCCCCAGCACTCCTCTGGCCACACCATCTCCCGTCTCCTGTTGCTGTTTGCATCTGATGAGGCTCCAAAACTTCATTGAAAGCTGCAACTGGGCGGCTTCTGTTGCCCTTGGCTTGCCACGGTCTGTGGCAGACAGTTTGGAGCAGCTGTCACTGACCAGCAGCCCTCCCGCCTGCACCCCCTCAGCCCCATTGGCAACCTTCAGCCTCAGCAGAATCCCAAATTCAATGTTAATCACACCAACAAATCACACAAAAAACAATACCAACACAGCAGCAGCAAAAAAAGAGAAAAAACGATACAAAAAAGTATAGAATAAAAAAACGGTAGCAATAACAATTCGCATTTGAAATGTAAATAAACAAAAAGCAAAAACTACACAAAGGAATAGAGAGAGGGAGAGGGGGGAAAGGGATATGTACAACATACATATGTATGTATATGTATATTTGTTTAAAAATCTCTATTGTTAAATGCTGGAGGGGGGGCTACAACAACACTAATTGGCAGATTGGCAGAAAATTAAACCAGCCCCAAAAAAAAAAAAAAAAAAAAAAAGAAAAACAGAATCCGAATTGGAATCAGCATCTGAATCTGAATCTGGGATAGGAGAAAATTGAGAGGGAGAGAGAACTTGTCAAAGTTTGCGATGTTCTTTAGCGCCTCGTCAATGTCGCCAAAAGCAAAGTTCTAGCAAAAACATCTTCTGGGATAGACAAACCCCCCACCGAGCAGGGGAACAACGCGTACAGTCGATTGCTGATTGAATATGCTTCAAAGAAACTTCAATATCTAAACACTATACTATATATACGAGTAGTAGTTTGTTCCAAGACATTTCGTAATTGATGTTCATCCATGATTTGTTTGGGTGAGAATTTGTTTCGAAAGAATGGAATATGTTTTATAATCGTTCTAGAAATGTGTGGGATATGTTGCGTTTATCTTATATTACAGAGAATATAGATAACATAATATAATATAATATAATATAAAATAATATATATAAATATATTAAATAATATTATATAATATAATATAATATCTCAAGAAGTGCTTGCTTATGCCTTCTCCGATTCTCCGAAATCCGCATAGCCATAGGTACTCGGACTCGAGTGACTTTGTAGGCGACTGGAATGCCTTTCCCCCCACTCTGCTTGGGGGATTCCAGGGTGAATCATGTTCATTCCTAGAGTATTTTCCGTTCGGCTTTCCCCTTCGTTTCGATTGTGTTCTGCTTTATTTCCAGCATTGAGCTACCCATTCCCCATCCCCTGCCATCATCCATTTGGCTCGCTCTCTTTTGTTTGTGTTGGTTTTTGTTGCTGTCTTTTTGTTGCCGCTGTTGCTGCTGTTTTTTGCCTATTTGCACTTTGGCGCCGTTTATTTGTCTTTCAACTTTTCGACTTTGGGCATAGAGTTCATGAGCAGCAAACCCACCACCCCCCACACAGCCAACAGACAGCAGCCCCTATGCGCCACCTCTCTCATGGTTTTGGCCCAGCAAAGTCATGTAAGCAAATGTTTAAAAATGAATTTTTCAATTCAATTTTCACATTTAATGTGGCAACAACATGAACCTGAACAACGACAGCAGGCTGCCCCTGTCTAATGCCCCTGCGACCATCCATCCAAAACGATTCCATCCACTCCCCCCCAGTCCGACCATCCATTACACAAAAGGAGTGTGGCCCCCGTTGGTGGGGTCAAGGACGTCACGGGGTCAGTCACGGGCTAAGGGGAAGCGAAGGGAAGGCAAGGGAAGGGAAGGTCCTCTCGCAGAGGGACACCCTAACATGGTATTGTCGAGAAACACTTTTGGAGGGGTGAAGAGAGAAACAAATCTTCCAACTGGTTTCCATTCTTCTTCGCTCTCTTCAATCGCTTCTTCGGTATAAAATCATTCTCTACATTCAGATCTGTCTTCTTCCGATCTGTAGCATTCCCTTCGGTTCCGTCTCATCTCATCTTCATCTTCATATTTATTGAACTGAGTATTCGTCTCAGTATGGGGTGAATGATTAGCGCTAATTAAAATGTTTATGGCTCTGCTTATCATTATGGACTACTGATGATTCTCGATGATGATTCGGTTTTGGATTCGGATTCTGCTGACGGACTGATGAGAATTTTTCCGATGCGAATAAAGCAATCATCGCGGCGATTAGCCAAATCGAAACAAATCGAATCAAAACCTGAGAGGGTAGTCCCCATAAAAATGTTTCCTTTCCCGTTTATCCGGAAATTCTCAACCACAGGGGTCACTGCCAGCGATCGCAGTCGCCAGCTCTCAATGTGGCGCTCTCTCAGGTATTTTGTGTTTGTTAAATACAAAATGTATCTAGATACTCGCCAGGCACAGGGTTCCCCCCTCCGCTCCCTGCGGACTGCCTGCAATTACAAATCGAACTCGAACTGGAATATCTCACGTTTGTTTAACTAACGATCTACAAATTCCATTCTCATTTCCATTTGTTTGCACAGTTTTCTTCCATAATTATTCTTTATCTACTTGGCTACTAATTGACCGATACGCCCAAAGGGGTTCGAGAGGCTTCAGGTGCAGCTGAGTGGATATATAGTACAATGTTAATATAAATACCCTAGCAAAGAGTTAAATAGTTTCGACCAAAAGTGTGTGCCATTGAGAATTCTTTCTGCAAAAGATAAATATGGTTGAAAGGCAATGACTTTTCCTTCTCTATCTCAACTGAACTAAACTGCACATTTTTTGTTACATAATATGTCTCTTAATAATTCAAAAATTTTTCCATACATTTGTAAGTTTAAACCCGTTGTAGTTAGCCTTTTTTTGTTGCACTTTTTTCATTATTCTTCCGACTGCAGTTGTGTGTGGTGTTCCCATCTGGGATGAGCTGTTGACAGAGAGGTGAGGAGTGGCTTTAACTAAATAGTTTGATCTGCTGTCATAGATGCCTGAATTAGTATGAGATTATTCAGTGATTACACCATATGTATTTAGTATGTAACTGCCAAGAGCAACACACTTGCCATGGACACACAATCTTTTGGTAAATATTTCTAAAATGTAAATTTGTAAACAAAGAAAATGTAAAATTCTGTTTAACGAAACATTAGTGGAACACATTCCATACCTCTGGAGGTACACCCCGCCCTTTGTCCCCATCATTTGGATGGGGATTCCACCCATTTCGGGGCCAAACAAACAGGTGTTCGCAACCAAAGTGCTGACCAGAGAATGCAAAAAACAAATAGACACAGTGCCTGATCGATGCCTGATCTATACCTGATCGATGCCTGAACGATGCCTGGTCGATGTTATTGTTGGACTGTTTCTGCTCCCAAAATTCAAAAGGGGTCTACACAGATTTTATTTGTATTATTTGAACATTTAAATCCAATGATAGATTCACAGTGTTAGCCTTCCTGTTCAACATTTTGAGGAGAAAAGACGGTACCTGATAAGCCTAAGCAAGTTCCAAGAGATGCGCATCGATGGATGAGATGATCCTATCTAGCCATAAAATGCTATACGAGTATCTTGGCCATTTATACCATCTAGCACCCATCCAATTCAAGGCTAAAACATATGGCATCTAATATTTTTGGACTTTTTCTGAATTTTTAAATTAAAAATTTCAATCAAAATATGGCCAAGTAATCATTTATTTAGAATTTTAAAGTTTTTTAAAGCATTTAAATAGTTTTGTATGCTGATTGCTGACTTCAAAGGCTTTTCGGCACTGCAAAGTTCCCTACAAATTGGAGTTGCATCAACATGCATATGTGGCAACTAAAATGTGGCCTAGTGTTAACAGATTATTGTGTATTATTATGCAAGAAAAGTTATGTGTATAGTATGTGTCAGGCTAGGATTACTATTTGACTGACCATTTTCATTTGTTTCATCATCCATCCTTTGCCAGAGATTTTCTTGCAACGAGCTGTTGCACTCGAGTAATCGGCTTTTAAGCCATCTCCTTGCAAATTCTTCTTCCAATGCTAGAGAAATATTTCTAATTATTTCTATATACATATGTACTATATTTATGTACATATGGAGAGACAAAGAAACGGCTGTAAGTTATTTTAAATATTTATAAATTGTTTTATTGTCTCATGATGATTGCTGTTGCTGCTGCTGATGATGACTTTGAGTACTGTAAGCTGTGTGCAGCCACGATAATAAGTAGTAATCGCCATCTAAATCAGTTCAGTGGCAAACTCGACTACTCATTGTGTGCACAGAGATACAGAGAGACACACAGACAGAGACTCAGAGACAGGCATTTACTCACTGAATTTATGCATATTGGATTCATATGCTGATGATGATGATGACGTTGCCTGAAACTAATATCTCCCGCATAAGT
Source organism: Drosophila bifasciata (assembly GCA_009664405.1). Taxonomy (NCBI): domain Eukaryota; kingdom Metazoa; phylum Arthropoda; class Insecta; order Diptera; family Drosophilidae; genus Drosophila; species Drosophila bifasciata. The sequence continues at coordinate 14,628,225 of CM019041.1, forward strand.
GCACAGATATACATATGTATGGATGTACACACATACATATAAGATTAATGAGCAATTTGTGCATAATCATAGAGCACAAGCTGGAAAACCCCCTCCCCCGCAACAAAAGCCACACATTGCGCAATAACACTGTGTGGCCACACACATGCGGTATGATGTCGTGTCGTGTCGTGTGGTGTACAGTGTACAGATGCAACACCGCAAGCCAACAACTGCTGCCACACCACACCACACTCAGAACACATACTATATGCAGTAGTAGTCGAATGAGACACAGATCTGCCGCAGGGAAGAGGAGGAGGCGCGAGGAGGGCGCGAAGACTAAGACTAAGTCTCCCCAGGGCCTGCTTTGCTCCTTCTGTTAAGCTGTCGATAGCTCGCAGCGAAGGATGTTGAAACTTTTCACATTAAGAATATCCGTTCGAGCGGAGTTTTGCTCTTTATTGCGGATATGTCGCCGCATAAAGGAATATATATGTAAAGGAATAGTTTCCGCCCCCTTCCAGAACTCCACGAAAACCGCCGATGTTTGCGCGGAATGCATGCAAGTAATGCTCTCTATACAGTGGAATTTTTGCCTGTGGGGGAATCCCAGTCAGAAGTCCGCTAGTATCTGTATCTACTTCCGCTGGCATTCAATGGCTGCACTTGGCACTTGTCTCACTTGGCTCTTGGCCGGCCCCTGCCAAGTTGCACTTTCCCGTTCCGTCGTTCCACTTGCAGCTGACTTTCAGTTGAATTGAGTTGTATTGCTGTTGCTGTTGCTGCTGCTGGCTGTTGCTGTTGCGGTTCATTCAAATGCCGATATCGGAGTGCTGTAAATGAGCAAACAATTGCGCTTTGTCAAATGACATAATCCCCCTATAAATATTGTATCAACAGTGTGGAATTGAGTTCTACTTGCTGGTTGTTGTTGCTGTTTATTGATGTGTCATGACAAAGTAAAGTCGATGGAGCTGTCTACACAGAAGGGTGGGGGGCGTAACAGCAACTAGCAAGAATGTCCACCTTAGGGGCTCTTGAATAACTTTTTAACAGCTCCCCCAACTTAGACATTTCTAATATTTATAGCGAATAGAGTAAACTACTCTATCAATGCAGATCAAGCATACTTACATACATACATATATTTGTATACATACATACATACATCGAAGTATTTACGACTCAGACAGGGCGCAGACACATCGCATAATCGCGTGGGGGGGATCTCGGGCTTTGACATTGGCTCGGCTCTGGCATACTCTCTCTCTCTCTCTCTGATCGTTGATCTGCTGTGGTGTGTGTTCCGGTGGGGGAGGGAGGAAGGGAGGTGCACAATGCCGAAGCCCCTCAAGTGCGGTTCAGCAAAGCAGAAAAAAAACACACAAAGAGAGAGAGAGACAGCGAAACAACAGAGAGACAACAGAGCGGCAAAGCGGCACAGCAAGTGCTGTAATCTGAGATGGGAATCGTCACTGGCAAACGATCGGAGCATCAGCAGCAGCAGCAGCATCGGCAGCAGCAGCAGCATCTTCGGTTCACGAGCTTCCCATTCGCATCTGCCGCCCCGACGCCACAAAAAGCAGGAAGTAAATCTCTCTCCTTTGCCAGCGAAAGATTTACGATAAATAATTATGATAATGTGGCTGGGGAGGGGGGGAACAGCAACAAAAAGAGACGAGTCTGGGGTCTGGGGTCTCGGGTCTGGGCTGTTGTGGGTCGATGCTTGAGCAATGATGCAGCTAAATTGTGCAAGTGGTGTGACAGGAAGGAAGTGCTGCACTTGTTAATGCCTCGCTCCGCCCCCTGCTGGCAACTAAAGACAACAACATCAGCAACACCTTTTGAATGAAAAGAGGCACACACACAGAGGAGAGGCAAGGCCAAAGACCAGCAAAAGCGAAGCTGGGGTTTGAGCACATTAAAAGCCATGGGCTGGTCGGAGGCGTGACAGCAGCAGATCCCACAACAAAGCAGCCGCAAAAGAAGATGTTTTCCACTTGCCATTTAGCCATTCAAAGTTTCATCTGAATCGTGTAGGAGATGGTCACCTTTTCTGAGAACTAAGGGCAGGTCTAAGATCAAATCTAGCTGCCTCAATACTATGCAACAGGAGAGAGCAACTCCCCCATTAGTTTGGTAATAAAATACATTACATTATTCTATCAATAAATACTCTTATCACTCGGAGAACAACTATACATGAATACCTGCCGTATGCCATGGAAAACTGGCTTTACTTTGCCCCTAAATTAGCAGTTGTAACTAAGTTTGCTGCTTCATCTAATTATTCGTATTAAATGTCCTCTTGCAGTACCTTTTAGTGGCATTAGAGAGGTGCTCTAGACCTCTTGTGGAAACAAAATATCTTTCAATTTGAATAGCCCTTTAATCGAAGCATATAGTAGTTAATACTCGTATGTAACTTGCTTTGCGAGTATTTGCTTTTCCAAAGAACCCCAACAATTTGACTCCGCTTTTCGGTTCGGGTTCACAGATCTAACTTTTCTGGCTCTCCTTGCCGTTGTATATGCATACATTTCATTTGTCCGTCTGTCGACGTGTTCATGTAGACACTCTTGTTCGGGCTTGCCGGGTTTTAATTTCGGCAAAGTTGGCGCAAAAAAAAAAATACCAAACGGAGTGTGGGCAGAGTGGGTGGGGGGTGGTGCGGTGCACATTGCTGATATTCGAAGAGTTTTTGAGCTGGTCAGAGTGCAAACAATTCCTGGAATTGTTCACATTCCCCACTTATTAATAATCGCGCTGCTGTCCGCTGTTGTCCGCTGCTGTCCGCTGCTGTCCGCTGTTGTGGGTTGGTCGGGTTGGCTGGACTTGTACCTGGTGCATTCAACACACTATACATTCTCTTAATTATCGTACATAGTAGTAGTACTCTTGTCTGTCCTCGTGAACATCTGAAATTTCACCTGAAACCCTCTGCCCGTGACCGCAAACATATTTATGTATTTTCTGTGCGCTTAATTTTTTGTTTTTCTGTGGATTCTCGCACTGAAACAATAAATTCAAGAAGCAACAACAAAAAAAGGGCCAACAAGTTATAAAAATTTCATGCGAAAATTCCAGAGCAGGGCAGAGCAGAGCAGAACAGAAAAAGTTTCAACATCAAAGGTGAGTCCCCGCCCCGCGCCTTTGAATTGTGCCTGGAATTAGCAGTTCGTGGAGCTGAATAGGAGAAATTAAAAGCGAACCACATTTAAATTGTGTTAAATATGTTTAATTAGTTTTTAATAGTTGCTGGGTTTTGTGACCACAGAGTTCCCTAGAATTAGTGCTGCTGCTGAAAATAAATAGTTTCTGGATAACATTTAAGTTTCAGCCATTTAGTTTCCATTTACCTTCGCAGTCAATGGTAGAGTTTGTACAAACTTTTACTGCAGATTATATGGAATTTGATTGTGTTTTTGGTTACGCTTTGACAGCTATGTAGTATCTGTATTATCTGAAGGAACTGTTTCTGAAACCCATATAATATTACTTGCAGTATTTATCCCATCGCTTTATGCAAATCAGTTGAACTAGTTCAGTGACCCACTCAAGGAGAAACTAGTTCAATTACGGCTACATTGGTTCAATGCCAAACTAGTTCCGGAATCGTTTCAGTATCGTTTATCTCGTTACTGCAATTGGCTCTCGCCATTCCATAATGCCTCCTCACACTCCCCCTACTCACCACACCCCATGTCACTCTCCGAAGCGGAAGCATCCAGAACAAGTCCCACTCTGGCACACATCGTCATTATCATGGGAAGCTATTAGTGGGCATTGAATGTGTGTGGAATGATTATCATCTCCGTTTGTTATTTTTCTTTTTTTTCTTCGTTTTTGTTGTTGTTGTTGTGGTCCCCCCGCTAATGGGAGCGAAAAGGAGGAGGGCTTAGACCTGGCGCCACATTAATGCCTCCATTCTATTTGTGCCCTTCTGGTTTTGTTTTATTCCTAAACAAAGTTTACTACTCGTATACTATTAGAAGCTTATCCACATTTTGGATAACATTTTGCAAATTTTATATCCCATCCAATGTTGTGTGTTTTCTGTGGAGAATGGAGATGTTGATCCTCAAAAGATATGGCACTTGTTTTTAATGATGAACTGATCTCACGTTAGGGTAGTTCAATCAATGAATTTGCTTCATGGATAATCCGCATTTGAGGAGAAATCCAAACAAAATCAGCAAAAGTGATTTGGTAGTTTATGCTATCCATATTGCTATCCATATTTTATATCATATTTTCCATTAGTATTATAATATGATACGTGATAAACGTGATTTTTCTGTCATGTTCAACTATTATTGAATATATAAAATAAGTATTATTAGTACATTATTTAAGGTTTTATCAACCCAATAAAATGTTGCACAATCCCCTGTTCCCTGTTGTTACAATCCCCTAATGTTTGCTCTTTTTCCATGCGAATTGTTTGGTCTCCAATACTTTATGCTACTCAGAAATACATACATAATATACATACATATACATAATAGTAAATTAATTTTAAACAGGACTTCATACTTAGTTTCTTATTTCATAGTCATAAATGGACTCTAGCTGCGGGTTCTACGAGCTACAGGGGAACAAGGGATTACTTTTTCTTATTATTCACTCTATGATTTCACTCAAAATGTGGATGGCAATTTGAAACTGACTTCCTGTCATCATCATTTGATGGCTTTTATTCATACTCAATCGCTGACCAGCTGCATTGTCTTTGGATGAAGGCGCCTTCATCAAAGAAATTATCCGAATCCCAGCCAGTGCCTGTGTAACCTTGACAGTTTTAGGATAGCTTTTCATACTCATCCGTCAGATGCTGAAATGTTAGTCAGTTTGTATCCCCTTGTTCTCCATTATTTCCGCTCTTTTTCCCACCCCTTCCCATCCTCTGCAGCTGAATTAACTCGCAGTGAAACTTTTGTGGAGTACTCGGGGTGCTACTCGGAGAATAAGTTTTGTTGAGCGAGAGAAAGAGTGATGAAAACTGACACAATAACTTGATATGTTGGCTAAATACTTTATGGAGCTTAATGGCCAGTGAACGAAGTAGGGTGGACTAGGGGTGTTGAGTGGTAAACGGGTAAAAGAGAGATGAATGGGGGGGGGGGAAGTGTGAAAAGATGCTAATTAAAAGCAGCGACAAATTCAATCAAAGCCAAGCGACTCAACTTGAATTGTTTAATCAACAAAGTCTGGTTCTCTGGCTGCCATGTTTCTCTCTGTCTTCATCTCTCATCTTGTTCCCGTCCATCTCTGTCTGTCTGTCTCTCTCTCTCTCTCTCTCTCTCTCTCTCTCTTTTTCTCTCTCTTACCCATTGCTACTCAATTCCCCTGCCTCTCTGTTTGTTTATCTCCGGCAGACAAACAGCCGCCAACAAATATCAAGAAACAAAACAAGAAAAAGGCGAGAAACAGAGACCGAAGCTAACGATACCCTTAGCAGATGGTGCGATATACATATATCTCTGAACTTGATTGTTATTGGATAGCCAATACCTATAAATATAAATAGTATTTTGATGCCATAGTTGCTTAATCTTCAGACCAACTCCAAACTCAGATCTACCTAACTCTCTTTGCCTTTACCTTTTTTTATATGAATTTATATGGATTGCAAACGTTTACTCGATATGTGTGTATGCCCTGCGGGAAGTGTATTGAGAGAGTTAAAGTCTATACACCATCCCCCCGAAAGATTCTTGAACTCATCCGTAAGGTCGACAAGTGTCCCTTGGCTCTGACAGCAATAAGTTGTGGCAGAACAGGTCTCAAATTGATTGTTTGTTTGATTGACTGATTGACTGATTTATCGACTGATTGATTAACACAAACTCTGACTCTCTCTCTCTCTCTCTCTCTCTCTCTTTCTTTTACAGAAATGGGTCATCATCCATGAGGTCTGAGCAGCGCTTCATCCGCTGCTAGCTGTAGTTACTCGTATGGCCTGCCACTTGTTGCATGTAGCACTCATGATGCAACAGGAACAACAACAGCAGCAGAAGCAGAAGCAGCAGCCACAGCAACAACCACAACGAACTCGATTCAAGTCTGCAGCTTACCACACACACGCCATGTGGGCAAGAGGCGTCAATCGGAGGATGTTGCAACAGCAGCCAGCCAGAACAACAGCCGCAACAGCCACATTAGCCCATGGCCAAGGCTAGGGCACACACACCCCACGCCCATACCAGCAATAAGTGCAACAGCAGCAACAAAAGCAACAGCAGCAGCAGCAGCCAGAACAACAGCAACAGCAGCAAGAACAACAGCAACAGCAGCAGCAACAGCAGCAACAGCAACAGCAACATCAGCAACAGCAGAAACATAAACAGAAACTGTAACTGTGACTGCAACCGCAACAAGAAAAAGCTTCAATAAGTTGAAGAATTTTTGTTGAACTTAACGAAAAGCAACGGAAAATGCCTGAGGTAAGTTGAAGCAATTAAGGAAATAGGAAATAAGATAAGAGGAACGCAAGGGCTGGGAGGTTATCTACGGGCACCGAAGCGTCGTATACCCTTGGAAATCGTTCGCTTCCCAGGAGCCTTAAATTATATAGAAAATTAACCATGCCAGCATACACGCAATTCATTTCTTTCCGACTTTCTGCAAACTATTAACATTTTCCATCAATTGGATTTGGAAATGATTCAACTGAAGCAAACGGTATGCTGGTTGTCCTTCATTCTATAATGAAATTGGAATTTCCGATCTTTGTGAACCAAATATTTGAGTAATTTTTTTTTATCTGTTGAGTATCTGTTAAAGCAGGGCCTTAAAGAAGTGGTCCTGTCGGATCGAATGGTCTATATTCTGTTTCATTTATTAGTTAGTGAGTCCGCTCGCTTATGGGTAATCTGTAGAACAAATCAGCTTCATGTCGTAGTAACAAAACAAGTCAGCTCTTCCCACAGGAACCGCAAAGACAACAAAAGAAATACCCGCAGTAGTTCGTGCAGCAGATTTGGAGACTCGGAACTGAAGTCGGAGGCGCTTCCGTTCTGTGTGCTGCAAAGATCTGGTGGAAGTGCCTGAAACAGCCTGCTCAAGGGTAGCACACGGCACGGATAAGGGATGAGGCTGTGCTTGGAGGCGGGACCTGGAGCAGTGAGCATCGCCTTGGGTGGTGCCCGGGGAGCATTTCCATTTTTATTGAATTAAAATCGATTTTCAGTTTATTTTATCAAAAGACTTAAGAGCATCAAACACATTAAAAGCAAGAAACAAGACCACACACGCACACCGAGGCAGACACACACACACAGGCACAGACACCGAGACACTAGTATAGTGGGGCAGGATGAAAGACAAGAAGCTGTTAGTGGAGGGGGGTTGGGGAGTGACATCTAAGAGAGAGGGATGCGGGGAGTGACGACTGCCATTGTCATAGAACGTTAGCTCTGCGGTCCTCAGCTCCCATCCGAAGGCTGCCTTCGTGTCCCGCCTGGCCAGAAAGAACTAAAAACTCGACAGAGAGATGCTCGACCTGAAACATGACCTGAACAAAAAGGCTAGAAAGAGCTATAAATTCTGCACATCCCGCTGGATCTAGGAGTAGTTGGAAATTAATATTAATAACTTAATTAATTACAAAGTATAAAATGTATAAACAAGAAACTCTCAACCAGATATTGCTACGTTGAACAGGAGAGAGTTCCTTCGACATATGCATTATAGACATATAGAAGATAGAGGTATACAGAATGGTCCCATCTATCCCATATTTTGTGGTGTTTGGAACATTGTTATTGCCAAAATAAAGAGAAAACTAAATGTAAATGCTCTCACTACAGCCTCAGGCTTCTGCTTTCTCTCTATCTCCCTCCCGGTGTCTGGCAGACTCTCTTTCTCCCAGTGTGGCTTAGCAGTCAGGGATCCTGCTCTAGCTGCGACTATACTACTACATGGCCTTGGACTGGGTACTATATTGCGTTCCCTTTCCGAGTCAACAATTTATATTCTAATAAGGAATCGTCGTAGGGTTCCCTACAGGAGAGTATTAATCAGCTTTAGAAGCAAATAAGTCACCGTTTCCATGGGTTTATAATCTTTATTCGTGGTTTGTGTTGTAATTCAATTACGATAAAGTTTATAGCACGATGCAAAGTCCCTTTTCCGAAGTCAAATCTACTCTGCTGTCGATAATCATCTCCCTTAGAAGGATACTCCTCGAGAGTTGATTAGCCGCTCCTTGAAGGGTTGTTCATCAACATCATCCAGCTTTTATTTGATATCAGTTCTCCCAGTTTGGAAGCTGTCTGACAGAGACTTTGCACAGCCTGAGTCCGTATTTAAATAGAACAGCGAACTGCTCCGTTAACTGCATATATTACAGTCTATACAAAAATTATAAACAATTATGCACATACCTTGTGGGAGTATCTGTCCATGCTTTGTCTTTGCATATCTAATGGATTAATGCTTGGAGAACTCTAAGCGAATGCAGGAAGTTTTCTCTCGCCAACTCCGAGATACTTTCTCTCTGCTCGCTCCTCCATTTGTTGGCCCCTTTTTTTTGGGATTGCTCTTAGATGCTGCACTGCAGGAGGCTTTGGCACAATTCTTTGGTCTACTTTCGAGGGATTTCACGCGGCTCTTGGCTCGAGCATCTAACCTCCCACAGGGTCACAGGGCACCATCGACTATGGCGAACTGCAGCGAACTTTCACAGTTTACAGTTGTGTTTGTTTTCTCCTGGCCGGCCCGCATAGGCATTTGAATTTTGGGTCAGTGACGTCGTCGTTTGTCGTTGTCATGTTTATGTATGCGAGGCACAGGCAGCACACAGTCAGGCACACATATGTATGTATGTATGGGGAGCAATGCTCGTGGAGAATCGTCAGCAACAGGCGGATATAACGACACATCCAAGCAGCTGTCGCCATAAACAAACACAACAACAGTAACAGCAATAGCAACATCAACAGTAGAGACAGTGGCAGTGGCACACACGGACATGGCCACGGGGGCAGACACAGACACAGACACAGACATGAATATTGACCTAATTTGCACCTGTTTACAAATTCATTCGAGCCACTACAGCACCCCAGTGCTTACCCAATGCTTCCCCAATGTTCCTCATGCTCAGGTTTCCTCGCATCCTGGCAGGACTTTCTGCTTTTGGCGCATGATTTATGCAGCAAACGAAGCGACAGCCACGACACCGCCCCACGGCGAACACTTTTAAGAGGGTCGACCATGCCCATGCCCAAGTCCCAGCCAAGTCGATCCGAACCAGAGCCAGAAACAGAAACAGAACCAACCCAACACAGGTAAGCTCGGGCGTCCCTCCCCCCTCTGAATGTTGGTGTCGCCTCCTTCTTCTCTCATTCAGATTGCGCTGGCATGTTATTAGGGAACAAATTTACATTTGGCGCAAACGACACGATGGGAAGGGGTAGTGGGAAGGGCTGGGGGCACCAAATTTGCAAAATGCAAAACTTTTTGTTATTTTGCGGCAGCTTACCCTTCCCCCTTACCCTTACCCATACCATTACCTGTGGGACAGCGTTTGCCTGATCTTTGATGGGGATGGACTGGCCAAAGCCTCTGAGTGCTTGCATCAGTTGAGAATTGAGCCGCAATGGAAATGAATGGAAAGTGAATAAATTAGAGCAGAAACACACAAAATAAAATAAAATAGAAATAAATATTAAGCTATTAGAAGCAGCATGCAGCATACATGGCGTATGATTGATATTCGCACTGAATGAAAAAACTGAATGGGAAAAACAATTACCCTTTTTTTAAGAGGGTGTTTTAAAAGTGTTTTAACGGATTACCATTAAAATGTAAATGCTAAAAGCGACAGGCAGGGCATTAACAATTATTGTTAGCATAAATGTTTCCATTAAAATTTGTTTTATTTTTCAATTGTTCGATGAGTTTTTGGGTGCTTAGTGCTCGTGAACAGGACATAGTCCAAACTATTTAGAGGGGAAATGCTCATTCTAAGGCCAACATTTAGGTAAATTGCTAAACATTTAAAGAGTAAATTAGGCGACTCTTAAAATGGAGAGTGCCGAGAGAGACAGTGATGCAGATCCACTTTAATTTCACTTGCAGATTCGAATTAGAAGGATTTTTAAACGGGCAGAACTCCGAAAGCAATTCAATTTATCCGTTTAATGAGTCTTAATTGTGATTGAAGCATTTCACTGATGATGATGATGCTGTGGATGTGGATGGGGATGGGGTAGGATGATGTCTGGCAATTAGGCCATCAATTCAGCACCGCTGTGACATTGCCAATGAAAATGTGCTCCAGCCGGAACTCGGTTCCATATCCCTGCCTCATTTCCCATTCCCCATTAACCACTCCTCATTGCCCACTCCTCAATTCCATCATCATAATCATCGACGTTGTCTGAGTCGTAGCCGTAGCCGTCATCGTTGTCTTTGACAGCTTGAATCTGTTGTTGTCCGGGCATTGATTTCCCTTTGATTGATGCGTTTTTAATGAAGGCGGCGCCAGGTGCGGCACCCTGTCCTGCCCTGCCACGGGCACTGCCTCGAATCATTAGTGCAGAGAATTGAAACGATTTTTTGTATGCTTTCTGCCCCAGTCGCAGTTCCTGCCACTGGCACCGCCACTGCCTTTGGCCCTGCCCCCATTGCTGGCTGCCCACAAAGACAAACAAATTGTGCTGGCCAGCAGGAACCTTGATCCGCAATAAACTAAATGAAAAATAAATAGTCAATAACAATGGAAAATATCTGGGTAGGGAGAAATACAAAGAGAAACAGAGGCCAGAAGCCACAAGAGGAAGAGCGAGAGCGAGAGAGAAGGAAGTGTCGCAATGTCGTTGCCTGTAATCGACACGGCACCAAAGTTGCGACAGGCAAACAAAATGGCCCACGGCCAGCCCCATCCAGCACAGAACAGAACAGGATAGGTTGGCACAGGACAGAGACTGGGACAGAGACTGGGAACTGAGACTGGAGCTGAGACTGGACTGAACTGGCAAACAAGTGACACTCCACGTGAACTATGTACACAGGCAGAGGGAGACAGAGAGAGAGAGAGAGAGAGAGAGAGAGAGAGAGACACGGAGACAGGGTGACAGCAGGGAGACAGGAAGGAGAGCCTCGCCTGGAAGTATGCCACGAAAAAAAAACACGGTAATCACAAACTATGCCACAACTCCTCTACACCTACCTACAGCGAATGGCATTCTGGGGGGCAGGAACCTGCCATACCTCCCACACCTCCTACACCTAATAAAGACCAAGAATGTGGCAGGCAGGCACTGACATGCCCCGACATAAAAGTACGGGGTAAGCATGCTGTTTGGGTGGTGGGAGGGGAAGGGGGAAACTCTACTTTTAGGCCTGGGAATTGGAGCTGCCCCTCGGCAGTAGTTTTGCCATAGCATCAATGTGGATCGATTCGAGTTCCGCCCATCCGCTATCAAAATGGCACACAGAAAGCGACATTTGCCCCACTTGCTGGGTGGAGAATGGAGATTACAGTTGGACAGCAATCTCAGTTCTCTCTTGGCCAAGTGTCAGAGTTTTGGTTCTCTTCGTGGACTTATCTTCTCCTTTAGGGCACCGCGCTTGTTGCAAGCAAGGATAAGGTCATCATGGGCCGAGCTAATTACCCAAATGGTGCTGCCTACTCTCTCACACTCATATTTCTATCAGCTGTCGAAGAAAGCTGTCTTTGCAATTGATTTATTGGAAACAAAAACCAACTTGTGCGAGTGTTCATTGCATTGGGAGAACTTTCATTAGCACTCCAACTGGTGCCAAAGCCATGAGAGACATAATTTCTGTTGATGCTCTAACACGGAGGGCTTTTACTGACGATCTTCAGAGATGATCAGCGAGTCAGCAGTTGGCTATTGAACTGACTCCGGATTCATGATCAGAATTGGTTGACAGGGCTATACGTACATATGTACATATATGTAGAAGCCAGAAGCAAGGCGGAACTTGCCTTAATTCAATGCTGAAATTCAGATTTGTCATACGCAATGCAAACCTCCGATCTGCAAGGACAGTGCAGCCTGTAAATATATGTACATACGCACATCCTGTGAACCCTTCCTGCAGCTCCTGGCTTAAGCTTTGGAATTAACATAAAACATTTATGGCAATGTCGCACAGTCACTGTCTAAGCTCGGCACTAAGCTCCTTGTCACTTGTGTATGTAGTATGTACTCTCTCTTCCCTCTTCCGCTCTCCTCTCGCTCATTTACATACATTTGCATATGCCTGTGTGTGGGTGCGTGTGTGTGAGTGCGTAACTGTGTGTGGGTTTGGAAGGGGGAGAGGGGAGGGGACTGTCAAGTGTAAAAGCAGCAGCAGCCGCATCGAGTCGCGTTTATCTGTGCGTATGCAGAAAGTTTTCCAATTAAAAGTTTCCCAGGTCCAAGTCCTGTTCCCGCTTCCAATCCATGTCCCTATGCTGCTGCTCCTGTTCCCTGCTCCTGTTCCCTGCTCCTGGTGCACCACAGCAAAAGGTCGCCAGGGCGTGGAGGGTGATGGGGGGGCGACAATTAAGCCGCATAATGAGCTATAAACTTCCGCGACAAGTGGCTCCCGCGCCCAAGCAGGCCAGAGAAAGAAGAGGGAGCAGCGCAACGTTTAAGCTTTCACATATGGCAAATAAATACGCATACGCCCTGTGTGCACACACTCTGCTCTCCGCTTCTTTCCACTCCACTTCTCTCCACTTTCAGGTGGCTTTCCCCTAAGCTACTTTTGAATACTTACTCGGCGCAAAGGAATGGAAAGGCAAAGGAAAGCAAAGGAAATGGAAAATAACGAGACGCAGCATCCACCTCATCAGATGTGGGCGGATGCAAAGGAGGAGGGAGGCTCAGGCTTTCCTGCATTTGCCACTTGACAGCAGGCAGGAGGCAGCAGCCAGGCAGGCAGAAATCAGCAGTCAGTCGCCGCTTCCCACCCCGGGTAGTCGCTTTATTCCAGCATTAACAATGGCCAACACAATTATTACTGCCTCATTTGACTCCGGTTCCAATTGCTTTGACACCTTTGACAGATTGCCTGCCATGCCATTGGGGGCCATTGTGTGACTTTTGTGTGCTGGCCCGAGGGGTGGGGCGCTTCACCGCCTCATCGCCTCAGAACTTGATGATTACGTGGGACATTCGCGCCCCAAAAGAATTTTATAATCAGCAATGCGATAAAAATAAACCCAGAGATGCTCGAGGGCGAACATTGCGTCAGCAATGCCAGGCCAGGCCAGGCGCCGCCTCATCAGCGTGGGAGTAGAGGCTGGCCCAAAAGAGACCAAGAGTCACTTGGCAGCAGCAGCAGCAGTATTTTCCAGGTACCCCTGGCACAGGAACGGGGGAGTACTGTGACTTGTCGCATGTCATTTGCAATATGCGTCCCACTCAAGGAATGCGAATTGTGCATGGCCCGCAGCTGCGTAGCTCCCGAGCTCCCCCGGGGGGCTTACTTGAAGCTACATTTGACAGCAGCTTGGTCAAGACGCTGCTGGATGGCCACAGAGACACAGAGGAGAGGAGAATGAAGGCGAAAGAATGCCCGAAAGCTGCATCGAAGCTGATTGCTTCCCTACAGAGAGGACTTAAACATTATTACGGGCCCGTAAGAACTCTCCTTGCTTTTACCTTCTCATATTTAAGGGACCGCTTAAAGGGCTGCCAAAAAGTGTTGAAGTACTGTTACGCCCCCTCCACTCCCCCCTACTGAGATGTTCTGTGTGAGCCCCAATCTGGCTGCTGCCTTTAACGATTTGTGAGCAGATAAAACTCTGCATATCCTAGGAGCGGAGGACTAGCCCTATCATAAATTTCAAGCACGCAGCAAATAAATCCAATTAAATTAGCAACAATCTCGAGTAGCCCACGGATGACAGCTACCCCGGCTGCCCCTGCTCCCGCATCCCCTTGGGCTCCATCTCCTATTACGATGCCTGGCTAACATTATTTTCAATTTGCCTTTTGCGGTTGTCGTCCCTCTGCCACTCGTCTTGCTGACCATTCTGCTGTCCAGCCACTCCCCGGCATGCCACGGGCACGGGCACAGGCTCATCCTTATCCTCGACTCCTCCACAAAATCTTCCTGCGGCATTCGTTTTTATGGGGCTTCTTTGTGTGCTGCCCCTTGATTGAGGTCCTGTCCGAGCCGAGCTGAATGTATCCCTGATGCTCGGCCCCGCGTTTCACAATAGCCGTTCCGCATCGAGGGTATCCGCTGGGTTCACTCTGCCCTTTCGCCTTTCGCCTTGCAGCATTTTTTATGCCTCTCTGGCTGCTGGCTCCTGGCTCCTAGCTCCTGTTTGCTGTTTGTTATTCAATAGAAAATTAGTTTGTTTGTTCGCTGGCAGCGCTTCTGGGAAGCCAGATTCCACCTACCATATTAGATACCATATTATCGCAGCCAGCAGATATCTCTGCACTCCTTTAATATGGCAGACTCTACACCCTGCCTGCCCTCTGGCTTCCCCTTTCGTGCTGTATCGAGTCTTGTATCGAATTCAATTGGAATTAGCTGCATCTTGTGGGGGGGCATTGGCTCTGTAATGTCTCTGAGGAAGGAGCACATACGTAACCAGCTGCTCAATGGGAATTCCATGCGGCTAAAGTACAGGAAAAACATTAGCAAATGGAGCCAGAGCAAGGAGATCCTCATGGGTGGGAGATGTGTTGCGTGGGCGCGCAGGTGAATCTTATGTAAAGATTACTTCGGGCCATGCACAGAGCCGTTGGACATGGCTGGTCCCTTCAGCCAGATAACGAGTTTAATTAGAGCTGGGCATTGAATCTGCTCTGTGAAGGGCTCCGATGCCAGAAAAGAGAGACTGCAATCTGTGCAGTGTCGAAGGGACAGGTGCAGGGCCGGATCGAATGCGATTTGGAGAGCAGTGAAAGTACTCAAGGTGAGCGCAAGGCAGGCTCTTTACTGTTCAATAAAGAGAACAGTTTTGGAAAGGAGACAGTGTTGGAAAGGAGAAAGTGTTGGAAAGACAGTGTTGCAAAGGAAAACGTGTTGGAGAGGAAACAGTGTTGGAAAGGAAAAAGTGTTGAAAAGGAAACAGTGTTGAATAGACAGTATTGAATAGACAGTTTTGGGAAGGCAGTGCCAAAATGGAAACAGTGTTGGAAAGGAAACAGTGTTGAAAAGACAGTATTGAATAGACAGTGTTGGAAAGTCAGTGCCAAAATGGAAACAGTGTTGGGTGCAGTATTGAGTAAAGTTCCCCAAAAGCAACTAACTGTTCCAGCAAGGTGCAACGGATAGATGTGTGAGGATGGGGGGATGTACTGTTTCAGTGGGAATAAATGTGCCACAGTCCACGTGGCATGCCTCAACCCGTACCCCGAACCTCTGGGCAATCAATTAAAGTGTGTCTCACGCAATTTCCCCCGCCAACTGTTGACGCAGCTCCAGCATCCCCCTCCCCGCATCCGCCCGACGAGAGCTGCCTCATTAGAGAGCCACCACCAGAACCAGGAACTTGTGCATTCTTTCGCTGTGGATCCACAGACACAGCCACTGCCACTGCCACATCCGGACTGGAGCCAGGGTCTGGCTGGGCATGGGGCACGTACTCGCAACGTGATAAACTTTCTACGACAACAGTCGACCCCCCATCCCCTCCATCATCTCCATCGCCCTGCCCAATTTTCAAGCCATTTCGAAGGTGGAAGCGATTTAATAGAATTTAAGCAGCATTTAGGCTCCAGCAGCAGCAGCAGCAGGAAGGAGCGATGATGGAGAGAGAGAAAGAGAGACAGCGATGGAGACTGTAAACTGTAGACTGGAGGATGAAGGATGTAGTCCTTTGCCACATAAATCTGTCGGAGTGCCGGAGAGCAGTTATCGTCAAATAATAATGCCAAGAGGCGAGAACTGGGTGCTGAATACTGGATACTGGCTGCTGGTTGCTGGGTGGAGAGCTGTTCAGGTAAATGCGGCAGCGATAAAAAACGCGATAAAGTCATTCAAAGTGTTTAAACGAGGAGGAGGAGTGTCGGAGTGGCAGAGGTAACTGGTGGGGGGTTGTCTCTACTTTCCAAACAGAGTAAAAATTTTCCACATTCGTTGCCCCGAAATGTGGAAAGTGGGTGCAAGGGGAAGGGGAAGGGGATAAATAAAATTTGTGCTCTCTCTCTCTCTGCGTGTCATGTTGTTTTTCGTGTGTTTGCTCGACAGTGTCATAAATTTGTTGATGTTTGTCCAACAGTTTCGTTTTTTTTCTTCCTCTTTTTCTGGAGGGGCCAAAGAAGCTGGGTGTGGCAGCGACAGGGTGGGGGGGGGGGTGGGGGGTGTTGTGGTGTCAGTGCACAGAGTGGCAAGGTCAATTTTTATTGCGCCTTGCCAATCGAAGCTGAAAATTGAAAAATCGCCAATCAGCATCAGAGAGTCAATGAATCCATCCAACGAAGCCACCCCCACCCCCACCTGGCTGCGACTCGATGTTCCCTCCCTGCACCGATGACAGGAGTGAGTGCATTCAATTCGAAATTAACTGGAAAATCAGACAGGTATATGTATAGTATATAGTATGTAGGTTTTATGCCACACACTCAGAGACATTCAGAGATGTGGCAGGTGGCAGTTGGCAGTTTCCAGTTGCCGCTGAGTGAGTGCGAATGCATTTGTGAATGAACTGATAGATGGTGGCACATTAATTACATATCAGATAGCAAATCAGATAATAAAGATTGCACTTGCACTTGCACAGCTGCTCCAGTATACTATATATATAATCCATAATCCTTGAAATTAATGGCATACAAGTTGTAAATTTTGCAATATTATCCATCGGATTGAATCACTCAAACAGATGTGTGGGTGGCACTAAAAGAATCCAAGTGTATATTCTTCGGAAGAGTACATCTTGACAAACAAACAACTTGACTTTGTGTCGGTATGCTCTATAAACATCATCAAAGTAGAAGAAGGATGTTTGTGTGTTTTTTTTGTAGACATTTTGAAGAGCAACAAAGTGTCACGAGCTGGCGATGATTGCCTCTAAACAGGATGAAGCTAACGCATAAATATTGATTGATGCATCGCAATGGCAGCGATAAACATATCAAATATACATATCAATATGTAAGCAGACATTTGGATTCAACGATCCAGCTGCGGAGAGCTCTGTTCTCGAATGACTGGATAATGTGGACATTAGTCTTACAAGCTGTGCCCCACAGTTGGATACCATTTGACCAGATTGGCCTGATGATCGCCTTGTATAAGAGCAACTTTGATGACGTCGACAACTTCGATCTTCTACCCATCAGCCAGCAGAATGTTTTAGCGCGATCTTCTGCCTGGCGGCACTTCTTCAGCAGGTGCGGTCTCCACGTTAGCCTCCTGTCAAGAGTGATGCCAAGGGAGTGACTACCTCTGGGATTGGAACGTCGTTAAGGCTAACTGGAGGGCAGTTGCCGCGGCTGAGAAGGTGGCAGCGGTGGACTTATCATCGTTGACGGTAATATTCCACTTTCTGTACCTCGAGGGACAGAGGCCTGGGAAGCCTCTGCTGTGTCAGAACATCAAGCTTTACATCTAGTTAACCCCTTGACTATAGATCTTTCTGCTAAGTTAGTTGTTGTAGGATGTTCATCTCTCTCTCTCTTTGGTCTTACTTATCATGGCAGATAGGGTCAATCTCGCCACAAAAGACAGTAACTGGCATTGGAATTACTTCAAATATTTGTATATTAATTTGTTCATTTGTTGATTGAGTAGATATCATTTACTTCTCGTTCTAATGTAAAGTATTACCATGGCAGCGAACATACATACATATGTATTTACTCGTATGATTAAGAGTATGTACATACATCTCTCTGCCTACCCTTCCCCATCCTACTTTTCACTCTCCCCATCCCCTATCTGTGGCCTCAAAGCAATTGCTGCAATCCGAGCAATTCAAATATTTGGCAAGCTTTGACGAGCTCTGGCTCTGTGATTTCATTATCAGGCCATTGTCTCAGGCATTTTGTCTCCGCTGCTGCTGCTGCGGCTGATGTGTCTGTGCGGATGTGTCTGGTGGCTGGTGTGGGTTGAAGCTGCCACAGCAGCCGGCTCCAGGGCAAGAGATCTTATCGCTTATCTAAGAGCAGTCAACAGTTCTCGTTTGTTGTTCCTCGTCGTTCCCCCCACCCACCTCCTCCCTGTAGAGTGGTCTGTCCCCACCCTTGTCTTAATTTTTTGGCCATGGCACTGATAAGGCGCTGCCACCGCTGTCGCCACTATTGTCAGACGCCTTGTCAGACGTCATTCAGGCCAGGATAGGCTAGGCCAGGGCCGGGCAGTGCAGGGCAGGGCACAGCAGAGCAGACCAGTCAAGACCAGAACATACCAGTCAAGAGCCAAGCCAACCCGAGCATCCCATCCTAGAGCCATCAACAGCAGCAGTCGCAGTCGCAGTCTCTGCTTCTGTCTCTGTCTCTGCTTCTGTCTCTGCCTCTGCTTCTGTCTCTGCCTCTGCTTCTGTCGCTGTTTCTGCCTCTCTCACTTGGTCCCTGCTGACTGACGCACAGCCTTGTCTGTCGTATGCTTAATATTGGCATAGGGCTACGGCTCTATGCGAATGGGATTGGGATTGGGATTGCATGGAATGGAATGGAATGGAGGAACGTGGAACATGGAACATGGTTGGCATTCTGGTGCCTCGTAATTTAGATATTGTTTATGGAAATTTACAGCCCAACCTCGACGACGACTCCGAGTCACTCTGCCTGACATTCGAATGTTGTCAGTTGTTGTTGTTGGATGGATTCACATGAATGCATTTGCGTGTTACCCTGTCGAAGGGCCATCCACCCCTTTCCCCTTACCATTTCCCCCGTTATCTAAATTCCGCATTTTCCCTTGTTAACCTTGTCCATGTCTCCGTCCCTGTCCCCGTTCCCGTTCCCTACACTCCAACAACGACAACGAAAACGACTATGAATCTGCGCTGGCCCCCACCGAACAAATGTCATGCAATGTTCCATTTCAATCAATGGAAATTTGAGCGGCACATTACATCGCAAATATCAAATGCACGCACATACATTTTCCATTTCCCCTTTTCCCTTTCCTCTTTTCCATATGCACATGCATGTGTATATGTAGTCCCCCCTGCTGGTCGTGTATTTAAGGACCATCCCTAAGGGGGCCTCTTGGGGGCACAGGGGCATGGGCACGGGTACGGTAAGGTAAGGTACGTTTTTTCGTCGATGCTAATTGAATGCTGCGTGTCAAAAACTCAATTTTCCCCGCTTGAAATGCACTCTGAATAATGGCAAAAAGGTGTTCAAAAAATGTAATACTAATTTGATTAAGGCGCGAAAGAGTTGAATGAAAAAATATGGGAATACGAATGCGAGAAATACCCTGCAAAGCGAGGGCAGGTAGCAGATGATTGGATCTGAATATAACCCACAGTGCAAGCCATCTTTTAGGGGATCTGTTGGAACAAAGTAATAGCTAGGAGACGAAAGGATGACCTATAAGGCAGGGTTCTTGAGAAGTTTTTAACCTTACAATCAGGAGAAAAGGAGATATAGCGAGTTCCACTCAATATATCTGAATAAAACAATCCAATATATTTCATTGCCATGTCCATTTCTATTCTGGAAATTTCCCTGCTGTTAATTTAAGCCATCGCTTGGGCCAAACTGAACTCCATGCCGATCGACCCTTTCTGCGAAAATACTTTATATTTAAGGGGTATTTTAAGTGCTTGGCGCGACCAACACAAAAAAACACAAGACAAAAAGACAAGAGTGCAACAGTGCAACGGTGCATGGTGCATGGTAGAGGGGAGTGGAGTACAGCAAGTGGTAACCCGAAAATGGGTTCTGGCTAACACGACTTTTAACCACATACTATATCGAAAAGTGCATTAAGTGTAAAAAAGACTCAAAGAGGGATGCAGTAGCAACGGCAGCTGCGAAAATGCATGCGGAATAAATTGATGGCAACGTGATGCGAAATATGGATAAGGGATGGGGGTGCATGGTGGCCCGAAGAGGGGGAGGAGAATGAAATCAGTGTAAGTATATAGGGAACATGAGACGAGGGGGCGTGGCCGATGATGTGGTAGTAAAAGACAGTAGCGAGTGTGGTGGAGTGGGTGAGAGGGGTAGGAGAGAGAGACATGACACACACACATGCCACGAAATGCTTGAGGGGGCAGTCACGCGTGAGCAACGGAAGTGCTCTTGACGTCAGACGGATATGCCATAATCTCATGCTCATCCCAGCATCCATCTCCACATCCATCTCCACATCCATTTTCCGCGCTGCGCTTCATTGGCTGCAATTACGATGCAAACACATTCCATGGCATACTTTTCGGGACAACAGCCACAGCTCATCGCACCCAAGCACACCCCAGCACATGCAATGAGCGGAACTTAAAGAAAAATCCCAAGGAAAACTAATCCGCATTTTGATTCTAAAGATGGGATGCAAATTGAATGCGTTGATTTTTGGGTACAGCGATCCTGCAAATCCTTTGATAATATATAGAGAATAGAGGCTTCGAACGGATACTACTTGGCTCCCCCATTCGATCTCTTTACAGGCTTCAAGGGGCGGAGAGTTCCCCCTTTACCGCCTCTTACCTTTGCGTTATTACAAGTTGTACTCCCACCTTGCAGGTTACATGCCAAAGGTACATCCTTTTTAAATCATTCCCAATGTCATTGCTGGGGGGATGCCCCCCTCCCACACCTTTGGGACTTATGTATGTGGGTCGCAGCTCCACTGTGTCTCCCCTGTGTCCTTTCCCCCGCAGCCAGCGATTTCCCATTGTCTTCGACTCGATGTAAAAGTGATGGGAGTGGGTTGGGTTGGGTTGGGATGGTGATGGCTGGGCAGAGGCGGAGGCGGAGGCTCTGTCTTGTTCTGATCAGCTTTGCTTCACTTCTGCTGCCTGCTGCTCCCCGCTCCCCGCTGCCTGCTGCTCCTCATTGTCCTTGGTACTGAGCGGCGATGTCCTTTTGCTTTTAAAATTGCTTTTCGCTTGATTTTCCGTGGGCTTATTCCGCACACACCGCACTTACACGTGCAATTGTCTGTCTCCCCGTCTCTGACGATGTCTCTGTCGATGTCTCTGTTGCTGTCTCTCTTTCGTTATGTGAGTGTGATATAATTTTCCTTTTTGATTGTTTTTTTATTTCTGCTTTACGCTGCTCGAAGGGTGGGCCCTATCCCCCCTCCACCCTGCACTTGGTTACGGAATCATTGGCAAATAAATTGTATAATAAATTGTAATTTGCAGGATTTTGCAGGCGAGAAGAATGCCAGCTGCTCCATCGCTTCTTCTTCAGTTGACTTTTATATCTTTGGTGTTTACTGATTGATCAGTTATGTATGGAAATATCTTTGCTGTTTACTGATTGATCAGTTATGTATGGAAATATCTTCTTTTCCATGCTTAATTCTGCACTAAGAATGGAGTTCTCTTAACCCCCCCCAAAGAGAACATCTGACTGTGACGTTGTTTCCTTATAGTAGTGATTCGCATTCCCATTGATCTGGAGCTGGAGCTGGGAGTACACTTTCCTTCGAGTTCGAGACAATTCATAAATTTCATTATGCGTTGTTTCTGCCTTTCTGGGCCAAAGGTGGGCTGTTGTTTGGCATGTGCGGTGGTGGGGGTTGGGGTTTTGTGGGGTGCAGATTATTATGATGTTAAGGAGGCTTTTCATTTGGCATGCAAGCAGCTGAAAGTGGCCTACCCTCCTACATGGAGGGTGGGGCCCACGCTCATTTTATCACAATTGTTGCCAGCGGATTTTCGGCTTACATGCGAAAAGGAGCTGGGAGCTGGGAACTGTTTTTGTAATTGTGTGCGTGTGCCAGTCTCCGTCGCCTTCTCAGTCTACAGGCTGTACTGTGCGTGTGTGCTTTTACTTATGTATGTATGTATATATGTATATATGTATTATGCCTTTGACTTGATTATATTACGTTTTATGCATTATACATTCGCAGTCGCAGTCGCATTTTGTATGAGTTTCTTCTGCGCCCACTTTTCTCCCTCCTGTTTCGCTGTTCCCTCTGTTACCTCAGTGTTCTGCTGTTCCCCCTGTTACCAGAGTGTTCTGCTGTTTCCCCTGTTATCCCTTGTTCTGCTGTTCCCCGTACCCACTCTCTGCTGTTTCCCCCACCCACTCTCTGGTATTTCGACTAAAGCTGCTTTTTGTGTGTAACAATCGGAATCGCCTTTTGCAGCTGTTATTGTTATTGTTATTTGGCATCTTTGTGCATTTTGAATGCGAACAAACAGGATTCCTAGTTACCAGCCTGTCTGCTTTTTGGCCAAATTAATGGGCAAAATTCAATGATTTTTACTAGAGTTAAAGTAAAGCATTTCTCCCTCAGACCTCAGACCACGGGCCACCATTATTTTCAGTTAGTCAGACAGCTTTAATGCATTTGGTTTGATTGCATTTCGGTGACACTGGCACTCTGGCACGCTGGCACTCTCATCCTGCCATGCCAGGCCCTGCCCATCCAAGGGTTAACCGCTTCTCCCGCCTCCTTCTGCGCCACTGACTGACCATGCGGTTACAGCTCTATGTATATTCATTAAAAATTTAAGTGCTTATTTACACTTTGGCGTCAATGCAACACACGCACACACACATTGACAGATGCGACAGGACACGCAGGAGCCCACTCCTCACA
Source organism: Drosophila bifasciata (assembly GCA_009664405.1). Taxonomy (NCBI): domain Eukaryota; kingdom Metazoa; phylum Arthropoda; class Insecta; order Diptera; family Drosophilidae; genus Drosophila; species Drosophila bifasciata. Next base: position 14,650,869 of record CM019041.1, read on the forward strand.
CACTCATCCCCACTTCTGGAGTACCATCAGTCACTAGTGTGGCCGTGTCTGGGCAGGGGTAAGGGTATAAGTAAGGGTACGGGTAAGGGTAGGGGTACGGGTTGGGGTACGGGTACGGGTAGGGGTACGGGTACTCCGTGGGAGTGGACATGTGAGTGGCCCTCGGAGCGAGGACAACAAGTGCAGTCACTTCAACAACATCGACAGCCGCACCGCAGCCAAAGTTCGCTCTCTCTCCTTCCTTTGGGTATTCTCCCACATCTCCACGCCTGTCTGTCCCCTCACCCTTCATCACAGTTTTGTCAGTTAATCATATTTGGTGGCCCAGAACGGACAGGGCCTGGACACTCGTGGACAAATGTGAACCGAACCAGACGATATGGCAAGGGAGCTGCAAGGACTTGGCCAATTGTAATACTTGTCTGGCCTTTGAGATTTCTGCCTCTTTCTCTCCTCCGCTTTCTCCTGATTCGCGCGGCTGCACTTTTACATGCATTGCTGCATTCGTCAAGATCGGATGGCCAAAACACAGGCACATACATAATAATATTCGATTGTGTACATACATAATAGTCCAGACATATGAGAGTACCTTCTCCAAAGGATTCAGCGACTTTTGTTGTCAGTCTCAAGTCACAGAATCACACCAAGCTAGCAGAGATTGCAGAATCAATAGCAGAGCTACTACCGATATGGTCTCTGGGCCTTATGGCCTCTGGCCCACTGAGGCCCAGAAGGTCTAGAAGCGGCTAAACGATCAGTAGAAGTTCTGGTTGGAAGCTTCATTAGCACCACTTTGTGATTGCTGTGAAGCCAACACAAAACCTATCATGATTCTACAAGGGAAATTCCATTACAAATTGAATATATCTTTTCGTTATTAATTTCACTCGCTGCATGTCACTCGCTGCTTTGCTTTGCTCCCTTACTTATCCTCTCGTTATCAGCTTTGATCGATCTGCACTCGCTGGCGGAAATTTCCTCTTTCCTTCTATGCTGGTAGACTGGCTGTCTGCGGGAACTCTGCCTTCAATCCGTTTTGATTTTGAGATCTCTTCGCCACTGCCGCTGTCAGCAGAAGGCTTCCTCCCCCCTCGCGCTGCCCTGCCACCATATTTGGGCCCAAATGCTAATATCAGTTTGCCGATAAGAAACGGCTCGAGTTGTCTCCGTTTTCTGGGGGCTGCCTTTGCTGCTAATTAATATTCAAAAACTTCTTAACACTTTGCCGCTTTCCAGCTGTCTGTTGTCTTTTGTCCCCTGTCTTTGTCCCTGTCCCTGTCTCTCTGTCGCTGTGTCTGCCTTTGCCTTTAAATCGATGATGGGACTGGCGGAGAGTTTAATTAAACAAATATTTGGCATTTGATTTGCTTGGCGAGCGCCAAGGAAGCGAGCGAGCTGCTAAATTCCAATTTCCTGTCCCCCGAATCCCGAGCAAATGCATTATGCAAGCGCCCCACAGAGTGGACCCCCCTGTACCGTGCATATAAATAGAGCTTTGAATGAGAAATAAACGACAGACCAAATATGGGGAGGGAGGAGGGGTGGGGATGCCACATTACGACTACAATTTAATTGCCAGATTAAGCTGCGGCCAGGCTACCGACCTCCACCTGGAGGTCTCCTTGCCACACGGTGGGAGGTAGGGGGAGTCCACGTTAATCCCATCAAAGAAAATCGAAAAGCCTGACTCTGCCACAGACAGAGCGAGTTGTCGAGCACACAAATGAGTTGTTGTTGTCGAGTTATCGAGTAATCGAGTGTGGGTGAGTGCGTGTGCGTGTGCGGGGGTGTGCACTCCGGCAAAGAGTTCAAGGCGCTGGCCTCTACCCGTGCCCGTATGTAGTACCCATAGTACTCGTACACCAGCCAAAAAGACCGAAGGGGAAGATATATTTTTGTGTGCCCTGGGTGGGTGTCTGGGGGCGCCTCTTATCTTATCTTACTGCCGGAATAACCGGGCCAGGCCAGGCCAGCGCTATTTATATTGTATTAAAATTTACTCACAAATTTTCGCACAACCCAACCACCCACCTCCCACAGAGAGGGAGAGAGAGAGAGAGAGAGAGCGCTGTAGATTTGTTGATTTGTTTGGGCTATTGAGGCTGGTCGTCGCAAAGTCCTTGGCCACTTGACCATCAATAAAGCGGGGAACTGATCGATCTCAAGTGATTAGCGATAGCCGTTAGCCATTAGTCGATAGCCGATCGACCCCAAACCTGGACGATCTTTATCGCTGCGCTCTCGCTCTCTCGCATTCTCTTTCGCTTTCTCTCTCACCTGGCCCCTTATCAGACGGCGATAAGCTGGAGAGTTTTTTGCATTCACTGTTGCTGCTGCGGCTCCCTCTCTCACTTCTCCTCACTCTCCGCCTCGCTGCTGTCAGCTGTTGGCGATCGAGAGACAATCGACGATCCCCAACAAAATTCAAATCAGTCCCCAATGTCGCGTCGTGTCGCGTCAACGGCAAACGTTGGAATCGTTGAACCCTTTTCTTTTTTTTTTTTTTTTTTTTTTGGTTGCTTGCCCCTCTTTTTTTTATCGTCGTTGGTGTGGCTTTAAATTACAATAAATCAAATCAAATCCCAATCAAATAACAATAAAAAAATACCAAATAAAAGCCGAAGTTCGTCTGTTGTGTGTGCCCCGTGTGTGTGTGTGTGTGTTCAATTGCAAATGCCAGCCGAAAAATGCCTAAACTTTGAGCGAAATACATTGTTTTCATTGCTGTAATCGCTGTGCCCCATAAATATACATACGAGTATATGAAATGTTTGCCTCACATTTACGGAACCTTTGGGGATTGATTTTTGGTAGGCGAACCCTGTTTTCCCGGAATTCTTCGAATCAAACCCCTCCTAACCCTAGCCCCAATCCGCTCAGTAATTATTAGTAGCCAGTCGAGCGACCACAGACCACAGTGGGAGGTCGCGAAGGAAGGGTCTTTCAACCATTTTGGGAAATGAAACCGAAGGCAGAAGCCACAGAAATAGAGAGAGAATCTGAATGGAAAAACCTTTTTTCCATTGAGTCAATTTCGACTTGCCCAAAAACCAAAAAAGATAAGCCAAAATGCATTGCCATGGGAGAAGATTTTCTTTACTACAGCTTTAAGTAGCTGCCAGTTCCAGGCCAAGGGGTTGCTTAGATGGGGTACTCCCAGCTTCGATTTTAGCTGCCCCGTTTGGATCACACTTTTGAGTCTATTTTTAGACTGATTTTTTAGCAACTTCTTAATGAACGACAACCAAATCGGTTTTTATTTGTATTTGAAATGTTTTTTTTTTCATTATTATTAACTTAGCAACTCAACACTTTCTTGTGGGCCTGTTGCGCGTGTTGGGTTTCTGTTTTGGTTTTGGTTTTGGTACTGCCAGCGGGTCGTATGCGTAATTTGATTAAAGCCAAGCCATTGACATCACTCTGTCTGCCTGCCCGCCTTGGCTCTCGACTGCGGACTGCACTTTGGTTACTGGTCGCTCGATGGTGGGCTGCTGACTGTTTACTGAGATAAGATTGGCAGCACGAATTAGTAGAGGCCAGGCAGAAATCAGAGCTGGTGTCGCGTGACTTGGGCCCCCTTGCTACAAATTTGGTGATAATCAAACAGCAAAAACAATTCGCAAAGCGAAAGAATTTATACAAGCAGCCATAAAATGGGTATTCGATGATGGGCAGCAATCCAATCAGCATCCCCTGTCCTTATACTTATGAATGACATCTCCTTAAGCTTAACCTTTCTCTTTCTTACTCTCTTTCTGTTGCAGTCACGCCGTCAGTCGGTGAACTTTCGGGCGATGCCCCCGGGCGTTCTAGTCAACGATAGCCGGGCCAACTCCACCGATGACATACAGATCGCTCTGGCCCCCCACATCCAGACGTATCTGAGCCAGACCGGGCGCCGGCACTCGTGCTGCAGCGTCATGTTGCCGGTGGCCTTCGAGCGGGCCGCCGCCAAGTCATGGCTGGATCCCAAGTTCGACTCCCCCGTCCTCGAGGAGCAGTACCAGGCCAGTGTCTTTCCCCATGTTCGCATGCGATACAGGTGAGTGTTGCCCTCCCCGCCACATCAACAATGCAAATCGAACTGCCACGTGGCCCAATCGAAATTGAGATGTCCTTCTGCCAAATGGCAGCAAATCGAGTCCTGCCGCACGGCAAGGTATCTCAGCTAAGTTACTCATGAATATCCATCAATGCTCGCAGTTTATTTTACAACTTAGAAAGGCTAGAAAGTAGCTGCTCCAACTACGTTCTTTCCTCTATTAGAAAGCAAAGGTCAGCCTTTCAATGGTAGGGCTTGGGCTTGGGACAGAGGTTTAGGGACTAGAGACACCATTGGCCGAAATACGTGGAAGGGAATCCAATTCCCAGTCAATCGAGTTAAATGATTAATAGTCCCGTCACACTATAGAATTACTTCAGTTGTCGATTGGCTAATAAAACATTTACTTCACCTATGTGGTTTCGAAGTAGTTCCGAAGTAGGTTCTCTGTCCTAAGACAGGTGACAGACCGACAGACCGACTAAACGGATCACCAAAAGTAGTTAAAGTGCTTCGGGTTATCGAAGTTCGAAAGAACTTAGACCCCACCCGTAATCGATTATTATAGAGCAGCGAAACGATCATTACAGTGCTGACTCATGCACACGACATGTAAATAGTTTTTGGGATTCTAGGGACCGAGGCTCGATCCTGCCTTGTCATGTACAAGACATGTAATTTGTTTCCATTTTGAAGCCTTCGCTTGTGCAAACGAATGGAAGAGCTACGAGTATTTGCTGCGTCATTTGTTCTTTATTTATTAAATTAATTAACAATTGTTTGCTAACAATGGATTACAAATATATAAATTAAAGCTGAAAATAATAGTAATTAAATGTTAATTAACGGAAAATTATGCTAATTATTATAAGAAATAAAGGATGCTTCCGGGTATTGGCTATGGGTTTCATATGTATGCAGATATATGTTAGATTCTTGGGACCGATCTACGGTCTATAGTCTCGACGCCGCAGTCTATTGTAAATGGGAGCTCTGGGATCAGTGGGTATTCCTATTGGATTCTGTGGCATTAAAGCCAATCACACGGAGCGTCCACTGGCATTTGCTTAGGCTGCGTCATTTGGAAGCCTTTGGAGGCAATGAAAGGAAGGAAGTTGCCGGAAAGAAGTTCCCTGTCTGAAGCCATTGAATAGCTTTGCCATTTAGTACCATTTACTATAGAACACTGCAGCAACACTGCCCTCTAATAAATATCTATGCACAAATTGCCAAACGCATTGGCCACTGCATGAAACTTTTAGACAACAATAGGAATACCAAACATAAATTCTAGCTACTGCAGGATTTATTTCAGTCTGCAATTTGTAGCCTACATTTTGCAGCCATCTGCAAGAAAGCCAACAAGAACTCAGTCTATATATATGTATATATATTCTGCTTTTCTTAATGGATCTGACATGGAACAGACTCAATACATAGGGTTCTGCAATATGCAAAAGGAGCAATCAGTTTCCCTCACTTCTTCAAAGTATTCGTGCCATGGGATGAACTGCGATGGTAGCACCAGGGGAATGAGCACGAAAGTTATTTATTCTCTTATCAACTTCACACCTTTTCCCTTTTTTAATGAGCCTAAGCTAATTGCGGAAAATGATGCATTCACTTCATCCAAATGTCATTCTTTGGTGGAATTTCTTACAAGTGGAGCCAGTTCTGAGGGGAAGCTGTGCAACAACCTCGCGGATGGAGAGACCTCAATGGGGTTTATATTTGAAAGGATTCCGACTTAAAGGATTCCGATTTGGAAGCAGTTCAGTGACCCTTTTGGAGGATTGCTGCTGTTGCTGGCTGTGGGGCTTCCCTTGGATAGCTTCCCGCCCGCTGTCACACTCGTGTGGCTTGGGATGGCTTGGTTGTACGCCCTGCCCTGCCAAGGGGCATAGTCACACACTATCACACACACCATTAAATACTCGTATGTATGCACGTACTTGTGTGTGTATAGAAGGCAACGCCACTGGCACTGGCACCTACTACTAAAACTACTACCATTAGACCAGCTGGGCTGCACGTGCATGCAATCAACGCCGCGACAGAAAGGGCAGATGCCGCAGGCAATGGCGATGGAGGAGGAAGGATGGGGAAGAGGGGGGGCTGGCGCGAAGGAGGCCAAACGAGGGCAAATTAGTTGGAGAACTGCGCAGGATGGCGAAATTGCCGCCATAAATGCTCGCTTGGCGTGTGCCTCTGCCACTGCCACTGCCACTGCCTGTGCCCCCGTACAGGTCAGGTCAAAGGGTGGGCACTATGGGGGGGACACGGGCACGGGCACGGGCTGAGCATTTGGCTCCTTCGCGCTTTGGATGGAAGATTGGGACCCAGGGCGGCGGAGCGGGGCTGCAGGAGGTCGCAGTCGTTGCAGGTCAATGCCATTTCGGGCCATTTGGCGGCCAATTGCAGCAGTTTCGCGTGCGGCGAGAAAAAAAACAGTCGAGCAACAGAGAAACCGAGAGAAATAGAGAAGCAAAGCCACGGGGGCTACGGGGCACGCGGATCAATCGATTGAGGTTGGCTCAAAAGGGGCTAGTTCCAGCGTCAATTACAGGATTGCGATTCGCTTTTTTTGTTTTATTTTTGGAAGCTCACTCGTTCCTTTTGTAGATGCTTTCCATTCCTGAGAGAGCTAAGAGATACTCGCTACTATAACTGTTCTTTGTCCCAAAGTTCCTTTTTCATCAGTGCGATTGGAATGGCTTGTGGGTTTAATATAATTCCTGGTATTCCCCTCAAGGGTTCCCATTCATTTCTCGCGCTCCTTTAACTCTGAAAGATCCCTTTATTCAGAAAATTACCTTTGTACTTGGGGCTCTCGGGGCTCTTGACTCATCTTCAGTCCTATGCTGCACTTGGGTGACGTTCCATAGCCTGTGAGCAGACGTAAGCTTCAATCCCTGCGTTGTCGCTCTCTAAAAATTCCGTCTAATTTCGAAATTTCGCGTAAAAGCGAAGCTCTGATGGAGAATAATCCGTAAGCCTGTTGCTTCATACATACTCGTAGTAGTAGGAGTAGGAGCAACCATCCGTCAGAGTTGGCTTTTACAGAGTACACTCCCTGCTATATAGGGACAGAAAACAATGACAGTCAAAGGGGATTCATTGCATTTGTTCTGTCCTGGCCTGAACAATGAACAGAGATTGGAGCCCACCCACCCACAGCCATTCGTTGTGTGCCGTTTTTCCTCGTATTCCTAATCTGACGAATGACGCCTCCTCCACACACACACACATTTCCAGCTGCACTTCCAGCAGAAGCAACTCCAACTGCAGTTCCATTCTGTCCTGTTTAGTTCCGGGCTGACATCTGCTCTCTCGAGTGGAACAAGTTGTGTAATGAATGCAGTTGGCAAAGTGGCCTGGCTGCCAGGCTGCCATGGTGACAGGTGGAAAATATGCTGCATATCCCACATCCCTTCCCTCTCGCAGCTAGGTCTTTCATTTCGCTGAACTTGCAATAATTAGGATGAATGAGAGCAGCTCAAAGGGAAAATGGAGACGGGAATGGGAATGGAAATGGAAATGGGATTATGAAGGGGTTTGTGGATGGAGTACACAGGGGAGGGCGCACGCTGGGCCAGGTTGGAGCTTAAAGAACAGTAGATTACATTGTGCGATCTCTGACTTCATCTCTGTTTGACTGTTCCAGTCCTTATTCCCTTTGATAGTTGTATCAGTCCCTTGCAGGGGAAATCGTAATACCATTCTTCTTCTATACCCATACACAAAAAGTTTCATTCTCTGCATTACACTCATCCAACTCTTCGATTATGGGCATAAAAAGGCCACAGAAAGTTTTATAAACTTATGTACAGTTGTTGAACAATCTGATTAATAATTACTAGAAGTATCTAAGTGAACTTATAAATTCACAAGAATTCGATTTTTTCCTTGAACTTAAATTTTAAACTCTTAAATTACTTAAATTTGAGCTACTTTGCTATTTAAAGTCTCTGTTGGACGTCCTGGCATTGAATGTATCAAGCTTTGAAGTAAGATGTGTATCCCACTTCGCCCCACTCCTAGACAAAAGAAACTTTTAATTCTGTTAATGTGGTTGGATAATTGTCTTCCATCGATGCAACATGTAGTATACTTTGCTGTCTTTGAGACATGAATCGGAGCATTGTCTTAATGAAATGTACAGGAATCTCCATAATGTTTTGCCCCCAAATCGAAAAGAACTTTGTCCAATAGTTGAACATATGTTTGTGGGTAACAAAACATATTTGACTCTTCCCAGCTAAACCAAATACAGCCCACAGCATAAGTAACTTCCATCTCTCGAAATAACGAGACAGTTTCACCTGTTTTGGAGCCCTTATATCCGTGTAATAATATTGATATCCATCTGGATCATCTAAATTAAAGTTCTCTCCTCATCACTGTCATTCCAAGTCCCAAATCTTATGATGTTCGGAACATTCTAATCGGGCAAATTAATTATTAATTAATTAATTCCTTTTTATTTGGCGATTATCACGTTCATGGAGTAATTGTGGGCGACTGTGTGAGGTTTTTTCCTGTAGTTTTCGGGATCTTTTAAGTGTTTTTGAGTTCTGAAATAGCTTTTATTTACTTTGGTAACGATTTTCTGTAGTAGCATTACCATTTTGAGCGCTCTTCATTGGAAATCTAGCGGCATTAGGACATTCTATCGAATATAATCTGATTTAAAACCTTATCTGATTTAAAACCCAACATAGAAGCTTTGGAAGCAGATCATAAACCATCTAAAGTGACTCTTTTCTCATAGTACCTAGGAAGAGCACAACATGCTAAACTAATACTAATTATGATAAAATTAAAGTAACTGAAAGTTTCCTTATACAGGAAACAGAGTTTAATATCATCCGCATACATGAACACTCGAGAGTTTGTTAATACTGAAGGAAATTCCCACTGAAAAGTGTGATTAGTATGGGTCCTAGATGGCTGCCCTGTGGTGCTCCAGCAGTAAGAGAGCTGTAACAAAGACCAAAGACAAAGACTTTGAGATCTAGAACAAGGGTAGCTGAATATACTATACATCTCAAAAGATTGGTCAGAAACCCTTAGAGGTTAAGTTTTTGTGCTAGAAATCGGTGTAACTAACTTTATTATCCTTTGCCAGAGTGTTGACTTCTATAATTCTCCCTGAGAGAGACAGAGAGATGATTGTGTCACTTATCTTGATCTCTAATGCTCTCTCCCATTTCAGGTTCACCCTCTCTTACATCCTACTCTGCTCGCTGGCATGGTGTCTGTACTTCGTGGTGGACGGCGGATCGGAGGACTTCTGGCGACCGATCTCCACCTCGTTCTCGATGCTATCCCTGATCACGATCATGGCGCTGTGCTTCACCCACTGGGACCTCTACAGGGAGCACCGGACGCTGACCTCGGCGGTGACGGCGATGCTGCTGTGCGGCGCCTCGCTGGCCTTCCTCACGTACACGGGCCGGGCCTTCAGTCCGCTGGGCCACTTCGCCATCTGCCTGGAGATCGTACTGCTGATCTACACGGCCCTGCCCATGCCGCTGTGGGTGGGGGCCGTCATTGCCATCTTCTACTCGATCGCCTTCGAGCTCGTCTCCCACATGGTCATCGGGTGCAGTGCCATACACGCGGGAGCGGTGGACAGCAGCGACCCCAGCCACAAGATACTCATACTGCGGATCATGGCCCATCTGAGCGTGCACCTGGTCGGCGTCCATGTGCTCGTGATGAACCTGGTGCGCATGCGCGGAACCTTCATGAAGGTCGGCCAGAACCTGCTCGTGCGTCGCCAGCTGGAGATGGAGAAGCAGCTCAAGGAGAAGATGATACACTCCGTGATGCCGCCCAAGGTGGCGGACATGCTGCTGAACGAGGGCGGCAGCGCCGGCCTGGACTCCGGCCTGCCCCCCGAGTCGCACTACATGCGGCCGCGAGCCTCCAACGACGTGAAGTCCCTGTTCCGTCCCTTCCACATGCACAGCATGGAGAACGTGAGCATCCTGTTCGCGGACATCGTCGGCTTCACCCGCATGTCCTCCACCAAGACGGCCGAGCAGCTGGTCGAGATCCTCAACGACCTGTTCGAGCGCTTCGACGACCTCTGCTCCCTCAGCGGCTGCGAGAAGATCTCCACCCTGGGCGACTGCTACTACTGCGTCTCCGGCTGCCCCGAGCCCCGCGCGGACCACGCCATCTGCTGCGTGGAGATGGGCCTCGGCATGATCGATGCCATGCGCTGCTTCGACGCCCAGCGCCACGAGGGCGTCAAGATGCGAGTCGGCGTCCACACGGGCACCGTCCTCTGCGGCATCGTGGGCACGCGCCGCGTCAAGTTCGATGTGTGGAGCAACGACGTCAGCCTGGCCAACAAGTGAGTATTTTCGATGAGATTATACGAGACACTAACTAGACGAATCTCGGATCACTTAACGATCGTTAACTGCATTATACATAGCTATCAAGCTATGCCTATACATAGTACATATGTGTATCTATGAGATAGTTAGTCTGCCTTTTGAGTGCGTAGCATGAAAGTAAAGGCCCAACCAATATAAAGATTTCTAAAGATATTCTTAAGGTGAAATCCAATATTGAAACGGTTTAAGCCTGCGCTGGGCATACGAACAAATCACGGGCAGCGCAGTCGGCTCACGCACGCTGCAGCGTAAAAGCTTCGTGTGGCTCGGCTCGGGCTCGGCTGCCGCAGCGGCAGAGAGGCGGCAGCTTCGTGTGGCCTATGCACAATTACTTGGCTGCCGCAGCGGCAGAGAAATACGAAACGTATTTGCCATCGTGTCTGTTGGCCTTGCACACAAGCGCAGTACAATAAGTGAGTGACTGCGTGCCGCTCAGATTTTCGCATTTTTATACCCGTACTCGAAGAGTAAAAGGGTATATTGTATTTGTGCTAAAAGTGGATGTGTGTAACATAGAGAAGGAGTAATTTCCGACCATATAAAAAGTATATATATTCTTGATCAGCATCAATAGCCGAGTCGATATAGCCCTGTCCGTCCGTCCGTCTGTCCGTCTGTCCGTCCGTCCGTCTTGTTTGTCGCCCATTGCTCGAAGGCTATAAGAGTTAGAGCAACTAAACTTTTTATCCAGTCTGATGTGGTATCTCACTCCTAGAAAAAAGTTTAAAAATTCCGCCCCGCCCACCTCCGCCCCCACAAAGGGCGCACATCTGTGGCGTCCACAATTTTGAAGATAGCAGAAAACTAAAAATGCAGAATCATAGAGAAAGACCATATCTATCAGGGGCCCAAATCTGAATCGGATCGGATCATTAATATAGCCACAATAGACAAAAACATACGCAAAAACTTCGCTCTATCCCTTTCGCACTCACACAAAATCGAGTCGATTTGGTTTTTGTATTTTGTGTAGCCTGGATCTCAGAGACTATAAGAGCTAGAGCAACCAAACTTTTGGCCAAGACTCCTGTGATACCAAACCTGAACAAGTGTATTTCAAAATTTCGCCCCGCCCCCTTCCGCCCCCACAAAAGACGAAAATCCACAATTTTGAAGATAGAAAAAAACCAAAAATGCAGTATGGTAGAAAATGACCATATCTACCAGATTCCCGAATTTGGTCCAGATCGGATCATTATTATAGCCACAATGATCAAATGAATTTTCAGCAGCGGGAATACCCCGCGGTTGTGTTTCCCCTCGCCAGTTTGCTGCGTAAGTCATTTATTGGGGTTGATTGTCGCAGCAGATTCTCTCACACACACACTCACGCTCAAACATGCTGCCTCGTGCAGTGTACGTGTGTTGTTGTGAGAACTGATGTAGATGATGTAGATGTAGATGTCGATGACAGATGTAGCAAAAATGTAAAATGTAAAAACTGATAAAACATTTTAAAATTCCACATAAATCACTGAGTACGGGTATAAAAGTAGAGTCGCGTTCGAAGCGACTCCGTACGTTCTCTCTCGTTTCTGTTCAATCAGAATGGGCCTTTTTTAGGGCTGTATGACACACGAGAACAATTCTTGACAGCCAACTTGGCATTTAACATGCAATTAATCTGAGTCCCTTTGTTCCCCAAAGATGTCTCTAACTCATGGTATCGTCCTATAACGATACTGAACTAGCCAATCCCCCACAGTATCTATTTTCTCCGTATTTGAATGACCATTCCATGCGGGATATATGCTGCAGTGAAGGATGTGCACTACAGAATTCGTTTTGCCAGGCATTCGCAGTGGCAATGCATGGGGCTTCATCACCGAAGGTTGAACTTAGTCCACCCAAGCATTCTCGTCTTGAGAGTCCATTTCTTTCAGATTTATCATTCGATCTTCGTGTATGCCTTCCATTTCATATAACTTGCCATTGTTTCCTTTCAGAATGGAGTCCTCGGGCAAGCCGGAGCAGGTTCACATCTCGCAGGAGACATCGAGCTTTCTGGGCGACAACTACTACCTGGAGGAGGGCGAGGAGGTCTTCGGTGAGTGCTCAGAATTGGGTATCCTCAAATCCTTTTGCTAACTGCCTACCCCTTCCCCTTTTCCCTAGGTCACCGCACCTACTTCGTGGTGGGACGCCGCAGCGACTTCACCCGAACCAACAGCCTGAGTCCCAGCATGCCGGCCAACGCCATTGGGGGCAGCTCCCTGCTGCTGCCCGGCGGCCATGGCGGCTCCCTGTCGCAGAGCGCGACCAACATCTCGGCGGTGCACCCGCAGGTGCCGCCCGCCTCGCCGGTGGGGCAGCTCTCGAACTCGCTCAACCCCTCGCCAGTGCTGTCCATCCGCCCCCGGCTGACCTCGCTGAGCATGAAGCTGCGCAAGAAGTCGCAGAGCCACAGCCGGGAGCGGGACATTGAGCGGGGCATCGGCATCTTGCACCCGGCGGCCAGTGGCATACCGCCAGTCATTGTGGTGCGGGAGCGGCCAAAGATTATCATCACCACCAAGTCGCTGCCGGGCAGCCTCGACTCCGATGATCAGCCCTCCTCGCCCACTCCCCCGCCGCCGCCACCGCCGCCCCCGCCGGCCAAGAACAGGCTAATGGTGTGGAAGGTGCCGCGCTTCTTCAAGCGCTTTGAGGAGCTGGCCAGTCGCGCCGGCCAAAGCCAGCCAGAGAAGGAGGATCCCCAACATCTGCATGCCCCCGAGGAGACCCTGGCCTTCATGGATCCCGCTGCACAGAACGGGAACGGCACCGGCTGCGTCTACCAGCAGCTGCCCGTCCTGGTGGAGGCCAGCAGCGGCAGCCGGCTGGGCACCCAGACCCTGGACATACCGTCCGCGTCCCGGCCCATACTGCACCACGCGGCCACCTCCACGGCCCTGGCCAGCAGCGTGCTCCGCTCCCCAGAAGGCTTCTCGGCAGTGGCCGGCTCCAGCGGGGGCGGAGCGGGCTGCTGCTCACCCGGACAGTATTCCATGTACGACGACATCATCGACGTGCGCTCCTACATCAGCCAGTCCCGCAGCGATATCTCGCCCTTCGGCCGCTCCGGCAGCTACCGGAGCCAGTGCGGCCGCCAGTCCACCAGCGGCGGAACTGTGCTCCCCCCAGAGCAGTCCCCCCTGCCCAGGCCACGAGCATCCACCCTGGCCACGGGCAGGCCACCGGTCGTCGGTGCGGCTGGGGCTGCGACTGCGACTGGGACTGGGGCCACCATCGAGCCCAGCACCTCGAGCACCAGTGCCAACGTCCAGCCCAGTCCCTGCTGCCTGCCCGCTCCGCCAGCTGGAGGCGGCCACTCGCGCAACTCGAGCATCTGTCCGTCGGCTACCTCGCGCAAGGATTCGGGCATCAAGAGCAACTCGCGGCGCTCCTCCATCCAGCAGCAGATCTACGCCCTCAACCAGTCGGCCATCAGCCAGCATCGCGTCTCCGGCTACTTCACCAGCTCCACCTCCAGCATCTCGAATTTGAATGACATGCAGGGCCTGCCCCTGCCCATGCCCCTGCCGCTGGGCCTGCCGCTGCCCATGGTGGTGCCACAGCCGCCCCCGCCTGCCCTGCCGCTGCTCATCCAGCCGTGCTCCTCCCAGATGATGGGCGACCCGCTGGCCGCCTGCCTGCAGCAGCTGCGCAAGCAGTCGGACCTCCAGCTGATCCGCTGCGTGCGGGACAACGCCAGGTCGCAGAGGAGCTACCTGGTGAAGCCGCCGCTGCGGGGCTTCAGCCTGTACTTCAAGTCCCGCCAGCTGGAGCGCGACTTCCGCTCCAAGGCCCACCGCTTCGGGGCCGAGAACGAGACCGAGGGGCCGCCCACACTGGCCACGCCCCGGTACAATACCTACATCGACATCTTCGTGGGCATCGCAGTGTACCTCTGCATCTCGGTGTCGCTCTTCCTGATGACCCAGAACACGGTCACGCCCAGCTTCCGGCTCTGGGTGACTCTCTTCTCCTGCTTCACGGCCATCCAGGTGTTCGCCCTCTTTCTGTTCACGCGGCAGATGTGTCGCCGACATGGCACCGGGAAGGCCAGCAGCAGCAGCCACTCCCGTCTTCGCTCCAAGTCCACCACCAGCGAGGCCATCGACGGCAATGGCAATGGGGTTGGGGATAGGGACGGAGAGGGAGAGGGGGATGGAGATATTGAGGCTGGCCTGAGGAGAGGTGGCAGCAGTAGGAGGGGACCCCAGTTCCGGTCGTGTGCGGACCGCATCTTCGAGGCCATCTCCAGCTGGTACCCGTGGCACATATGCCTGGCCGTGCTGATGGCAATGCCCGTGCTCCTGATCATCGCCAACTTCCTGCTGCTGGACCTGGAGCAGCTGGATGCCTTCGAGTACCACTACGGCTTCCTCATCTTCGTCTGCATCGTGCACTTCTGCAACTTCACGCAGCTCAACTGCTGGGTGCGCAACATCCTGGCCTTTATGGCGGCCCTCTGCTTCATCGGGATCGCCGTCTCACAGCTGATGGTCTACTCGAGCCGCAGCGACCAGGCCGAGTCGGAGGAGGAGTCGCAGGAGGAGAGCGGGACCGGCTCCGGCTCCTCGTACATCTTTGAGGAGATTAAGTGGTTCCACGACTACCACGTGGAGATCTACCTGGACCTTCTGCTCATACTGGTGCTCGTGTGGTTCCTCAATCGCGAATTCGAGATCGGCTATCGGCTGACCTTCTACGGGAACGCGGTGGCCAACCAGGACAAGGTGCGCGTCCAGAACATGAAGAACCAGGCGGACATGCTGCTGCACAACATCATACCCAAGCACGTGGCCGAGCACCTGAAGAACACGGCCAAGTACTCGGAGAACCACCACAACATTGCCATCATCTTCGCCTCCATCGTCAACTTCAACGAGATGTACGACGAGAGCTATTTGGGGGGCAAGGAGTTCCTGCGCGTCCTCAACGAGCTGATCGGCGACTTTGACGAGCTGCTGTCCCGCCCCGAGTTCCGGGCCGTCGAGAAGATCAAGACCATTGGCTCCACCTTCATGGCTGCCAGCGGCCTGGACCCCTCGCACCGAGGGTCGGGCGACGAGCACATCCACACCCTCATGGAGTTCTCCATTGCCATGCAGGAGGTGGTGGATGCCTTCAACAAGGATCTGCTCGAGTTCAATCTCATCCTGCGCATCGGCATGAACATTGGCGACGTGACGGCGGGCGTGATAGGTACCAGCAAGCTGTACTACGACATCTGGGGCGACGCCGTCAACGTGGCCTCGCGCATGGACTCCACCGGCCTGCCGAACCGCATCCAGGTGGGCAAGGAGTGTCTGCCCTTCCTCACCGCTCGCTACGACTTTGAGCCCCGGGGCAGCGTTTATGTCAAGGGCAAGGATCACATGGAGGTCTTTCTCTTCACGGATCGCCGAAGCGCCCATCTGCTAGATGAGGATCTAACAGCAAGGCAGGAAGCACTGCTGAATGGTGGTGATGCTAATGATAAGCAGCAACAGCAGCAGCAGCTAGAGGACAATGAGGTGGAGAATGACCAGAAGGAGGAGCATAAGCAGGACCATCAGCATGAGGAGGATAACAATGAGGTTGCAGATGATGAGGAGGAGGAGGAGGAAGAGTTTCACTCGAGCGAGACCACAACGCTCTTCAAGTCGGAGGAGTCTATACAGGCGAATGGCGGCAACTACTTGACGACAACAGCCATGGTAACGACCCCGCCATCCTCCCAGTCAGTGGAACCATAGACAGTCACGACCGCGGACGACTCTTGGCAGCAGGCACTTGAAAAATGGTTTCAAAATTGCATTTAATGAATCTATACAAGGCCGAGGATGAACCACACAATGCAGGAGCAGATGGAGAAGCAGTACAAGAGTGGGAGTAGTGAAATGAGCAGCTGTATGCCAAGAGGGAGCTTTGTCCAAGATTTGTGTCTGAAAGGGTTTCTGTGACGTTTGGTTTCCAAATGGAAGAGCGCAAGGGGTTTCCGATTAGGGTTGGGGGAGGGGGGTGATTTTAGAAGGGTGGGTTTGGGGGTTTCCGTATAAAGAAGGACAAACCATGTTTTTGTGATATGTATGTAACTAAAAGAATATGAATATGAATATGTTGAATAGATAGAATCGATAGAGTTGGATAAGTTGGTTAAATGCTCCTTTAAAGTTGATATTGATTGATTGATTGATTGATTGATTGATTGATTATTGTTATTGTGCAGTCAGGGATGATGATGGATCGAGCTGTGCAGGCTGGACTTGGGGTTATGTTTTAAGAGATGGCAGAATGGAAGATCCGGTCAAATGGATGATGTAGGGAGTCCCCGATGCATGCATCGGATATGCAACAATATTTAATTATACTATATGAATGTCCTAGCAAGTTGTTCAACCCATAAGCAGAACCAGATCACACACACACACACACATACACATCTATAGCCCCATACTATGTACATATGCTCCTTCCCTTCTTTCCCTCCTCCTGTCTTGTAAGTTCTTTCTTTTAGTTTGTATTTTGTTTTATTTTCGTTATTTTAAGCGTATTGCCTAGCATAATTACCGCTTGCTTAGGGGGAGGGAGCAGCAGCAGCCTCTAATCTAATCTAAGCTAAACTAATAGAAATCCGTGGCTTTAAATGTTTTCGAAGAAGAGCGATACTCGTGTTAGCTAAATAGTTGTGGACTGTGTGTAGATTCGATATATACCATACATATGTATATTGTACGTTAGAGTTATCTTATAAATGTAATACATACATACATATATATACATATGACATTTTTTTTTTTTTTTGTGGAAGCAAACAAATGGATATTACCTGTATGTACTTGTTGTTGTTGTTCATGTTGATCATAAATGGATATAGATATATAGAGTACATATATACATATATATGCATATATTTGTGTGTGTGTTTAGGCATATTTATGCGTAGTTAATCACAAGTTATTTGCATGTGTCTCGCGATTAATTAGCCCATCGGCGTAACTGCAGCACAAAAGTATGCTACGGCAAGTAGCAAGCTGACAGCTACGGCACGCACTGCTTTGTAGTGGACTGCTTGCACACAACACACACAGACACACGCGCTCCGTACACCCACCAAAAGCTATCCCATCTTTACTAACTATCTCTCTCTCACACACACACACACAATCGTTTTATAAGTCTTTTGTATAATTTTTTTTTTTATATAAAAATCTTTTTGTGCAATGAATATTTGCCACAGCTGCTAACTGTAAACTGTAAACTGTTAAGGCAACTCAATTTCCGCTACGAAAAAACCAAAACAAAATGGAAGCAGTGAAGAGATAGATAAATATACTACGAACAATTTTGGAGTATATTCATATGAAACCTATGGACCCTATTGTATTTTTATATAAAAAACAAACAAGTATTTTCTACTAATTTATTGAACAAAAACAAAACTCAAAAGAAATCGAAATCGAGATCGAGATCGAGATCGAAAAACAAATAAATTGTACTATATATATACTTTTTTCCTTGTCTTTTTGAAACGTCTAAGTGTACATACATACATACATGGATATACACATATTTATATTTATAATTGTATATTTTTATAAAACAAAATCGAAGTAATAATGAAAATGATATTTAAATGTGAACAGTAGTTTTCCCCCCACAGATCGTTTAGATCCAATTTACGATTCGTTGAAGTGTTTAAATGTTATTGGAGGATATGTACACCAAGCCATAGCCACATACATATGTATGTACATATATGTACGAGTATCTAAATGTATATGTATTATGTATATGTATATGTATATTTATGTATATGGAGCGTTGGCAGCGAGCCACATCCCAATCCTATGTGTGTTTTAGCAAAAGATTTCAAAAGAGTTTATCGAAATGTTATAGGCAAAACCTACTAAGTGTGATGTGTAGAAATCAAAAAATAATAAAAATTACAAAAAGGCAGCAGCAGTATTATATTGTGTGTACTTAAAATATACTTGCGTTTTATTTACCTGTGATTTAGGGACATTCATACGAGTATGTATGTACACATCTTTATCAAATGAATCACTTTTTTATATGTGATAAATATTATTATTATACTGGGGGCAAGTCTTAGTAACCACTCACACTGCTTGTTATAACGAAATAATAATTTTGCATTGATTTCATTCATTCTGTAGTAGTTACTCCCACTATAAATACATGTAACCGATCTCTTTTCTGTTCCTAGCAGACTTTTGGCTACATAAAAAAAGTGTATTTACTGCTTTTAAATCGTGCTGTTGCAATAACATATAGACTCATTTGCCACAGCCTATTTATGCGAATTGGTATCTTTTCAACTCTCACTATAATTATCTAAGAAGAGATGAGAGCAGCATTATCGACGATTACTCCAAGTCTGGATCGCCGGTGCTTGGTTAAACAGGCTTACATTTCTCACTAAACATCTTTTCATGTTAGGTATATTGATATGAATAATCTATAAACACGAAATAAACAAAGCATTTGTATTAATAAAATATATATGTGAGCTCGCTTCGCGGTGGTAACGACGATTTGGTAACAAATTTTAACCAGATTAACAGAGATTCAGCAACATCCGAGGCCTAATCATGGCCTAGGAATGGCCTAGGCATGGCCTCCGCGCAGAGCCAGTACCAAGTGCAGCACCGAACCAGCTTCAACTTTGTAGTCAGCCACAGTCTTGTCATCGTGCATGTGTTTGCCGGAAAAGATCAGACGCTGTTGCTGTGGCGGAATGCCCTCTTTCTCCTCCACACGCTCCTTGATCAACTCTACCTTATCTTTTGGCTCAATTTCGATCTCAATTTCCCTCTTGCTCATCGTCATCACTTTGATCCACATTTTTGTGTGTTTGTTTCTTTGTTATTTGCAAGTTGAAGTATTTGAAGTAACTTAATTGTTACTTCAATTACTTCAATTTGGCAAGTCTACACAGCTGGCTAGGGTTTACATTAAATCGATAAGCGTCCTTGTGTGCGCCATTTTATTGGAAATTGTAAAACGCTTTACATGTTTCTACATCTGTGTTGCTACAACAACACGCCATTTCAACTCGTTCTCTGCGTACATTACACGAGGCAGATTGTGAGAGCGACAGAGAGAATCATTAGCGGCTGCATCGCTTAGGGAGAGGGAGTTACCAGCTGAAAGTTAATTCATCATTGTGGCTATGACAAAGAGCAGATCTTAACCAGATTCGGCAATCTCGTTGTTATGGTCATTCTCTACCAACCTGCATTATGTTTTCTTCAAAATTGTAGACCTTTGACTTTTGTGGTTGCTGCTTAGGCGCTCATCTGGACGAACGAGGAAAGGTAACGCGGTGCTGTGTGAGAGAGAGCGGGAGGGAACGATGCCCCTCCAAATGTAGGGCTATAATAATGATCCGATCCGATCCAGAAGAAAGGCCTATGACAGGTATGGGATTTTTCTACGATTCTGCATTTTTCGTTTTCTTCTATCTTGTGGACGCCAGAGATTTGCGTCTTTTGTGGGGGTGGACGAAAGCGGGGCGTAATTTGGAAATACACTTGAAGCAGTAAGATTTCTCATGAGTCTGGAAAAAATTGAGTTGCTCTAGTTCTTATAGTCTCCGAGCCCTTGGCGACAAACAAGATGTACTGACAGAAGGACAGACGGACGGACACACGGACGAACAGACGGACGGACAGACGGACATGGCTATATCGACTCGGCTATTGGAGCTGATCAAGAAAATAAATATATGCTTTATATGGTCGGAAACAATTCCTTCTCTGCGTTACACTTTTACTCTCCGAGTACGGGTATATAAAATGAGTTAAATTAAGTTTAAGGATAGCCGAAGCGGACTCGAAGAAGAGTTCAACGCGCTGCAGATGATAATGATAACACTAATGAGGACGATGATGAGGACGATGATTATATAAGGACGATACCGCCACCTGACAGCCGTGTCGCTGGGTCCGTTAACAATTTCTGACGTCTTGATTTTTGAATTCTCTCACTCATATTCCTTCTCCCTCCACCTCTACAATTCGCTTCTTTCTTTGTCGCTGTTTATTGTAGCTCTTTTGCTTCTCTTCTTTCTTTTTTTTATACCCGAACTCCAAAAGTTGAGAAGTTGAGAAGATGTGTGTAAGGCAGAGAAGAAAGCTTTTCCGACCCATTAAGGTACATACATACATATATTCTTGATCAGCATCAATAGCCGAGTCTATGTCTGTCTGTCCGTTCGTCCGTCTTGTTTGACGCCCAGTTCTCAGGGAGTATACGAGCTAGACCAAATTTTGTGTGCAGACTCATGTGATATTACACTGTTACAAGTGTATTTCGAATTTTCGCATTATCGTAGGGAATGGCCATAGCTATCAGAGGACCGAATCTGGATCAGATCAGATCATTAATATAGCCACAATAAAGCCGTAACCATGCAGAGAGGCTTCGTTCCCTCTCGTTCTTGCTCTCTCTCACACTCCACTGTGTCTGCTTTGCCCCTTCGTCGAAATTAGCGGGTAAATCTCAGAGACTATAAAAACTAGAGAAATCAAACTTTCTATCCAGTCGAGCTGAATCTGGATCACGTTGGATTAATATTAAGGCCAGAATGAATAAATTAATTTGTAATTGCTACCCTACCCCATTTCATCGTTGCAGCCGCTACTCATTCTCTCTCTCGCTCACACGCTCTACTTGCCTTGTTAAACGTGTGCCGGTGGCGTATAGCGAGTTGGAACGGCGTGTGTGAGAAGTGATGTAGATGTAAAATGTAAAATGTAAAAACTAAAATTGGAACTTTAAAATTCCACATAAGCCATAAGTTCATTGACTGACTAGACTAATAAGTACAGATATAAGAGTAGTGTCGCGACAACTTCGATTGAACGTTCCCTCTCGTTGTTTGTGTGTTAATAAAAGTATTGTTATTATATATTATTTTAAGCCCAAAATATATAGAGTCACAATATATGGAAGGTCCCATCATAAACCATATTTATAATATTATGATTGGTCAGGTATTTAGGAAGACTATTGCTTAATTTGATGGACATTGAGGTGTATCCCCGTGCTCCTTGCGTTTCGATAATAGTCAAGGGATACTTGGTTGACTGTCATAAATACAAACGCACCAACTGCTCCATTTTTTTTGTCATCAGTTTACCTTTTAAATAAACGTCAAAAGTTCAATCAGTTTCAATCACTCTCCTGGAAATTGAAGTACAAATCTTTGATAAAATGCCGAACAATAGCAAAAACTGCTCCATTTGCTTGAGTCGGATGCATGTTAAGGCGACCATATCCTGCCAGCATTCGTTTTGCAGTCGCTGCCTACGCCGAGCCTGGCCATACACCAGGCATATACGTTGTCCGCTGTGCCGCTCTCCTTTGGTGATTAGTAAGTAAAAGTTATACAGAGAAGCTACACGTAGATTCTCACCATACTAACCATTGCTCTTCTAATTTCAGCGCATCTCGAAAAACTTCCTCGTACCTAAGCGTACTAAGCCTAAGCGTACCTAAGCCAAGTATCTACAAAAATTTACACTTCATTCGGCAGTCCAATAAGGAACTAGTACCCGTACACTTAACAAAAGACTCGCAACAAATATAATCAGACATAGAAAAAGAGCAGGAAGCAAATCATGCAATAAAAAATCTTCAACATCCAAATATCTGTCTTTAGATTCAGATTGCGTTTTAGTTACGTATGCTGTCATTTTAATGAAAACTTTTTGCTCATATAAAATGTTTTAATCAACAGACTGTCTCTACTACTCAATTTTGTTTAATGTATCTTAGCTTACCTAAGCTCTCAAAATGCATCTTTTAAACCTAGATAGTGAGTGATTTCCAGCTACAAACTACAAACAATCTTGATCTTGACAGGCAAATCGAACTATGGCATGCAAACATACACCCATCCCCCAGAATTCGGTGGTGTGCAACGCCAGACCTCCAAATGAGGAGGCACAGCAGCAGATAGATCAACAGCAGATGGATCAAGAGAATACCGTATATCAAGTGGTCCCAAAAAATCGAAACCAAGCCTAAAGAGATCACTGCTCCAACTCAGTATGTGTATGAGAATTTGCAGAGAACTTTTGCCGGAATAGGAGTATGAAGGAAAAAGAAGAACTGAAAAATACTGTCAAGATAAACACATTCTTAAACGAGAGAGAACGTACGGAGTCGCTTCGAACGCGACTCTACTTTTATACCCGTACTCAGTGATTTATGTGGAATTTTAAAATGTTTTATCAGTTTTTACATTTTACATTTTTTGCTACATCTGTCATCTACATCAGTTCTCACAACAACACACGTACACTGCACGAGGCAGCATGTTTGCGCGTGAGTGTGTGTGTGAGAGAAAGCTGCAGCAACAATCAACCCCAATAATTGACTTACTCTGCAAGAGGAGTGGGGGATTGCTGCTGAAAATTCATTTAATCATTGTGGCTACAATAATGATCCGATCTGAACCAAATTCGAGAATCTGGTAGATATGGTCATTATCTACAAAACTGCATTTTTATTTTTTTTCTATCTTCAAAATTGTGGATTTTCGTCTTTTGTGGGGGCGGAAGGGGGCGGGGCGAAATTTTGAAATACACTTGTTCAGGTTTGGTATCACAGGAGTCTTGGCCAAAAGTTTGGTTGCTCTAGCTCTTATAGTCTCTGAGATCCAGGCGACACAAAATACAAAAACCAAATCGACTCGATTTTTGTGTGAGTGCGAAAGAGAGGGAGCAAAGTTTTTTCGTATATTTGCCTCTATTGTGGCTATATTAATGATCCGATCCGATTCAGATTTGGGCCCCTGATAGATATGGGCTGTCTCTATGATTCTGCATTTTTAGTTTTTTGTTATTTTCAAAACTGTGGCCGCCACAGATGTGCGCTCTTTGTGGGAGCGGAAGTGGGCGGGGCGAAATTTTGAAACACTTTTCTAGGAGTGAGATATCACATCAGACTGGATAAAAGTTTGGTTGCTCTAGCTCTAATAGCCTTCGCGCAATGGGCGACAAACAAGACGGACGGACGGACGGACGGACGGACGGACGGACAGACGGACGGACGGACAAGGACATCGACTCGGCTATTGATGCTGATCAAGAATATATATACTTTATATGGTCGGAAATTACTCCTTCTCTATGTTACACACATCCACTTTTACCACAAATACAATGTACCCTTTTACTCTTCGAGTACGGGTATAAAAATGATTGTTCGAAGTGACAAAATAAACTTTCTGGCATAGCCAGAAAGAGGCGGGAACGAACATGCTAAAGAATGAAATTAAAGATACGAGTGCCATAAAGAAACATATCCAACGTCCAAAACGTATCCATCGAATCGCATCTCATTTAGCAACAGGTATCAATTCGACATCAATTCGGTATCAATTCGACGCCCAGTCCTATGGATATACAGCGCATACTTAATACATTACGACATTTTATATAAGTACATTTGACTAATACATAGGATACAAACAAATGAACATCTAAGTTTAAAACAATAACCAATAACCAAACAATAAAAACAATTACAAAAAGCGAAAAAGCAAAAAGCCAAAAGCCAAAAATTCGAATCCTGGCGCCAACAGTGTGACCCTCGAGGTCACGGCACTTCGGCAGGGGCATTCGCGGCCCGCTGGGGTTCACAGAAATTTTCTTAATCACTGGATGTGGTAGCTGAAAGAAAAGGTCTCCTCGTCCAAGACGAAGGCTTCCTATATAGTAGGGTAGCAAAAGAATGTTGTTTTCTTTATTTGTCTTAAGGTACAGAGTTCGCGGATAAAAGGGTCAGGATCAGGAAAGGATCAGGAGCCCCAGGTGGCTATTGTTGCGTGCTGGTTAACGAGAAGTTACGTCTTCTGAAGTAGCCCTGGCTGTTGCAGAGGATAAACTACTCTCCGAAAAGTTGTGAGGTCACCGAGGATATATTACGCTCCGTTCGGTGAGAATGTTGCGGAGGATAAATTACGCTCCAAGTGTACCGTACGGAATGTAGTGCACACCTCTGGTCACACCACTGGCCGCTATATGCAATTTTTCTGCTTGCAAACATTTTTTCGATCTCTATACTATGCTTTAGCAAAGAAATATGAATATTTTTCTAGCGGCCAGTGGTGTGACAGTGCTCAGACAGCTGTTTGATTTTGTGAAAATTTGTGAAAAGTGAAAAGAGTTAATTAAAAATGGATTCAAGCAGGCAATTACCTTTAGTGAGATTGGTGGCTATTGTAGTAGCGGAGGAGGAGGACAAGGCAAATTAAGATATTTAATTTTAAACACATTTAAACTATAGTTCACAAGGCCAGAAATCTAACAAAAAAAAAAAGGTTGAGAAAAGGTTGGAGAAGAAGCCGCCGATTGATTGCAGATTGATCTTGATGCAGTTCTCAAAGAGCTTCCGAATAGACCCGAAAAAGCAAAGGATGTTAGGCATATTTTGACCAATAGGCCTATCTAAAGCATCTTAAGACGACGCATTGGCTTTAATTTTAGATTAGAGTTTTTCAGAGGAGCAGTGTTGCGCTTAGTGCTTACATTTATCATCTGTATAGAGATGTATCTGAACAAAAAAAAAAAAATGGCAGGCCTGATAATATTTAAGACCTTTGCAAGACATTTGTAGACATACGGCCAGTCGTCTTGTTGTGATCCAGGAGGCCGTCATTATACATAATAATAATAAAAGAGGATCTTGATATCAAAGAAGATATGGAAAACCTAGTCCCGTGCAAAATAATATCAAGCAACAAGAAATACAATTACATACATATATACAATTTCGACTGCATCTGACTGTCATAGATAGACGGGTGATGAAGAAACTGAAAATGGAGAAAACTTCTAATAATATTAACTATTGTTTCTTTCCAATAGTTCAACTTTATTTTTATGACATAACATTAAGTTTGCTTCCTTAGTTTAAAATTTATTAACTAATACCCAAAAAATTTTAATTTAAAGGTCGTGCACCGACACATCTAAGAAATCCCTCCCCCTGTCTCTCTCTTACCAATTGTGAACACGCAGTAAGGGTGGGTGTTCATGATATGCAATAAATTGTACTTTTATTATGTGAATGTTCATACATATATCTACATGTTCGTGGTACAAGCATCAGCCATGTTCCGGTTTTCGCAAACCGCAATATTCTTTCGATTCGAAAATCGGACAAAGATGTCATGAGATCCATTTTAGATCCTTCCATTTTAAAAATAAATTGCACATAAGTACAGACAGAAGTAAAATTTTGTTTGAGTGTTTTTGTGTTTTTTGCTACTAAGCTTGGGACTAGCTTAAGAAAAAAAGAATTCTTCTGCACAAAGAGTATTGGGTCCTACAAAATTCTACTGCATGAATTCTCTTCCTTGAATTCTAAACGTGGACGCAATTGTTTCAAAAGTCGTGCTCAAAGAAAAAAACTTTAGTTTCAACGAATCCAATCGAAAAATTTCAAAAATCATTGCTATTTTGCTGAAACTATTTTTGGACATTTAAAATACAAATAAATTGTTACATAGCCCATTAGTAGCCTGTAAACACTTCCTTTAGGGTAATTTTTCTCATCAGTTTCATTAAATTTCCACTCGAACATATCGCCATGTAATACAGAAACAATACAACGGTGGCAACCCTATACGATATCTAGTGGAAAATCTACATCCGAAAATCAATCTAATCTGAAAACAGCAAATAATAATAAACAGAATCCGTGTGTGACACACAAAACTAACAAATGCCCATTACCTACGTAAAAATCTAATCATCTATTGTCTTTGCTGCAATAATCAAATCATTAATATTGAACACAATTTGAAATACTCTTCGGTTTTGTCCCTCAAACGAGTTTCCATCTTCCCCAACTGTAGCCCGGTGCCTCTCCTTACAAAACCCTACCGTCAAACCTCAACCTTATACAACACTTTTTGGAAAATAACAAACATAATAAACAACAAAATATAACAATTTAAAAGTAGTATTAAGAAACTAGTTTCTTGTGCAAAACTAACGAACTGAAGACACACAATATGCACACCTATTTAGTTCATAGATTTTACACTATAGACTAGGTTTATATAAATACATAAATAAATAGAAATAGTATTAGGAAAGACAGGCAGCATTTTGAGTTACATCCTGAGAACCACTGACTTTAGCTTACACTTTCATGGTAATCTGTTATCAGTCATATCCAATACGGCTCAGAAATATCGGTCCATCCCTTTGGTAATGCAATGAAACATTTCCATTCTAAAAAAACCAAATCAAAATATTTTCAGATATATCTAATCTTCTAAAAAAAGTTTGAAAACAAGACAAAAAATAAAAAAATAAACAAGTTAATCGCTAAAATAGATCGACAAGGGGCGTACTTAATGTCGCTACGGAGTGAAGTCTCATTCATAAATCCTCGAGTCTGCGTAGAGGCTAATACCCTACAATTGTACCTCTACTACTATATGTAAAGGATTTGTAAAGGACTCTTCAGCAGTAAAACACTTGTTTAAAAATATCATATTTTTCCCAAGGTCAGGAATTGAACAATTCCACATGAATCAAATGTGTACTGACTGAGTACAGGTATACAAGTAGTGTCGCGTTAACGGCAACACGTTCCTTCTTGTTTTAATCTAGATGCAGATTTGGTGACTTAAATTTATTAGAGTAGCTTGTAGAAAAATATATATGTGAGCTCGGTTCGCGGCGGTAACGGCGAGTTGGTAACAGTTCTTAACCAAATGAACAGATTGTCAGGAACATCCGAGGCCTAGGCATGGCCTCCGCGCAGAGCCAGTACCAAGTGCAGCACCGAACCAGCTTCAACTTTGTAGTCAACCACAGTCTTGTCATCGTGCATGTGTTTGCCGGAAAAGATCAGACGCTGTTGCTGTGGCGGAATGCCCTCTTTCTCCTCCACACGCTCCTTGATCAACTCTACCTTATCTTTTGGCTCAATTTCGATCTCAATTTCCCTCTTGCTCATCGTCATCACTTTGATCCACATTTTGTGTGTGTGTTTTCTTTGCTATTTGCAAGTTGAAGTATTTGAAGTAACTTAATTGTTACTTCAATTACTTCAATTTGGCAAGTCTACACAGCTGGCTAGGGTTTACATTAAATCGATAAGCGTCCTTGTGTGCGCCATTTTATTGGAAATTGTAAAACGCTTTACATGTTTCTACATCTGTGTTGCTACAACAACACGCCATTTCAACTCGTTCTCTGCGTACATTACACGAGGCAGATTGTGAGAGCGACAGAGAGAATCATTAGCGGCTGCATCGCTTAGGGAGAGGGAGTTACCAGCTGAAAGTTAATTCATCATTGTGGCTATGACAAAGAGCAGATCTTAACCAGATTCGGCAATCTCGTTGTTATGGTCATTCTCTACCAACCTGCATTATGTTTTCTTCAAAATTGTAGACCTTTGACTTTTGTGGTTGCTGCTTAGGCGCTCATCTGGACGAACGAGGAAAGGTAACGCGGTGCTGTGTGAGAGAGAGCGGGAGGGAACGATGCCCCTCCAAATGTAGGGCTATAATAATGATCCGATCCGATCCAGAAGAAAGGCCTATGACAGGTATGGGATTTTTCTACGATTCTGCATTTTTCGTTTTCTTCTATCTTGTGGACGCCAGAGATTTGCGTCTTTTGTGGGGGTGGACGAAAGCGGGGCGTAATTTGGAAATACACTTGAAGCAGTAAGATTTCTCATGAGTCTGGAAAAAATTGAGTTGCTCTAGTTCTTATAGTCTCCGAGCCCTTGGCGACAAACAAGATGTACTGACAGAAGGACAGAAGGACGGACACACGGACGAACAGACGGACGGACAGACGGACATGGCTATATCGACTCGGCTATTGGAGCTGATCAAGAAAATAAATATATGCTTTATATGGTCGGAAACAATTCCTTCTCTGCGTTACACTTTTACTCTCCGAGTACGGGTATATAAAATGAGTTAAATTAAGTTTAAGGATAGCCGAAGCGGACTCGAAGAAGAGTTCAACGCGCTGCAGATGATAATGATAACACTAATGAGGACGATGATGAGGACGATGATTATATAAGGACGATACCGGCACCTGACAGCCGTGTCGCTGGGTCCGTTAACAATTTCTGACGTCTTGATTTTTGAATTCTCTCACTCATATTCCTTCTCCCTCCACCTCTACAATTCGCTTCTTTCTTTGTCGCTGTTTATTGTAGCTCTTTTTGATTCTCTTTTTCTTTTTTTTTTTTTATACCCGAACTCCAAAAGTTGAGAAGTAAACTCCAAGAGTTAAGTGGATGTGTGTAAGGCAGAGAAGAAAGCTTTTCCGACCCATTAAGGTACATACATACATATATTCTTGATCAGCATCAATAGCCGAGTCTATGTCTGTCTGTCCGTTCGTCCGTCTTGTTTGACGCCCAGTTCTCAGGGAGTATACGAGCTAGACCAAATTTTGTGTGCAGACTCATGTGATATTACACTGTTACAAGTGTATTTCGAATTTTCGCATTATCGTAGGGAATGGCCATAGCTATCAGAGGACCGAATCTGGATCAGATCAGATCATTAATATAGCCACAATAAAGCCGTAACCATGCAGAGAGGCTTCGTTCCCTCTCGTTCTTGCTCTCTCTCACACTCCACTGTGTCTGCTTTGCCCCTTCGTCGAAATTAGCGGGTAAATCTCAGAGACTATAAAAACTAGAGAAATCAAACTTTCTATCCAGTCGAGCTGAATCTGGATCACGTTGGATTAATATTAAAGCCAGAATGAATAAATTAATTTGTAATTGCTACCCTACCCCATTTCATCGTTGCAGCCGCTACTCATTCTCTCTCTCGCTCACACGCTCTACTTGCCTTGTTAAACGTGTGCCGGTGGCGTATAGCGAGTTGGAACGGCGTGTGTGAGAAGTGATGTAGATGTAAAATGGAAAATGTAAAAACTAAAATTGGAACTTTAAAATTCTAGTCATTGACTGACTAGACTAATAAGTACAGATATAAGAGTAGTGTCGCGACAACTTCGATTGAACGTTCCCTCTCGTTGTTTGTGTGTTAATAAAAGTATTGTTATTATATATTATTTTAAGCCCAAAATATATAGAGTCACAATATATGGAAGGTCCCATCATAAACCATATTTATAATATTATGATTGGTCAGGTATTTAGGTAGACTATTGCTTAATTTGATGGACATTGAGGTGTATCCCCGTGCTCCTTTGCGTTTCGATAATAGTCAAGGGATACTTGGTTGACTGTCATAAATACAAACGCACCAACTGCTCCATTTTTGTCATCAGTTTACCTTTTTTAAATAAACGTCAAAAGTTCAATCAGTTTCAATCACTCTCCTGGAAATTGAAGTACAAATCTTTGATAAAATGCCGAACAATAGCAAAAACTGCTCCATTTGCTTGAGTCGGATGCATGTTAAGGCGACCATATCCTGCCAGCATTCGTTTTGCAGTCGCTGCCTACGCCGAGCCTGGCCATACACCAGGCATATACGTTGTCCGCTGTGCCGCTCTCCTTTGGTGATTAGTAAGTAAAAGTTATACAGAGAAGCTACACGTAGATTCTCACCATACTAACCATTGCTCTTCTAATTTCAGCGCATCTCGAAAAACTTCCTCGTACCTAAGCGTACTAAGCCTAAGCGTACCTAAGCCAAGTATCTACAAAAATTTACACTTCATTCGGCAGTCCAATAAGGAACTAGTACCCGTACACTTAACAAAAGACTCGCAACAAATATAATCAGACATAGAAAAAGAACAGGAAGCAAATCATGCAATAAAAAATCTTCAACATCCAAATATCTGTCTTTAGATTCAGATTGCGTTTTAGTTACGTATGCTGTCATTTTAATGAAAACTTTTTGGTCATATAAAATGTTTTAATCAACAGACTGTCTCTACTACTCAATTTTGTTTAATGTATCTTAGCTTACCTAAGCTCTCAAAATGCATCTTTTAAACCTAGATAGTGAGCTATTTCCAGTTTTTACAAACTACAAAAAGGTAGGTTTGAAATAAAATCGAACTTGGCATGCAAACATACAATTTTATTTATTATATTCGGTGGCGGCAAACGCGTGTGTAGCTCCAAATGAAAAGTGCACAGAAAGCAGATAGTTATATCCAACAGCAGATGGATCGGAGAGAATTACCGTATATCAAGTGGTCCGAAAAAAAAAAATCGAAACCGGGCAAAAGAGATCACTGTGCGAGCGATAGATATGAGGGATGAGAATTTGCGGGAGAACTTTTGACGGAATAGGAGTATGAAGCGAAAAGAAGAACTAAAAAATTACTGTCAAGATAAATACAGTGTTCAACAAATAAAAAAAAACATTTGGAGGTAGCTTAAACGCGACTGCTCTTTTTAACCCGTAAACATCAGGCTGTGATTTATGTGGAATTTTAAAATGTTTTAGTGTTTTTACATTTTACATTTTTGCTACAAACGAACTGAAGACACATCAATATCACAACAACACCTATTTAGTTCACGATTTTACATGTATAGCGTGAGGTTTATATAAATACATAAATAAATAGAAATAGTATTAGGAAAGACAGGCAGCATTTTGAGTTACATCCTGAGAACCATTTGATCATTTTGGCTTACACTTTAATGGATCCTGTTATGAGTCATATCCAATACGGCTCTGGAAATATCGGTCCAATATCTACAAAAATGCAATGAAATTTTTCCATTCAAAAAACCAAATCAAAATATTTTCGGAAGATATATCTAAATTTCTAAAAAAGTTTGTTCAAGACAAAAAATAAACAGGTTAATGGCCAAAAGTTAGATCGACAAGCTCTTATAGTTAATGAGATCCAGGCGAGTGAAGTCTCAAAACCAAATCGACTCGATTTTGTGTGAGAGGCTAATAGGGAGCAATTTTACGTATATTTACTATATTGTGGCTTTATAAAGGATCTCTTCCGATAAAAGATTTGGGTTGAAAAATATCATATTTTCTCTATGATTCTGCATTTTGAGTTTTTGTTATTTTCAAAACTGTGGCCGAGTACAGATATACGCTCTTAGTGTCGCGTTAACGGCAACACGTTCCTTCTTGTTTTTTCTAGATGAGATATCACATCAAATTTATTAGAAAAGTTTGTTGAAAAATATATATCTGAGCTCGGTTCGCGGCGGGCGACAGTTGGTAACAGGACGGACAAATGGACGGACGGACGGAGGAACAGACGGAGGACGGACAGACATGGACTCCGCGACAAGGCTATTGATGCTGCACCGAAGAATATTCAACTTTTTATATGGTCAGTCTTGTCATCCTTCTCTATGTTACACACATCCACTTTTACCACAAATACAATGTACCCTTTTACTCTTCGAGTACGGGTATAAAATGATTGTTTACCAAAATGCCGCTTTTGTCGAAGTGACAAAATAAACTTTCTGGCATAGCCAGAAAGAGGCGGGAACGAACATGCTAAAGAATGAAATTAAAGATACGAGTGCCATAAAGAAACATATCCAACGTCCAAAACGTATCCATCGAATCGCATCTCATTTAGCAACAGGTATCAATTCGACATCAATTCGGTATCAATTCGACGCCCAGTCCTATGGATATACAGCGCATACTTAATACATTACGACATTTTATATAAGTACATTTGACTAATACATAGGATACAAACAAATGAACATCTAAGTTTAAAACAATAACCAATAACCAAACAATAAAAACAATTACAAAAAGCGAAAAAGCAAAAAAGCCAAAAAGCCAAAAATTCGAATCCTGGCGCCAACAGTGTGACCCTCGAGGTCACGGCACTTCGGCAGGGGCATTCGCGGCCCGCTGGGGTTCACAGAAATTTTCTTAATCACTGGATGTGGTAGCTGAAAGAAAAGGTCTCCTCGTCCAAGACGAAGGCTTCCTATATAGTAGGGTAGCAAAAGAATGTTGTTTTTTTTATTTGTCTTAAGGTACAGAGTTCGCGGATAAAAAAGGGTCAGGATCAGGAAAGGATCAGGAGCCCCAGGTGGCTATTGTTGCGTGCTGGTTAACGAGAAGTTACGTCTTCTGAAGTAACCCTGGCTGTTGCAGAGGATAAACTACTCTCCGAAAAGTTGTGAGGTCACCGAGGATATATTACGCTCCGTTCGGTGAGAATGTTGCGGAGGATAAATTACGCTCCAAGTGTACCGTACGGAATGTAGTGCACACCTCTGGTCACACCACTGGCCGCTATATGCAATTTTTCTGCTTGCAAACATTTTTTCGATCTCTATACTATGCTTTTAGCAAAGAAATATGAATATTTTTCTAGCGGCCAGTGGTGTGACAGTGCTCAGACAGCTGTTTGATTTTTGTGAAAATTTGTGAAAAGTGAAAAAGAGTTAATTAAAAATGGATTCAAGCAGGCAATTACCTTTTAGTGAGATTGGTGGCTATTGTAGTAGCGGAGGAGGAGGACAAGGCAAATTAAGATATTTAATTTTAAACACATTTAAACTATAGTTCACAAGGCCAGAAATCTAAAAAAAAAAAGGTTGAGAAAAGGTTGGAGAAGAAGCCGCCGATTGATTGCAGATTGATCTTGATGCAGTTCTCAAAGAGCTTCCGAATAGACCCGAAAAAGCAAAGGATGTTAGGCATATTTTGACCAATAGGCCTATCTAAAGCATCTTAAGACGACGCATTGGCTTTAATTTTAGATTAGAGTTTTTCAGAGGAGC
This sequence comes from Drosophila bifasciata, assembly GCA_009664405.1. NCBI lineage: Eukaryota > Metazoa > Arthropoda > Insecta > Diptera > Drosophilidae > Drosophila > Drosophila bifasciata. The sequence goes on from CM019041.1 coordinate 14,684,040, forward strand.
AGTGTTGCGCTTAGTGCTTACATTTATCATCTGTATAGAGATGTATCTGAACAAAAAAAAAAAATGGCAGGCCTGATAATATTTAAGACCTTTTGCAAGACATTTGTAGACATACGGCCAGTCGTCTTGTTGTGATCCAGGAGGCCGTCATTATACATAATAATAATAAAAGAGGATCTTGATATCAAAGAAGATATGGAAAACCTAGTCCCGTGCAAAAAAATAATATCAAGCAACAAGAAATACAATTACATACATATATACAATTTCGACTGCATCTGACTGTCATAGATAGACGGGTGATGAAGAAACTGAAAATGGAGAAAACTTCTAATAATATTAACTATTGTTTCTTTCCAATAGTTCAACTTTTATTTTTATGACATAACATTAAGTTTGCTTCCTTAGTTTAAAAATTTATTAACTAATACCCAAAAAATTTTAATTTAAAGGTCGTGCACCGACACATCTAAGAAATCCCTCCCTGTCTCTCTCTTACCAATTGTGAACACGCAGTAAGGGTGGGTGTTCATGATATGCAATAAATTGTACTTTATTATGTGAATGTTCATACATATATCTACATGTTCGTGGTACAAGCATCAGCCATGTTCCGGTTTTCGCAAACCGCAATATTCTTTCGATTCGAAAATCGGACAAAGATGTCATGAGATCCATTTTAGATCCTTCCATTTTAAAAATAAATTGCACATAAGACAGACAGAAGTAAAAATTTTGTTTGAGTGTTTTTGTGTTTTTGCTACTAAGCTTGGGACTAGCTTAAGAAAAAAGAATTCTTCTGCACAAAGAGTATTGGGTCCTACAAAATTCTACTGCATGAATTCTCTTCCTTGAATTCTAAACGTGGACGCAATTGTTTCAAAAGTCGTGCTCAAAGAAAAACTTTTAGTTTCAACGAATCCAATCGAAAAATTTCAAAAATCATTGCTATTTTGCTGAAACTATTTTTGGACATTTAAAATACAAATAAATTGTTACATAGCCCATTAGTAGCCTGTAAACACTTCCTTTAGGGTAATTTTCTCATCAGTTTCATTAAATTTCCACTCGAACATATCGCCATGTAATACAGAAACAATACAACGGTGGCAACCCTATACGATATCTAGTGGAAAATCTACATCCGAAAATCAATCTAATCTGAAAACAGCAAAAATAATAATAAACAGAATCCGTGTGTGACACACAAAACTAACAAATGCCCATTACCTACGTAAAAAATCTAATCATCTATTGTCTTTTGCTGCAATAATCAAATCATTAATATTGAACACAATTTGAAATACTCTTCGGTTTTGTCCCTCAAACGAGTTTCCATCTTCCCCAACTGTAGCCCGGTGCCTCTCCTTACAAACCCTACCGTCAAACCTCAACCTTATACAACACTTTTGGAAAATAACAAACATAATAAACAACAAAAATATAACAATTTAAAAAGTAGTATTAAGAAACTAGTTTCTTGTGCAAAACTAACGAACTGAAGACACACAATATGCACACCTATTTAGTTCATAGATTTTACACTATAGACTAGGTTTATATAAATACATAAATAAATAGAAATAGTATTAGGAAAGACAGTCAGCATTTTGAGTTACATCCTGAGAACCACTGACTTTAGCTTACACTTTCATGGTAATCTGTTATCAGTCATATCCAATACGGCTCAGAAATATCGGTCCAATCCCTTTGGTAATGCAATGAAACATTTCCATTCTAAAAAAACCAAATCAAAATATTTTCAGATATATCTAATCTTCTAAATAAAGTTTGAAAATCTGCAGGCAACAAGACAAAAAATAAACAAGTTAATCGCTAAAATAGATCGACAAGGGGCGTACTTAATGTCGCTACGGAGTGAAGTCTCATTCATAAATCCTCGAGTCTGCGTAGAGGCTAATACCCTACAATTGTACCTCTACTACTATATGTAAAGGATTTGTAAAGGACTCTTCAGCAGTAAAACACTTGTTTAAAAAATATCATATTTTTTCCCAAGGTCAGGAATTGAACAATTCCACATGAATCAAATGTGTACTGACTGAGTACAGGTATACAAGTAGTGTCGCGTTAACGGCAACACGTTCCTTCTTGTTTTAATCTAGATGCAGATTTGGTGACTTAAATTTATTAGAGTAGCTTGTAGAAAAATATATATGTGAGCTCGGTTCGCGGCGGTAACGGCGAGTTGGTAACAGTTCTTAACCAAATGAACAGATTGTCAGGAACATCCGAGGCCTAGGCATGGCCTCCGCGCAGAGCCAGTACCAAGTGCAGCACCGAACCAGCTTCAACTTTGTAGTCAACCACAGTCTTGTCATCGTGCATGTGTTTGCCGGAAAAGATCAGACGCTGTTGCTGTGGCGGAATGCCCTCTTTCTCCTCCACACGCTCCTTGATCAACTCTACCTTATCTTTTGGCTCAATTTCGATCTCAATTTCCCTCTTGCTCATCGTCATCACTTTGATCCACATTTTGTGTGTTTGTTTCTTTGTTATTTGCAAGTTGAAGTATTTGAAGTAACTTAATTGTTACTTCAATTGCAATTTGGCAAGTCTACACAGCTGGCTAGGGTTTACATTAAATCGATAAGCGTCCTTGTGTGCGCCATTTTATTGGAAATTGTAAAACGCTTTACATGTTTTTACATCTGTGTTGCTACAACAACACGCCATTTCAACTCGTTCTCTGCGTACATTACACGAGGCAGATTGTGAGAGCGACAGAGAGAATCATTAGCGGCTGCATCGCTTAGGGAGAGGGAGTTACCAGCTGAAAGTTAATTCATCATTGTGGCTATGACAAAGAGCAGATCTTAACCAGATTCGGCAATCTCGTTGTTATGGTCATTCTCTACCAACCTGCATTATGTTTTCTTCAAAATTGTAGACCTTTGACTTTTTGTGGTTGCTGCTTAGGCGCTCATCTGGACGAACGAGGAAAGGTAACGCGGTGCTGCTGTGTGAGAGAGAGCGGGAGGGAACGATGCCCTCCAAATGTAGGGCTATAATAATGATCCGATCCGATCCAGAAGAAAGGCCTATGACAGGTATGGGATTTTTCTACGATTCTGCATTTTTCGTTTTTTTTCTATCTTGTGGACGCCAGAGATTTGCGTCTTTTGTGGGGGTGGACGAAAGCGGGGCGTAATTTGGAAATACACTTGAAGCAGTAAGATTTCTCATGAGTCTGGAAAAATTGAGTTGCTCTAGTTCTTATAGTCTCCGAGCCCTTGGCGACAAACAAGATGTACTGACAGAAGGACAGACGGACGGACACACGGACGAACAGACGGACGGACAGACGGACATGGCTATATCGACTCGGCTATTGAGCTGATCAAGAAAATAAATATATGCTTTATATGGTCGGAAACAATTCCTTCGCTGCGTTACACTTTTTACTCTCCGAGTACGGGTATATAAAATGAGTTAAATTAAGTTTAAGGATAGCCGAAGCGGACTCGAAGAAGAGTTCAACGCGCTGCAGATGATAATGATAACACTAATGAGGACGATGATGAGGACGATGATTATATAAGGACGATACCGCCACCTGACAGCCGTGTCGCTGGGTCCGTTAACAATTTCTGACGTCTTGATTTTTGAATTCTCTCTCACTCATATTCCTTCTCCCTCCACCTCTACAATTCGCTTCTTTTCTTTTGTCGCTGTTTATTGTAGCTCTTTTTGCTTCTTCTTCTTCTTTTTTTTATACCCTGTAGTGTCCAATAAATAGAAAAATAAATGCATCAACAAAGTTAGGTACATTTTGTATGGAAATACTTTTCATACTGCCCTCGTAAGCATAGATCGAAGAAAAGTGGTAGAATGAGGGGAGAGCAAGAAGATCATCCGATTATACAGCTATGATAAAGCTCAAAGCGCAGCTTCACAATGCAAGGTGTCAGGCGATTAGAATTTTTTTCCATGCAATATCATTACCCCTGCTTTAATTCAAAGAGTACACACGTATATATAGTATGTCGTTACTGCAATTTCTGTATAAGAAGTAAAGACACGTGTACTTAAATATTTCTATTCGGCAATCCCCATATATAATCGGAACTATTAATGTGTTGTTAATCAATAAAACCCTGGCAGAACAATTATAACCTTAAGGAAAAGTGAAAATAAAGTGAAGTTCATTAGAAAAGCTGGAGGTACGTTATACAACAGTGGAAAAATAGGCTTCTTATGCAATTTTTATTCAGCATAGGAGTACTGGGAAATCGGAATACCACCAAGTCGTTACAGCCGCTATACTCCCCTCGAACACCGACCACTAGAGTTGGCGCGGTCCACGTCCGCCGCGGCCAAGTAAGACCGACCCGACGACGTTGGGCTAGCTCAATATTGGGAATCATTCACAGTGTCGAGAACCACTCCATCCAAACACGGTTATTGAATGTGGCCACGACTCAGTGAACCTCGACCTGGCGGATCTCGAGATCCGGAGGACATAATCATCGCCGACATACCCCGAAAATAATCGGTCAAGAGATTAAGTATTCAGGCTCGCCAAAACCACATTGCATCAGAACTACTCTTTATGACACATACTAATCAGCCCATGTTATTCTGTTTGGATTCCGTTGCTTCTCCAGTGAAATTTCAAGTTCGGAAGTTCAAGTTTGGAATAATGTGTTTCTCTTTATATATATATGAATGCAACTGACTAATTTCTAAATTACACAGCATATATTTACACCTAAATCCATCAAAAAGTCATCTTGGGCCCAACGATACATCGATGAGTATATAAATAACGACTGTGAGTACAACTAGTGGCTAAGACCACAATGTAGATAGGCCAAGGCAGGCACAATAATATATATATACTGATTTGAAATTGATATTCCCTCTAATGCTCAAGTAATTAATTGAAGAAGAAGAAGTTAATCTGTAATTTTGGTTTATAATGTAAGAAATTGTACTATCTGTGTGAATTTTGTATCTATATCTTATCTTATGATTAGGGTCATTTAATTAAAAGAAATGGAATTATTGTTAAAGAATATGTCGGCCTAATCTAATTAATATCTCCATCAGTCAAGTACTTATGCTTGTCTCTCGCAAGATGCTGTAGAATATGTAGGATTTTTTGTTTTGGGACAACGCCCCAAAGTATATGCGTTTGTCATGGTCGGGGAGGGTAAAAGACTAGGGACATTTAACACCACTGCTCCCTTACCAGACCAAACGAAACTATATCTCTTCTACCAGCTTCCTAAATGCGTATCGGCGCAGATTTGTATCCATTTTCGGTTTTTTTTGTTTTTGTTGCTACTAACGTAGAAATTCTGTGTGTGATTCTCGAAGCGCATTATATTGATTTGTGTCAGGAAAACTGTGTAGCTAGGGAGAAAGAACCCCGACCAATCCGACGAGCTGGACCCGAGCACAGCAAGAATGCGCACCTTCGAACCTAGCTTCCTATTAGCATGGAGTCAGAAATACCATCTAAGGCCATTGGCTGGGTTGGAGCCTAAATAGACTCTGACTTTCACTCACTGCCCAAAGCTGAACACTACAACCCGAACTCCAAAAGTTGAGAAGTAAACTCCAAGAGTTAAGTGGATGGATGTGTAAGGCAGAGAAGAAAGCTTTTCCGACCCATTAAGGTACATACATACATATATTCTTGATCAGCATCAATAGCCGAGTCTATGTCTGTCTGTCCGTTCGTCCGTCTTGTTTGACGCCCAGTTCTCAGGGAGTATACGAGCTAGACCAAATTTTTGTGTGCAGACTCATGTGATATTACACTGTTACAAGTGTATTTCGAATTTTCGCATTATCGTAGGGAATGGCCATAGCTATCAGAGGACCGAATCTGGATCAGATCAGATCATTAATATAGCCACAATAAAGCCGTAACCATGCAGAGAGGCTTCGTTCCCCTCTCGTTCTTGCTCTCTCTCACACTCCACTGTGTCTGCTTTGCCCCCTTCGTCGAAATTAGCGGGTAAATCTCAGAGACTATAAAAACTAGAGAAATCAAACTTTCTATCCAGTCGAGCTGAATCTGGATCACGTTGGATTAATATTAAAGCCAGAATGAATAAATTAATTTGTAATTGCTACCCTACCCCATTTCATCGTTGCAGCCGCTACTCATTCTCTCTCTCTCGCTCACACGCTCTACTTGCCTTGTTAAACGTGTGCCGGTGGCGTATAGCGAGTTGGAACGGCGTGTGTGAGAAGTGATGTAGATGTAAAATGTAAAAACTAAAATTGGAACTTTAAAATTCCACATAAGCCATAAGTTCATTGACTGACTAGACTAATAAGTACAGATATAAGAGTAGTGTCGCGACAACTTCGATTGAACGTTCCCTCTCGTTGTTTTGTGTGTTAATAAAAGTATTATTTTAAGCCCAAAATATATAGAGTCACAATATATGGAAGGTCCCATCATAAACCATATTTATAATATTATGATTGGTCAGGTATTTAGGTAGACTATTGCTTAATTTGATGGACATTGAGGTGTATCCCCGTGCTCCTTGCGTTTCGATAATAGTCAAGGGATACTTGGTTGACTGTCATAAGTTTACCTTTTAAATAAACGTCAAAAGTTCAATCAGTTTCAATCACTCTCCTGGAAATTGAAGTACAAATCTTTGATAAAATGCCGAACAATAGCAAAAAAACTGCTCCATTTGCTTGAGTCGGATGCATGTTAAGGCGACCATATCCTGCCAGCATTCGTTTTGCAGTCGCTGCCTACGCCGAGCCTGGCCATACACCAGGCATATACGTTGTCCGCTGTGCCGCTCTCCTTTGGTGATTAGTAAGTAAAAGTTATACAGAGAAGCTACACGTAGATTCTCACCATACTAACCATTGCTCTTCTAATTTCAGCGCATCTCGAAAAACTTCCTCGTACCTAAGCGTACTAAGCCTAAGCGTACCTAAGCCAAGTATCTACAAAAAATTTACACTTCATTCGGCAGTCCAATAAGGAACTAGTACCCGTACACTTAACAAAAGACTCGCAACAAATATAATCAGACATAGAAAAAGAACAGGAAGCAAATCATGCAATAAAAAATCTTCAACATCCAAATATCTGTCTTTAGATTCAGATTGCGTTTTAGTTACGTATGCTGTCATTTTAATGAAAACTTTTTTGGTCATATAAAATGTTTTAATCAACAGACTGTCTCTACTACTCAATTTTGTTTAATGTATCTTAGCTTACCTAAGCTCTCAAAATGCATCTTTTTAAACCTAGATAGTGAGTGATTTCCAGCTACAAACTACAAACAATCTTGATCTTGACAGGCAAATCGAACTATGGCATGCAAACATACACCCATCCCCCAGAATTCGGTGGCGTGCAACGCCAGACCTCAAATGAGGAGGCACAGCAGCAGATAGATCAACAGCAGATGGATCAAGAGAATACCGTATATCAAGTGGTCCCAAAAAAATCGAAACCAAGCCTAAAGAGATCACTGCTCCAACTCAGTATGTGTATGAGAATTTGCAGAGAACTTTTGCCGGAATAGGAGTATGAAGGAAAAAGAAGAACTGAAAAATACTGTCAAGATAAACACATTCTTAACGAGAAAGAACGTACGGAGTCGCTGTAAACGCGACTCTACTTTTTTATACCCGTACTCAGTCAGTACACATGTGATTTATGTGGAATCTTAAAATGTTTTATCAGTTTTTTACATTTTACATTTTTGCTACATCTGTCATCTACATCTACATCAGTTCTCACAACAACACACGTACACTGCACGAGGCAGCATGTTTGAGCGTGAGTGTGTGTGTGAGAAGCTGCAGCAACAATCAACCCCAATAATTGACTTACTCTGCAAGAGGAGTGGGGGATTGCTGCTGAAAATTCATTTGATCATTGTGGCTACAATAATGTGGAACCAAATTCGAGAATCTGGTAGATATGGTCATTATCTACAAAACTGCATTTTTATTTTTTTTTTCTATCTTCAAAATTGTGGATTTTCGTCTTTTGTGGGGGCGGAAGGGGGCGGGGCGAAATTTTGAAATACGCTTGTTCAGGTTTGGTATCACAGGAGTCTTGGCCAAAAGTTTGGTTGCTCTAGCTCTTATAGTCTCTGAGATCCAGGCGACACAAAATACAAAAACCAAATCGACTCGATTTTGTGTGAGTGCGAAAGAGAGGGGAGCGAATTTTTTTTCGTATATTTGCCTCTATTGTGGCTATATTAATGATCCGATCCGATTCAGATTTGGGCCCCTGATAGATATGGGCTGTCTCTATGATTCTGCATTTTTAGTTTTTTGTTATTTTCAAAACTGTGGCCGCCACAGATGTGCGCTCTTTGTGGGAGCGGAAGTGGGCGGGGCGAAATTTTGAAACACTTTTCTAGGAGTGAGATATCACATCAGACTGGATAAAAAGTTTGGTTGCTCTAGCTCTAATAGCCTTCGAGCAATGGGCGACAAACAAGACGGACGGACGGACGGACGGACGGACGGACGGACAGACGGACAGACGGACGGACAGACAAGGCTATTGATGCTGATCAAGAATATATATACTTTATATGGTCGGAAATTACTCCTTCTCTATGTTACACACATCCACTTTTACCACAAATACAATGTACCCTTTTACTCTTCGAGTACGGGTATAAAAATGATTGTTTACCAAAATGCCGCTTTTGTCGAAGTGACAAAATAAACTTTCTGGCATAGCCAGAAAGAGGCGGGAAACGAACATGCTAAAGAATGAAATTAAAGATACGAGTGCCATAAAGAAACATATCCAACGTCCAAAACGTATCCATCGAATCGCATCTCATTTAGCAACAGGTATCAATTCGACATCAATTCGGTATCAATTCGACGCCCAGTCCTATGGATATACAGCGCATACTTAATACATTACGACATTTTATATAAGTACATTTGACTAATACATAGGATACAAACAAATGAACATCTAAGTTTAAAACAATAACCAATAACCAAACAATAAAAACAATTACAAAAAGCGAAAAAGCAAAAAAGCCAAAAAGCCAAAAATTCGAATCCTGGCGCCAACAGTGTGACCCTCGAGGTCACGGCACTTCGGCAGGGGCATTCGCGGCCCGCTGGGGTTCACAGAAATTTTCTTAATCACTGGATGTGGTAGCTGAAAGAAAAGGTCTCCTCGTCCAAGACGAAGGCTTCCTATATAGTAGGGTAGCAAAAGAATGTTGTTTTCTTTATTTGTCTTAAGGTACAGAGTTCGCGGATAAAAGGGTCAGGATCAGGGAAAGGATCAGGAGCCCCAGGTGGCTATTGTTGCGTGCTGGTTAACGAGAAGTTACGTCTTCTGAAGTAACCCTGGCTGTTGCAGAGGATAAACTACTCTCCGAAAAGTTGTGAGGTCACCGAGGATATATTACGCTCCGTTCGGTGAGAATGTTGCGGAGGATAAATTACGCTCCAAGTGTACCGTACGGAATGTAGTGCACACCTCTGGTCACACCACTGGCCGCTATATGCAATTTTTTCTGCTTGCAAACATTTTTTCGATCTCTATACTATGCTTTAGCAAAGAAATATGAATATTTTTCTAGCGGCCAGTGGTGTGACAGTGCTCAGACAGCTGTTTGATTTTGTGAAAATTTGTGAAAAGTGAAAAGAGTTAATTAAAAATGGATTCAAGCAGGCAATTACCTTTAGTGAGATTGGTGGCTATTGTAGTAGCGGAGGAGGAGGACAAGGCAAATTAAGATATTTAATTTTAAACACATTTAAACTATAGTTCACAAGGCCAGAAATCTAAAAAAAAAAAGGTTGAGAAAAGGTTGGAGAAGAAGCCGCCGATTGATTGCAGATTGATCTTGATGCAGTTCTCAAAGAGCTTCCGAATAGACCTAAAAAAAGCAAAAGGATGTTAGGCATATTTTGACCAATAGGCCTATCTAAAGCATCTTAAGACGACGCATTGGTTTTAATTTTAGATTAGAGTTTTTTCAGAGGAGCAGTGTTGCGCTTAGTGCTTACATTTATCATCTGTATAGAGATGTATCTGAACAAAAAAAAAAATGGCAGGCCTGATAATATTTAAGACCTTTGCAAGACATTTGTAGACATACGGCCAGTCGTCTTGTTGTGATCCAGGAGGCCGTCATTATACATAATAATAATAAAAGAGGATCTTGATATCAAAGAAGATATGGAAAACCTAGTCCCGTGCAAAATAATATCAAGCAACAAGAAATACAATTACATACATATATACAATTTCGACTGCATCTGACTGTCATAGATAGACGGGTGATGAAGAAACTGAAAATGGAGAAAACTTCTAATAATATTAACTATTGTTTCTTTCCAATAGTTCAACTTTATTTTATGACATAACATTAAGTTTGCTTCCTTAGTTTAAAAATTTATTAACTAATACCCAAAAAATTTTAATTTAAAGGTCGTGCACCGACACATCTAAGAAATCCCTCCCTGTCTCTCTCTTACCAATTGTGAACACGCAGTAAGGGTGGGTGTTCATGATATGCAATAAATTGTACTTTATTATGTGAATGTTCATACATATATCTACATGTTCGTGGTACAAGCATCAGCCATGTTCCGGTTTTCGCAAACCGCAATATTCTTTCGATTCGAAAAATCGGACAAAGATGTCATGAGATCCATTTTAGATCCTTCCATTTTAAAAATAAATTGCACATAAGACAGAAGTAAAATTTTGTTTGAGTGTTTTTGTGTTTTTTGCTACTAAGCTTGGGACTAGCTTAAGAAAAAGAATTCTTCTGCACAAAGAGTATTGGGTCCTACAAAATTCTACTGCATGAATTCTCTTCCTTGAATTCTAAACGTGGACGCAATTGTTTCAAAAGTCGTGCTCAAAGAAAAAACTTTAGTTTCAACGAATCCAATCGAAAAATTTCAAAAATCATTGCTATTTTGCTGAAACTATTTTTGGACATTTAAAATACAAATAAATTGTTACATAGCCCATTAGTAGCCTGTAAACACTTCCTTTAGGGTAATTTTTTCTCATCAGTTTCATTAAATTTCCACTCGAACATATCGCCATGTAATACAGAAACAATACAACGGTGGCAACCCTATACGATATCTAGTGGAAAATCTACATCCGAAAATCAATCTAATCTGAAAACAGCAAATAATAATAAACAGAATCCGTGTGTGACACACAAAACTAACAAATGCCCATTACCTACGTAAAAATCTAATCATCTATTGTCTTTGCTGCAATAATCAAATCATTAATATTGAACACAATTTGAAATACTCTTCGGTTTTGTCCCTCAAACGAGTTTCCATCTTCCCCAACTGTAGCCCGGTGCCCTCCTTACAAACCCTACCGTCAAACCTCAACCTTATACAACACTTTTGGAAAATAACAAACATAATAAACAACAAAAATATAACAATTTAAAAGTAGTATTAAGAAACTAGTTTCTTGTGCAAAACTAACGAACTGAAGACACACAATATGCACACCTATTTAGTTCATAGATTTTTACACTATAGACTAGGTTTATATAAATACATAAATAAATAGAAATAGTATTAGGAAAGACAGTCAGCATTTTGAGTTACATCCTGAGAACCACTGACTTTTAGCTTACACTTTCATGGTAATCTGTTATCAGTCATATCCAATACGGCTCAGAAATATCGGTCCAATCCCTTTGGTAATGCAATGAAACATTTCCATTCTAAAAAAACCAAATCAAAATATTTTCAGATATATCTAATCTTCTAAATAAAGTTTGAAAAATCTGCAGGCAACAAGACAAAAAATAAACAAGTTAATCGCTAAAATAGATCGACAAGGGGCGTACTTAATGTCGCTACGGAGTGAAGTCTCATTCATAAATCCTCGAGTCTGCGTAGAGGCTAATACCCTACAATTGTACCTCTACTACTATATGTAAAGGATTTGTAAAGGACTCTTCAGCAGTAAAACACTTGTTTAAAAATATCATATTTTTCCCAAGGTCAGGAATTGAACAATTCCACATGAATCAAAATGTGTACTGACTGAGTACAGGTATACAAGTAGTGTCGCGTTAACGGCAACACGTTCCTTCTTGTTTTAATCTAGATGCAGATTTGGTGACTTAAATTTATTAGAGTAGCTTGTAGAAAAATATATATGTGAGCTCGGTTCGCGGCGGTAACGGCGAGTTGGTAACAGTTCTTAACCAAATGAACAGATTGTCAGGAACATCCGAGGCCTAGGCATGGCCTCCGCGCAGAGCCAGTACCAAGTGCAGCACCGAACCAGCTTCAACTTTGTAGTCAACCACAGTCTTGTCATCGTGCATGTGTTTGCCGGAAAAGATCAGACGCTGTTGCTGTGGCGGAATGCCCTCTTTCTCCTCCACACGCTCCTTGATCAACTCTACCTTATCTTTTGGCTCAATTTCGATCTCAATTTCCCTCTTGCTCATCGTCATCACTTTGATCCACATTTTTGTGTGTTTGTTTCTTTGCTATTTGCAAGTTGAAGTATTTGAAGTAACTTAATTGTTACTTCAATTACTTCAATTTGGCAAGTCTACACAGCTGGCTAGGGTTTACATTAAATCGATAAGCGTCCTTGTGTGCGCCATTTTATTGGAAATTGTAAAACGCTTTACATGTTTCTACATCTGTGTTGCTACAACAACACGCCATTTCAACTCGTTCTCTGCGTACATTACACGAGGCAGATTGTGAGAGCGACAGAGAGAATCATTAGCGGCTGCATCGCTTAGGAGAGGGAGTTACCAGCTGAAAGTTAATTCATCATTGTGGCTATGACAAAGAGCAGATCTTAACCAGATTCGGCAATCTCGTTGTTATGGTCATTCTCTACCAACCTGCATTATGTTTTCTTCAAAATTGTAGACCTTTGACTTTTTGTGGTTGCTGCTTAGGCGCTCATCTGGACGAACGAGGAAAGGTAACGCGGTGCTGTGTGTGAGAGAGCGGGAGGGAACGATGCCCCTCCAAATGTAGGGCTATAATAATGATCCGATCCGATCCAGAAGAAAGGCCTATGACAGGTATGGGATTTTTCTACGATTCTGCATTTTTCGTTTTCTTCTATCTTGTGGACGCCAGAGATTTGCGTCTTTTGTGGGGTGGACGAAAGCGGGGCGTAATTTGGAAATACACTTGAAGCAGTAAGATTTCTCATGAGTCTGGAAAAAAATTGAGTTGCTCTAGTTCTTATAGTCTCCGAGCCCTTGGCGACAAACAAGATGTACTGACAGAAGGACAGACGGACGGACACACGGACGAACAGACGGACGGACAGACGGACATGGCTATATCGACTCGGCTATTGAGCTGATCAAGAAAATAAATATATGCTTTATATGGTCGGAAACAATTCCTTCGCTGCGTTACACTTTTACTCTCCGAGTACGGGTATATAAAATGAGTTAAATTAAGTTTAAGGATAGCCGAAGCGGACTCGAAGAAGAGTTCAACGCGCTGCAGATGATAATGATAACACTAATGAGGACGATGATGAGGACGATGATTATATAAGGACGATACCGCCACCTGACAGCCGTGTCGCTGGGTCCGTTAACAATTTCTGACGTCTTGATTTTTGAATTCTCTCACTCATATTCCTTCTCCCTCCACCTCTACAATTCGCTTCTTTCTTTGTCGCTGTTTATTGTAGCTCTTTTGCTTCTCTTCTTTCTTTTTTTTATACCCTGTAGTGTCCAATAAATAGAAAAATAAATGCATCAACAAAGTTAGGTACATTTTGTATGGAAATACTTTTCATACTGCCCTCGTAAGCATAGATCGAAGAAAGTGGTAGAATGAGGGAGAGCAAGAAGATCATCCGATTATACAGCTATGATAAAGCTCAAAGCGCAGCTTCACAATGCAAGGTGTCAGGCGATTAGAATTTTTCCATGCAATATCATTACCCTGCTTTAATTCAAAGAGTACACACGTATATATAGTATGTCGTTACTGCAATTTCTGTATAAGAAGTAAAGACACGTGTACTTAAATATTTCTATTCGGCAATCCCCATATATAATCGGAACTATTAATGTGTTGTTAATCAATAAAAACCCTGGCAGAACAATTATAACCTTAAGGAAAAGTGAAAATAAAGTGAAGTTCATTAGAAAAGCTGGAGGTACGTTATACAACAGTGGAAAAATAGGCTTCTTATGCAATTTTTATTCAGCATAGGAGTACTGGGAAATCGGAATACCACCAAGTCGTTACAGCCGCTATACTCCCCTCGAACACTGACCACTAGAGTTGGCGCGGTCCACGTCCGCCGCGGCCAAGTAAGACCGACCCGACGACGTTGGGCTAGCTCAATATTGGGAATCATTCACAGTGTCGAGAACCACCCATCCAAACACGGTTATTGAATGTGGCCACGACTCAGTGAACCTCGACCTGGCGGATCTCGAGATCCGGAGGACATAATCATCGCCGACATACCCCGAAAATAATCGGTCAAGAGATTAAGTATTCAGGCTCGCCAAAACCACATTGCATCAGAACTACTCTTTATGACACATACTAATCAGCCCATGTTATTCTGTTTGGATTCCGTTGCTTCTCCAGTGAAATTTCAAGTTCGGAAGTTCAAGTTTGGAATAATGTGTTTTCTTTATATATATATGAATGCAACTGACTAACTTCTAAATTACACAGCATATATTTACACCTAAATCCATCAAAAAGTCATCTTGGGCCCAACGATACATCGATGAGTATATAAATAACGACTGTGAGTACAACTAGTGGCTAAGACCACAATGTAGATAGGCCAAGGCAGGCACAATAATATATATATACTGATTTGAAATTGATATTCCCCTCTAATGCTCAAGTAATTAATTGAAGAAGAAGAAGTTAATCTGTAATTTTGGTTTATAATGTAAGAAATTGTACTATCTGTGTGAATTTTTTGTATCTATATCTTATCTTATGATTAGGGGTCATTTAATTAAAGAAATGGAATTATTGTTAAAGAATATGTCGGCCTAATCTAATTAATATCTCCATCAGTCAAGTACTTATGCTTGTCTCTCGCAAGATGCTGTAGAATATGTAGGATTTTTGTTTTGGGACAACGCCCCAAAGTATATGCGTTTGTCATGGTCGGGAGGGTAAAGACTAGGGACATTTAACACCACTGCTCCCTTTACCAGACCAAACGAAACTATATCTCTTCTACCAGCTTCCTAAATGCGTATCGGCGCAGATTTGTATCCATTTTCGGTTTTTTTGTTTTGTTGCTACTAACGTAGAAATTCTGTGTGTGTGATTCTCGAAGCGCATTATATTGATTTGTGTCAGGAAAACTGTGTAGCTAGGGGGAGAAAGAACCCCGACCAATCCGACGAGCTGGACCCGAGCACAGCAAGAATGCGCACCTTCGAACCTAGCTTCCTATTAGCATGGAGTCAGAAATACCATCTAAGGCCATTGGCTGGGTTGGAGCCTAAATAGACTCTGACTTTCACTCACTGCCCAAAGCTGAACACTACAACCCGAACTCCAAAAGTTGAGAAGTAAACTCCAAGAGTTAAGTGGATGTGTGTAAGGCAGAGAAGAAAGCTTTTCCGACCCATTAAGGTACATACATACATATATTCTTGATCAGCATCAATAGCCGAGTCTATGTCTGTCTGTCCGTTCGTCCGTCTTGTTTGACGCCCAGTTCTCAGGGAGTATACGAGCTAGACCAAATTTTGTGTGCAGACTCATGTGATATTACACTGTTACAAGTGTATTTCGAATTTTCGCATTATCGTAGGGAATGGCCATAGCTATCAGAGGACCGAATCTGGATCAGATCAGATCATTAATATAGCCACAATAAAGCCGTAACCATGCAGAGAGGCTTCGTTCCCTCTCGTTCTTGCTCTCTCTCACACTCCACTGTGTCTGCTTTGCCCCTTCGTCGAAATTAGCGGGTAAATCTCAGAGACTATAAAAACTAGAGAAATCAAACTTTCTATCCAGTCGAGCTGAATCTGGATCACGTTGGATTAATATTAAAGCCAGAATGAATAAATTAATTTGTAATTGCTACCCTACCCCATTTCATCGTTGCAGCCGCTACTCATTCTCTCTCTCTCGCTCACACGCTCTACTTGCCTTGTTAAACGTGTGCCGGTGGCGTATAGCGAGTTGGAACGGCGTGTGTGAGAAGTGATGTAGATGTAAAATGTAAAAACTAAAATTGGAACTTTAAAAATTCCATAAGCCATAAGTTCATTGACTGACTAGACTAATAAGTACAGATATAAGAGTAGTGTCGCGACAACTTCGATTGAACGTTCCCTCTCGTTGTTTGTGTGTTAATAAAAGTATTATTTTAAGCCCAAAATATATAGAGTCACAATATATGGAAGGTCCCATCATAAACCATATTTATAATATTATGATTGGTCAGGTATTTAGGTAGACTATTGCTTAATTTGATGGACATTGAGGTGTATCCCCGTGCTCCTTGCGTTTCGATAATAGTCAAGGGATACTTGGTTGACTGTCATAAGTTTACCTTTTAAATAAACGTCAAAAGTTCAATCAGTTTCAATCACTCTCCTGAAATTGAAGTACAAATCTTTGATAAAATGCCGAACAATAGCAAAAACTGCTCCATTTGCTTGAGTCGGATGCATGTTAAGGCGACCATATCCTGCCAGCATTCGTTTTGCAGTCGCTGCCTACGCCGAGCCTGGCCATACACCAGGCATATACGTTGTCCGCTGTGCCGCTCTCCTTTGGTGATTAGTAAGTAAAAGTTATACAGAGAAGCTACACGTAGATTCTCACCATACTAACCATTGCTCTTCTAATTTCAGCGCATCTCGAAAAACTTCCTCGTACCTAAGCGTACTAAGCCTAAGCGTACCTAAAGCCAAGTATCTACAAAAAATTTACACTTCATTCGGCAGTCCAATAAGGAACTAGTACCCGTACACTTAACAAAAGACTCGCAACAAATATAATCAGACATAGAAAAAAGAACAGGGAAGCAAATCATGCAATAAAAATCTTCAACATCCAAATATCTGTCTTTAGATTCAGATTGCGTTTTAGTTACGTATGCTGTCATTTTAATGAAAACTTTTTGGTCATATAAAATGTTTTAATCAACAGACTGTCTCTACTACTCAATTTTGTTTAATGTATCTTAGCTTACCTAAGCTCTCAAAATGCATCTTTTAAACCTAGATAGTGAGTGATTTCCAGCTACAAACTACAAACAATCTTGATCTTGACAGGCAAATCGAACTATGGCATGCAAACATACACCCATCCCCCCAGAATTCGGTGGCGTGCAACGCCAGACCTCCAAATGAGGAGGCACAGCAGCAGATAGATCAACAGCAGATGGATCAAGAGAATACCGTATATCAAGTGGTCCCAAAAAAATCGAAACCAAGCCTAAAAGAGATCACTGCTCCAACTCAGTATGTGTATGAGAATTTGCAGAGAACTTTTGCCGGAATAGGAGTATGAAGGAAAAAGAAGAACTGAAAAATACTGTCAAGATAAACACATTCTTAACGAGAAAGAACGTACGGAGTCGCTGTAAACGCGACTCTACTTTTATACCCGTACTCAGTCAGTACACATGTGATTTATGTGGAATCTTAAAATGTTTTATCAGTTTTACATTTTACATTTTTTGCTACATCTGTCATCGACATCTACATCATCTACATCAGTTCTCACAACAACACACGTACACTGCACGAGGCAGCATGTTTGAGCGTGAGTGTGTGTGTGTGAGAAAAAGCTGCAGCAACAATCAACCCCAATAATTGACTTACTCTGCAAGAGGAGTGGGGGGATTGCTGCTGAAAATTCATTTGATCATTGTGGCTACCATTGTGGAACCAAATTCGAGAATCTGGTAGATATGGTCATTATCTACAAAACTGCATTTTTATTTTTTTTCTATCTTCAAAATTGTGGATTTTCGTCTTTTTGTGGCGGCGGAAGGGGGCGGGGCGAAATTTTGAAATACACTTGTTCAGGTTTGGTATCACAGGAGTCTTGGCCAAAAGTTTGGTTGCTCTAGCTCTTATAGTCTCTGAGATCCAGGCGACACAAAATACAAAAACCAAATCGACTCGATTTTGTGTGAGTGCGAAAGAGAGGGAGCGAAGTTTTTCGTATATTTGCCTCTATTGTGGCTATATTAATGATCCGATCCGATTCAGATTTGGGCCCCTGATAGATATGGGCTGTCTCTATGATTCTGCATTTTTAGTTTTTTGTTATTTTCAAAACTGTGGCCGCCACAGATGTGCGCTCTTTTGTGGGAGCGGAAGTGGGCGGGGCGAAATTTTGAAACACTTTTCTAGGAGTGAGATATCACATCAGACTGGATAAAAAGTTTGGTTGCTCTAGCTCTAATAGCCTTCGAGCAATGGGCGACAAACAAGACGGACGGACGGACGGACGGACGGACGGACGGACAGACGGACAGACGGACGGACAGACAGGGCTATATCGACTCGGCTATTGATGCTGATCAAGAATATATATACTTTATATGGTCGGAAATTACTCCTTCTCTATGTTACACACATCCACTTTTACCACAAATACAATGTACCCTTTTACTCTTCGAGTACGGGTATAAAAATGATTGTTTACCAAAATGCCGCTTTTGTCGAAGTGACAAAATAAACTTTCTGGCATAGCCAGAAAGAGGCGGGAACGAACATGCTAAAAGAATGAAATTAAAGATACGAGTGCCATAAAGAAACATATCCAACGTCCAAAACGTATCCATCGAATCGCATCTCATTTAGCAACAGGTATCAATTCGACATCAATTCGGTATCAATTCGACGCCCAGTCCTATGGATATACAGCGCATACTTAATACATTACGACATTTTATATAAGTACATTTGACTAATACATAGGATACAATCAAATGAACATCTAAGTTTAAAACAATAACCAATAACCAAAACAATAAAAACAATTACAAAAGCGAAAAAGCAAAAAGCCAAAAAGCCAAAAATTCGAATCCTGGCGCCAACAGTGTGACCCTCGAGGTCACGGCACTTCGGCAGGGGCATTCGCGGCCCGCTGGGGTTCACAGAAATTTTCTTAATCACTGGATGTGGTAGCTGAAAGAAAAGGTCTCCTCGTCCAAGACGAAGGCTTCCTATATAGTAGGGTAGCAAAAGAATGTTGTTTTCTTTATTTGTCTTAAGGTACAGAGTTCGCGGATAAAAGGGTCAGGATCAGGAAAGGATCAGGAGCCCCAGGTGGCTATTGTTGCGTGCTGGTTAACGAGAAGTTACGTCTTCTGAAGTAACCCTGGCTGTTGCAGAGGATAAACTACTCTCCGAAAAGTTGTGAGGTCACCGAGGATATATTACGCTCCGTTCGGTGAGAATGTTGCGGAGGATAAATTACGCTCCAAGTGTAGCGTACGGAATGTAGTGCACACCTCTGGTCACACCACTGGCCGCTATATGCAATTTTTCTGCTTGCAAACATTTTTCGATCTCTATACTATGCTTTAGCAAAGAAATATGAATATTTTTCTAGCGGCCAGTGGTGTGACAGTGCTCAGACAGCTGTTTGATTTTGTGAAAATTTGTGAAAAGTGAAAAGAGTTAATTAAAATGGATTCAAGCAGGCAATTACCTTTAGTGAGATTGGTGGCTATTGTAGTAGCGGAGGAGGAGGACAAGGCAAATTAAGATATTTAATTTTAAACACATTTAAACTATAGTTCACAAGGCCAGAAATCTAACAAAAACGAGGAAGAACGTACGGAGTCGCTGTTGCCGCGACTCTATTTTATACCCGTACTCAGTCAGCACACATGTGATTTATGTGGAATTTTCAAATGTCTTACAGTTTTTAAATTTTACATTTTTTTGCTACATCAGTCATCTACATCTACTTCATCTATATCACTTCTCACAACAACACACGTACACTGCACGAGGCAGAATGTATGAGCGTGAGTGTGCGTGTGAGAGAATCTGTGCGACAATCATCCCCATAAACGACGACTGCTGCAAGGGGGTGGGGAAGCTGGCAGCTGAAAATTCATTTGATCATTGTGGCTACAGTAATGATCCAATCTGAACCAAATTCGGGAATCTGGTAGATATGGTCATTTCCTACGATACTGCATTTTTAGTTTTTTTTCTATCTTCAAAATTGTGGATTTTCGTCTTTTGTGGGGGCGGAAGGGGGCGGGCGAAATTTTGAAATACACTCGTTTCGGTTTGGTATCACAGGAGTGTGGGCAGAAAGGTTGGTTGCTCTAGCTCTTATAGTCTCTGAGATCGAGGCGACACAAAATACAATAATCCAAATCGATTCGTTTTTGTGTGAGTGCGAAAGAGAGGGAGCGAAGTTTTTTCGTTTTTCTCTATTGTGGCTATATTAATGATCCGATCCAATTCAGATTTGGGCCCCTGATCGATATGGTCTATCTCTATGATTCTGCTTTTTTAGTTCTCTGTAATTTTCAAAATTGTCGACGCCACAGACTTGCGCCCTTTGTGGGGGCGGAAGTGGGCGGGGCGAAATTTTGAAACACTTTTCTAGGAGTGAGATATCACATCAGCTTTAAAAAAAGATTTGGTCCCTCTAGCTCTTTATAGCCTCCGAGCAATGGGCGACAAACAAGACGGACAGACAGCAAATACCACAAATACAATATACCCTTTTACTCTTCGAGTACGGGTATAAAAAAGGTTGAGAAAAGGTTGGAGAAGAAGCCGCCGATTGATTGCAGATTGATCTTGATGCAGTTCTCAAAGAGCTTCCGAATACTATAGACCCGAAAAGCAAAAAAAGGATGTTAGGCATATTTTGACCAATAGGCCTATCTAAAGCATCTTAAGACGACGCATTGGCTTTAATTTTAGATTAGAGTTTTTCAGAGGAGCAGTGTTGCGCTTAGTGCTTACATTTATCATCTGTATAGAGATGTATCTGAACAAAAAAAAAAAATGGCAGGCCTGATAATATTTAAGACCTTTGCAAGACATTTGTAGACATACGGCCAGTCGTCTTGTTGTGATCCAGGAGGCCGTCATTATACATAACAATAATAAAAGAGGATCTTGATATCAAAGAAGATATGGAAAACCTAGTCCCGTGCAAAAATAATATCAAGCAACAAGAAATACAATTACATACATATATACAATTTCGACTGCATCTGACTGTCATAGATAGACGGGTGATGAAGAAACTGAAAATGGAGAAAACTTCTAATAATATTAACTATTGTTTTTCTTTCCAATAGTTCAACTTTTATTTTTATGACATAACATTAAGTTTGCTTCCTTAGTTTAAAATTTATTAACTAATACCCAAAAATTTTAATTTAAAGGTCGTGCACCGACACATCTAAGAAATCCCTCCCTCTCTCTCTCTTACCAATTGTGAACACGCAGTAAGGGTGGGTGTTCATGATATGCAATAAATTGTACTTTATTATGTGAATGTTCATACATATATCTACATGTTCGTGGTACAAGCATCAGCCATGTTCCGGTTTTCGCAAACCGCAATATTCTTTTCGATTCGAAAATCGGACAAAGATGTCATGAGATCCATTTTAGATCCTTCCATTTTAAAAATAAATTGCACATTGTAAAATTGTAAAATTTTGTTTGAGTGTTTTTTGTGTTTTTGCTACTAAGCTTGGGACTAGCTTAAGAAAAAAGAATTCTTCTGCACAAAGAGTATTGGGTCCTACAAAATTCTACTGCATGAATTCTCTTCCTTGAATTCTAAACGTGGACGCAATTGTTTTCAAAAAGTCGTGCTCAAAGAAAAAACTTTAGTTTCAACGAATCCAATCGAAAAATTTCAAAAATCATTGCTATTTTGCTGAAACTATTTTTGGACATTTAAAATACAAATAAATTGTTACATAGCCCATTAGTAGCCTGTAAACACTTCCTTTAGGGTAATTTTTTCTCATCAGTTTCATTAAATTTCCACTCGAACATATCGCCATGTAATACAGAAACAATACAACGGTGGCAACCCCTATACGATATCTAGTGGAAAATCTACATCCGAAAATCAATCTAATCTGAAAACAGCAAATAATAATAAACAGAATCCGTGTGTGACACACAAAACTAACAAATGCCCATTACCTACGTAAAAATCTAATCATCTATTGTCTTTGCTGCAATAATCAAATCATTAATATTGAACACAATTTGAAATACTCTTCGGTTTTGTCCCTCAAACGAGTTTCCATCTTCCCCAACTGTAGCCCGGAGCCTCTCATTACAAACCCTACCGTCAAACCTCAACCTTATACAACACTTTTGGAAAATAACAAACATAATAAACAACAAAATATAACAATTTAAAAAGTAGTATTAAGAAACTCGTTTCTTGTGCAAAACTAACGAACTGAAGACACACAATATGCACACCTATTTAGTTCATAGATTTTACACTATAGACTAGGTTTTTATATAAATACATAAATAAATAGAAATAGTATTAGGAAAGACAGGCAGCATTTTTGAGTTACATCCTGAGAACCACTGACTTTTAGCTTACACTTTCATGGTAATCTGTTATCAGTCATATCCAATACGGCTCAGAAATATCGGTCCAATCCCTTTGGTAATGCAATGAAACATTTCCATTCTAAAAACCAAATCAAAATATTTTCAGATATATCTAATCTTCTAAAAAAAGTTTGAAAACAAGACAAAAAATAAACAAGTTAATCGCTAAAATAGATCGACAAGGGGCGTACTTAATGTCACTACGGAGTGAAGTCTCATTCATAAATCCTCGAGTCTGCGTAGAGGCTAATACCCTACAATTGTACCTCTACTACTATATGTAAAGGATTTTGTAAAGGACTCTTCAGCAGTAAAACACTTGTTTAAAAATATCATATTTTTCCCAAGGTCAGGAATTGAACAGTTCCACATGAATCAAATGTGTACTGACTGAGTACAGGTATACAAGTAGTGTCGCGTTAACGGCAACACGTTCCTTCTTGTTTTAATCTAGATGCAGATTTGGTGACTTAAATTTATTAGAGTAGCTTGTAGAAAAATATATATGTGAGCTCGGTTCGCGGCGGTAACGGCGAGTTGGTAACAGTTCTTAACCAAATGATGTTCTTGATTGTCAGGAACATCCGAGGCCTAGGCATGGCCTCCGCGCAGAGCCAGCACCAAGTGCAGCACCGAACCAGCTTCAACTTTGTAGTCAGCCACAGTCTTGTCATCGTGCATGTTTGCCGGAAAAGATCAGACGCTGTTGCTGTGGCGGAATGCCCTCTTTCTCCTCCACACGCTCCTTGATCAACTCTACCTTATCTTTTGGCTCAATTTCGATCTCAATTTCCCTCTTGCTCATCGTCATTACCTTGATCCACATTGTGTGTGTGTGTTTCCTTGCTATTTGCAAGTTGAAGTAATTTAATTGTTACTTCAATTACTTCAATTTGGCAAGTCTACACAGCTGGCTAGGGTTTACATTAAATCGATAAGCGTCCTTGTGTGCGCCATTTTATTGGAAATTGTAAAACGCTTTACATGTTTCTACATCTGTGTTGCTACAACAACACGCCATTTCAACTCGTTCTCTGCGTACATTACACGAGGCAGATTGTGAGAGCGACAGAGAGAATCATTAGCGGCTGCATCGCTTAGGGAGAGGGAGTTACCAGCTGAAAGTTAATTCATCATTGTGGCTATGACAAAGAGCAGATCTTAACCAGATTCGGCAATCTCGTTGTTATGGTCATTCTCTACCAACCTGCATTATGTTTTCTTCAAAATTGTAGACCTTTGACTTTTGTGGTTGCTGCTTAGGCGCTCATCTGGACGAACGAGGAAAGGTAACGCGGTGCTGTGTGAGAGAGAGCGGGAGGGAACGATGCCCTCCAAATGTAGGGCTATAATAATGATCCGATCCGATCCAGAAGAAAGGCCTATGACAGGTATGGGATTTTTCTACGATTCTGCATTTTTCGTTTTCTTCTATCTTGTGGACGCCAGAGATTTGCGTCTTTTGTGGGGTGGACGAAAGCGGGGCGTAATTTGGAAATACACTTGAAGCAGTAAGATTTCTCATGAGTCTGGAAAAAATTGAGTTGCTCTAGTTCTTATAGTCTCCGAGCCCTTGGCGACAAACAAGATGTACTGACAGAAGGACAGACGGACGGACACACGGACGAACAGACGGACGGACAGACGGACATGGCTATATCGACTCGGCTATTGGAGCTGATCAAGAAAATAAATATATGCTTTATATGGTCGGAAACAATTCCTTCGCTGCGTTACACTTTTACTCTCCGAGTACGGGTATATAAAATGAGTTAAATTAAGTTTAAGGATAGCCGAAGCGGACTCGAAGAAGAGTTCAACGCGCTGCAGATGATAATGATAACACTAATGAGGACGATGATGAGGAAGATGATTATATAAGGACGATACCGCCACCTGACAGCCGTGTCGCTGGGTCCGTTAACAATTTCTGACGTCTTGATTTTTGAATTCTCTCACTCATATTCCTTCTCCCTCCACCTCTACAATTCGCTTCTTTCTTTGTCGCTGTTTATTGTAGCTCTTTTTTTGCTTCTTCTTCTTTTTTTTTTATACCCGAACTCCAAAAGTTGAGAAGTAAACTCCAAGAGTTAAGTGGATGTGTGTAAGGCAGAGAAGAAAGCTTTTCCGACCCATTAAGGTACATACATACATATATTCTTGATCAGCATCAATAGCCGAGTCTATGTCTGTCTGTCCGTTCGTCCGTCTTGTTTGACGCCCAGTTCTCAGGGAGTATACGAGCTAGACCAAATTTTGTGTGCAGACTCATGTGATATTACACTGTTACAAGTGTATTTCGAATTTTCGCATTATCGTACGGAATGGCCATAGCTATCAGAGGACCGAATCTGGATCAGATCAGATCATTAATATAGCCACAATAAAGCCGTAACCATGCAGAGAGGCTTCGTTCCCTCTCGTTCTTGCTCTCTCTCACACTCCACTGTGTCTGCTTTGCCCCTTCGTCGAAATTAGCGGGTAAATCTCAGAGACTATAAAAACTAGAGAAATCAAACTTTCTATCCAGTCGAGCTGAATCTGGATCACGTTGGATTAATATTAAAGCCAGAATGAATAAATTAATTTGTAATTGCTACCCTACCCCATTTCATCGTTGCAGCCGCTACTCATTCTCTCTCTCGCTCACACGCTCTACTTGCCTTGTTAAACGTGTGCCGGTGGCGTATAGCGAGTTGGAACGGCGTGTGTGAGAAGTGATGTAGATGTAAAATGTAAAATGTAAAATGTAAAAACTAAAATTGGAACTTTAAAATTCCACATAAGCCATAAGTTCATTGACTGACTAGACTAATAAGTACAGATATAAGAGTAGTGTCGCGACAACTTCGATTGAACGTTCCCTCTCGTTGTTTGTGTGTTAATAAAAGTATTGTTATTATATATTATTTTAAGCCCAAAATATATAGAGTCACAATATATGGAAGGTCCCATCATAAACCATATTTATAATATTATGATTGGTCAGGTATTTAGGTAGACTATTGCTTAATTTGATGGACATTGAGGTGTATCCCCGTGCTCCTTGCGTTTCGATAATAGTCAAGGGATACTTGGTTGACTGTCATAAATACAAACGCACCAACTGCTCCATTTTTGTCATCAGTTTACCTTTTTAAATAAACGTCAAAAGTTCAATCAGTTTCAATCACTCTCCTGGAAATTGAAGTACAAATCTTTGATAAAATGCCGAACAATAGCAAAAACTGCTCCATTTGCTTGAGTCGGATGCATGTTAAGGCGACCATATCCTGCCAGCATTCGTTTTGCAGTCGCTGCCTACGCCGAGCCTGGCCATACACCAGGCATATACGTTGTCCGCTGTGCCGCTCTCCTTTGGTGATTAGTAAGTAAAAAGTTATACAGAGAAGCTACACGTAGATTCTCACCATACTAACCATTGCTCTTCTAATTTCAGCGCATCTCGAAAAACTTCCTCGTACCTAAGCGTACTAAGCCTAAGCGTACCTAAGCCAAGTATCTACAAAAATTTACACTTCATTCGGCAGTCCAATAAGGAACTAGTACCCGTACACTTAACAAAAAAGACTCGCAACAAATATAATCAGACATAGAAAAGAACAGGAAGCAAATCATGCAATAAAAAATCTTCAACATCCAAATATCTGTCTTTAGATTCAGATTGCGTTTTAGTTACGTATGCTGTCATTTTAATGAAAACTTTTTGGTCATATAAAATGTTTTAATCAACAGACTGTCTCTACTACTCAATTTTGTTTAATGTATCTTAGCTTACCTAAGCTCTCAAAATGCATCTTTTAAACCTAGATAGTGAGTGATTTCCAGCTACAAACTACAAACAATCTTGATCTTGACAGGCAAATCGAACTATGGCATGCAAACATACACCCATCCCCCAGAATTCGGTGGCGTGCAACGCCAGACCTCCAAATGAGGAGGCACAGCAGCAGATAGATCAACAGCAGATGGATCAAGAGAATACCGTATATCAAGTGGTCCCAAAAAATCGAAACCAAGCCTAAAAAGAGATCACTGCTCCAACTCAGTATGTGTATGAGAATTTGCAGAGAACTTTTGCCGGAATAGGAGTATGAAGGAAAAAGAAGAACTGAAAAATACTGTCAAGATAAACACATTCTTAACGAGAGAGAACGTACGGAGTCGCTTCGAACGCGACTCTACTTTTATACCCGTACTCAGTGATTTATGTGGAATTTTAAAATGTTTTATCAGTTTTACATTTTACATTTTTGCTACATCTGTCATCTACATCAGTTCTCACAACAACACACGTACACTGCACGAGGCAGCATGTTTGCGCGTGAGTGTGTGTGTGAGAGAAGCTGCAGCAACAATCAACTCCAATAATTGACTTACTCTGCAAGAGGAGTGGGGGGATTGCTGCTGAAAATTCATTTGATCATTGTGGCTACAATAATGATCCGATCTGAACCAAATTCGAGAATCTGGTAGATATGGTCATTATCTACAAAACTGCATTTTTATTTTTTTCTATCTTCAAAATTGTGTATTTTCGTCTTTTGTGGGGGCGGAAGGGGGCGGGGCGAAATTTGGAAATACACTTGTTCAGGTTTGGTATCACAGGAGTCTTGGCCAAAAGTTTGGTTGCTCTAGCTCTTATAGTCTCTGAGATCCAGGCGACACAAAATACAAAAAACCAAATCGACTCGATTTTGTGTGAGTGCGAAGTTTTTGCGTATATTTGCCTCTATTGTGGCTATATTAATGATCCGATCCGATTCAGATTTGGGCCCCTGATAGATATGGGCTGTCTCTATGATTCTGCATTTTTAGTTTTTGTTATTTTCAAAACTGTGGCCGCCACAGATGTGCGCCCTTTGTGGGAGCGGAAGTGGGCGGGGCGAAATTTTGAAACACTTTTCTAGGAGTGAGATATCACATCAGACTGGATAAAAAGTTTGGTTGCTCTAGCTCTAATAGCCTTCGCGCAATGGGCGACAAACAAGACGGACGGACGGACGGACGGACGGACGGACAGACGGACGGACGGACAGACAGGGCTATATCGACTCGGCTATTGATGCTGATCAAGAATATATATACTTTATATGGTCGGAAATTACTCCTTCTCTATGTTACACACATCCACTTTTACCACAAATACAATGTACCCTTTTACTCTTCGAGTACGGGTATAAAAATGATTGTTTACCAAAATGCCGCTTTTGTCGAAGTGACAAAATAAACTTTCTGGCATAGCCAGAAAGAGGCGGAACGAACATGCTAAAGAATGAAATTAAAGATACGAGTGCCATAAAGAAACATATCCAACGTCCAAAACGTATCCATCGAATCGCATCTCATTTAGCAACAGGTATCAATTCGACATCAATTCGGTATCAATTCGACGCCCAGTCCTATGGATATACAGCGCATACTTAATACATTACGACATTTTATATAAGTACATTTGACTAATACATAGGATACAAACAAATGAACATCTAAGTTTAAAACAATAACCAATAACCAAACAATAAAAAACAATTACAAAAAGCGAAAAAGCAAAAAAAAAAAGCCAAAAAGCCAAAAATTCGAATCCTGGCGCCAACAGTGTGACCCTCGAGGTCACGGCACTTCGGCAGGGGCATTCGCGGCCCGCTGGGGTTCACAGAAATTTTCTTAATCACTGGATGTGGTAGCTGAAAGAAAAGGTCTCCTCGTCCAAGACGAAGGCTTCCTATATAGTAGGGTAGCAAAAGAATGTTGTTTTCTTTATTTGTCTTAAGGTACAGAGTTCGCGGATAAAAGGGTCAGGATCAGGGAAAGGATCAGGAGCCCCAGGTGGCTATTGTTGCGTGCTGGTTAACGAGAAGTTACGTCTTCTGAAGTAACCCTGGCTGTTGCAGAGGATAAACTACTCTCCGAAAAGTTGTGAGGTCACCGAGGATATATTACGCTCCGTTCGGTGAGAATGTTGCGGAGGATAAATTACGCTCCAAGTGTACCGTACGGAATGTAGTGCACACCTCTGGTCACACCACTGGCCGCTATATGCAATTTTTCTGCTTGCAAACATTTTTTCGATCTCTATACTATGCTTTAGCAAAAGAAATATGAATATTTTTCTAGCGGCCAGTGGTGTGACAGTGCTCAGACAGCTGTTTGATTTTGTGAAAATTTGTGAAAAGTGAAAAGAGTTAATTAAAAATGGATTCAAGCAGGCAATTACCTTTAGTGAGATTGGTGGCTATTGTAGTAGCGGAGGAGGAGGACAAGGCAAATTAAGATATTTAATTTTAAACACATTTAAACTATAGTTCACAAGGCCAGAAATCTAAAAAAAAAAAGGTTGAGAAAAGGTTGGAGAAGAAGCCGCCGATTGATTGCAGATTGATCTTGATGCAGTTCTCAAAGAGCTTCCGAATAGACCCGAAAAAGCAAAGGATGTTAGGCATATTTTGACCAATAGGCCTATCTAAAGCATCTTAAGACGACGCATTTTTTTAATTTTAGATTAGAGTTTTTCAGAGGAGCAGTGTTGCGCTTAGTGCTTACATTTATCATCTGTATAGAGATGTATCTGAACAAAAAAAAAAAAATGGCAGGCCTGATAATATTTAAGACCTTTGCAAGACATTTGTAGACATACGGCCAGTCGTCTTGTTGTGATCCAGGAGGCCGTCATTATACATAATAATAATAAAAAGAGGATCTTGATATCAAAGAAGATATGGAAAACCTAGTCCCGTGCAAAATAATATCAAGCAACAAGAAATACAATTACATACATATATACAATTTCGACTGCATCTGACTGTCATAGATAGACGGGTGATGAAGAAACTGAAAATGGAGAAAACTTCTAATAATATTAACTATTGTTTCTTTCCAATAGTTCAACTCAACTTTATTTTTATGACATAACATTAAGTTTGCTTCCTTAGTTTAAAATTTATTAACTAATACCCAAAAAATTTTAATTTAAAGGTCGTGCACCGACACATCTAAGAAATCCCTCCCTGTCTCTCTCTCTACCAATTGTGAACACGCAGTAAGGGTGGGTGTTCATGATATGCAATAAATTGTACTTTTATTATGTGAATGTTCATACATATATCTACATGTTCGTGGTACAAGCATCAGCCATGTTCCGGTTTTCGCAAACCGCAATATTCTTTCGATTCGAAAATCGGACAAAGATGTCATGAGATCCATTTTAGATCCTTCCATTTTAAAAATAAATTGCACATAAGTACAGACAGAAGTAAAATTTTGTTTGAGTGTTTTTGTGTTTTTTGCTACTAAGCTTGGGACTAGCTTAAGAAAAAGAATTCTTCTGCACAAAGAGTATTGGGTCCTACAAAATTCTACTGCATGAATTCTCTTCCTTGAATTCTAAACTGGACGCAATTGTTTCAAAAGTCGTGCTCAAAGAAAAAACTTTAGTTTCAACGAATCCAATCGAAAAATTTCAAAAATCATTGCTATTTTGCTGAAACTATTTTTGGACATTTAAAATACAAATAAATTGTTACATAGCCCATTAGTAGCCTGTAAACACTTCCTTTAGGGTAATTTTCTCATCAGTTTCATTAAATTTCCACTCGAACATATCGCCATGTAATACAGAAACAATACAACGGTGGCAACCCTATACGATATCTAGTGGAAAATCTACATCCGAAAATCAATCTAATCTGAAAACAGCAAATAATAATAAACAGAATCCGTGTGTGACACACAAAACTAACAAATGCCCATTACCTACGTAAAAATCTAATCATCTATTGTCTTTGCTGCAATAATCAAATCATTAATATTGAACACAATTTGAAATACTCTTCGGTTTTGTCCCTCAAACGAGTTTCCATCTTCCCCAACTGTAGCCCGGTGCCTCTCCTTACAAAACCCTACCGTCAAACCTCAACCTTATACAACACTTTTTGGAAAATAACAAACATAATAAACAACAAAAATATAACAATTTAAAAAGTAGTATTAAGAAACTAGTTTCTTGTGCAAAACTAACGAACTGAAGACACACAATATGCACACCTATTTAGTTCATAGATTTTACACTATAGACTAGGTTTATATAAATACATAAATAAATAGAAATAGTATTAGGAAAGACAGGCAGCATTTTGAGTTACATCCTGAGAACCACTGACTTTAGCTTACACTTTCATGGTAATCTGTTATCAGTCATATCCAATACGGCTCAGAAATATCGGTCCAATCCCTTTGGTAATGCAATGAAACATTTCCATTCTAAAAAAACCAAATCAAAATATTTTCAGATATATCTAATCTCCTAAAAAAGTTTGAAAACAAGACAAAAAATAAAACGAGAGAGAACGTACGGAGTCGCTTCGAACGCGACTCTACTTTTATACCCGTACTCAGTGATTTATGTGGAATTTTAAAATGTTTTATCAGTTTTACATTTTACATTTTTGCTACATCTGTCATCGACATCTACATCTACATTTACATCATCTACATCAGTTCTCACAACAACACACGTACACTGCACGAGGCAGCATGTTTGAGCGTGAGTGTGTGTGTGAGAGAATCTGCAGCAGCCGCTTCTGCCATCAACCCTAATAAAAATGTATATTTTGTTTTGGTTGCAGGGGTAGGGGGGGGCAGCTCGCTGCCGAAAATTCATTTGATCATTGTGGCTACAATAATGATCCGATCTGAACCAAATTCGGGAATCTGGTAGATATGGTCATTCTCTACAATACTGCGTTTTTATTTTTTTTCTATCTTCAAAATTGTGGATTTTCGTCTTTTGAGGGGGCGGGAGTGGGCGTGGCAAAATTTTGAAGTAAACTTGCACTGAAGCGATATCACAGGAGTCTAGGCAAAAAATTTGGTTGTTCTAGCTCTTATAGTCTCTGAGATCGAGGCGCTCATTTATACGAAAACCAAAATTACTCGATTTTTTGTGTGAGTGCGAAAGGGATGGAGCGAAGTTTTTGCGTATGTTTTTGTCTATTGTGGCTATATTAATGATCCGATCCGATTCAGATTTGGGCCCCTGATAGATATGGTCTTTCTCTATGATTCTGCATTTTCCGTTTTCTGCTATCTTCAAAATTGTGGACGCCACAGATGTGCGCCCTTTGTGGGGGCGGAAGTGGGCGGGGCGAAATTTTGAAACACTTTTCTAGGAGTGAGATATCACATCAGACTGGATAAAAAGTTTGGTTGCTCTAGCTCTAATAGCCTTCGAGCAATGGGCGACAAACAAGACGGACGGACGGACGGACGGACGGACGGACGGACGGACAGACGGACGGACAGACAGGGCTATATCGACTCGGCTATTGATGCTGATCAAGAATATATATACTTTATATGGTCGGAAATTACTCCTTCTCTATGTTACACACATCCACTTTTAGCACAAATACAATATACCCTTTTACTCTTCGAGTACGGGTATAAAAATAAACAAGTTAATCGCTAAAATAGATCGACAAGGGGCGTACTTAATGTCGCTACGGAGTGAAGTCTCATTCATAAATCCTCGAGTCTGCGTAGAGGCTAATACCCTACAATTGTACCTCTACTACTATATGTAAAGGATTTGTAAAGGACTCTTCAGCAGTAAAACACTTGTTTAAAAATATCATATTTTTCCCAAGGTCAGGAATTGAACAATTCCACATGAATCAAATGTGTACTGACTGAGTACAGGTATACAAGTAGTGTCGCGTTAACGGCAACACGTTCCTTCTTGTTTTAATCTAGATGCAGATTTGGTGACTTAAATTTATTAGAGTAGCTTGTAGAAAAAATATATATGTGAGCTCGGTTCGCGGCGGTAACGGCGAGTTGGTAACAGTTCTTAACCAAATGAACAGATTGTCAGGAACATCCGAGGCCTAGGCATGGCCTCCGCGCAGAGCCAGTACCAAGTGCAGCACCGAACCAGCTTCAACTTTGTAGTCAACCACAGTCTTGTCATCGTGCATGTGTTTGCCGGAAAAGATCAGACGCTGTTGCTGTGGCGGAATGCCCTCTTTCTCCTCCCACACGCTCCTTGATCAACTCTACCTTATCTTTTGGCTCAATTTCGATCTCAATTTCCCTCTTGCTCATCGTCATCACTTTGATCCACATTTTGTGTGTTTGTTTCTTTGCTATTTGCAAGTTGAAGTATTTGAAGTAACTTAATTGTTACTTCAATTACTTCAATTTGGCAAGTCTACACAGCTGGCTAGGGTTTACATTAAATCGATAAGCGTCCTTGTGTGCGCCATTTTATTGGAAATTGTAAAACGCTTTACATGTTTCTACATCTGTGTTGCTACAACAACACGCCATTTCAACTCGTTCTCTGCGTACATTACACGAGGCAGATTGTGAGAGCGACAGAGAGAAATTAGCGGCTGCATCGCTTAGGGAGAGGGAGTTACCAGCTGAAAGTTAATTCATCATTGTGGCTATGACAAAGAGCAGATCTTAACCAGATTCGGCAATCTCGTTGTTATGGTCATTCTCTACCAACCTGCATTATGTTTTCTTCAAAATTGTAGACCTTTTGACTTTTTGTGGTTGCTGCTTAGGCGCTCATCTGGACGAACGAGGAAAGGTAACGCGGTGCTGTGTGAGAGAGAGCGGGAGGGAACGATGCCCCTCCAAATGTAGGGCTATAATAATGATCCGATCCGATCCAGAAGAAAGGCCTATGACAGGTATGGGATTTTTCTACGATTCTGCATTTTTCGTTTTCTTCTATCTTGTGGACGCCAGAGATTTGCGTCTTTTTGTGGGGGTGGACGAAAGCGGGGCGTAATTTGGAAATACACTTGAAGCAGTAAGATTTCTCATGAGTCTGGAAAAAATTGAGTTGCTCTAGTTCTTATAGTCTCCGAGCCCTTGGCGACAAACAAGATGTACTGACAGAAGGACAGACGGACGGACACACGGACGAACAGACGGACGGACAGACGGACATGGCTATATCGACTCGGCTATTGAGCTGATCAAGAAAAATAAATATATGCTTTATATGGTCGGAAACAATTCCTTCGCTGCGTTACACTTTTACTCTCCGAGTACGGGTATATAAAATGAGTTAAATTAAGTTTAAGGATAGCCGAAGCGGACTCGAAGAAGAGTTCAACGCGCTGCAGATGATAATGATAACACTAATGAGGACGATGATGAGGACGATGATTATATAAGGACGATACCGCCACCTGACAGCCGTGTCGCTGGGTCCGTTAACAATTTCTGACGTCTTGATTTTTGAATTCTCTCACTCATATTCCTTCTCCCTCCACCTCTACAATTCGCTTCTTTCTTTGTCGCTGTTTATTGTAGCTCTTTTGCTTCTCTTCTTTCTTTTTTTTATACCCGAACTCCAAAAGTTGAGAAGTAAACTCCAAGAGTTAAGTGGATGTGTGTAAGGCAGAGAAGAAAGCTTTTCCGACCCATTAAGGTACATACATACATATATTCTTGATCAGCATCAATAGCCGAGTCTATGTCTGTCTGTCCGTTCGTCCGTCTTGTTTGACGCCCAGTTCTCAGGGAGTATACGAGCTAGACCAAATTTTGTGTGCAGACTCATGTGATATTACACTGTTACAAGTGTATTTCGAATTTTCGCATTATCGTAGGGAATGGCCATAGCTATCAGAGGACCGAATCTGGATCAGATCAGATCATTAATATAGCCACAATAAAGCCGTAACCATGCAGAGAGGCTTCGTTCCCTCTCGTTCTTGCTCTCTCTCACACTCCACTGTGTCTGCTTTGCCCCTTCGTCGAAATTAGCGGGTAAATCTCAGAGACTATAAAAACTAGAGAAATCAAACTTTCTATCCAGTCGAGCTGAATCTGGATCACGTTGGATTAATATTAAAGCCAGAATGAATAAATTAATTTGTAATTGCTACCCTACCCCATTTCATCGTTGCAGCCGCTACTCATTCTCTCTCTCGCTCACACGCTCTACTTGCCTTGTTAAACGTGTGCCGGTGGCGTATAGCGAGTTGGAACGGCGTGTGTGAGAAGTGATGTAGATGTAAAATGTAAAATGTAAAAACTAAAATTGGAACTTTAAAATTCCACATAAGCCATAAGTTCATTGACTGACTAGTACAGGTATAAGAGTAGTGTCGCGACAACTTCGATTGAACGTTCCCTCTCGTTGTTTGTGTGTTAATGAAAGTATTGTTATTATATATTATTTTAAGCCCAAAATATATAGAGTCACAATATATGGAAGGTCCCATCATAAACCATATTTATAATATTATGATTGGTCAGGTATTTAGGTAGACTATTGCTTAATTTGATGGACATTGAGGTGTATCCCCGTGCTCCTTGCGTTTCGATAATAGTCAAGGGATACTTGGTTGACTGTCATAAATACAAACGCACCAACTGCTCCATTTTTTTGTCATCAGTTTACCTTTTAAATAAACGTCAAAAGTTCAATCAGTTTCAATCACTCTCCTGGAAATTGAAGTACAAATCTTTGATAAAATGCCGAACAATAGCAAAAACTGCTCCATTTGCTTGAGTCGGATGCATGTTAAGGCGACCATATCCTGCCAGCATTCGTTTTGCAGTCGCTGCCTACGCCGAGCCTGGCCATACACCAGGCATATACGTTGTCCGCTGTGCCGCTCTCCTTTGGTGATTAGTAAGTAAAAGTTATACAGAGAAGCTACACGTAGATTCTCACCATACTAACCATTGCTCTTCTAATTTCAGCGCATCTCGAAAAACTTCCTCGTACCTAAGCGTACTAAGCCTAAGCGTACCTAAGCCAAGTATCTACAAAAATTTACACTTCATTCGGCAGTCCAATAAGGAACTAGTACCCGTACACTTAACAAAAGACTCGCAACAAATATAATCAGACATAGAAAAAGAACAGGAAGCAAATCATGCAATAAAAAATCAACATCCAAATATCTGTCTTTAGATTCAGATTGCGTTTTAGTTACGTATGCTGTCATTTTAATGAAAACTTTTTGGTCATATAAAATGTTTTAATCAACAGACTGTCTCTACTACTCAATTTTGTTTAATGTATCTTAGCTTACCTAAGCTCTCAAAATGCATCTTTTAAACCTAGATAGTGAGTGATTTCCAGCTACAAACTACAAACAATCTTGATCTTGACAGGCAAATCGAACTATGGCATGCAAACATACACCCATCCCCCAGAATTCGGTGGCGTGCAACGCCAGACCTCCAAATGAGGAGGCACAGCAGCAGATAGATCAACAGCAGATGGATCAAGAGAATACCGTATATCAAGTGGTCCCAAAAAAATCGAAACCAAGCCTAAAGAGATCACTGCTCCAACTCAGTATGTGTATGAGAATTTGCAGAGAACTTTTGCCTAGTATGAAGGAAAAAGAAGAACTGAAAAATACTGTCAAGATAAACACATTCTTAACGAGAAAGAACGTACGGAGTCGCTGTAAACGCGACTCTACTTTTATACCCGTACTCAGTCAGTACACATGTGATTTATGTGGAATCTTAAAATGTTTTATCAGTTTTACATTTTACATTTTTGCTACATCTGTCATCTACATCAGTTCTCACAACAACACACGTACACTGCACGAGGCAGCATGTTTGAGCGTGAGTGTGTGTGTGAGAGAAGCTGCAGCAACAATCAACCCCAATAATTGACTTACTCTGCAAGAGGAGTGGGGGATTGCTGCTGAAAATTCATTTAATCATTGTGGCTACAATAATGATCCGATCTGAACCAAATTCGAGAATCTGGTAGATATGGTCATTATCTACAAAACTGCATTTTTATTTTTTTTCTATCTTCAAAATTGTGTATTTTCGTCTTTTGTGGGGGCGGAAGGGGGCGGGGCGAAATTTTGAAATACACTTGTTCAGGTTTGGTATCACAGGAGTCTTGGCCAAAAGTTTGGTTGCTCTAGCTCTTATAGTCTCTGAGATCCAGGCTACACAAAATACAAAAACCAAATCGACTCGATTTTGGGTGAGTGCGAAAGGGATGGAGCGAAGTTTTTCGTATATTTGCCTCTATTGTGGCTATATTAATGATCCGATCCGATTCAGATTTGGGCCCCTGATAGATATGGGCTGTCTCTATGATTCTGCATTTTTAGTTTTTTGTTATTTTCAAAATTGTGGCCGCCACAGATGTGCGCCCTTTGTGGGGCGGAAGTGGGCGGGGCGAAATTTTGAAACTTTTTCTAGGAGTGAGAGTACACATCAGTCTGGAAAAAATTTGGTTGCTCTAGCTCTAATAGCCTTCGAGCAATGGGCGACAAACAAGACGGACGGACGGACGGACGGACGGACGGACGGACGGACGGACAGACGGACAGACGGACGGACAGACAGGGCTATATCGACTCGGCTATTGATGCTGATCAAGAATATATATACTTTATATGGTCGGAAATTACTGCTTCTCTATGTTACACACATCCACTTTTAGCACAAATACAATATACCCTTTTACTCTTCGAGTACGGGTATAAAAATGATTGTTTACCAAAATGCCGCTTTTGTCGAAGTGACAAAATAAACTTTCTGGCATAGCCAGAAAGAGGCGGGAACGAACATGCTAAAGAATGAAATTAAAGATACGAGTGCCATAAAGAAACATATCCAACGTCCAAAACGTATCCATCGAATCGCATCTCATTTAGCAACAGGTATCAATTCGACATCAATTCGGTATCAATTCGACGCCCAGTCCTATGGATATACAGCGCATACTTAATACATTACGACATTTTATATAAGTACATTTGACTAATACATAGGATACAAACAAATGAACATCTAAGTTTAAAACAATAACCAATAACCAAACAATAAAAAACAATTACAAAAAGCGAAAAAGCAAAAAAGCCAAAAAGCCAAAAATTCGAATCCTGGCGCCAACAGTGTGACCCTCGAGGTCACGGCACTTCGGCAGGGGCATTCGCGGCCCGCTGGGGTTCACAGAAATTTTCTTAATCACTGGATGTGGTAGCTGAAAGAAAAGGTCTCCTCGTCCAAGACGAAGGCTTCCTATATAGTAGGGTAGCAAAAGAATGTTGTTTTTTTTTATTTGTCTTAAGGTACAGAGTTCGCGGATAAAAGGGTCAGGATCAGGAAAGGATCAGGAGCCCCAGGTGGCTATTGTTGCGTGCTGGTTAACGAGAAGTTACGTCTTCTGAAGTAGCCCTGGCTGTTGCAGAGGATAAACTACTCTCCGAAAAGTTGTGAGGTCACCGAGGATATATTACGCTCCGTTCGGTGAGAATGTTGCGGAGGATAAATTACGCTCCAAGTGTACCGTACGGAATGTAGTGCACACCTCTGGTCACACCACTGGCCGCTATATGCAATTTTTCTGCTTGCAAACATTTTTTCGATCTCTATACTATGCTTTAGCAAAGAAATATGAATATTTTTCTAGCGGCCAGTGGTGTGACAGTGCTCAGACAGCTGTTTGATTTTGTGAAAATTTGTGAAAAGTGAAAAGAGTTAATTAAAAATGGATTCAAGCAGGCAATTACCTTTAGTGAGATTGGTGGCTATTGTAGTAGCGGAGGAGGAGGACAAGGCAAATTAAGATATTTAATTTTAAACACATTTAAACTATAGTTCACAAGGCCAGAAATCTAACAAAAAAAAAAGGTTGAGAAAAGGTTGGAGAAGAAGCCGCCGATTGATTGCAGATTGATCTTGATGCAGTTCTCAAAGAGCTTCCGAATAGACCCGAAAAAGCAAAGGATGTTAGGCATATTTTGACCAATAGGCCTATCTAAAGCATCTTAAGACGACGCATTGGTTTTTAATTTTAGATTAGAGTTTTTTTCAGAGGAGCAGTGTTGCGCTTAGTGCTTACATTTATCATCTGTATAGAGATGTATCTGAACAAAAAAAATGGCAGGCCTGATAATATTTAAGACCTTTGCAAAGACATTTGTAGACATACGGCCAGTCGTCTTGTTGTGATCCAGGAGGCCGTCATTATACATAATAATAATAAAAGAGGATCTTGATATCAAAGAAGATATGGAAAACCTAGTCCCGTGCAAAATAATATCAAGCAACAAGAAATACAATTACATACAGTTGTGTTCAAAATAATAGTAGTGCTCCTCAACATATTTTCAAACCCATTTTTTAACACTTCCAGTCATCCAAATGAAACAAATGATACCTTTTTGAATAGATTGGAATGTATACATTAGAAAACCGAAGAAGTTTCATTACATTTGCTTTCTACTTTTCTTGTTTCACTTGACTTTAGGCGAATACCCATGAAATCTGCTGTTCAATAAAAATAGTAGTGCTGGGATAATTTAATTTAAAAAAAAAATGAAAAAAAAGATAGAAATTAATTTAAAAGAGTCACAATCCGTAAGCTCAATTTAGTGGTTATATATTATGATGAAAATCATGTTTGGAAATAGCGGAACTTTCGATTTTGGAGCGTAAAAAGAAATCATTGCTCGGTGCAGAAGAGGAGACATCAGAGTTAGACCAAAAACTAAAGGTTGGAGGTATAAGGGAGTTGAAAAATAAGTTTTTGTAGTCTTAATATTGTATTTGACTCAATTGACTACAAGAAGTAGACTGAAAATCAATTTTTATGTGAAAAACATATCTTTTGCATGAATGGTCGACAAAGGTTGAAGGCAAGACCCCACCTTCAGTATCCTCAAAAATTATGAAAAAAATTTTTATATCTCTTTGAAAGTGATGTGACAGTTCGTAGACCACTGATTACACATTATTTAAGTCCAAGAAGTCCTGGAAAGTTACGCGTTTGGTAATACAGCACAAAGGCCCACGACTCAAGTTAGCAGAAACGCTGTGGGCTGGCCTGAGTCACAGTCACGAAAAATACTTTTGACAGATGAGAGTAAAGTTGTATTATATGGTAAGATAGACTCCAAAGAATATGTTTGGCATTCAAAGAAATCCGATTTCCCCCCAAAATCTGGAAAAAATAGCATTGATATGCTGGGCTGAGCACTATGGGGCCCAGCTCATATGAACTTGTACTTCAACTGTACTTCCTCATTCTGGGTTTGGAGTATTTAACAAAACTGAGTATGCAGATATACTTTAATATACATAAAGTTCATATTATAATTAAAAAATACCTCTCAAAAACATCTATCAGCAGAGTTTTAATACAAAACACTTTCAAAAAGCTTGCAAGGAATTGAGTTTCATCCGAAAATATCGACGTTTTGCCATGGTCAACTCAGTCCCTGGATCCCAATCTCATTTAAAACTTAAGGATGAATGTCAAATACATTGTTAAAACTGCAAATCTGTCAACCAGACTAAAGTTTTGGCAAGTGGCTTAAGCATAATCGGCTGAAATCCTATTGACGCGTTGGCAGGACCCTATTGGCCCCATGCCTGTCCGGTGTATGGCCATAATGAAAACAAAATTGATTAGAAACTATATATTAAAGCTCAAGAAACATGAGGAATATGAATCATAGGTTTTAATTTGAGTTTCGTTGATTTTTTCGATTTTATAAAAAATACTACTATTTTACTGAACAGCAGATTTCATGGGTATACGTCCAAAATCAAGCAAAACAAGAAATTTGAACGCAAATGTAATGAAACTTCGTCGGTTTTCTAATGTATACATTCCAATCTATTCAAAAGGTATCATTTGTTTCATTTGGATGACTGGAAGTGTTTAACAAAAGGTTTTGAAAATATGTTGAGGAGCACTACTATTATTTTGAACACAACTGTACATATATACAATTTCGACTGCATCTGACTGTCATAGATAGACGGGTGATGAAGAAACTGAAAATGGAGAAAACTTCTAATAATATTAACTATTGTTTCTTTCCAATAGTTCAACTTTTATTTTTATGACATAACATTAAGTTTGCTTCCTTAGTTTAAAATTTATTAACTAATACCCAAAAAATTTTAATTTAAAGGTCGTGCACCGACACATCTAAGAAATCCCTCCCTGTCTCTCTCTTACCAATTGTGAACACGCAGTAAGGGTGGGTGTTCATGATATGCAATAAATTGTACTTTATTATGTAAATGTTCATACATATATCTACATGTTCGTGGTACACTCAGCATGGCAGCAGTACGGCAAAAAGGAAGCATCAGCCATGTTCCGGTTTTCGCAAACGGCAATATTCTTTCGATTCGAAAATCGGACAAAGATGTCATGAGATCCATTTTAGATCCTTCCATTTTAAAAATAAATTGCACATAAGTACAGACAGAAGTAAAATTTTGTTTGAGTGTTTTTGTGTTTTTGCTACTAAGCTTGGGACTAGCTTAAGAAAAAAGAATTCTTCTGCACAAAGAGTATTGGGTCCTACAAAATTCTACTGCATGAATTCTCTTCCTTGAATTCTAAACGTGGACGCAATTGTTTCAAAAAGTCGTGCTCAAAAGAAAAACTTTTAGTTTCAACGAATCCAATCGAAAAATTTCAAAAATCATTGCTATTTTGCTGAAACTATTTTTGGACATTTAAAATACAAATAAATTGTTACATAGCCCATTAGTAGCCTGTAAACACTTCCTTTAGGTAATTTTTCTCATCAGTTTCATTAAATTTCCACTCGAACATATCGCCATGTAATACAGAAACAATACAACGGTGGCAACCCTATACGATATCTAGTGGAAAATCTACATCCGAAAATCAATCTAATCTGAAAACAGCAAATAATAATAAACAGAATCCGTGTGTGACACACAAAACTAACAAATGCCCATTACCTACGTAAAAATCTAATCATCTATTGTCTTTGCTGCAATAATCAAATCATTAATATTGAACACAATTTGAAATACTCTTCGGTTTTGTCCCTCAAACGAGTTTCCATCTTCCCCAACTGTAGCCCGGTGCCTCTCCTTACAAACCCTACCGTCAAACCTCAACCTTATACAACACTTTTGGAAAATAACAAACATAATAAACAACAAAATATAACAATTTAAAAGTAGTATTAAGAAACTAGTTTCTTGTGCAAAACTAACGAACTGAAGACACACAATATGCACACCTATTTAGTTCATAGATTTTACACTATAGACTAGGTTTATATAAATACATAAATAAATAGAAATAGTATTAGGAAAGACAGGCAGCATTTTGAGTTACATCCTGAGAACCACTGACTTTAGCTTACACTTTCATGGTAATCTGTTATCAGTCATATCCAATACGGCTCAGAAATATCGGTCCAATCCCTTTGGTAATGCAATGAAACATTTCCATTCTAAAAACCAAATCAAAATATTTTCAGATATATCTAATCTTCTAAAAAAGTTTGAAAACAAGACAAAAAAAAAAAAATAAACAAGTTAATCGCTAAAATAGATCGACAAGGGGCGTACTTAATGTCGCTACGGAGTGAAGTCTCATTCATAAATCCTCGAGTCTGCGTAGAGGCTAATACCCTACAATTGTACCTCTACTACTATATGTAAAGGATTTGTAAAGGACTCTTCAGCAGTAAAACACTTGTTTAAAAATATCATATTTTTCCCAAGGTCAGGAATTGAACAATTCCACATGAATCAAATGTGTACTGACTGAGTACAGGTATACAAGTAGTGTCGCGTTAACGGCAACACGTTCCTTCTTGTTTTAATCTAGATGCAGATTTGGTGACTTAAATTTATTAGAGTAGCTTGTAGAAAAATATATATGTGAGCTCGGCTCGCGGCGGTAACGGCGAGTTGGTAACAGTTCTTAACCAAATGAACAGATTGTCAGTCAACAAATATAATCAGACATAGAAAAAGAACAGGAAGCAAATCATGCAATAAAAATCTTCAACATCCAAATATCTGTCTTTAGATTCAGATTGCGTTTTAGTTACGTATGCTGTCATTTTAATGAAAACTTTTTGGTCATATAAAATGTTTTAATCAACAGACTGTCTCTACTACTCAATTTTGTTTAATGTATCTTAGCTTACCTAAGCTCTCAAAATGCATCTTTTAAACCTAGATAGTGAGTGAGTAAAGAGATCACTGCTCCAACTCAGTATGTGTATGAGAATTTGCAGAGAACTTTTGCCGGAATAGGAGTATGAAGGAAAAAAGAAGAACTGAAAAATACTGTCAAGATAAAACACATTCTTAAAAAATGATTGTTTACCAAAATGCCGCTTTTGTCGAAGTGACAAAATAAACTTTCTGGCATAGCCAGAATGCTAAAGAATGAAATTAAAGATACGAGTGCCATAAAGAAACATATCCAAGAAACGTATCCATCGAATCGCATCTCATTTATCAACAGGTATCAAATCGACTATTTCTTATTCTTCAGTGCCACTAGAATGTTTAAATCGGTGTTCATGCGAATCTGGTCATACAGCCATCATCTTAAAGATATTCGGATTCGATACCATCCTCCCGGCTTGACGCATAGAACTTAAAAATTATAACAGCTAGGGCAACCGGATTTTGTATGCTGACTTATTGATATCACAATAATATTATATGTTTACCAGGTTGACAAAACTGTGACGATTAGGCCATTGCTGATGCCAGAATAAATACATTTTCCAGGATTGTTCATTTTCAGCCTTACACTTAAGGCGATTCGAGTGTGGCTGTTCACTTATGAGACATTTTTACCCATTGAATAAGAGTGAACAGTAAAATATTCAATTTAGCTCTATTTGTTTGTTGATTCGTTTATTGATTGGCGGCTAGGCTACTTGCTAGCAAGGCCCCTGTGAAGGCGTGTCCCTGGCAGGCGGGAGGCATAGGCATACCCTCCGCTGCCAGGGCATATTCATGTTGGATATTACATATTTACAGATTGCTAATGGTGCTCATATAGACAGACATTACAGCATTGGGGGACTGACGACTAAATATATCATTCTATATATATTTGTATATAGGTAGTTAGGTATAAACATATACGGGTATATATGTATGTCGATATAAACATGGGTACTTGATTGGGTTACAGATTTCACGCATACAATTTATAATATAAAGAAAAAAAAAAGGTTAAAATTATTCAAAAACAAAGGCGCAGGGCAGGGTAAGCCATGGAGTCTGGCTTTCTACAAGAATCAAGAGTCGCTGAGAATATCCTTTAATATCGAGCTGGAGTTGCGTGAGGGTGCGAATTCATTGGAACTTATTGCCAGCGAATGTGGTGCACCCGCTGCCATTCCTGATGCTGGAGGAGAAGGTGGCGGCGCTGATCCGTTGTCCTGACCCGCAGGCACTGCTGAGGCAGAATGCCCTGCCGCTGCCTGCGTCGGTTGCGGCTGCGGGGGCGCTGGCCCCGTGTCCACCTGACCCGCCATACTGAGGAGGTTCGGTCGCATCTGGGACGCTGTCTGGGGCTGCGACTCCTGCTCGAGGAACTGCACGAAAGCCTGCACTAGATTCTCATTACCGCGACCAGGGGCTGCAAGACACAAAATTCAGTTAGATATGGATATGGATCCTTCAAAGATATTCCACTCGTTGTACGCACCTGAGCTCCCCGACGCTGGTCCTCCGCCGAGTATGGCTCCCAGCCAGCTGCTTTGCTGCTTGTTCAGACCCACCTTGTCCGACTCCTGGGCGTTGAAGTCCAGCACGGAAGAAATCATGCGCAGCACCTGCTGCTTGTCTCCAGCATGGCCGCTCACCACATAGCCGATCAGCAGGCTCTTGATCAGACTCTTGTCGATCTTGTCCGTTTGGCTGCTCTCGCTGCTGTTGAGCCTCCGCTCCAGCTGGTCGTTTGCCTCCTTCAGGCTCTCCACTAGCAAAATATACGAACAGTCGGACATATTAGTGCGATTCTAAGATTGTGCGTATATGGTTTTCGGTTAATCATTTAATTATTATTTTAAAGGCTACAAATCCGTAGATAAAGCGCGCGCGCCTGTGTCTGGAGCTGCAACTGGGTCTTTGGCTTTGGCTTGGGCTTGGCATGCGGTTAGTGCGATCAGTGCACGGCGTAGTATAACAT
Source organism: Drosophila bifasciata (assembly GCA_009664405.1). Lineage (NCBI taxonomy): Eukaryota > Metazoa > Arthropoda > Insecta > Diptera > Drosophilidae > Drosophila > Drosophila bifasciata. The sequence goes on from CM019041.1 coordinate 14,728,593, forward strand.
AAGTACTGGTTGTTGAATTTAAAGCACACCAGTACCTGATGTAATACTCAACCGTACAGACGCTTCTGGATCCTGGAAGCGCGTCGCGAATGGTTAGCGGAATGGCGGCTGCGAGTGGCTTTGGTGCTGTCTGTATGGCTGGCTGGTTGGTTGGTTGACTGGCTGGTTGGCTGGCTGGATTGATAGATTGATTGCTACTCGGTACATGGGTATATAGTTCGTTCCCTGGACAATGGGGGGGGCTGGCTGACTGGCCTAACTACTCTCCAATGCAAAACGCAAAATGCAAATCAAAAAACGAAAACGAAAACGATAACGAAATCAAAACGAATACGGGAATACGATATAAAACGATAAAATGAGAATACGAGAATACGGCAACGGAAACAAATCAAAATTCAGCTAGGCGGGCGACAACAGAGAGCAATAGGTAGGAAAGGTAGGTACATGAAGCGTAGTAGTACTTCTATCTATATATACTCGTAATCTTATAAATATATGTATATACAAATATATATAGACATGCAGAAGGGGTATGCTATGTATATGCTAAATGCTATGGACTATATATAGTAGGCTAAAGGCTATAGGCTATTTATTGTTGGCTGTATATAGGTGTGTGGTGTACATAATGTGGCATATGCCGCAGTCTCGAGCAATCTCCAATTGCAAAGTGAGTGTGTCAAATGCCTCAAATCGCTCACATTTACAAATTGAGATTATTCAATACTGCAGATACATTTTTGGCTTTAAAAAGCTTTCAGCGGTATTTTTTTTAATTTTTTTCTTTTTTTTTGTGGTACGGTTTACGGGTTACGGGTTACGGTTTACGAATTACGGATAATACGATTTACGAACTGATTACGGTTTTTACGGTTATCTTTTCTCCTCTCCTCTTTTCTCTTGCGTTCCAACGGTCGTATGTAGTCATACGAGCATTTGGTACAACATAATCATAATCATAATCACAATCACATCACAATCAAATTATGTATATCAAAAGCAAATCAAAAAATAAACGAAAAATTAAAAATGCATCAAATCAAATAAATAAAAGTCAGTAGTAAGCAACAAAGTAACAACAAATTGAAATTAAAAATCATACAAAATTCGAGAAAAACCCTCGGTACAGGGTAGGTTTTACGATAAGGGGAGGGCACGGTAAGGAGATACAAGCTGGTGGTGGGGTTACGGCTACCGGGAAAGTCTTCTGGCGTGTACGGAATAAAGAAATTTAGATCCAGAACTGTGTTCTAGAATCAAAATAATTTTTAATAAATACCAAATAAATACTAAATGTTACATTAAGTATATTTATTTAGTATTTTTCTAGCATTTCTTACCGTAATCCCCAGCAACAACAATAAAAACAAGAATCAAAGCTAATAATCACAAATAAAGCAACTGAATATTGGGGCTTTAGGGATATATCACTACTTTCTAGGCACCTTAAATTAGATTGGATCGTGGATTGGATTGTGTGATTGTTGGAGGTGTGTGTGGGGTGGGTACCGGCACCAGTTTGGAGTGTTTACGGGGGATCTACGACTACGGGGGGTAGTGCATTCTACAGACGGACAGGCGGACTGTGGTCTGATGTGGTGCGCGGGTAGAGAAAGTAAGACCAGGGGAAAGAGTAAGTATGTTAGGGGTGCATTTCGGGGGTGGGGTGGGGTGTATAGTATAGTAGTAGTAGTATAGTGGTGACGCAGGGAGAAAGCAAAATGTTGTAGTTTACCTGATGCTGAGGTGAGCAACTTTAAGTTACAGCCAATACAGTTTTTGCCACGTGCCGTAGGTGCGAATTAGCGAGATTTTTTCTTTTTTTTTTTGTTTTAATTGTGATATTTTTTGTTCTCTTTTTTTTATTGGTTTGTGTGTTTTCTTTGCGCTTTGGTGATAAAATGCAATTCAAAAAAGTCGATACCAACTGAAATTCCGAGTGTTTCATATCTTGCTTAGCTCCCAGAATTACCAGCTGATATTTACCTTTGAGAATCGTGAGGTGAATCGTGACGTCGCTTTCTCTTTTTCTCTCTCACACACACACACACACACACACTCTCTTTCTTTCTCAATCCCTGGCATTCTCTCTCTCTCTCTTTTAATCTTTCACATGCTCTTATTCATTCACTCGATAGACAGTCAACGGTATTTAGCGGTATTTTCTTGGAGTGCAGTTTAGGATGCGTGATCGAGGGCGAGGGGGCGGCTCGTAATGTTTAGGGGTTCGGGGCGACACCATGGGTTAGGGGGTTAGGACTACGGTTAGGTACATGTGGGTTCCGCTTGTGGCTGGTGGGTTAGTCAAGAGCTGTACCTCTGCAGGCTGCAGAGGCTCACTCACCTTCATCCCTGAGCACGGCGATCGTCTGCTGTCCCGCCTCCAGCTGGTCCGAGAGGCGCGCCGCCGCCCGTAGACCCTGATTGGCATCCGCCAGCTGCTGCTGCATGGCCTCCATCTCCGCCTGCAGCTGATCCTGCCTGTCCAAGTGGGCCTGCATCTCGCGGCGGATGCGCTGGGTGGCCATCTCAATGTCGTGCTCCTTGTCTGCGATGGCTCAGGGGTTATGATGTGCTCCTGGGCGGGGGCCGAAGCCAACTAACTACTTACCATTCTGGAACTGCTCCAGAGCGCACTGCAGATTGGTCAGTGCTGCCTGTTGCTTCATCTCACGATCATCGCACTGCCCCAATTTGGCCAGCAGGTCGTCCCGTTGCTGCTGAAGCAGGACATGCTGGGCCTGCAGCGTCTCCGCCTGCTGATTCGCCCTAATGCTGTGTGGATTGAAAACATGTGGAAATAAGTCAGTTGTGGGTGAGTTAATGGTGAGAGGAGTCTCCCCATGATCCCCCAATCCCAATGCGCACTGGGGCTATCCTGTGCACACTTTCACTGTTGCCATCCCATAAGAATCTTTGCTTATGCTTATGGGGTACCTCGTACCATTATCTAACGGCCATCTGTTTGTGTTTCCACTGCCCCCATACCATATTTCGACTGCACTGTTCCCCATTGTTCAACCATGCTTCGAGATACGTTGAAAATTTCACTGGGATTCCGATAGGTAGATGGATCTGAATCCCGTAGAGATCTCATGTTTAGTCAGCTGTCTGTTCGAATGGAAACACTTGACACTTAAGCTACTAGTGGAAACAACCGATAACTTCGCTTCATCTCCACTTGATGCCACGTTCCCCTGGCATAACGGACGTTTTATATAAGGAAGCAGCGACTCGAATCGATGACAACAGCGTGTACAATCAATAGCGGAAGCTATAGTCGTCGGCAATTTGTACGCCCTAATGTGAAGCGGTGCAAGCGGTGGAAACAGGTGGAAATTCGTGGAAATAGGTGGATGGTGTGGCATGGTGAATGCAATTAGTGAAGTGTTTGCGGTGCCATCTGGACTCTGTCACGGTTCGTGTCGCTTATCGTGTCGTACTATATACCATAACATAATGCAATTAGCATTCCAAATGTCATCCCAAGGTGACTCCGTTCCCGAACCAAACCAAACCAAACCAAACCAAACCAAATCCCTTTCCCTGTTCCCAACGTAACCTTACCTGGCTGAAGTGTAGGCTGTGCTCGACATGGACACTTCCTGCTGCAAAACTGTCTGCTTGGTGCGGGACTCCTCCAGCTCGCGCTGCAGCTCCACCGTCTCCTGGGTGTGCAGCTCCTCCACCTCGAGCAGATGGGCACGAAGCCGCTCCAAGTCGCGTTGGACGCTCGCCTGCTGCTCCTGGGCCTCCTGGGCCGCGTGCGACTGGCTGCTCTGCTCCGCCAACAGATTCGTGATGCGCATGTCGGACTTCTCTTTGAGCTCCTGCACTCTCCTCATCTGGTCCTGCAGCTTCTCGCGCTCGCGCACCATCTCTCCGACCTGCTGCTCGAAGGGCTGCAACCGCTGGATCTCCCCATAGTACTGGGTGTTCTCTGCGTGCTTCTGCTGAAGCGCCTGGATCAGCTCTCCTTTCTCCTGGGCGTGGCTGTCGTTGGTCTGCTGGAGCAGATGCTTCAGCTTATCCTCGCTCAGTTGGGTACTGCTCAGCAGTTCTTTGAACTGCTCAAGATCAGTGGCCTGCTTCTCCAGCTGCTCGTCCTTGGCCTGGATCTGTTCTGTGAGCCTCTCCAGCTGCTCGCCCTTGGCCTGAACCTCTTCTGCGAGCCTCTCCAACTGCTCGCCCTTGGCCTGGACCTCTTCTGTGAGCCTCTCCAGATCAAAGATCTGCTCATTCTCTCTCTCTCCCTGCTGCTCGATCTTACTCAGCTGCTTCTCCTTGTCCTGGATCTGCTCTTGAAGCTGCTCCAAATCCGCGCAATGTTTCGCCAGCTGCGCATCCTTGGCATGGATCTGATCCTGAAGCGTAGACAGCTGCGACTTGTGCTCCTCCTGGACAGCATGCAGCTCTTCGATCTGCCGTCGCGTCTGTTCCAACTGCGAATCCTTCTGGGCAAGCCTGGTCTGGCACTCTTTTAGCTCCTCCTCCTTCTGGTCTCGGCTGATATCCTTTTCCTGCTCTTTCTCCGCCTGGGACGCCACCGCATCCAGCTTCGATTGGAGCCGCTTCTGGGCTTCGTGCGCCGTCTCAAGCCGCTGCCTAGCCTCCTCCAGCTGGCCCTCCAGCTGGACGATGGTCTCCTCGTGGTGCTCCTCGATGGTCTCCAGCTTGTTGCGCTTAAACTTGTCCAGTTCGTTGAGCAGGAGCTCGTTGTTCTTCATCAGCTCGTCACACTGCAGGATGTACTGCGAGATGTCTGCCTCCAGGGTCTTCTTCTCGTGCTGGCTGATCCGCTGCTGGTCCTGCAGCTCCACCAGCCGCTGCTCGGCGGCGTCGAGGCGCTGCCAGCGCTCACTCAGGACTCGGTAAGCCCGTTCCAGACTATGCTGCGGAGCGGCCGTGGACAGTCGGTCCTCGATCTGGGCCTGCAGGAGGGAGCGAAGCTTCTCCAAGTCATCCTCGGCGTCGTCCAGGTCGGTTATTTCCTGTTTCTCCTCGGCAATGGCCTGCCGGAACTTGGCCTGGGCTATGCTGGCGTCCAGCTCCTGGCGCAGGCGCCGATTGTCGGCGCGCAGGGCGTCCAGCTGCTGCTCGAAGTCGTGCGAGTGTGTCTCCTGCTCAGCCTCGGCGTTCAGCTTCAGCTCCTGATTCTGCATGGTGAGCTGCTGTAGCTTGAATTGCAACTCCAGCTGCAGCTGCTCCTTCTCGCCTTCGCTGATGCGGAGGCGGGTCTCCAGCTCGGCCAGCTGATCGCTCAGAAGGCTGGAGGAGAGCTCCTTCTCCAGCTGGGCGTCCTGCAGCTGGCTGTTGGCCAGACTGAGCTCCGCGATGCGCGACTCGAGGGCCACAAGCTTGTCACGCAGCTTCTCCTTTGACAGGGGCTGCGTGGGGTCCGGATCGGGGTCTGGGTCAGAGCCAGAGCCGGAAGCGGCATCCGCCTGTCGCACCACAATGAACTCGTCTTCGCTGTGCTTGGTGGAGGTGGAGGAGCTGTTAGAGGACGACTCGGAGGTCTTCTTCTCCTTGGCCAGCTTGAGGTCATCCAGCTCCTTGAGCAGCTTCTCCCGCTCCGCCTCGGCCAGGCGAACCCGATCGATCAGCTCACTGTTGTCCGCGCCCCGCTTTTCCAGTAGCTCCTGCATCTCGGCCAGCTCCAGCACTCCTCGCTTCAACTCCAACGCCTGCTGCTCCAGCTGCTGCTGCAGTGCCTCTCTGGCTGCCGCCAGGGTGCTCTCCGCCCTGCTGCGCTCCTCCAGCTGCTTTTGCTGTCGTGCAAGGGCCATCTCGTGCTCGACCATGCGGTCCGCCTGCAGCTGCTTCAGCTCGCCCACCTGCACCTGCAGTTGATCCTTGCGACCCAGCACATCCCGCATGGCCAGCTCGTGCTGGGCGTCCAACTCCTCCAGTGAGGCATTCAACTGTCCGTTGAGCTGCTCCAGCTCCGCAATGCGATCGTTCAGGCGGGACACATCGCTGTTGCCAAGGGCTATGTCCACGAGTCCCGATCCCGAGTTGGCTCCAGCTGTTCCGGCTGCTGCGGCGTCTCCCTGTCCATCGGATCCGTCGGCGCCATCGTCGTCCCAGCACTCCCAGCTGTCCTCCACATTCTGATCCTCAACGGTCTTCCGCTGCGGTTGTTTCTGTGGATTAAATCGAGGAAAAAGTATTCATGAGAAACGGGATTCGTTTAGTGGGTGATACATATTCATTCAACGACTGGAACTATACTGAATTATTTGCCTTACGAAACAGAATGGAATGGAACAATGTTCAGATATTTACACAACAGCCCAAACACATCGATTTTTCCTTGGAAACTCCAAACCCCGTTCTTGTCTACGCTTTCCATTAACAATTTTTCATTCTTTCTTTCTAAGAATTTTCAGATTATCAATAAAAATACCCTAGACATTTCCAGCACAACTGTACTCACGCCTACTGACTGGAATGATTGGAATTGAATTGGAATATGTGATGGGATACTTGGAACATGGGGAATACTTAAGTGAAGGATGCAGTCAAAGTATGAATCCAAGCCAAAATTTTCCACATGCGTCGCCCGAATGTCGACCCCACGTCCTGCCTGCCCCTGCCCCCGCCACCGCCTTTGGAGATTGGCTAGCTCATCAGCAAACCAGGTCAATTGGCAGACGCTAATGTCTAAGGGCGGGGCAAAGCAGGTGGGACAACGGCGACGGCGGCGGTGGCAGCGCGTGAGACTTTCGCGCGTTAATGAGTTTATGGATGAGTTGAGCAAAGATGGCGGCGACAGAGCACAGCCCGCTGACGTTGCTGCTGGCTCTGCTGCTGCTGCTGCTGCTGCCGCTGCCGCTGCTGACAGCCCCTGCGATAAGGTCCCAGCAACGAAATCCCCATAAAACCCATGACGAGACCGCTAAGCGGGCTAACAGCCAACAAAATGGCTGTAGAGGCCGTAAAAAAACGTGGAAAAAATGAAATAGAAACAACAAAAAAACAACACCACCAACGGAAAACGACGGGCCACGAAATAAATATTTGAAAAAATGGCAAATGGATAATTAAAATTGACTCAAACTGTGTGTCTGTGTGTAGCGATAAATACACCCATTTATATATGTATATTCCGATGATTCATATGTATATAGGGGCGTGCCAGGTCACAGGAGGAAGATAAATTTGAATTCGATTTCTTGAGGAAGAATCCAAAAAAAGATGAAAACCAGAGAAAGATCCAAGCAAGTATAAGTTTTCTTTTCATTTTATGAGTACTTAGTAAGTACCAAAAATGTATTTAGGAAATTAGTAAGTACTCCCTGCCTGTTCCCACTTCTTAGATCAAAAGCTTAAATTCTCTTTCTAGTTGGTTATCTTGAATTTGTTATAGTAGTATCAGTATTCAGGGAACAGTCGGCGAGCAGTGGCTTACACTATAAATGGATTCAATTCGCTCCCAAGTCCCATTACAAGATCTGAAACTTCAACAAGAAAAGCGTTGAAATCGGAGAGCCAAAGAAAGACAGACTTCGACTTCGACTTCGACTTGGTTTGTTTGTCCACCAGGCATTTGTTTAGTCTACGGTCTCCAGTTTCTACAGTCCCCTCACGACTGTGTAATTACACCCTCTGTTGGGGTTAGGGAGGGTATAACCGAAAAGACACTTGTACAAACTGGGCTATCAGAGAACGGTCCATATGTAGCTGTTTGTGTGAAAACACTTGTGTCTCATAAACAAATATTAGTGAAATTATTCATGCTGCCCGGCAACGGACTCCGGACTCCAGTTTTGAGGCCAGCGATCTCTCCCTAGGCCCGGGCAGGGCCAAACAATCGATCAACCTTCCGCCACCACAAACGGGTACGATATGATATGATATGATATGATAGGTCTGTGTTTGTGTTTGTGTTGGTGCGTGTCTTTGGCGTATATAGGGCGTGTATGGCCCGTGGGATAGGGAGATATGTACATACATACATATGTACAGCAGTCCATGCCCAATGGTAACCATAAACAAGACCAGGCCCAAAGAGCCAAAAAACGATAAGATAAAATGATAATGCTGAGTGGGTAGGAGGTGGGGTTTCGGCTCAACAGGTTACTGTTCCATGCAGCAGATAGTGTGGGTAGGAGGAGGCGCCTAAAAACCGGAAGTGGGGAAAACAAATAGGTTCCAAGAACAGACTTGTCGCCCCCACAGCCCATAGCCCACAACACACAACAGCACTTTCAGGGAATATACTAGTATACTAAATACATAGAAATCAGAGTATACTCCTAGCATATGGCGCGGGGGAAAGACCTGGTCCCTCTTATCAGGAAATACTTATGTATAAACAAACATTGCGGCTTACTCGATCAATATTGAATTGAGATCGCTTTAGTCACGACCGCTTCTCCACTCTGTGTTCCGAGCCGAGTGACTTCTTATCTAATCGGTCCGCTCCTCATTCCACACACACACTCAGCACACACAAACATACCAAATGCGAGTATATCCATAGGGTGGGCAGCTCCCTCAAACCCTGGGATTTCGTATTTTTTTTATAAATAAACACTCAACGATTGCTGCCTCCTGAGAGAGAGCTCCGCTCTGTTCTCGGCTCGACTCGGTCTTGCATGGATGTTGTTCAATCCCCCTGCATTTGCCGACGGAACAATACCCTGTACGTATGTATGTACATTTGGTCTATGGGATGTGGTAATGGGACCCAGGGGAACAGCACTCTGTTTCTGAGCCGTAACTGAATCTATCAAAATGCGCTGGGTTTGGGTTGGGGGGTTGAATTGGATTGTATTGGGGTTTGTGTCGCCATCGTTTTTTCTGGGGTATTTGGTTTACTTTATTCTCAGACGAAATTCAAACAGAGGGTCAGCGATACCGAGAATTTTGTTGCAAGCTAATCGGAGACGAAACTCGTAGAGCCGTGGATCCAAGCAAACGTTGGGAATGTGAGGCCAAGCTGGTAATTCCCCACACGGAACCCCGAATGCCCTTGGAATGAAGCGAAAATATGTACATACATATGTACAGGAGAGTGAGAGTCAGACCAATTCACTGTAGAATCCCACTCCCTTCGGGAAGGCTGATGGGAATACTCGTTTAATGGAAAGTGACCAATAATTTGATAGGGCAAAGCCAAAGGCGATAAGAAATAAGTCAATTAGGGATTGATACGAAACGCGACCTGTGGAAAGTTCCCATATCCTTATCTAAGGAATTCCGAATCGAGTGAAATCAAATCGAACGCAAAACGAGCGGAAAGAGTCGCAGCTCTACTTTTATAACCCATATACAACAAGATTTATGTCTCGTACTTGCTTGTTCTTTTCTTTTTTCATGAGAGAAGGTGAAAACACGGAGAGGAAGACATTAAGCAAATTTTAGAATATTTAATCCGCTTCGATTTATCTGTCTTTCTCACTCTCTTCTCGTAAAGAACACCAGCCTTTATATCTCGCTTGTGGCTATAATTCTGATCTGATCAAAAATTCTGAAGTCTGGATACAAAGTTGGGTTGCCTTAGCTCTTATAGTCTGGAATACCTAGGCGGTTTCTGGGACGGACATCCGGACACAGCTATAAGGACCCGGCTATTAACGCTGATGAAGATTATATAGACTTTATGTATTAAAGTCTTATATTGTCTATCCCTATTGAGTATCGGGTATAAAGAACATGAGCTTCAGGGAAGAGTATCCGCTGCACCAACAGACATCATAAAAAAACGTGCTCATCTTGCTTTTTTTTGCAATTTAGCAGATCGGTCGAATTCGACATGAACAGCACTTCTCTCCGATTCCCTCCCCCTGCCCACGGTCGTACTGTTGCCGAGCCAACAAATGAGTAATAATAAAAATAATAATAAGTTATAGTGTATGCAGTGCAATAAAACAAAAGGCAAAATTACATAGTTAATAAGAGAAGATGTCAAGTCGAGACAAAAGTCGAAAGTCAAGGCGGGCCAAAACACAGTCGTCCACAGCAACAGCAACAAGCAAAAAGCAACAGAGCAGCAACGGGCAAAGCCAAAAAAAAATAAAATAAATAAATAACTTAGAATGCTCTAGCGCTCTTTGAACTATTCGGATATATTTTGTGTGCGAATTAAGTAGAATACATGCGATTTGCACGCTCTAATTGGAGTGCAACAGACCTACTATATAGACTTGGATTAATTACTTATTCAATCGATATGATTTTCGATAGATCTGATTCATAAGTTTATGTAAATTATCAGCACATTTTAATATATTTAGCACAGATGGAGAAGTCTCCAATCTGCACTGGCTTCCCTTTCCCATCCATGCCCATCCCTTTCACTTACAGTTACAGTTAGTCAGCATGTGCAGCGATTTTCGTTTTTCGTTTCCAATTTCGGGGGCTGGCGACTCGGCAGAATTTGTGCCGTTAGTTTTTTCCCGCGCTAGTCATTCGATAACTTTGTTTTTTTTCTTTCAGTTTGCAGTTATTCTCACAAGCAAAAAAAATTGGCAAAAAATATGGCAAGGTAAAATTAAAATGGAGATCGGTTAATTTTCACTTGAAGACAGCGATGATTGCGCGTTTTTTGTACGTCAACGCGCGGTTGAAAGCAATTAAAACAAAGGCAGCCACAAAAAAATAAAAGTTTAACCAAAAAATAAGCGTTGACTGGAATGAGAAAGTGTTCTTCTGTTTTTTTGTGTTTTTTTATGTTTTTTAGTCTCTCTCACCAGAGGGGTGAACTGACCCAGAGACGACTTTCCCGCTGCGCGACCGATCGAGGAATGAACTCAACGTGCAATGGGCGTTGGGTGAAAATAGTAGAATGCTGAGAACCCACATAGCCGAAGTTAGCACCGAAACCGAGCCCGATACCGATACCGATACTGAAGCGCAGAGCAGAGCCGAAGCTGTTGCCGGCGTGAGACAGAGATAGCAGCAGCCGCGGCAGCCGTGGCAGCGCAATCAGCAAGTTTGCTTGTGCATTAGAGCAGGAGGAGAGCAGGTGAAGATCGCTCGCTGCTCCCGAAGCCGGCGGCTCCTGTCGTAGTACAAGCGCCGAGTGCAGGCAGGCTATCTGTCCGTTTTGGGGAGTGGGGTGAAATAGGTTCGTGTGTAGGAGACGGATAGGAGGTGTTGATGCATTGTGCGAGAGGATCGTTCTTCCCAGCCCCTGCGAGAGAGTGAGAGAGATTAGGTAAATGGAAAGACATCCATCATAGCCACGCCATTGAGTACGTATGCATGTACATATGTACATACCCTAAACACACACATGTGCATGTCGGTAGTGTAACCAACTTCGACTTGCTCTCCATTTCAAAACTCAAATAATGCGCGTCGGCTATTTAACTTGAAATTAAGCGACGTTTGTTGTTGCTTTTATTTATTTTCTTTCATTTTTTCCCCTTATTTATTTTTTCAGAATTGTTAATGTTTTTTTGTCTGTGTCTGTGTGTGTGTGTGTGTATGTGTATGTGTATGTGTTCGTGTTCGTGTGTGTGATGATGCAGACGACAACGTACTACGTACAACGTTCGCTTTATTTGCTCATTTTGCTCACTTTGTTTGTTCTCAGCGGCGAGCTGTATGTGCTCTCCGCAGCGGCAGCAGTCGGGACTGCGTTTGCCCAAGGTATTTGAAATGAAAGGTGAGTCAGTGGGAGAGACCGGCCTCCGCCGCCACTCGGCGGGACCAATAAGCTTTACTTTGCACATGGTTTGTTCTTTGCGTGGATATCTACGGAGCGGAAGCAAACTAGAGTACCCGTAGAAAGGGTCTACCGCACCTTCAATGTAGTACACCCTATTAGTGCTGGTGCGCTGTTGACGTTGACGTTGCGACGCGGCACTGCATGTAAAATGTAATTTCAAAATAAGCGTACGAGAGAGAGCGTACTTTTAAGAGAGAAACTACGCGCATAAGCAGCGACAGGGAGGTGTTTTGTGTGTGTGTGAGGAGAACACGAAGACGAAGATGATGTCTTTGGCTGGAGAGGGTCTAGCAGGAGTTATCCTCGCCTGCAAGTTACACGTACATATGTATATCGACATGTCCAACTACAGCGTCATGTAGATTTGAGGTGTACGAGTGCATGGCTTTTCTTTTGCGGCGTCAGCAATAATGTAATGTATGTTTGTACATTCTTGCATATGTATTTATGTACATATGTAGTTACGTTGCTCATTTACGTGTGCTTATGTATGTGTGTGTGTGTATTCCATATGGCCACGTCGTTGGCTTTAAGCGGGCTGCCGCTGATTGTTGCTGTAGTTATTGCTGCTGTTGTCGCAATCGAGCGTCTGTGTTTAATTAGCAGATAAAAATACAGCCACTTCCATGAAGGTAGACATAGGCATGCATACACACTTGCACACACACACACACACACTCATTATGGCCATCCCTTTCGCACCTTTTCGGTTTACAGAATCAACAGTTGGCCCGCACACACGCACACATGCATATGTACACATACACATGTACAGTCAGGAAAACACGTTGCAGGCGTTAATTAGTTTTGGGGCTTTTCTTTTATCAGCAATTTCAACAACAGTAACAACAACAATAGCAACAGCGACAGCAACTGTAGCAGTAACAAAACAAGAGAGAAAGAAGACATTCGGGGGCGAAGCTTTATATGTATACCCTTCCAGATTTATCTTTCCTTTTGGCAGCTATATCTATGGTATATGTACATATGATCATATGTGTTACGACCCATCAGCCCCAGTTCTTTTAGGGGTTCATTCGATGGAAGGATACGAATGACGTTGATTTGCTGTACAGCTGTACAACATTCCCATAAACGAACGGACACCGTCAGAAAGAACAAATAACGGTATGGCATAGAAATGCCAAATTTCATCACTGACAAAGTAATAGAAAATTCCGGAATATTTTTTGCAAATATATCAGGTGTTACGATTTTTTTTGAAAAATCGTTTTGCACTTTTAAGGACTGAACGACCAATTTCCAGTCACCAGTAAACTTCTCATGAAACATTCTAGTAAGTTGAAGTATAAAACCATAAAAACTCTTTTGATTGCTTTGACGCTCTTTTAAAACAATCCATCTCTGCCCACAGGCATCCAATTATGATCACAGCTACATTTTTGTTTGATTTATTATTTTAAAAGTTAAAGAAAAATAGCTTCAAATCTCAGTTACAAACAGATGAACAGAATAATAGAATCAGAGTTGCTATATAAGGAAGGTTGGCTTGTTGTATCCGTCTACGAATCGTTGAATCACGAAATTCTTGTCTAATTTCTGCTGCAATAGCCTTTGAGGACTTATGTAAATGGGTAATTTTTTCTCAAAGAAACAATGTAATGGTCAAGTGTTTTGCTTAATTTCTGTAGCATTCCTCGATTTTCCTGACTGGGATTCCTTTTTAAAGTATTTTTTAAAAATTTGGAGATCTGTTTATTTATTTGAAAGTGTCCCGAATAGATTTCCCTTCTTTTTTCTAGACTAAGGGGCTTCTTTTTCTGTACAATGAGACTCTCGGCCCAGACTTGTAAAAAAAACGGGTTTTTTTGTATTTTGACTGTAACTAAATGAAATTAACATTTAATTGGTAAAAAGGAGAGAATTTACAATAATATTGAAGACTTACTGACACTGTACCTATTATTTTGTTCAGCGTGATATTGACTCTGGAGTAAAAAAAAGAATCTATTTTCTTGTGTACCATTATCCTATAAAATAAAGGTGTATGTTATTTTAAAACAAACCTATGTAGATGTGTGTACCTATTACTATGATGATCATGTGTGTATGTATGAAACTTCTATGTGTTACACACGTCTAGTCAGAATCATTATACTCCCACCCTCGGTAAGGGGATGTACTATATGTATATAGGAACAAACGTTTTTCTAATGTATTTCGTTCTGTTGCGAATGCAAATCGAATCGTTGCTTGTTCTTCCCCTATAGTAGTATACATGAAACACCCCCCCACCACCCACCGTGTGCCACTGGCTGGCTCCACCATATGCCTGTCTCTCTGTCTCTCTCTCTCTCTCTCTTGCTGTCGCTGTCTGTCTCTGCCGTTAGCTCTACCTTTGGTTTCCTTGCTCCACATCCATAACAATCAGGCGTGCAAATGGAGTCGGCGTCAACGTTAACATGCGTTAAGTACTGCCCCAGCCACAGACCCAACTCCTCTTCTGAACACCTCCCACCCCCCACCCCTTTGGTCACTGCGGCGCCAATTGTTCAAATCGATTGTATAATCAGTTATTCGTCTTCCTCGTTTGTGCTTTATCTTTGGCTACTGCTTCCTACTTTTTCTTTTTCTCCTTGCAACTCTTATTTACTTAACTTTACTCTTTTTCGGTGAAGAAAAATGTCAATATGTCAATGGAAAACCCTTCGATGAACCCCTTCGGACGAAAAAGAGGTCCCATTCCATATTGAGGCCAACGAAAACACCAACACCAGTCAGGGGCTTAGCCCAGAAGAGGGGTTAAAGGTGGTTTGTCCCCCGTGACACAATCCGATATCATATTAAATGCTCACTTATTTTATCGAATGATCTCAACGAAAGGTATGATATTAATAAGGGATTCGGGACCCATTATATCTTAATATATAACATTCTAGCCCAGAGACGCCACCCTGATTATATCGGGTTATCGATAAAGTTTTATATTAAACGATATTAACAGAAATGCGTATATGTACATCTGGTTGCATTTAAAGTATATCTATCTATGTATTTCATTGAGGCACTGTTCATTTAAACCGATTAGGGATATATTCTTATAGTACATATATACCCATTAATATTTAAACTAAACGCAACCTAAGCTCAAAGATGCTTGAGTGTAACTATCAATCCAACCTCTGTAAATTCTTATTCCAAGATCACTTGGTTGGAATGTAGGTTAAACCCCACCCCTCTTCTGCAGCCACTGGTGTCAATGCTGTCTACGCTCCTGCCTACATACATATGTACAAATGTATGTACAAGATGCTAACGAACTGCAAAGATAATAAATATTTAAATTGTATCGTATTTGCACACGTTTGATCAATATGTGGGACAGTCTGTCCCTCCCCAAAAACACATGGGATACGTGCATAAGTTAAAGAAAGCGAAAGAGATAGAAATGAAGATGGAGATGGAGTGGAAGATGGAGAGAAATATTCAAATGGACAGAGAGAGAGAGAGAGAGAGAGGAAGAGAGAGTGAGATACATACCAGATACAAATGCGGATGTGGATGTGGCTGAGATGCACGTTGATCAATGACAAACCTTTTGCTGACGTCCCCAGATCAACTTGATGTATGTAGAGCAGATCAAAGCCACGAAGAAGAGAAGTCGCAGCGGAATACACAAATAGAATAGAGGTAGAGGTACAGATAGATGGACATGGACATGGAGGTGCCGATACATATATATATTTGTATGTAGTATATATCCATATGTATGAGGGTTATTGGTTCAGTGCCTGGGCACATAGCACTTGGAGAGCGAAGATCGTGTTAGGTATGTATGTATGTACATGTGTAGGTACCTGGCGGTGGTCGTCGTTAGAGATGAAGACCAAACTGCCGACGATTTCGGACTCGGTCCGGGTCTAGATCTGAGTCTGAGTCTAAGTCTCTCCCGTTTTGTGTTGGCATTCATTTAACACTTTGCTGTTAAAATTCAGAGAAGAAATCGAATTCAAATAACGCGCTTCAATTCGGTCGCTCCCCAACAACGTTCCACATTCACACAGATACTCTCTGCACTCTCTCACGGAGTCAGATACGGGCTACGGGTGCGGATACGGATACGCATGGCAAACCCATCCATGTCTTCTAAGGGATCGTCCTTTTTGTGGCACTCTTTCAGATTTCGATATTGTTACTCATGATCTGATCTCGGTAGCGTCAAGCGTATCTATCTACTTAAATCTCTTCTCATAATGTGAATTTTTATTTTCAATATCCTACATTAATTTTCTTCCCTTTGAACTATAATTTTATTAAATATTTTCCTAGTAGCCTTCTCCTAAGCATACACATTATCTTCCTTCTAACTCTTCCTGTTCATGAGGTCTACTGAAGTACATTCAACAATAACTAAATGAAAAAATAAACACGAAAAGGGGGAAAATGCTGAACTACAAGAAAACTCAAACAAATCCCATTTCAATTTAAGCCATGGCAAACAATCTCCAAAAATACGTGTTGAAAAAGGTGAAACTTCAGTTTTTTATTTATCTCTCTCGCCACAAATTTCATTCACTCAGAGCTGCCTGGTCTCTATCCCAAGCCAATCTTAGCTGTTGTCAGGAGAATTTATGAAACTTTAGATAATCAAATCAATAGGTTACCCCAGTACAGAGAATAGAGGTGTATGAGAGATAATGTAGAAAGCCAAAATAAGTTAAGATACACATTTTCAACCCAACTCCTTCAATCAGTTGAGCTCCAAATATATTTATTTACTTCCATCAGTATAGTTAACGTTTTCATACCATGTTTAGTCCTACGATTGCCACTTACAGCCATATAAATATCCGTCGAATGGCCATCCGTTTAACCTCCATTTCCTCACACAACATCTTCTGGGCCTTCTGTACTCTGTTTTCGCTTGGAGGGTCATCTGGGCATAGTATTTACCCTGTCTACCAGTTTCCTTTGACTGCTCAACAATTTTGTTAATAACTAATTGGAAAATCTCAGTGGATTGGCACTGGCGGTACAGCGGATACAGAGGGTACAGAGGGCAGCTTGGAAAAGCTGGAAAAGCGCTGCGTGCGTTGACGTTTGCTTCGCTCAATTTATTTGACGATTTTATGGACGGCAAGCCATTTGGGCGTTCTACTTTTTTGTTCGTTTTGTTCGTTTTTAGTTTTTAGTTTCATTTGCTGCCACCGCAGAAACACAAAAAGCTATGTGGAAGGGCGCACAGCTATCAGGGCCGAAGACTTAGATACCCTGGGCAGAGGTAGAGATACCCTCTGGCCGTAGTCAACCCGTAGTCATCCGGTGGACATCTCTAACATCGAAACTAATATTCCATTGGTTGCATACACATTTTCAAAGAATTTTTCCAACAATTTTATATTGATATTTTTGACTTGCAAAATTGATATTTACTTTGCGGTTTCTTCTTTCTTTTGTTGAGCGGACAGATCGTCAGCATGTGGCACATACAGTACAGTACAGTCAGTGTTGCAACAACAGCTACAACAACACACTCGAAAAAGGCAGAGGAGAGCAGGCGAACATTTTTCCCATTTGCTGTCGTCGGCTGCCTCGTTGGCCATGTTTATGCAACTGCGCGACTTGCCAATAAAAATGGCCAAAACGCAGCAGCTTCCCCCCTCACACAGCGCACACACCGCACACCCTTCGGCAGCGCCCTGGCCCCTGGCCTTCGCCGGGCAGTTAGCACTTAGTTTTCCAGTGCAAAAAGTCTGGGCTATAAATATATGGGCGCTTAAATTTCGTCATTTATGGCCTGACTGGCCTGCAAACGAACAAAATCTTTTCATAATTTAATGCTTATTAGCATTTGTTTGCAGTCGGCCCCAAGCAGCAGGAGAAAATTTTCAAGGGGGGGAGACGATCGTTGCAGGAAAGGGGGGGGTGTAGGAGGTGGCACTGCGTAATTGCCTAAGCGAACAGACAGCCAGACAGACAGACTGACTGACTGACAGACAGACAGTCGACCCAGAGCCATAAGCTGTTGCCAAATGTGGCCGAGAGGAAGGCTATGTGAAGCAACACACAAAGAGACAAAATGAAAAAACGGCATGCAAAAAGTGTTAGACAAAGAGTTAGAACTGCAATTGAAATAGCCGTGATGTAAGGGGGCGGGAGGGGGATAGCAGATCCGCCAACCTTCGATGTAAATCAACCAAAAGAATGCATGCAACAAAAAAAACAGAAAAACCTCCAACGACAAATTCGAATCTTTCAAAGCAGATTGCGTGACAATTTTGATTCTGCTCAATGGACACCTAAACACAGTTCACAGGTGGCTGGTTAGAGGGGTTTGGAATGCAGCTACAAAATTGCATGAATACGCTTGAATAAACAGCGACAAAAACAGAGAAAAACGAGAGAGAACGTACGGAGTCGCTTCGAACGCGACTCTACTTTTATACCCGTACTCAGTCAGTACACATGTGATTTATGTGGAATTTTAAAATGTTTTATCAGTTTTTTACATTTTACATTTTTGCTACATCTGTCATCGACATCTACATCTACATCATCTACATCAGTTCTCACATCAACACACGTACACTGCACGAGGCAGCATGTTTGAGCGTGAGTGTGTGTGTGAGAGAATCAGTAGCAGCCGCTGCAGCGCTGCTGCCATCAACCCTAATAAAAATGTATATTTTGTTGCGGTGGGCAAGGGGGGAGGCGACTCGCTGCTGAAAATTCATTTGATCATTGTGGCTACAATAATGATCCCATCTGAACCAAATTCGGGAATCTGATAGATATGGTCATTATCTACAAAACTGCATTTTTTTTTTTTTTCTATCTTCAAAATTGTGGATTTTCGTCTTTTGTGGGGGCGGAAGGGGCGGGGCGAAATTTTAAAAAATACACTTGTTCAGGTTTGGTATCACAGGAGTCTTGGCCAAAAGTTTGGTTGCTCTAGCTCTTATAGTCTCTGAGATCCAGGCGACACAAAATACAAAAACCAAATCGACTCGATTTTTGTGTGAGTGCGAAAGGGATGGAGCGAAGTTTTTCGTACATTTGCCTCTATTGTGGCTATATTAATGATCCGATCCGATTCAGATTTGGGCCCCTGATAGATATAGGCTGTCTCTATGATTCTGCATTTTTCGTTTTCTGCTATCTTTAAAATTGTGGACGCCACAGATGTGCGCCCTTTGTGGGGGCGCAAGTGGGCGGGGCGGAATTTTTAAACTTTTTTCTAGGAGTGAGAGAATACATCAGTCTGGAAAAAAAAAATTTGGTTGCTCTATCTCTTTTAGCCTTCGAGCAATGGGCGACGAACAAGACGGACAGACGGACAGACGGACAGACGGACGGACAGACAGGGCTATATCGACTCGGCTATTGATGCTGATCAAGAATATATATACTTTTATATGGTCGGAAATTACTCCTTCTCTATGTTACACACATCCACTTTTAGCACAAATACAATATACCCTTTTACTCTTCGAGTACGGGTATAATAAAAGACGAGAGATAAGTACTAGTATGCCACCAGAAATTCCATTCCCCCCTTTGTATATTGCATCGTCCGTCCCCCCTTTCTTCTTTTGTTTCTTTTGTTCTGCAATCAAAAACAGAGAAAACAGCAATAGACTTGCATAACTTTTCTTCATCTGTTGACATTTTTAAGTTCAATTTTCATTTCAACTCTCTGGAGTTACCATTATGCCATCGTTCCATCGATTAAGGCATCGACTTGTTGCGATTACCTTTCCGATTGCTGTTCTGATGCTTTATTAAACTCGATTGATCACTCATCATTATCGATCACACTGATCAGTGTGATAGAAATCATGTTTTAATCAGTTTTCCGATTGCTGTTCTGATTCTGTTCTCTAGTTGAATCGTTTGATCACTCATCATTATCGATCACTGATCAGTGGCATAAAAATCACACCAGCCATCGATAAATTGGATGTACAAGATAAGAAAATTACTTAAAAAGTAAATAGCACGAAAATTTCCCATTAAACAGGACTATTAAAAAGTAAACAAAAAAGTGTCGTATTCAAACTGAATGCCTCGTTTTTTTTTTTTGCAACGTATTCAAAGACATGTATTCAATGATATCGATAACATTTTAGTGATAGTTGTGATTCAGGGAGTAAGTTCTACAAAAATAATTCCTACATTGTATCATTTATCTATCATTTATTCTATCTTTCTATCTATCATTATACTATCTATTAATTTATTAATTAATTCTACTGTTTTACTCATTATTCGTATTATATGCACCTCATTTAACAGTTACCTTTGCAAATTTGTTTTTCTCCCCTTTTCTTTGTTCTTCGAAGTTCTGCGAAATCCCCCTGGAGGTGACCGCCTCTGGCAGCTTGTGCGAGAAACTCTCAGTTGGAGGTGGCCCAAAACATATGCAATTACACACGAAGGTTAAACGCGCGGCAAATTGAGCAACTCAGAGAGAGAGAGAGAGAGAGACAAAGAGCGAGAGAGACAAAAAGCAGCTGCATCCCAAGCAATGCCCAAATGAATAGAGGAGAATTGGTTATGGAGCCACACAGCAACAGCAACAGTCATAGCCACAACCAACCAACCAACCAACCACTAGGCCACCAGCCCAATTCAGCCTCAGCCTCAGGCCCCCCCTTCCCGTGGCGCATTTAGGCCTTTAAAGTGAGCGCAGGTCGTTAGAAACACGCGAATCTAAATGGAAACGGAAATGGATGTGGATGTGGATGTGGATGTGGATGCGGAGATGTGGAAGTGCAGCAGCGCCATCTGTGAGTGAGTTATGTGTGTGACTAGTTCTATCTCGCTCTCTCTCTCTCTCTCTCT
The DNA here is from genome assembly GCA_009664405.1 of Drosophila bifasciata. Classification (NCBI taxonomy): domain Eukaryota; kingdom Metazoa; phylum Arthropoda; class Insecta; order Diptera; family Drosophilidae; genus Drosophila; species Drosophila bifasciata. The sequence goes on from CM019041.1 coordinate 14,749,084, forward strand.
GTCCTTGTCGCTGTATGTATGCATGTCTATCTCTGTGCCCGTTCACAGGGTAGCAAATTGATTTTGGCCAAGATTCATTTTCAGATCTGTCCAAGTTCTCTAGCTCGCATTGTTGTTGCAACTTTTCATATGGCATTTTCCTTTTTCCATGCTGCTGCTGAAGCCAGTGGCAATGCCTGTGGCATTTAGTGAAAATTGTCCGCTCGCTTCGCTGATTGTTTATAAAGGCAGCCTTACAATGTCAGTCATCAGAGGCAGCCCACAGTCAGAAAAGTACGATACGAGTAGTACATACATATAACAAGCAAACGATCATTGTGTTGCTGCAACAAGATATGTACCTCGGCATTCGAATATATACACACATGTACTATACATTAGAAGTATCTTCCAAAATGTATCTTGAGATCTGCAAGCACAGATATAGATTTATTTGATCTTGATCTTTTTGTGGCAAGGATACAGCACATGCTGCAGCACATCTTACCCCTTGTTACAAGCACCCTAACAATCACAATATACTCTGATCTGATCTTCGACTGCTGGGTATTATAATTGCAGGTCTCTCCTCTGACAGAGCAGCAGCGGTAGCGGCAGCGGCAGAGTCAGCGGAGGCAACTCTAGCTGCACTTAGCGACATGCAACGTTTGACTTCTCATTGGCCGTGGGTCAGTTGTTAGTGGTGGGAATTCCGCCCAGTGGGTCGGCAGTTGGGTGGCGTGGGTGGCGTGGGTGGCTGGCAACAACAGCAGCAGCAGCAGCAACAGCAACAATAACAAAATTGTCATTTTCATTCGTGCTCAGGTGAGCAGCGGCCCAAGTAGAAGCCAGCAGCAGAAACATTTGATGAGTGCATTATCATCATCGTCATCATCATAGCTGAATGATTTTGCTGACCATAAGTGGAGGTCTCGACAATTGTTACAGCGATTATTAAATACATTTGTGTACCTATATTAATAATAATAAATCTACGAGTATATATGTATACATATATGTATCTGTATGTACATGCCATGGGCATCTGGGGCAACCAAATCAGAATTTAAAACTAAAACCAAGGGAAAGGAAATGAAGCCATGATACATATCTACATAAATACATACATAAATATATATGAGTGAGCGAAACAATTCTTGAAAAATTAGGTAAAGCATAAACACAACATGAATGAGTAGTAGTAATATGAACAAGAAAAGTAATATGATGACTGCCAGAATGATATGCAATGAAAACAAAAGTAGAACCAATAAACATATATAGTAGTATCCTCGATAAGCTCTCTCCCCCTTTGGAGACTGCATAAAATAATGATGAGTAAGTGACGACAAGTGTTCAAAACACACTTGAGACATCCGAAACCCAATAAATTAGATAAGTAAGCAACTCTAGCTACGGATTGGGGGTGGTGTCAAAGATAAACCAAACATAAATCAAAACATCGATCGGATGACCAACAAAAACATTTGTTTATTATTCACACAGATCATTCGATTTAGAAGCCTAGCTCGGTCATTCTTCCCCCCTTCGGAATATGGCGGAATGGTTTGGGTTTTAGCTCTGAATGATATGTGACACAGTTGGATGAAGTCCACAATTTATGGTAGTATTTAGAGGTTTTCCTGTGAATTTCCTAAAAGTTTCTCCCCACCTCACATTAGCAGCCTGTCAACCGATATATGCATACACTATATGTACATAAATAAATATATATGTATGTATATAGCATGTCGAATCTAGTATACAAAATGATGGCAAACTATCAGGAAAAATTAAAAAAAAAAACACAATGGTATGAGGGGGGAAATCGGAGCGCACGATCGTCCGTCCGTCTGTCCGTCTGTCCGTCCGTCCGGCTGGGTATGGCTAACGGGCATAGCCAATGGGCAAAATGTACCTTACCCAGATGCCTCCCACTCCGCCCAGCGCCATGCCAGCCCAGCTCTCCCCCGCTAATTATGAACAGGGTAGGGGGGCAGGGCAGGTCGTGGGGCAGAGGAGCAGAGGGAGCGGAACAAGTGCAGCTGGGACACATTTGACACAGTTTGACCAAGCGTAACAAACCGCGTTTATCAAATGGAACTCGATTTGGTTTTGGTTTCGGTTTCGGTTTTGACTGTTGACGTGTCCAAAAAAAACAAAAACAAAATACAACAAAAATTACAAAATATATAAACATATATTTATGTATGTATGTATAACCGGAGCATCTATCTAAGCATCCATCCACCCCACAGCAGCAGCAGCAGCCCAGCAGTTTCCCCACCACCCCACTGACCCAAGCAGCCAAGCGACCCATCAGAATTTCCGCTCTAATGAAATCTACGGGAAAGATGAAGTGGATACAAACAGATAGACATATGTATGTTCCAGGGATTTGTAAATCGGATCCATTAAAAGCAGAGCATACGATCTATAGTTGTTCCTTCTTTGCCTGAGTATATCGATTAAATCACAGCCATTCGATTGATACAACGATAAATACTAAATCTAAAGGAGAGCCTTATCTTAAGTACATCTGTATTTATGATTGATTCTGTCCTCTATTACGAGTCGTAGACTCACGATATATGGCTTAAAACTAAAATGCTTTAAGGAATCATTATAATTGAGTAACAATAATGGTTTCTGTTATCGATTACATCAATTAATATATGTAGAGACAGACATGGGTAAGTGGAAGTCAAATGGCTTCACCATTTTGTTATAGATTAGATACGGATTGAAAGGAATAAATAATTTAAGAATCGATTTGAAAATGCATTAATTGTCAGCTAATTGTCAGAGCTACTCAATAGATTGGCGACTTTCTTTGATTTTAAATATTCTACAATTAGCAAATAAATTATTTATGGTCTGTCCCTGCCCCTACTCAAGCCACTGCCTCGAATCGGAATACCCCCATTGGGTGGGTGGGTTTTGGGTGGTGGGGTGAGACTCATTATCATCGCCAGGTGCGTGTGCTCGCTGCCTCGTGTCGAGGGTTTTGATTTTGGTTTTATCTGCTCGGGCTCGTCTAATCGTTGCGTTTAAAATTGAACAATTAAACTAATTTAACGCTGCCACTGTGTGGCCAGCTGTTGCATGTAGAATTTGTATAGAACGCTTTTCGATTCAACTCACCCAAAATAACTATACCGAAAATGTACACACGAAAAAGGGCACTCGAAAAACAAAAAACAAAAATGCAGTCGTCGCAACTTCCGGCACGAAATACTATAGAATTGGATACAAAAAATAAAAAAAAAGAAACAAAAACCGAACTGAAGAAAAAAAAATTAAGGGAAAATGTACAAAAAAGTTGCCGACCTTCTTTTGAAAAATTTCACACGATTTTCAAATGCAAATTGCTTTTTTTTTGTTTGTTTTTTTGTTTAAGTTTCTTACAGCCGTTTGTCTTTTTTTTTTTTTTTTTGGGCCACAATGTGGCACAGAACACACTTGGACTGGGTTTGGGTCTGGGGCTGAAACTGGAACTGGGTCGGTTGAAGGAATTAAAATTAACACTTTATGCGGGTTACACTTTGAGAGTACGTGGATCGATGCCCGGCACCGAATGAATGGCAGCCAGCAGGTGGCCCGGGCTTATATAGGCCCAGGCCATCCACCCCAACCCTGGCACCACAACCCTTTTCGATCCTGGCCAGCCCAACGCAGCGCAGCCCAGCCCAGTCAAGCCAAGCCCGGATAAGATAAGGAAGGGGCCACGTACCAGGCATGGTTCGGTTCGATGCAGATGTTCCAAATGCCCCGACTAATGGGGATGATAATATGGCTGGGAGGTGGAGACAATGATGGCGATGAAGGGGGCACGCTTATCGCCGCCCGCCTGGCGCAATTATGCAAAACAATATGGTGGGTACCCAGCTATCGATCGAATGATAACCACAGATAACCAAGCAGATAACCCAAAAAAGGAGAACAAAAAAACGAATAAAAATAGGCATGAAAGCATCGAAAAGATGGTCCAACGAAGGATGCGACAGAGTAACTTTCACCCAAAGGAAAGGAATCGGAAGCTTCTTCCGATTTATAGCTACTCAGCAATAAATTGCAACAAAGTTCTTTCAGGATCTCAGGAGCTTTGACAAGTACAATCAAAAAGTAGTTGATTTTATAGCACTAAGTATAGGGAATGATGTATTTAGTCCCTCTCCCCTTTATCGATGAGGAATTATCGAACGTGAATTACTCGATCAATGATGGCCAGCAGGAATAGCTCTGCATTATGGAATGTGATTTCATTTGAGATTAATTTCATGGAAGACTTTCTAATCATTAATGGAATATACTATATTTCTGCAGCCATGAACCACAAAGAATATGAGGGTCGATCATAAGAGTCTTTTGATCTTCGAGTAGATTCTACTCATGGTATGAATGCCATCCAATCTAATAACTCTATGCCAAGTCCTTCTTTATACATATACATATGTTATGGCAGGTGCTAGTTGGGACTAAAATAGTAAGTATAAAATATAAGTATAAGGGCCTAACATTTGCATTTTCATGAAGAAAATTTGCGAAAGAACATCCAAGCTATCCAGCAAAGAGTAATTTTTCTTTTCAAATGATTTCTCTCAAATGAAAATCGCTGACCAACCGATCAACCAGATCAACTATTGAATGGCTAATCTATATATGCATAATAATGATCCATTATTATTAATCATCAAGAGATGCAAGGAAATATCCCGTAAATATTTTCTCATGTATCGCATTTACTATATAAAAATGTAATAAAAAAATATATATATTATAATAGAAAGTAGATAGAAAAGATAGAAATAGAATAACATTATTCAAACGAGGTTTTTTTTTTGTTTCAAAATAGAAATTCACAATTATGGCATTTGATTCGGGATTATCAGGGGGGTATACCAGGGGGGGGGCCCTTCCATCTTGATAAATCTTAAGGCAACTGGGTGGGGCTGGGCGCTCAGAACTTTCGTAGATCTAGAACAAAGACGCCGCCGTCGGAGGCACTGGCGCCCACCTTGGTGCCGTTGGAGTTCCAGCAGACCTCGAAGATGCCGCCGGTGCCCCTGTAGGTGTGCACCAGCTGCCCGGTCTGGGTGCTCCAGATGTGCACGCACTTGTCGAAGCTGCCCGAGGCCAGGTGCTTGCCGTCGGGACTGAAGGCCACCGAGTAGACGGGCTCCGTGTGCTTGGTGAGCGTGTAGATGCAGCTGCCGCGCTCCACGTCCCACAGCCGCACCGTCGAGTCGAAGGAGGCCGAGGCGAGCACGAGGTTCATGTTCGGATTGTTCGTCCGCGGCCCCGTGGGCGACCACTTGATCGTGTAGATCTCCTTGGAGTGGGCCAGCAGGTCCTGGCAGCAGCGATCCCGGTTCATGCTCCAGATCTTCAGCGTGAGGTCGTCCGAGCAGGAGGCCAACAGCTGCCCCTGCGGGCACCACTTGATGGCGTTCACCTCGTTGGTGTGGCCGCAGAACGTTTTGATCGGCTCCGCCTCGCCCAGCCGACACACGAATATTCTCTGGTCGGTGCTGCAGGAGGCGAAGGCCAGACTCGTCTGCCAGTCAACGTCCAGGGCCGGGGCACTGTGAAAGGCGAACTGCTGCGTGCACTTGCCCGTGCTGGCGTCCCAGATGATCGTCGTCTTGTCCACGCCCGCGGAGACTATGTAGTTGCCGTACTTGTTCCACTTGAGGGCGAAGATCGGCCCCTTGTGCTGGCCCAGCGTCAAGGTCAGGCGGCCATCGGTGTTCCAGATGCGCGCATAGCCGTCATAGCTGCCTGTGGCCAGGAGCGAGCCCTCGCCATTCCAGTCCAGGGAGGTGACATCCTTGTTGCTCCTCACCTCTTCCCCGTCCTTCTGGATGCAGTGCTTCAGCACCATCTGCTTGGAGCGGCCCGTCGATGCGGACACGTCCCAGAGGCGGGCAGTGCTGTCGCCGGAGCCACTGGCCAGCAGGTCACGATGGGGATTCCAGGCGCAGATGAACACTTCGCCCTCGTGCCCGCGCAGCGCACACGCTTCGGACTCCAGAATCGCAATGCTCCCGTCAATCTCCATTGGCTCGAGGGCCACAGGTGTGCCGGACCCACTCGGAGCTGCAGCTGAAGCTGGGTCTGGGGTCGTGGATGGGGATGATGCGGAGGCTGATTTTTCCGGATCTATTGGATAGAACGTGGCGACAGCGGCGGCCTTTTTGGATGTGGATGGGACGGCGTCGTCGATGCTCCGTGCGGCATTTGCATGGCTCGTCTCGCTGGCCTTTGGCTTTTTGTGGCCTCTGGAGCCAGAGCTAGCGGTTGCAGCAGCACCCCCACTGGAGGCCCCCTCTTTGGTGGACTCTGAGGTGCTGGTGGATGGCTTAGGCTCTTCCACGGCTGTGTCCACGTTCGCGTCCGTTTGTGCCGCCGCCGGCTTGGTCCCCTTGGCCTCTGGCATTACAGCATCAATCAGGGAGAGGCCTTCGATGAGCCGCCCCACCTCGCCGTCGTCGCCGACGCTCCACTCCACCTCTGTGTAGAGGAGGCCCTTCTGCAGGATGGAGAGCAGGGCGGCCGGCGGCACCAGGTTGCCATTGATGTTGGTCCGCGAGATGTGCGACTCAATGCCAAAGACGTAGGAGGAGTGCAGGAAGCCCGACTCCTGCAGGTAACGGTAAACCAGAAAGTTTACCTCGTCGCTGGAAAAGCTCATGGCAGCCGGGATAAGACTCTCTCTCACTCTCTTGCTAGCCAGCCTTTGAGCCAGTCTTTCTTCTGATCTGCCTCTGATGTGCTTCTGATTGTGGCAGCGGCGGCAATGACGTGGAGATCGATAAAACGGCACTGCGTAAAACATGCGTCTGCATTAAGCACCCCGCTCCTCCACTACTCTCCTCTCCACTCTTCGCAAATCCACGCTTGACGCTTCTCAACGAGGGGGGACGGATCTACCAGATCAACAGCAACTACGACTCCTGAATAGTCAAAAATTCGACTGAGCAGATAAATGCTTCGCTTGCATTGATGGCTATCCCAATCCCCCCCAATGGCAATCCCCAAATGGCAATGCCTAGGGCAATGCCAATGCCAATACCAATGCCAATAGCAAATGCAAAATGAACAATTGTTTACTTCGGGAGTTTTATTTCTTTAAAATCGCCGATCTCATTGCTTTCGATGTCATAATATCGGGACGGCAGAGGGTGCCTGCACTGCACACCAGCTGTTATTAGGAGTTTCTGATAACTCACCGTTTACATATGTACACAGAAATATACATAAATATACTGTGCATACATATGTATGCATTTAGATTCATCGAAACGAATACAATATACCCTACGAGTGGCGGTAGTAAGTGTTATATGCAACAATGGACAACATTTTGATTCCCCACAGCCTTTCTGCAGTATCCTACAGTTTCCCCACAACTGATACCGAATGCTTCATATGTTTAAGAATATTAATAAGAATTGGTATATATACTATATTAGTTCCTAATCTACAGCGCCTATTCTGCAGGCAATTTTCAAGCGCAGACAGCGCAGGGATTGGGAAAGGGACTGGGACAGGGACTGGGACTTGGATAGGGACTGGGTCTTGGATAGGGACTGGTACTGGGACAGGGACAGGGACAGGGACTGGGACTGGGACTGGGACTGGGACTGGGACTGGGACTGGGACTGGGACTGGGACTGGGACTGGGACTGGGACTGGGACTGGGACTGGGACTGGGACTGGGACTGGGACTGGGACTGGGACTGGGACTGGGACTGGGACTGGGACTGGGACTGGGACTGGGACTGGGACTGGGACTGGGACTGGGACTGGGACAAGGGCAGGGGCACACCAAAATCTGTTAATCGCAGCTAAGTATAATTAAAGTATGATCGTGGCATACAACAAAATATTAACACTAATATTTTCGTTTGATCCTTCATGGTACGCGCGGTCCAAATTTACTTCAGTTACCTTTTTCTCTCTGATTCGAATTCATCTCTTTCTCCAGAGAAACGAACAATTTATATTTCCGAGTTTGGCCCATGGGCATTACAAAAAAAAACTAGAGACGAGTCAAAATATTGGCACAACGTTCTAGGAAATTTAAATACATATATTTAAAGATGGGCACAGAATTATCCAGGCCAAAAATTATAAAAAGTAAATATAAAAATTGATTTTCCCAGATTTTCATCCTGATACTATTTTCCAAATTTTTTTTATTAAAAGTTAACTTTATTATCCAATTAACTTATAATTTCAATATATTTTTTTAAACACCTATTAAAATAAGCAAAAGTTAAAATTTTTCGGTAGTTTTTTGTAGTTTTGTATTGTCCCGCTTTTATTTTCTATTAACTCTTAAAGGAAATATGATTATTGATCAAATCTTGTTTCCTTAAAGGCTCTCTTACGTATTGACCTGCCTAGAAAGAATGTACAACAAATGTTCCCAATTTTAACTTCCCAATTTAAGCTTTTATTATCACGTTAATTTGGTAACGTAACGCCAGTAACGTTTGCCAGCTGCCTCCGCGGATTTATAGCAACAAACAAAAAATAGAAACACTTTTAACATTCAATTATTTGGAATATTATTGCATTTTCCGTTTTCTATTTTATTGACAGACCGAGAACGGGTATATATGTAAGTAGTGTCGCGGCAACTGCGACTCAAAACGTTCCCTCTTGTTTATTTGCAGTTTCGTTGTTTCTTTTTTCAATTTTAAAAAATTCTCTTCTATTTTATTGAATGATGTTCGTTCATGGGTATTCATCTGAAGTCATTCAAACTAAAAAAGTGGAATGCAAATGTCACGAAATTTCTTTGGTTTTCTAATGCTTGCATTCCAGTCTATTCTAAATAGTATTAATTATTCCGTTTGGATGACTGGAAGTGTTTATAAAAGAGATTTATCGAAAAGGAACGTGCAGAGTCGCTGTTAACGCGACACTACTTTTATACCCGTACTCAGTCAGTACACATGTGATTTATGTGGAATTTTCAAATATTTTATCAGTTTTTACATTTTTTTGCTGCATCTGTCATCTACATCTATATGTATATAACTTCTCACAACAACAAGCGTACACTGCACGAGGCAGAGTGTGTTAGAAGTGTGTGAGCGAAAGAGAGAATCGGTAGCGGCTGAAGGGTTGCGGGCTAGCTGCTGCAAATTCACTTCATCATTGTGGCTATAATAATGATCCGATCTGAGTCAGATTCATGCCGAATCTGTCATTCTCCGATTCGATTCTGATTCGGGTCTCTGATAGACATGGGCTTTCTCTCTAATTCTAAATTTTTTGTCACAGATGTGCGCTCTTTGTGGGGGCGGAAGTAGGCGGGCGAAATTTTGAAATACAAATGTATTGCAGTGTGATATCGCATTAATCTGAAAAAAAAATTGGATGCTCTACCTCTGAGCACAGGGCGACAAAACAAGACGGATGGACGGACGGACAAACAGATATGGCTATATTGACTCGGCTATTAATGCTGATCAATAATATATATACTTTATGGGGTCGGAAACGATTCCTTCTCTGAGTTACACGTATCCGCTTTTACCACAAATACAATTTAACCTTGTACCCTTTTACACTTCGTTAACGAGTATAAAAATGGCTAAGTTCGGTACTACTATTTTATTGAACACAGATTATATAAATACAATTGTGCATTAGGGTATACCTGAAGCAACTTTCAATAAAAAAAAAGATATTTTCTTCCTGCGAGAACACAAATACTACCAAATAATGCATCAGGATGGAAACTTTATGTGCGTCGCTCGTGGAATACCCTGCACAATTATAACTATGGTCCTGTAAGCCAGACCAGACATAAATGTAAATACCTTGTGGCTTGAAGATTTAGTTTAGATTTGTAATCGATCTGCTGGCAGAATTTGAAATAAATATTTGCGGTATGTACACATACATATATGAATCAGCTGTGCCCGTTGTTGAAAAAACAAACCACCAACACAAAGACAAATTTATCGTTGTGTTTGTATTTCAACAACAGGTCTCCCTGTTGTTCGGCAGCTGGCAAGGCATCCGCTGAATTTAGAGAATTCTCAAGCCAATGGAACCAAAAGATACTCAAGGGAGGCAAAAAAGCAAGCGAGTATTTATCGGCATTAGCAAAAGTAGAGTAAGTAGAGTAAATAGGTTAGGTAAGGTTTTATTTAGCTTGAGAAATATCTGGGCAATTGAGCCTGAACAATCTCCATATAATAAGTGAATGCATCGAGTTTCCACTTGCCACCCCAAAGGAAAAGAATATGGCACATGGATAGACTGGTATGGACTGGATAAAAATACAGAACAACTGGGAAGCTAACTTTTGAAAGCTTTCCAGATGTGTAGTTGTATCTGATTAACCAGAATATATTCTTCAGATGCCCAAAGAAATTTCTTTCACTTTTAAAGTTTCAGTAGAATAATAATAACTTATAATAATATATGTATGAGCGCTTAGTCTGCAGTTATCTTGCAGCTAAAGTACAGTTGTGTCAACTCTGGCCAGGTACAGTTGCGAAAAATGGCAGCTCCTGGCGGCTGAACAAATATCTAACCACCCCCAGGGCGACATATGCATCTATATTGCAACCCCCCAGTTTGTTTTATTAACCTAATTGTGAGCTAACAAACATATGTATTAGCGCTTTAGTCTGCACTTCCCTGCAGCTAAAGTACAGTTGTGGGCAGTGTGTCAACCCTGGGCAGGTACAGCTGCGACAAACGCGACATCACCAACTTGGGGCGTCGTTGTCAGAGACTTTTTTAATCAGAAATAATTCGGTAAATTAAACAAGCAGGCGGCAGGCGGCAGGCAGTGGGAGGACGGGACAGTCGATAGGGATAGGCTTAGATATGGAGCAGTAGTGGCAGTGGTGGCAGCGGTGGCAGGGGCCCAACATATGGACAAAAACCGGGAGAGAAATAGGGAAATCTATGACTCGTATGGCCTCGTATGGATTTATGACAGGGGCGAGCAAATACAGAAACTATGTGAAATCAAATAGAAATTTCATAATTTCGTTTTCCACGGAAAAGATGGCATCCACCCGGTCAGGACTGATGATGTGCGGAGGGGGAGGGAGCACACAAACAGAGGGAGAGAGAGCGCTGCTTATCGGCTCTATAGTACTTTGTGTGTGGGATCCGGAAAGCAAGGTGATAAAAGAACACTCCGTTCTGTCAGTCGAGAGGGGACAGTCTGCTCCTGCCAAACGTTATCACAGTTTAAATATTAATTCAGGGATACTCGTGTGCGTGCGGCTCAAAGGAGAGCGCGGAGCAGGCTTATCGCAGCGGAGATAAAGTTGAGCAAACACTGGAGTGCAATGTTTCGTGGAAACGGACAAATGGGGGAACAGCTGCAGGTAGTCCCCACCGCCCATGCCTGCTTGATCGCTTCAATCCAACACATCATTGGCACTCACCAGAGTCTCTGTGGCTGTTGTGCCAGCTCCTAACGCTCCGGCTCCGGCTCCTGCTGCTCCTGCTGCTGCTGATGATGATGATGGTGTGGTGAATCCGTCGCCAGTTTGTTGGCTACTTAGTTGTGTGATTTGCTTTCGAAGGGCAGCAATCTGAGCGTGGGACAAACGAGAAAGAGTGAGAAATGTGAGTATGAGAAGTGGCAGGAAGTCGCACAAGTGCCCACCGAACTTCCAGGCCTTACCTCGCGATCCTTGTCGCCGCAGAGCTGGTCCAGCTGTTCCTTTTGCTGTTGCGACTCCGCCAGCAGGTCCAGGGCCGTCTTTGCGTCGGTCTCCGGGCCGCGGTAGTCCTCGTCGCCTGGCCCGGCCGTGTCGGCCAGCACTTCCTGGGCCAGATTTGTCAGCTGGCCCTTGATGGAGTTGAGGCTGTTGTTCAGCCAGGACATGTCTGCTGCCTGATTGCTCCTATACCTTGTGCGTACTTAGCTCACTCTCTCTCTCTGGGCAAAGTTCTTCCTGGACGGACGTGATTTCGGCAATCAATTTATTATTCCCTATTTTTTTGCGTGGCACAAACGTTTTGCAGCTGATTTTGTTATTGTTTCATTGCGATGAATGGGCGCTGCTATCGATAGTTGCGCAGGCCACACAATGGCGATGCTGCGATAGACATCTGGTCATACTCTGGCTGCTACGAAATCGTTTCGGCGGGCGGGCTGCCGAAATATTCTTTGAAAACAAACAAAAAAAAAACGAAAAACAATTGAATACACATTTGGTTTGGAACATTCTTCTGTTGCAACGTTTATTTATATGTAAAGTTTGTCTCAACACAAAAAAAAAGAGTGAAAGTAAACAGCTTCAAGTGACTAATGAGTGTGGCATCGTATTTACAGCCAAGTTGTGCTCCTGCTGATCCTGCTCCTGCTTCAGGATGCTCTAGAAGGTGCGCGGCTGGGAGCCAAAGCCCAGGCCAACGCCTCGCATAGTGTGTGTGGCCGCACGAGCCATCTCGTACTGCTGCTCCATGTTGGAAAACATGCGCTGGCGCTGTTCCACATCGGCGGGTACTCCTGCGCCCCCTGCAGCTGCCGCAGCCGCTTCGCCAGTGCCAGTGCCAGCATCGTCGCCAGCTCCCGCAGAGCTGCCATTGCTAGCATCTCCCCCCTCGATGTGTTCACGCCCGTCCGCTCCGTCATCTGCAGTGCTGTTGTCGCCTCCGCCGCCGGCATTCTTGATGCCCATCAGGCGCATAAACTTGGAGGCCACCTTTCCGTCCGAGTCCTGGGAGAAGTGCGCGTTGCCCCACTTGTTGGCCGGCGGCTCGCTCTTCTTGGAGCCCCACAGCAACTTGCGCTTCTGCTGCTGCTCCGCGTAGCGATTGGCGTTGATGATGCCCGGATTGTAGTAGCTGGGCAGCTGGATGGGCTTCACGGGCGACAGCGCATGGATGGGCTGCATCGTCATTATGGGGGGCATTCCCAATGGCCTGATGGGGGTGTTCACTGGCGGCACGGCCAGGGACATCAGGGAGGGTATATTTGTTGTGTAGCTGGGCGTGGGCAGCAGTCCGCCGCCTCCTGTTCCGCCCTGATGGACGGCCTTTGCTTTCATAGCTGCCGCAGCGGCTGCTGATGCCGGACCGGAAAGCGGTTTGGGAAGCATCAGTCCAGGTCCCCCATGGTTTCCAGCACGGGACAGCTGCTCCTCGCCGCTTGTCTTCCTAGGACGTCCGCCGCCATCGCTCCCCTGGTCCATCGGCGACCCGGAGCGGCTGCTGGAGTCGCGTCCCCGGTACTTGCGCGACGATGATCCTGAGGACTGCCTTGCTCCTGTCCCCTTCCCCTTCCCAGCGCCAGTTCCTGATGACTGATGGTGGCGGCGGCGTGTGGGCGATGTGCCTGTCGGCGTGCGGGATCTGGAGCGCGAGCCGCGGCGCCGTCGGCTGCGCTCGTCATAGGAGCGACGCTGAGATTTGTGCGCGGCTGCATTGGCAGACGAGGATGTGGATGAGATGTGTGAGCGCGAGTTCTCGCTGTGGCGCTGATGCCGTCCGCTGACATTTTCACGACGGTGGTCTCCTCTTTCACGTTCGCGATCACGCTGGTTGCCATGGCGATCGCGGTCTTTATCCCGCTCCCGCTCGCGCTCGCGTTCTCGCTCCCGATCCTTGTCCTTATCCTTATCCTTATCCTTATCCCTGTGGCTCTGCTTAATCTCTTTGGTACGTTGGTGGCGTTGGGCGCTCTGGAATGGGAACAAATAGCATGAGAAATCTGCGCCCAAGGCTGCAAGGCTGCAACCACTCACCTTGCTGTGATCCCTGTCCCTGTCGCGTTCCTTGTCGCGACTGCGGTCGAGGTCGCGCTTTTCCTTCTCCCTGTTGCGTTCTCGGTCGCGCTCCTTCTCTTTCTCCTTTTCTTTCTCCTTCTCCTTGGCCCGCTCCTGGCGCTGGCGCTGTTGGGGCTCCTGCAACAAGAAGAGGAGGCAACCCACCAGGGAATGGTGCACACATTAAACAAAAACGATCCAATGGCGGTAAATGAAATCTAGGCTAGGGGGATCGAATCGGATCGGGTCGGATCAGCTGGCGGTGCGTCCTGGCTTCTGGGCTCGCACCAGGGGAGGACTGGACTAGGCGCTGCAAGCGACAGAATGCCCTGACTCACGCAGGGCATCTCTGACTGGCGACTGACTGGCTAAGAGAATTAATGATTCTATTTGCTTTTGATCACTTTGGTTTTGGGTTATACTCACATTCGTGCCGGTCGATCTCTCTTCTCTCTCTTTCTCTCTTTCAATCTCTCAATCTCAATCTCTTTTCCGCCACCTCATGCGGTTCAGTGGGTGGGTGGTGGTGGTGGGTGGATATGAGGGTTTGTTTGTTCGTGTGCGTGTGCGTCTGCGTCTGTGTTCGCATGCGGATGCGGGTGTCTGTACTGGTTGCGATCCAGGGGTTCAATTGGAGAACCCTCGGACGCGTCACACACACCACACAGCCACAGGACACAGAGGCCACAGGCCACAGAGGCCACAGGCCACACCACAACTCTAATATCTATAAATCTGTACGGAGCTGTCATCGCGATCGATCGAATCAATCAATCTGGGTCTGGGTCTGGGTCAGATCGTAGGTCAAGTTGTGAGATCATTTTTCTGTTTTTCTTTTCTGTTTTCTGTTCTTTTGCATTTGCTTTTGTTTTTGTTTTTGCTTTTGCTTTTGTCTGTGTCTTTGTTTTGGGTTTGGTTTTGGTTTCAGTTTCGGTTTCGTTTACACAATAACAACAATAATGATAATAATAAAATGGTAGATTTTAGTCATTTAAATATTAAGTGGCATTAAAGGTTTTAGACTTATCTAAGCTGTCCAGCCACACACACCACACACGGGCCACACGCCACACGTGTCCACTGTACGGTGCACCAAATACGGACGGACGACCCTTTCGTATACGGATGGATGCCCTTGCAGAGAGCTAGCACAGAGAGGGGGGGATACACCCATAGCCAATTGGATAGGTATTTGCCATAGGAACATCCTTCAGGCGATCTGCAAGGGTAGCCAATGCTTCGGTCGACCGAAGAAGACACCAAAACAGGGCCAGAGGCAGGGCGGACACCCCCCAAAGGAATTGGAACGAGTGCGGCAGATCGTTCAGATCGAAGCAAATAGGAAATATGTATATATTTTTTTGCGAGCATTGGCCATCCGTTCCAACCCCCATGCAACTATACTATACACACACATATTTCAATAATGAAAATTAAGCTTAGAAATCGATTCATGGAACGTCATTATTACCTTATCAGTGGCTCTGCTGTTGTTCGACTGGCGACTGTGACTGTGACTGCGACTACGAGTGCGAGTGCGATTGCCAGTGATGTTGCTCCTGTGATGTTGCTTCCCGCCGGTGGCCACTGCGGACGCTGGCTGCGGCTGTGACTGCGACTGCGACTGCAGTTTCGGTGTACTTTTCCGTCTCTTGGACTTTTCACTGGCGCTGCTACTGCTACTGGAGGAGGTGCTGCTGCTACCGCTACCGCTACCGCTGCTGCTGCAGCTGCTACTGCTGCCACTGCCACTGCTGCTGCTGCTGCTACCGCTACCGCTGCCGCTGCTGCTGCTGCTACTACTACTACTGCTGCTGCTAGAGCGTCGGCGCTGGCGCTGCTGCTGCTTCTTGCTGTTGTTGCTGCCGCTGCCGCTGCCCTCGTTGTTGTTCTTTTTGGCCTTAAGCTGATGCTTTACGGCGGCTGCAGCGGCTTTTGCAGAGGCAACGGTGGCAGCGGTGACTGTCACTGCCAGAGCAGCTGATTTCGTTGGCTGTGGTGGTGGTGCCTAGGGGAATTTTTCAACTATTCAGAAACACAGCAAATTCGCATTATTTTACTAAAGCACTAGGATACAACTACATAGGGGGAGGTGGACGGGAAGGTGGACGGTGGCACGGTTGGATTTCGGTTTGTGGGTTTGAGTGTGGGTTTGGATGTGGACTCTTGGTCATGAAAGAAATTTCTGCGCTTTTTTTTAGTTCATTTTCGATATCGGTTTTTCACACACACACACACACACACGCACGCAAAGGTACAAATGGGATGTACAACGCACGCCTCTCCTCTGGCAAAATGTGTACACAAAATGAGGCCTGGCGTTCGATTTTAGTGCGTTTTTTCGGCTTCTTGCAGTAATATGTTATTGGTATATTTACCCGTGTTTGATAGGCAGCATCGTCCTGATCATCTTCGCTGCTATAGTTGACCAGAGCCTCCATTATTTGGCGTTCTTCAATCTTTTAAGCGCCGAAATTGCAATCCAAAAACTTTGCTTGAGGCATAGCCAGTGTGACCGCGGAATTATCTATAAAATATACCGACTCCCCTTACGAAATATACCAAACTACTTTATTATTTTCAAAATATACCGTAAATACACCCAGGAAACAAAGGGCTTAGCCCATTTAACCCCCACTTTTATAAATAGGGAAAACCCTTCAATAAAGACGCGGAAAATGGTACTGTTAATATATTTTTTCAGTAGTTTCATTATTTCTTATTACTTCAAAGAAATATTACCACTATATACTGGTTAGTGCCCTTGGCATAACGCATGACCCTTAGAAAAATACCTAATAGCTTCTATATTTTCGCATATACCGTAAATATACCGAGGAAAAAACGAACTAACTGCGAGTACTATCGATATCGAACAGTGAATGGTGTGCGTAAGCAACAAGTTCAGCTCTTTTTACAACACTGGCCATACCCTTTTTGGCGTTACAAAAATTTTAAATTGGATTGTCACTAAATTATTTATTGTAATAAGGCATCTATCTAGTAGAGTGACAAAAAATAGTACGTCACGTATATCGTAGATTTCCGCTTCTTATGACTGTGTAGCAATAGCATTTGGGCTTTTACTTATGTCCTTCACATCGGTCCACGGCTCTGCGGCTTTGGCAGCGGTGGAAAATGTTGTGTGCTCAGATTCAGAATTCCCTCTGTCGGCTCACTAAAAGGTTCCTCCATACTTGCGCGTGTCTCCGCCAGGGTCTTGTACTGAATCGAGAAACGAAACGAAACAGTTCTTATAGTATCAGTGATTCCCCATTTTATTGTTGAAAGCTTACCTGCGATTGCGATTTCCAGTTGACGCTGGCGGTGGCCTCTTGCCTGCACCGCATTAATGCGTCTTTGTGGCCGTGCGGAAATGCATCGAAAGTCATAATGGCATCTGAAGTTTGGTTATTTGTGTATGGGTGGTGGTGGTGGTTCCACCTCGACCTCGATCTCTGGATGTACTGCCTACGCCACTGATCCTGATCCTGCATCTGTTGTTCCTGGATTCGCTCTTGGTTTTGCTGCTGCTGCTGCTGTTCCTCCTGCAACTGCAACTGCTGCTGTTGCTGCTGCTGCTGCCATTGATGTTGTCGCTCTTGCTGCCAATAAAAGTGCTGCCAATACCACTGCTGCTGGCGCTGCTGCTGCCAGCCATTGGGGTGCTGCTGAAGGGGCCACTGGTGCCAGTGCCACTGCCACTGCCAGCTCTTCCAGGGCGGCTGATGGTGATACGTGTTGTACACCGGATGGTAGGCCATGGTCATCTGCACGGGCGGCTCCAGCGTGCCCCTGTAGCACCAGCCCGCGGGCAGATTGAAGAAGTGCTCGTCATACAGGGCGTACAAGGCGGCCCCGAGCAGCAGCTCCTGCGAGGCCCTCACCGGAAAGTACTCCAGGCTGGTAATCATCTCGATCTGTCTGCCGTTCTCCAGCCAGTTCCAGTTGCTGCAGCAGCCACAGACCACCGGATCGAAGTCGGCCCGCTGCTGGAGCAGCAGTAGCATTTGCTCCGACCGCCTGACCATTTTGCGTAGCTCCATCAGCTTTGCCTTCAAAGCTTCATTCATATGCGCCTCCTCCTCCTCCTCTTCCATGAGGGTCTCCAGGTGCTGAGTCTCCTGTCCTGCACACTGCCCAAACTGTGTGTACTGTGGATGCTGTGGGTACTGTGGAGGCTGATGCTGCACTTGCTCAAATGGTGGATGGTGTGGCGGATGTTGTAGGCGCTGGATAGGGTGCCACTGATCGTTGTTGAATCCACGTGGCTGGGTGTCGGGTGGGCCATGGCCATGGTAGCGAATGCCAAGCGACGGATCCTGTGGGCTGTAGTGTGGATCCAAAGTCTGGTTTGGGGGGACGCGATAGGGATGCTCCCACTTTCGCTCCACCTGATAGATGGGCACTTGCCCGTTGGCATTGGGCCTGCCCAGTGACGAATTCATGTCCCAAGGCATGGCACAACCCGGCTGCTGCTGGCTGCCCCAGTATGTGGGATATGGGGGATGCCTGGGGTGTCTGTTTATTACCAGCTGCTGCGGCTGCTGGTGGTAGTTTACCCGCCAGACTGGAGCGTGTTCCCCTCCCTGTTCCCCTCCCTGTTCCACTCTGTGGCTTGGCCCGTTCTCTGGTCCACCCAACGATATATTGAAGATGAAATACACGCTCTGGCTTTGGTCCATGGTGCCATTCTGACGCGCTGCCATGGCATTTCTGCGCCGTACGTTCTGGGTCTCGAAGCCAACCGGCTTCAGCTTCAGTTCACATTGGTCGCTGGCCTCCTGCTGGTCCAGCTTGAAATGCACTTTGTTGTGCCATATCTGGACTGATCCTCCGCCTGCGCAGCCACCACCGCCCCATGTGTGGCCATCTATCAGCAGCCCGAAGATCAGCGGCAGCGAGACACTGCTGGAAGGCAGAAAGTGTTCACGGGCCCCGTGAAAGTAATTGCCTGGATGGATGCGGCTCTGATTGCCGCTTCTGGTGCACGATGTTGGCACGGTCCTGCTGCCACCTGGTGTCTTCTTGGACGGGGTCTTGCCCTTGCCGGCGGCTGCCTTGCAGTCCAGCTCCTCGAAGTTGAAGAAGCTGTTCAAGGTCAGCGGCTTGATGCGGTTGTAGTAGTAGAGGGCGTTCTCCTCCCCGATGGATATGCGAATGCGCTGGCCACTGCCGGTCCCGGGACCGGGCCCACTCTGCCACCGCTGCAGCACAATCGGTCGGCTGCTGTGCTCCCGCGACGGCAAGTCTGGATGTATTACGCGACGAGCCATGGCCGAGGCTTCGTCATTATCTGCAACAACAAATAAAGGGAAAAGGCTCAAAGTCAAATGTTTTCCATCCCCAGTACCCCAGTATTTTTCTACTCTGCTCTGCAATTCCCCCACCCAGTGTTGTCACCTGTCCGAAGATCTCTGGATGTGAAGCTTTCAGAACTCACAGAACTCCACTCGACGATCCTTGAACACTAGAAGACTGGACTGGACTGCACTGCACTGTCCGTGCCTTGGGTGTAGTCTGAGCGGTGGACAAGATTTGAACGCTCGAAGAGCTTTATGGAGCGCGGCTTGCCAACTCTGGTAGAAAACTGCCGAAACAAAGAGACTCTCGGCTCGGCAAGAGAAAGAGAAAGACCTTCTTCGATTCGGACAGAACGGAGAACGGGGAACACTTATCTAAGGCCCAAGCCAAAGCCAAGGCTGCGATCGCAAACTTTTTCGCGCTAACTAACTGCAATCAAATGATTTGATATCGAGGTAGAGTAAAGAACAATAATAACAATAATCACATAAACAATAGCTGCCTGCTCGGCTCGGACTGTTTATGTATCGAATTTCATTCCTCAGATACAAGTGCGTCGCCCCCCAACACACACGAAACACCCAGAACTGCCTTCCATTCAGCGAAATCAGCGAAATTGCCGGCTTTCAGATGAATGAAGGTGGTGCTGGCTCATCGCGAGGGTCCATCCCGCTCCCTCTTCGGGTCTTTTGTTTATCCGTTTTTGACTCTTTGTTTATGCCACTGATGGTCAGTCGATTCCTCAATTCATGGCATGGACTGCCCCTATCTGTAGCGGGTGTACTGGTGTGTGTTATATACCCTGCAGCGGTGCCTGGCGCCTGGCGCCCAGAAGCAGCCGACATGTAGGATCAGACTAATGCTCGATGCTAGTTGCTAGAGGGAATTCACGATGTTACTGTGCCACTCCAGTACCAATGTGCTGATGCTCTCCTGCGACTGAGACTGTCTCCGATTCCAGTCGAGTGGATATAGCTGTGGGTTGCACAGGTGGATGTTGTAGTGGATTTTCCAGTACTAGGATGCCCTGCGTTGAAGCTGCCAGTGTAACCGGATGGAAGTGTTGCAGGATTGAAACCGAATAGAGCCTGTAGGATATTCGAGCCCAGGAGTTGGGAGGAGGGGAACCGCATTGACACTGTCCATGACTGTAGCTCGGTGGCTGCTGTTTGATTGGAAGCCTTTTGCAGAACTAGGCCCGGATGGAAGTTGTGCGATATTGCACCTGGTACGATACTCACGTAAACTGGGGGCAGGTCCACGATTGTAAACGGAATGCGACCTGGGAGCCTGTGCATTTGGTTGTGCCTGCCGCGATTTTCGCGATGGCTTGGCCTGGGGCCTCGGCTGTGGCTGAGCTGAAGCGTGCTGTGTCCGATATTTGTTGGCTGTCATCGCTGTAGATCCGCAACCGAGAAAAAGAAAGGAAAGACGAGATTAATGAAATGAAGTCTTGGAAACCAGTTACCATTACTGGGCGGCGATTCTGGAGTTCAGATGGCGGACACGGGCCAACTCATGGCAAAACGAGTGCACAAGCACTTATTTTGCCATGGGCCAACTCCGGCAGCCGTCTGAGCCCCGACTGAGGTGCGGCACACAAGGCAGAAAGTAGGCGTGGGGACGCGTACGAGCTGTTGCCTGATCTAGATATACTTGACTTTCCAAAAAATATGTCAGTCTGAGTCGAAGTTTTGTGTGAGCAGCACAGTAAAGCACACGGTGCACGAGAATTGGGATTACGGCGGCTTTGGTAAAACTTTAGGTAAGGGCACGTGATTTACTACACAAATATGCACAAAAGTACATACATATATATATTTATAACATATGTATATATTTATAATACTTATATAGAATATCTATATTGTATAATTCATACTTGATGTTTTTCCCATTTAATACTCCCAACGACGAAATCGAAAGCAATCTCAAATATATTTGCATCCGATTTCGTCAGATTTTAGCAGGTTTTGCGGATTTCACACACACACTGAAACTGAAAGTTTTTGTTGCTGGAGTTTTCGGTAAAAGTTTGGTTATGTTACATGTACGCCATTTTGGGCACACACAGTAGGCGGCGGGGCAAACTAAATCCGTTCAATATTTCTCAATCATAATCACTTTTTTGCCAACAGCAACGGAGACACATTGATTGTAAGCCGATTTATTTTATAGCAGTTGAATTAAATTATTCAATTGATCGGGAAGAACAGAAAAAAGGTCTAATAAGTGAAACTTAAAAGCAGAAATACGAAATTCAGTAAGTAAATGGAATTAAAACCATGCCCACACATTAGTGCATAAAATATCCGCAGTTTCTATGTGTTTGTGTGTGAAGGTGTATACAGTGAACGTAAATATATTAGTCTGCAGAAAGCACGCAGGCGTGAGCCACTCTCTCGTTCGGTTAATCGGACCGTCCCTTTTTGGCAAGTTCGTTTCTTTCTCTTTCTCTTTCTTGTTCTCGTTCTCCTGTGTTATGGTGCAGCGCCGCCATTTTTTTTTTTACCGGAGTAGTAGTCGGCGGGGCAAACTAAATCCGTTCAATATTTCTCAATCATAATCACTTTTTTGCCAGCATAAGCGGAGACACATTGATTGTAAGCCGATTTATTTTATAGCAGTTGAATTAATTTATTTAATTGATCGGGAAGAACAGAAAAAAGGTCTAATAAGTGAAACTTAAAAGCAGAAATACGAAATTCAGTAAGTAAATGGAATTAAAACCATGCCCACACATTATTGCATAAAATATCCGCAGTTTCTAAGTGTGTGTGGGTGTGAAGGTGTATACAGTGAACGTAAATATATTAGTCTGCAGAAAGCACGCAGGCGTGAGCCACTCTCTCGTTCGGTTAATCGCCAAGTCCCTTTTTGGCAAGTTCTTTTCTTTCTCTTCTCCTTCTCTTTCTTGTTCTCGTTCTCCTGTGTTATTGTGCAGCGCCGCCATTTTTTTTTTACCGGAAACAAAAATGTAATAAAAAGGCCAGTGTTAGACAGTCTGAGTTAGTTTTATCCTAGCCGTCAGTGAGTGAATTACTAATTTCGGGGCTTAATTTTTAATTCATAAAGTAATCAACCATCGCTCGTCTTTTTCCAAGTTTATATCGGACAACAAATTGGTTGGATAAAAAATTAATTAAATATGTATGTATTAAGTCATATTTTCTCGTTGTAATTTCAGCAATGGCTATGCAAATAGAAATGAAAAAAAAACCGTTCATATTTCCGCCGTGCAATTACTTTGTGTATTTAAATATTGGAAGCAGAGAAGTTGTACAATTTTTCTTGATAATAATAGCTTTTTTCTTGATTTTTCTTGTATTTCAGAGTGTTGCTGGATTTTCAGTAAATACTACATAAGTACTATACAACGCAAAAAGTGCCTTCGCGTTTTCTCGGTTTCGCGAAACGGGCACACTCTTGAAGTGAAGCGCCAATTCTATGTCCCGAAACTATTTTTGAAGAACTGCGTAATATTTCGAAAGAATTGGGCAGCTACACTGCTGCATAAGTGTGTACGATGTCCGAGCAAAGCGACTATGAGTATGCCCTCCGTCTAAGCTATGATTTGAACCAAGTAGACGCCATACAAAACCAGCCGCCGCTGGTAAGTCTATGGAACAAAGTAAAAATGTACAAAAACTAGCTAAATATATTACCATCTGTGCATGTGTGCTCCAGGTCATGCGTCCAGCTAAATCGAAGTCATCGGTAGAGTCCGACTATATCTTGGCGCTCAGGCTGCAGGCCCAGGAAGCGGAGGAGGGCTCCGAACAGACCGGTGACCTGGACACCAGCCTCCAGTATGTTTATCCAAAACAGTCGGCAGGAGGATTGGCTGGCGGTACTCGTTCAGCGAATGGGATGGAAATGAAGGACGACTACCTGAATCGGACCAGCAACCTGGTGCATTCCGACTGGGAAGTTCTGGATCCCACGCCCAACATTTTCTCCATGTTCGTGCAGTTCGACGAGAAGTTCTTCCAGAAACGGCTGGGAGCCGTCGTCGTGGAGTGGAGCAAGCGCATGTTCTCGTGTGCTGGGATCTGCTATCTTCGCAGCAACAGATACACCAAAGAGATTACCATCCGGCTGAGCGAGCCGCTGCTCAAGTTGCGTTCGCGCAAGGACCTCGTGGAAACTCTGCTGGTGAGTCGCCGCGAACTAGCAACAAGCAACAGCTTTTGCAACCTCTCTTTTCTTTTGTTTTCTGCAGCATGAAATGATTCATGCCTACTGCTATATGATGGACGTGCGCGAAGGCAACGGCGGCCACGGTCCGTACTTCAAAACGTTTATGAACACAATCAACAAGGTGGCCGGCACCAACATCTCCGTCTATCACACCTTTCACGACGAAGTAAACGTGTACAAGACTCACGTCTGGCGCTGCTCGGGGATCTGCCAGAACCGCCATCCGTTCCTTGGCTGGGTCAAGCGCACCTCGAACCGCGCCCCAGGCCCCAATGATCAGTGGTGGGAGAAGCACACACGCGAGTGCGGCGGCACCTTTCACAAAGTAGGCGAGCCCGAAAAGACCAAGCCACAGAAGTCCAAAGCGGATAAACCAATGCCCAAGCCCACTGCCAAGAAGGCTCCGCCTCGCAGTGGCGATATACGCAACTATATCGTTAATCCGCCCGCCAAGAAGCAGGCCATCGAGTCAAACGTAGCCAATGGGCTGCTTTCCAACCTAGTCGGCTCCGTTCCGCCCACCTCATACCCGGGACAGAGCAACAATCCGTTTTCCATGCCCGCCAGAAGCAAGCCGCCGCCCAAGGCCAACATCAGGGGCATAGCGGATCTCGACAAGAGCGGCTCCGGCTCCGAGAAGGAGAACAATACCGCAGCTGTCCCAGGAAACCTCTCGACTGGCGAGGGCCGCACCTTGTCGGGGGCTTCGACTGCCATTAGGGGAAGCTCGTACAGCGATTTAGACTTTGTGCGTAATGTCTGGCAGAAGCGCTTTGAGAATGGGTCAACCAACAAAAAGCAGGAGACCGAAACCAAAACCAAACCCGAGGCCAAGCCAGAGACCGAGAAGAGCGCTGGAAAGCGTCCCCATAGCTACATTGATGATAACCCTATGCTGGTCTGGGAGTCCTATGATGAGGACGTGATGGTGGCGGATGAAGTTAGGCCCACCATATTGATCCTGAGCAGCGATGACGAGGAGGATCTGGTTGTCAAAACAGAGACACAGGTCGGCAACACAACTCTATTTTCAAGTGGCATCAACAGCCAGGAGCGAACGCGCAAGATCAAGGAAGAGATAATGTTCGACGAGTCGCAGGACTTCGACGAAGATGAGATCACTCTCATTGACGATGAATACGATGACGAGCAGCCGCCAGAAGACCTTGATGGCAGTCTGATAGCGGCCACCGAGTTGGCCGACCAGTCCGTCATAAACGACTTGTTCGGTGCGGACACCCTGCTGGCAGAGTTCCAGCTGCAGAACGACGTCGTGCCGACTGGATCGCGGGCCAAGGACAATTTGAACAACGACATTATTGGCTGCCCCATCTGCTGTGGCAGAATCAAACGCTCGCAGTTGTCGAATCATTTTGAGGGCTGCTTCATCACCAATAAAGTGGAGCCGCCCTCCTTCAAGCCGAAGCAGCCAAAGCCTCGCAGCAAGTCATCGAAGGCTGCAAATTCTGGAAAGACCACTGGAAATCGACTCTCCTCCAAGCAGGTACTGCGCAACGCTGGGTACACCGAGTCGGAGATAGCCCCGCTCAACCTGAGCAGCTCCAGCGACTCGGCCCAGAACGTGACTAGCGAGGAGGAGCTAACACCGCGCCAGATGCGTCAGCGCAGTCTGTTCAAGAAGACCATTTCGTGCCCCAAGTGCGGCCAGGAGTTGCTCGGTCACCAGATGGACGCCCATCGCACCCTGTGCCCCGAGAAGCGCCGCCGCTAGAACCTACTGTTACCTATTCCATAAACACTTACTATATCTATAAAACTAAAATATTTACATTTACATTCTTTTTTTTTATCATTTCGATTTATTCCTACGGAAAATAAACTATCATAAGCATTTGGAGTGGTTAGAAGAGTCGTCCAAAGTAGCGCAGGTTGGGCCGGTCCTCGTAGCGCTTTGCCAGGCCCGGCCAATGCACTACGAACATGTCCACAAGCGGCAGCAGGAGGCGCCCGCTCAGCGAGAGCGTTTCCACACGGCAGAAGCTCTCCACGAACACGATGCGGCTGTTGGCGGGCAGGCGGCCGAGGAGACGCCACATGTAGGCAGCATAGCAGTAGGGCACACAGGTGCCAGGACCGTTGCAGAGCACCAGCTGGGGACGGTCCCGCCAGACGAGCCAGCAGCTCCAAAGCAGGGCGTAGATGATGGTGAACACGCTGCTCAGCCAGCTTTGGCCTACGCTGCGACTCCGGGGCACCCGGAGGAAGTTATCGGCGCCGGATTGCCCCAGAGCGGCGCGCAGCTGACGATCCGAGGTCTCGTCATTGTTGGCAGCTATGAACCGAATTGGTTGGTACCCGTCACTGCCGCTCTGCTGGAGGAGGAGCGCCTTGGTGATCTTGCACATCTCGGCCGTGTGGCCACCAGAGCCAAGTATCACATAAGTGGGAAAGATGGCTTTTTCTGTGGACATAATCTGCTTGTGAATTCAAAGCCCTAATCCTGAGTATATGTCTGTCTGTATGGCCACACTGATCCTTGATACCGTACTGCCTGCCTATCGATAGATCAGAAAATATATATAATACGCATTGCACATTAGGCGGAGTGGATCGGATCATCTGAATTCAGCATTTCAGATGACCCTTCTTTTGAATTTGCACTGCATTGAAATTGTATTTAAAATAAGAGAACTTACAAAATAATATTACTCGACTATCGCAATACGCGTTACAAGATAGCTATCGATAGTTAAATCACTGTGCAGCCC
The DNA here is from genome assembly GCA_009664405.1 of Drosophila bifasciata. Taxonomy (NCBI): domain Eukaryota; kingdom Metazoa; phylum Arthropoda; class Insecta; order Diptera; family Drosophilidae; genus Drosophila; species Drosophila bifasciata. The sequence continues at coordinate 14,775,059 of CM019041.1, forward strand.
AGCTGTTTTCAAACGGAGCCGCTAAAGTCGGAGGAAATTAAATGTTTATTTAATAAACAGAAGTTTACAAATGCAAATATACAAACAATTACATACGCCCAAGCTAAATACGAGCAATTAAGCATTATATGCAATAAACGAACGCTCCTGGTGCAATCGATAACGGATTGAGTGGGGAAAAAAGAACCAGCTGGCTGGCAGCTACTTCTCTCCCAAATTGCAAGCACCGCGCAGCTCTTTTTTTTTTTTTTTTTGTGTGTGTTTGCAGACAAAATGAGCGACAAGAAGACAAGTGCATATATGTCGACTGAGGCGCGCAATGCACACATTGCGGATCATCTGCAGAAACTGATCAAGAGCGTGGCAGGCCCCAACGTAAGTCATTCGTCTCTTTTCCAAATTGGCCAATAACAATAGCTTCATTTCCATGGTCAGATCACTCCAAAGCAGCAGCGAAATCTGGAGCAGATTGCCAGGAAACATATACGCAACCCCAACTTCGTAAGCACGAGCAGTCATGAAGTGACGCAGACGCTCAACGATTTGGTGCAGCGTTTCCAGGAGGAAAACATGGCCCCCTTTGGGGAGGCCATCAAGGAGCTGAGCACAAAACTAGTCGAAGATCCTGCCTGGCAGGATCACCCCCAGACGGACGTGCAGTGGTCTGTGCTTGACTTTTTGCTCCGCATGACCGACGCGCCCATACAAAATGTGCGACGCAACCGCCAACACATGGAGCAGTGCCGCCTCTCGGTACTGGCCGCCGTTGAGGCGGCATGCAGCTCCAAGGCTGTCGCGGCCAACACCTTGGAGGCGGACACCGATTGGGTGAGCTTGCTCAGCGAGGATTTTCTGGAGCCTCCAGCGCCTGTCGACAGCTCGGACACTCAGGAGGTGAGACGCAGCCCTTGTATACCCTGATAAATCCACTTGAAGTAGCTCTTGCCGTTCAGGAACCATCCGAGGAGAGCGATGACCCTGAGACTGGTGTCCCCGTTTCCCCGGAGGAGTCAAAGACCACGCTGCAGCCGAAGGACATGGCGAATGTCTATAAGCACGCCATGGACAACCTGAAGCCCTGTGTGGAAAAAACATACGTGCCAGAGTCCGCGGGAAGCGGCAATTCCGGGAAATCCTTCCGCATAAATGCACCTGTCGACCTCGCTCTGGTGTCTCCACTTGAGGAGATCAGGCGCAGCAATTTTATCCCGCTGCCGCCGCTGCAGCCGCCCCAGCTTTTCACGCAGCACACCCAGTGCGTGCGCGACGAGAACCTGCTTCCGCAGCAGATCCACTCCCACTGGTGGCGCCAAGACATCCAAATCCACACCAAGCCCCCTGACAGCGATCCCCTGGCCAACTTTGCCATCAGCTATGTGCAGTTCCTCAACAAGCGGTCCCTGGGCCTCGTGCGGCATCCGCTGCCCAACACCACCACGGAGCGCTGTCTGCTGCGGGAGATCCTGTTCATGTTTATCAGTCCCGTCAGCTGTTGCTTCTTTGTGGTGGACGAGCAGCGACGCATCCGTGTGCGCCAGAACGTGAGCATATGCAGTGTGACAGCGGTAAGGGCAGCGCATCCATCTTGCATCCCTTTTCCTCAGCATCACCTCTCTCTTTCTATTTGGCTGTAGGAGGGCCTGAGGGAAACGCTGGACAGGGAGCTGGTGCCTGCCCTGGAGGACATGATGCAGCTGCGTCAGACAATCGACAAGCTGACACTGCGCCAAAACGGCCAGAACATTATCGGCACTCTGGAGTGCTTTGGCAATGGCCTGCGCGATCTGATGCGCCCCATCAAGAAGGCGCTGCTTGCCTACGAGGAGCGCGTGCTCAGCGAGTCGCCCGTCTCGCTCATCCACTTCATCCGGCACATGAACAAGCACTTTCGTATGCTGCAGCTGCTCCGCCTCATTTCCGGCAAGGCCGTCCTGCCGTCGGGGCCACCGCACCTGATGTGCGCCCATCTCCTGTCGCAGCTCCACCAGCAGACGCAGATGCATGTGCCGCACCAGAAGCTGGCCATCGCCCTGCTGCTGGTCTCGCTGAACACATACTGCAACATCTTCGATGGCTGGTGGCGTCGAGCCAAGCTGGAGGACCGGCAGGCTCAGTTCATTGTGGAGCGATGGTGAGGCAGAGATTTTCTTTTCCTTTCGAGATATTCATGTTGATGTAATCCTTCTTCTGCAGGGTGCCTGAGAGTGGGGGTGAGGATGCGAGCGCGGACTGGGACGCGAGGGTGCTCGTCCGCCAGCGGCGGCTGGGGGAGGATGAAAGCGAGGAGAACCGCAAGGTTTTTAAGACACTGCAAAGCTGTCCCTTCTATAGGCTGCTGCTCGAGCATTCGCTCACGTCCAGCGAGACGCAGGACTTGCTGGCAAGCGTCAATCTCCTGGGCGACATGCTGGCCACCACCAACGAGATCCGTTCCCGCTCCCTCTACGACGAGCTCCATGCCCAACTCTTCGCGCAGCTGCGCATCTACGGAGAGGCAACGGAGCAGCCAGTTGGGGACACACAGATGGCGACACACAGTCACGCAGGAGAGGAGCAGTCGGAGCAGCAAGTCTTTGAGCAGAAGCTTCTCAGCAGCGTCGGAGACATAAAGAATCCGGATCTACTGGCTCTGCTCACCCAGCCGGTCAGGAAGAAGCAGCAGGATCGTGATGAGCAGCAGCAGGGGCAGCAGCGACGCCAGCCTCCGGCTCAGGCGGGGGAGTTGCTGGAACGACTGGAGGGCACCACGCGACTGCAGATGAAGGACGTGCTCTCGGAGGCCCTCAGTGAGATATTGCTGCGCCGCCAGTCGCTGGCCAATAAGTTTGCGATCAAGGCCATAAGCGTTGACCTGCAGCTGGGCGAGAGTGTGCGCTTCCTGCGCCACGTCCTGCTGCTGGAGGCCGACCATCTGCTGCGTCCATACTACACAAAGCTCTTTCGCGAGATCGAGGCGGGTATGAGCTGGGCTCAGGTCTCGGTGCTGAACATGGAGCTGTACGACCTGCTGCTGCCTCAGTATGCGCAAATGGCTGGGCGCACTTCGGTCAGGATTATATCCCAGGTGCGCTCCACCTCCACCAAGGTGTACGAGGCTGTGGAGGCCATCGAGCTGGCGTTCGATCTGTTCGAGCACGTACAGAGGATCGTGACGCCGGCGAACCTGCAGACCTACAATTCGGTCTGGCGCCTGATGCTCAAAGTGAAGTGGGCCGCCTGGAAGCTGGAGAACATGGTCTTCATCCGGCGTCCGCGCAGGGATATGTATGAGCCGCTGGACATGCTCGGCCTGACCGTTCGTCGCCTGGAGATTCTGCGCTTCTGGCTCATGTATCTGATCAACAGTCTGCACACCCACATTATGCAGGTCGTGGGCCACCAGTTCGAGCCACAGATCGACAAGTGCCAGAACATCCGAGAGCTGAGCTCTCTGCATGAGCAGTATATGGGCCTGCTGTCCGGCCACTGCCTGCTCACCGAGGAGGCGGCTGCCTTTCGCATTGCCCTCGAGCAGCTCTTCCATTTGATATTCGTCCTCGACATGGAGTGGACCAGTTGCTCCAGCTACCTGGCCGACTCCCATCCACTCGCTTTGGATGTGTCCAGCGATGCCAGCGATGAGCATGACGAAGACGAAGGCAACGACAAGTGCCTGCAGTACTTGGCTCTCAACCAAGTAGTGGAGATTGAGATGACCTACATACGCTGCCATCAGACGCTGGCCGAGATTCTCAATAATTTGGTCTACAAGCATGATCATAATTTTCGTAAGTAAATGGATGAGAGAGCAGCAGAGCGATGGTTCTAAGGCTTCTTTACTTATTTTCTCTTCATTTCTCTCTCTCTCTCTCTCGCTCTGCACAGTGACAGCGTTGGAGTCGGCCATCAACACAAGTGTACCCTACTAATGGAATTATCTTGGAATCCCCCGATAGAGGGAAGAAATATCTGTGTACTGATTGAATCTCTCTTCCAACATTCACTTTAAAACTGAAACTGAAATTATTGAAACTCTGAAGTTCTTACGCCTCCGAACTGATTACAAGTTCACAAATGATGCCAACTCCTTGGGCAGTGTTTCTTTGAAAAGGGGACAGACAGTACCATCCGTGGGTCAATGAATGGTTACGAAACAGTTTGGCTAGGAACAAATAATTTATTTATAATGACTAACGACTAACGACAGCAATGACATACACATATAGCATAGAACTATAACCTATGTATAACCTATGACCCATGATGGGGCTTGCATGGTGCTTATAAGCCATATCTTAAGAGCTAGTTGGGAATGGTGTACAAATTCGATTAGAGATTTTAGATATAAGTCTGATGACGGGTTTGAGATCAGTAGCATTGTGGATGTGCTTGCGAATACTAATGGACTGGTGTCAACATCCTCAAGGATGTGTTCGATCGCGCCCATGGGATGGTCAGATTGTTGGCTAAGTAATGGATAATGCTTTGCTTGGTTTTATGGACTACTGTGGAGCATTTTGGATCGGTCTGGTTGATGCTTAATCTACAAGTTAAGTAGGTTTCCTTGTGGGTCATTGTTGTTGGGCGTGTAAGTACGTAGAAATTTGGCCACGTCCTTTGGCCGCTTTGTCTTTCATTCTTGTTCGGTCTTATGCCCATATGTCTTGGGAACTTGGTATCCAGATTATTTCTTACGGAGGGAGTTTCTTCGCCGCTTTAAGCCAGCCTCAGTTTTATCGATGACTCAGCAGAGTGCTGCAGCAGGCGGCTTCTGGCCAGAGTCCTGGTTGCCCTGGCAACTCTACCAAACGACAACAAATGCAAATTGCACGAAACTAACGTTCTACTCGGCACTAGAACGGAGTAGCACTGCAACACAGTCGAAGAACGGAGCTCAAGGCATTTGACAGTTGACAAGTCCCGAGCGTAAAACGTATCTTTGCGTCTCCGAATATATCGTAGATATTATTTTTTGTGCCAGTGTCAGTTTGTGTCGAAAAATGCTCCAAGCGACTGAACTGCGGTCAAGTCTGGTGCTCCAGATGCTGCTGGAGGCGAATGTCTACGTGTCTGCGTTTTGGGCCCTGAACTATTTGTTCCACATAGTCGTGCAAGTAAGTTGTGAGGAGGATCGGTCCATCATCGATACGTATCCAACTGAACGGAATTCCCTTGCAGATGGACGAGCTATGGAGCCTCGATACCGGGGCCCTCCTGTTGGCCTATGTGCTGGCCGTGGGCTCGGAGGCGGTGCGTCTGTATGGCGCCTTTGCGGTGAATCTGCGCCCAGAGAATGCCTCAATGTGGCTGCTATTGACAGTGACGCCGTGCGTCCTGTTCCCGTCCATGGTATACCTTCGCCTGTCGCTGGACGCAACGGAGGCCCGCCTCTGGCCGCACTATGTCTCGTATGCGGTGCTGTCTCTGATCGGCCTGGAGGTGATGGCGATGCTGGGACACAACATAGGCCACGAGCTGGGCGAGACAAATCGCCAGCTGGCGGATTTCAGAACGCAGCACAGCCCTGCCTTTCGAAATGAGAACCGGAGGGGGGCGCCTCGCGTGGACTAAATCTGTGGGGTTTATTGTGGTGCTAGCAACAATGAACCTCTCTAATGAAATAAAGTATAATACGCTATTTTTCGCTACAAGCTAGAGGCAACTATGCTATTGACTATTGAGTGTGATATGCTGTGAAGAGTAGGTGCGCGCGCGTCTAAGAGGCATTCAAAAATCATTTTTCCATCCAAATGGGCAGCGCCTAGCGAGGGACTTCGTCTAGATTGTGAGCCCTAAGCAGGGCATCGATCTTGTCCATCTGGGCCCGCATGGTGGGCAAGTAGCCGGACATCACGACGAGGTTCTCCTCCTGATCCTCGCCCTGGCCGATAAGCTGGCTGCGTGTGGGCACCCAGGCGTATATGAGCTGGAACAGAGCATTAGTGTTGTAATTTTGTTAGATTTAAGGGCGCCATAGAGGCATAGCAGTCGCCTGCTACTGCTTACCTTGATGGTGCTCTGCACGAAAAAGCCGTGATAGGGCTTCAGGGTGCGCTCGTAGGCGTTCTGCAGATGCAGCTTGAGGGTCTCCTGCTTCTTGGCATCGTTGTAGATGTTCTCGAAGAAGATGCAAATCAGCAGGAGGCCGCGCTTAAGCCAGAGCAACGCATTGGGCGCCACGTTATCACCCTTCATATTCAGGACGATCATATCATCCAGATAATGATGCTTCAGCACATTCTCTCCGTAGACTTTTCCTAGTTTCTGATAAAAGATACACAAAGTGAATGATGGATACATGATGATACACACGCGTTGAAAGTGGTATGGATGGATCTTAGCTGGGTCTGTATCTTACATTTATATTTCCGTTCATGTCGTTAATCACGGGCGTAAAAAGTTTGCCAAAGCTCTCTGCCAAAAACAAATAAATAAATAAAGTAAAATAAACGAAAAATGATCATCGTATAGTATAAAACTGGTTAAACACTGTGCGAGTTATTGAGTGGAGTGCGGAGAGCGGAGTCTGGTACTATCACCTATAACTGTCACTATCTCTAGGGCGGCGTCGAGGAACGCCCGAGTTTCGATCTTATCGGAGGCATTGCGCGGAAATCCCCTCAGCGCCTTGAATTGTATGCGTGCCGATGATGGGTTCATGGTTCTGTTCTCGAGTTCCCCTTTGGTTCCGTGTGGGTCTGCGTCTGCACGGCAAATGAAATGGAAATTGAAAATGAAAATGAAAACGAAACCGATAATAAAAAAAAAAATTAAAATACAAATACAAATAATGAATCAATGCTCAGGCGCAGTGTTTGCTTTCTGGACATCAATTGGTTGGGTTATCTTATCAGCTAGCAGCGCACCTGCCCTGTTCCTCGGTCTGCGTCCAAATACGAATGCTTCAACTCTACTCTGTCGAATCAGTTTTCACTATTGAACCCCGTTCGGTGCTGCCGTTCTGTTCTGTTCGGTGTTCGGTGTTCTGCGCTGCTGGTGTCCACTGCTCTGCTGCGTCGTCGATAGTGCGACCGAATAGAATACAAATTTGCCGCGTAGCCTAAGACTTAGACTAATACTAACACCAAGACGCTGGCTGCGGGAGAGTCGCTCAGCTCTCAGCTGCTAGCTAGCCTCAGTAACCCTTTCCTTTCTTAAGATGCCGCCATGACCCAGACCCAGACCCCCATGCTTGTTTACTTGTGTGCCCGAGGTGCCATACCTCGCTCCCGCTCGCTCTTCGAGTTTCTGCAAATTTCTGTGTCACGCGCGCTGAGCCGCGCAACTGTATCAAAATAGGTAGGTGACAGCCCATTAAGTGGGAGACTGCTGGAAGTGCCTCACCCTCCACACAAACGCCTTGCGCAATACAACCAGTCGTCAGACGGGCGTCCGTCGGCCCACAGAGAGAGAGAGTAAGCTCCGGTCTCAGCTGACGACAGCGATCAGCCGAAGGCACCCGAAGCAGAAGCACACAAAACCTGCTCAAAGTCACCAGCTGTGTGTGTGTGTCTGTGTTTGGTTTGTGTGTGTGTGTGTGTACCATCATCGGCAAAGCAGTTTTGGAGAGTGTTGCATACAGTTTTAGAGCATCCTATGGTAAATCCAAAGCGGTTTGGGAAACATTGCCAGCGAAGAACAACAAAAATAATGCTCTATTCTCCAAAGAAAGGGTTACAAATTATTTGTCTCTAAAGATTTTATTCAAACAAAGACATGCTTCGGTTTTTACTAAAAGTTAGAGACATAGAAACAAATAATGATCAAATACAAATAAGTATAAAAACATGCATATTTAAATAAATTAATAAATAAATAAAAAATTAAATAAATGCAAAAGCAAAAATAAATTACAATTAATTAAGTAGAAGGAGGATGGTGAGAGCGACAGTGTCAAAACAAAAGACAATAAATAATTTGTGACAATTTTGATTTAAGTTTTATTCAAATACTTTATTATGTTTACATTTTGTGTGGGAAAAAAATAAAAAATAAAAACTCAACAATTAAAAAATAGCAAAATATGCACGTAAATTCTTGATAAATCGCGGCCCATCATTGAGTTTTATATCCGCTACTCGAGAGGGGTTTAGATGTGTATCAGCCAGCAGAAATTTAAGGAGGAATATTCTTGATTAGCATCAACAGCCGAGTTCATATGCAATACCTATCTGTCCATTCGTTTGGCCATTTTTAAAGCCCAGAAAGCCTATTAGAACTAGTGCAACTAAATTTGGAATAAAATTTGTTTTGCTAATGTTTCCACGCGCAATATCGCCCCAACAAAGGGCAAAAATCTGTGACAGTCACAATTTTGAAGATGCGAAAAGCAGAAAACTCAGAAATATAAGGCATGATAAGACATATCCAATAGGTTAGTAAAATCTGGCTAAAATCGGGATCAGATCGAGATCAAGAAGGAGATATGTATCTACAGACTGATATAGCGGAATACAGTGCCACAAAAGTTCAAGTCGAAAAGGTTGCTAGCTGGAAAGGGTATAAGCAAAGTGGAAGATTAACTATTCGAAAATGTATCTAAGGGTCTCTCCAATTCCCCACTGCACCCCACTGTGCCTCTCTCTGCAAATCCACTTGACATTGGGACTCCAATTGGTTCCTATAATATCTATCTCTCCATGTTTTTCCCATTCTCATAAAGTTTGCGAACGCAATTGCCCCTCTCCTCAAATGCACTTGGACTTGGCATTGCGTTTGTTTTGATTGCCAGCGGTGTGGTTCCCATGTAGGACCAACGGCCACGTAATCCCAAGACCTTTCTCAAATTGTCATATTAAATATGTAAGCTACATTTTCACAACTTGTTGTGCCAGATTTTCTGCGTCACTTTTGTTAGCCTATGAATAGTACAAGGTTCAAGGACATACCAGTTAAAGGTCCAATTAAATTAGGGACCAACTGCAGCTGGACCCCCCGATATCAAAGTTATATAAGCTGTTCGTATCTGCACCTAAAATAGCACATTGATTTTTTAATATCTATAAAAGAAGGTCCCAGGTTGAAGTGAATCCAAACACATTTCAGCGAGTTTCATAAGGTTCATAAGGTAAGCCCCGGAACTCTATAGAAGTGCGAAGTAGCCTTAAAGTAAAGCATCAAATCAAATATCACCGGAATTATAATTTGATTAAGAAAATATTGTCAAGGAAGTTGAAACCCAACTCGGCACTCAGACATATGTACCTTTTTTGGGGTATTTTCCGTGAGAAAAAGATCATCATGAAATATTAAATGTATCTTGGTTCCCTTAGTGTCCAAAGATATCTCTATCTCATGGTATGACATATGCCAATCCCACTTTAAAGATCACCCTCACGTGATTCGTTCAGCAGGGAAGGACCTACACTTCTGAATTCGTTTTGTCTTTCGCAGTGGCTGAAGGCCGAAGGCTGAACTAAGTTCATCTTGAAAATCCATGTCGAAAATCGTAAAAAACTATGACGCGGAAATGTTCATTTCCATTTTTCTGCAATGATTGTGTTTATTTTTCATGAAATTTATTTAGCCTAATGGCAGTGACGATTTTGTCCTGGGCATTCTTAAAATAGCCAAGGCTACGGACTACAAAGGTAACCCTCGTATACATAGAAGATTTGGAATCAGCATCTATATCCATATCAGCAGACCATTCTACAAGATCTTCATGCAAATAGTTCCTAACAGTGCTAACATCACTTTACGGAGAATTCACTTTAGAATGGCCAGTGGCCAGGGAAGTAAGATGGCGGCTGCCTGCCCTTCCGCCTTACGATTGTACAAGGAGGTACGCATGGGTGTCATGGGGGATCTAGCTCCGGGCAAAGAACAGAACGTTGCGGGTTTAAATATTCATAGGTTTCTGCTGTCTGCTGTCTGTGTCTTGTGACTTTGTGTGAAACTAAAATGTGGTAGTGGGCAACGGGCATATCGAGAGTTTTATCATTATCAAGGGAGGGGATGAAACGACGGTTCCCCAACGAAACAAAATAGATGGATGTGTGGTAGTATGTGTGTCCTTGGCCTTTGGCCTGCTCACCTGCCCATCCTCATCCACACGCGAGTGTTGCTCCCAAGACTGCTGGCTAAGATTGTCCTTGTCCCGAAGGTTCTCCTTTGGGCATATTCCGTGTGTTTCATGTAATATTTTCACTTCCGCTTTCCACTCCACTTGCACTTCCACTGCCACTTGCACTTCCACTCCCACTTGCACTCCACTACCAGTCCACTTCCACTATTCCACTTCGAACCCCCTATGCCCGATGGATGAGCTCTTCTTTCGCTGCGGCGGCGATGGCGATCGGCTTCATTGCGACCTTTGGTTTTTGGTTTTAGTTTTGGTTTTGGATTGTTTTGTCCCTCTGCTGCCGTCGCAGGGGTGGCCGAAAATGCATGTGCATGCTCTCCTGGTGGAGAACCTGTGAGGTGAGGTTCTTGTTCTCACATCATCTCCTTATTTCGGGGAACGTAGAGAAATGGTCACCTCATTTCGCTTGTTGAAGCGCACCCGGAAGAGGATGCCCAACGCGCCGTACAGGAAGCTCCTATGCGAGTTGCGGCCCTCTCGCTCCTGCCCCTCCACGTGCTGAATTAGTCGATGCGGCAGGTGGCGGTTGTCGCTCCGGACTCGCCAATGGATAGGCGCCTCCTCCCAGCCCGGCAGGGGCGATGCTAGTGGTCGCGACAGGGTGCCTGTCTCGTCCGGGTCCAACATGACGACGAGTGGTTGCATGGGGTCTTCCTGGGTGGGCGAGAGGCTTGGCATGTGGTAGGAGACGTGCGGAATGGAACGTCCGGTGGTGCCGCGCTGCTGCTGTAGCCACGCCCGGGCCGCGGCAGAAGTGCTCGGGCCCTCGTCCAGGGCAGGGTACGCTGTCGGGATGGCGATGGCAAGGGCCAACGGGCGCTCTGGGGTTGAGGCTGCGCTGCTTGTCTCGCTCTGATATCGCAGCCACTGCCGCACAGCGGCGGAGGTGCTCGGCCGCTCCCCTTGGTCTGGATAGCTTCCCCCTCCACCAACGACCTTGGCCAGCACGGACTTGGTGCCGATGGACACGGACTGGGTGCGTTCATAGCTGGAGCCTCCCAGGCTGCTCGTCTCGCTCTCGTCCCAAGCCGTGGCGTCCAGCGGACTCTCTGGCTCTGGCGACGGACATGGAGTGGCGCTCGGTGTGTCGATATCCTGCATTGGGTGATCTTCGTGGGGTCTTGCGGCGGCCGGCGGAGTCGGTGGCTGGGACTCCGGCGTCAGGGCCAAGGAGCCCATGGGCTCGGCGGGCTCCTCGAGCTCCTCCAGCTCTGCCAAATCCTCAACGAAGGCCCAATTGTTCTCCAGATTTGGGTCGGTCGACACGCTCTCTTCCTCCCACGGCATCGGTGTCGGGGGCCGGGGTGGCGTCAGTTCCTCTGCCTCGTTGTCCGGATTCGAACCCGTCGACCAGCTCTGCTCGTCCCAGGGCAGAAGCATCGGGAAGCGCGGCGCCTTGCGTGCCGGCTTGTTCTCCACGCTGGCTTCTTTTTCTGCTGGTGGTGGAGACAGACGGTCGCCCAGTGCCTCGTCTGGCTCGGGAATGGCCAGGGCGGCCCAGAGATGTTCCGCACTCGGCATCGGGTCCGCCAGTCCCGGAATGAGGTGTCTCTGATGTCCGGCGTTGAGACCTGCGGCTCTGCCGCGATCTGCGGCATTTGGCATGTCGTCACCATGCCCGGCATGGGTTCTCATGCGGACATCTTCGTCCCCATGCCCGGCATGGGTCCTCATGCGGACATCCTCGTCTCCGGCGTCGTGGGCCTGCGCCTCTTGGGGCTCCTCGGTGCGGCGTACTTTGCGTTGAGACCCAGACATTCTGTGGAAAGGCAATTGTTGGTTAAATTCCCTCCTTAATTCCCAATTACCCCAGAGCCCTGCCTCACTCTCGATACGGCCCACATCTCTGACCTATGTGCATGATCGATCACAGGGGGACCCTTGCGATCGGATGGAATGCCGGATGGATGGTGGATGGTTGGGCCGTACTTGCTACACGTGGCTATCGATTCTGTCGTCTCTTTTTGGTCAGACTATTACATAAAGATAGATAGCCTATCTCAGATAGCCTTTCGGCTTTTAAAAGGATATATTCGTCTTCAGTTCCAAATCTATTAAATTCGCCCAAGGGCACCCCACCTGGTTACATTGTGTTAGCATTGCTTGCCAGCGGTGTGGTTCCCATGTGGGGGCAGGACAATGTCCACGCAATCCCCAAACAAGGCACGCACTTTCCCCAAGCTTATTTTGCGCAATTTCTTGGGACAATTATTCTGCAATCCGTTTGTCTGTTGTCTTTCAATGTTGATTTCTATTCCACATGGGGGCTTTCCATTTCCATGGACAATAAATAGCTTGAATTAACTGCAGCTGGGTCCCAGTAGATTTATTCCATGACGCTCCTCCCCATTGTGAGTCAGTGAGTAAATGGTGAAGAGCAGAATAACGATTCTCTTTTGGTTGGTGCGTTTCTATGTAAACTAAACAGATTATAGGATATCAAATGGTGGGGTTTGTTCATATTGTTTGCAAATCTACGGAGTAGATACGATTAGATTACGCTTTCGCCCAGCCTATTCTATTTGCCTGATAATCCCGTACAGGAAGACCCTTTATAGATTCTCTTTCTGTCTCTCCAGGGGCCAGTAAAAGCAGCTACCGGCTGCTACCGATTGCATTAGCAATTATATATTTATACTTAGAAATCAAAGACAGTTTGTGTGCTGCTGTTCTCAAGTCGTTATTATAATTACATTTAATGGGAGAAAAAATCAATCCACACTTTCACACGTGGCCTTTTGTTGTGACAAAACCTTGCCCTCTCCTGGCAAGGGACAGAGCGGCCCCCCAAATTGCAGCCAGCGGTCTGGTTCCCATATTTGATATTTGATTTTCCTCCTTGCTATTTTTCTGTAAGTTTATGTAAGTTTTCTCCCTATGGTTTCCTTCCACTCTGCCCTACTCTGCCCTGGGTTTATTCTGCACCCAGTAGTGCCCCAAAAACTTCAACAAGACTCCGTTCAACTGGTGGTCACTGAATGCTCGACATGACTGCAATGTGCTGTGTGAGGGCATTACTCACCTAGTGGGCGTCGGCGTTGTCGTCGTCGCAGGCTAATCTCTTGGTGTCTCCGGACGTGGTCAGTACAAAGACGTAGTGCGTCCGCTGCTCGGCCAGGAGGTGCCACAGGGAGGCTGGTAGCTGGAAGCGGTGCTCCTGCTTTTGCTGCTCGGCGGCGCTTAACTCTTCGTAGTGGGCCACCAGGCTGTTGAGGTTGCAGCGCAGCTCGACGAGCCGCAGCGGCGTGGCGGATACGATCTCGCGGCTGGCCCTGGACAGGTGGATGGCCGACTCAGTGGTGGGAGGAGGGTTCGGGCTCAGCCAGCGGTGGTGCGCCAGGATCACGGCACAGTTGCGGGCAAAGTAGAAGCTATCGTTGCGCCGCTGGCCGTGGTAATTGTCCAGAAACTGGCTGCTCGGCTGCCTTAACTTGAGCTGTGTGAGGCGGGTGCGGGTGTGCGTCCCTGGTGCTGCTGTTGGCAGAGTGCCGGATGAGGACGACGGGTCTACGATTCGCTGCGGCAGATGCTCGGTGGCCTGGTCAACGGTGAGTACGCGGTTGAGGTAGTCGAAGCCCTGTCCCATCACACCGTCCAGGGTGTGGCCCAGATCGAAGCAGTGGCCCAGCTCGTGACAGACGGCGCCCAGGGTGCTGGCGTAGACGCCACCGTAGGTGCGTCGGTAATTGCTTTCGTCCGGCAGTCGCGCGACGTCCACCCGCTCTGCACTGCGCACACAGTCGCCGATCTCAGCGAAGGTCCGCGGCCAGGAATAGAAGTGGGCACTCCCGAACAGTGCCAATCCACCGCCACCCAATGCGGCGTGGCCACGCAGGTGACGTCGGATGTTCGCGTAGGAGAGGTCCCCGCTGGCAGCTACTGCGGCGCCGTCGTACCGTGTGCAGGCCACAAACGCGACGAACTTCAGGTGCAGCTGCTGGCCCCACTGCTCACAGGAGAGGATCTCCCCGGCAAAGTGCTGCCACAGCTCGTCCTCGGTCTTGGCGAGGGTCTCTTCGGTGGTCAGCTGGCTGGGGAATAGGTGGCAGGGTCCGTTGAGGGTGAAGGTGCGATTGGCAAAGCCGGCCGCGTGCAACTTGTGGGCGTAAATGCACTGCACCAGTCGGAGATTGAGATCGATGAGTGAACAGAGGGAAGCCTGTTCTGAAATTGCCTTTGACTGCTGCTCTTCCTCTTCCTCCACCTGCTGTTCCCTTTCGTCCTGGCACACTATGTACAGGGGCTGTACGCGATAGGGGCTGCTGCGGGGCTTGTAGGTGAATTGAATGAGCCTTGAGCCGCTGCAAGAGCGCAGCTGCAGGAGGCAGACTGAAGTCTCCTCCTTCTCCCCCTCCTTCTCCTCGTCCGCTTTGCGGTGCAAGTCAAAGAGGAGCTTGAACTCCCCAGCGCTGGATAGCTGAGTCAGCTGTTCCAGCGACTCGTCGCGCAGCTCGAGGGTCGCTTTCAGTTGCTTGGCCGCGGCGCACTTGGGCTGCAGGCGACCCTTTATCAGCAGAAAACTGTGCTGCACCTCCTCAGAGTCCTGTAGTTGCTCGACCTCGATGCTGTGGATGCGCTTGCAGCCTGTGACGCTGCTGTTCATTGCTCTCCTCCACAGTTTCCATCGACTTATCCAGCCGGCGTCCGCAAAAAAAAAACACCCACACAAACACACACACAAAATCTGCAGACCAGACCAGACCAGACCAGACGATAGATGATGATGCGCACAAGAACAATCACAAGCACAAGAAAAAACAACAAAAAGCTACAACACACACACACACCGAACTGTAATTGCAATCGATTGCAGGTGCTATCGCAATCGAAGGCAGCCATGTGCGCGCCTAATTTAAAACAAAAGCCCAAAGTGCTCGCAATCGAAAACAACTATTTGTGGAGCCGTTTGTCCGGGGTTCACGACCTAATCGCCAGCCCATCAGGCAGGGCAGGGCAGGCAGGCAACAACAAATAATTTGGCGAGAATTACGGAAAAAAAACAGGTTTTTATTTTAGAACTTAGAACTATTCTTGTATGCTGTTAAGCTGCCTTAACAATGAGCAGATCGATTGCCGCTGGCTTCGACCCTTGAGAAATGGAAATAGGAGTACCTTGAGTTGTGCAGGAACGGAGCGGGATCACATGGGGAGCAGTAGCACATGGCAGACTGGCCCAGGAGTGGGAGCTGGGGATGGTCCTCTTCGTAGAGATAGTTATAGACTACTACGTTAGCTGGCCGTTGTGCGCAGTGCGATACTTGGCCAGCTTGTCCATGTACTCATCGTGCTTCTCCAGTGTGGCTAGCAGCCCCTCCGTGTTCACCGGCGACTCATTCGGGCCGTAGTGGATCAGTTGGTCGTTGAGAGTGGTCATGGTGCCGCCCAGGGCATGCAGTATGGCGTCTCCGGCACAGATGTCCCACTTCTTGATCTTGGAGGTGTGCAGATAGGCGGTGGCATTGTTGGCCACCACTTGGAGCACCTTGTACCCGGCCCCGGCGGCCGTCAGCAGATTGACCTGATCACCGAAGATGCTGCGGGCCAGATCCTTGGCTCCGGCGGTGTGCGAACGCGAAACTGTGATGATGGGCGACTCATTCTCCTGGGCATGCGGCGGATGGAGTCCTGCGAGATACTCGGACATGGAGTAACCCACCCAAGCCCATGCAGTCTGGCCATTGAAGGGGCTGTGGATGACCCCAATCACTGGACGACCGGCCACGGCCACGCACACCATGGTGGTGACATACTCGTACAGCTCCTCTGCAGATGGGGGAAATGATTTCGATTATAAAGGGCAATGCAAGATATTCTAGTTCATTTACCTGTAAACTCCTTGGTAGCATCCAAAGGATCCACCCAGACAGTGACATCCTGGGCATTGACAGACACGTCCGGCACCTGGGCGGTTTCGTGCAGTACCGTGGGATCCAGATCGTAGCTGTACGACTCCTTGCAGTGCTCTTTGTCCTCCTCGGAGAATATGCGGACACGTGGAAAGATGCGCTGGAGGCCCTGCTTCATGACGCAGTGTGAACGACCGTCGGCATCGGTAAACGGATCGTTAACGCCCTCGTCCGTCTTGCCCTTGCTGCGCTCTTTCAGCTGCCGGGAGCGGGCCACGTCGAGAACCTCGAGACCGCCGCGCTGCGAAGCCTGGATGGCGGCGATCAGCATCTTGCGCAGATTCACCCGGTTGGGATTGTCGCTGCGCAGCTTGCCATAGATGGCCGGCCGCTCCTCCTGGTGGAAGTTGAGAAAGTAGACCAGCACAATGGTCAGCAGGATGGCGCAGATGGTGGCCGGAACCCGATTGATGCGTATGGAGCGTCCGTTCATCTTACTGCTGCTCTCGCTGCTGGTCAAGCTCATCGGGAGGTGAGAGGTCGGCAGCAGGTAAGACCAGCGGAGCAGCGGACCAGCGACTAACAACGGCGGGCCACTGCCAGGTCACCAATATCTTTGATGCTGTATCTGTATCTGTATCTGTTCCCCTATCTGTCTCTGTATTTGTGGCTCTTTTGTTTGCCTTTGACTCTAGCACAACAGCACCAACAGCAGCTAAGCCAACAACAATCCACCTGGCCAAAATGAAGAACCAGACAAATATGAGCGCTAACGTAAATGCCGCGTTCTGCCGCCAGCGGCAGAGCTGCTGCTCCAATACGTCTACGTTGCGCGTTTTTGTATACCCCACTTTGCCAGGGGCTCCAAGACAAACGAAAACAAGTGGAAAAAAATATGGAATAGAATCGGCAATAAACAATACCAACAGCTGTCCAGCCTATCGATAGCGTGTAGAGTGTGTGTGTGTGTGTTTGTTGAATATATATCGATATATGCATTAATACTTATTTAACTTGTAATGCTGTTGAAATTATAAGTAGTAAATGCCATACATATGTCAAAAACATGCAGTGTATGCTTTAGCTTATGTTTGTAATCGATCTGCTGGCATCGCACCTGCGCGTGTGAGCGAACCAAAAAAAAAAAACAACCAACACCAGCACATATGACCATAAAATGTGCACTATCGATAGTAGCCCAATGAATCGGTCAGAACGAATATGAATATGAAGGATATGAAGATAAGACTGCTTGGCGCACGGAAACGTAGGTGATCTGCACCTGGCAGTCAGGTCAAAAGTCACTGGCAACTGACTAAAAGCAGACTAAAAACCAAAAAGTTTTCCATGGCGAGGGTTTTGCGTTACACCCCTTGACAAAGGAGTGTGGTCTGGAATTAAATTCTGTTTTCATATGTGCTTCGTCTGGCTCGTTGGCAATGGGGGTGGTGTTTTTTTTTTGTTGCCATAGGCTGAGGCCTTTATAACGCTTTATTTTAAATCTAAACGTGCAAGACAAGCCATATATATGTACCGGATATGTAGAAACACTACACAAGACACAGACAATTGTCAATTCACCGGACGGATTATCCTCTAATGGATTGAGGATCGTTTCGCCTACCCTACCTTGGTCATGGCATAAAGATCATGGCTAAAATATCGAAATATAAAAGCCATTGACCCCCTTGCATACTGGTACGAGCTATAGGGGCTTAGAAGGAGAAGTCAAAAAATAAAAATTTACATATGTAAGTACACATTATAATATTATTAATTATTAAAACGAGAGTAAACATAATAGATTTCATTAAACATTCTTTACATTTTCTTTACACATTCTTTACCTACACCAAAAATTCTCTATACATTTAGACTTACTTGCTAGAGATACATAGGTAAACTTAAATTAGGGTAAAAATGATTTGAGTAAAATAAAAAAAAGAGGTTATGACTAAAAATTATATGGGTATTCGTATACTCTTTCATGCATTATTATAGTGAAAATGTAACACTCACTCTGTACTGCATCCACCGACGAAAGCGCTTTCTTCTTTCTTTCTTTTAAATGTTTGAATTTAAATTTTTAAAATATTTTAATTTTGGGTGCATGAAAGGGTATGTGCGAAGGTTCTCTTTAATTTGCTTTCATTTCTTCCCTTTTTCTATACTTTTCTTCTTCGCTCTCGTAACATGGCTTAATATTAGTACCTTATTTCATTTCTTCTTCTTTCCTACTTTTCTCTACTCTTATTTGCTATCACTCCTTGTCCTTCTTTATGGCATTGTTCTGCCTTGATTTGTATAATTTCACTTGATAATTTGCACAACGTTACTTTTATACTTTAAATTTGGGGTTTCGATACCATACGCTTGCGGTCAAGATTTCAAAAGGAAAATGGAGCCGCCACCAAGCTACCAACAGCCCCATCGCTACAGCCAAATGACGTCCAAATGTCAACGCTTTCTCTTCCTTTCTCCCCCTATGCCACCAATAACTAGTCACCCACAGAGAGCCACTACTTCACTTTGCCCTTAGCACAGTTTTAGAGCCCCTTTACAGTTTTACTCACTGCCTCTCAGTAGCTTACACCGATTAACTTTTTTAAAACCATTTTATTATGGTTTATTATTTTTTGACATTTTTGATTCACATTTGCATGGGTGTACCCAAGGAGTCTGGATTTTGTTTCGCCGCAAATTAAATACTGGGAAAATATCGCATGTTGAATTTTTGTTCCAAGTGAGATCGGTTATGAGACTTTGACAGTGATTAAAGTGATCAAATGACTTAAGATACCTATGTATACATACATATATAATTATGAAAAATACTTTTAGGACAAACCCTAAAGGCGACTCTACATTCATGCCACTACTTTGATACCCGGTACTCGAGTCAGTTAGATTCAATTATATAATCATTTACTCCTTTCCAACTCGATCTCTTCCGCCAGTGGGTCGCATACTACACCACAGTGATTGCGCCCATAGGCCATAATTACAAAAATCCATCGAAACATATTTAGTCAAAATGTAAAGAGTTTGTCCCTAAATTGTTCAAAATTTTGTATGGCAAACCAGTTTTTTCTGTAAATCTAACGGGATCTTCTTAAAATAGAATGCAAAAGCGTGAATATGTGTTCAATTGTGCAGCGCAACTTCGTTAAGTTAGCTTTTCGTCAAAGCAAAAGTAACTTTCAAAGTGGTCAGGCGTTCGCAAAAGTTCTCCAAATTTAATTATTTAAAATGAATTTTAAAGTTTAAAGTTTAAAGTTTACTTTAATAAATTGTTATTATAAATTTGATCTGACTGATTAAATATTGTTTGTGTCTTTTAGATCGATTTAATCTTTTTTGTGTATTTTGTGAATGTCTTTTTCATGTTTAGTTGGAGTTTTAGTTGTGGTCCCACAAAATTCCACAATTCGTTTGCATGTCATTGTGTTTGTCTTACCTTTAAGGTAGTAATGTTTTAAAATTAGCTGCAGAAATTTTCCGATGCTTGTGTAATCGTAAATATACTAACGGCGTCTAACGTTTTCCAAGGATATGTAATGTTTTTACTAACTTATTTGTATCATTTTTATTTATTTATTTCATTGGAATTTACTTGGTATGATTGGTACTACTTTCCGCCTTCAGTGCACAAAGTTTCAATCCATAGTGCAGATGTGACTAATTTTGTGCTTGTTTCAATTGGAGAACTATCGGAAGAAGCCGTAGAATCGCGAAACAAAGATATACAAATATTTAGAAAGCAGCATACTAGGAAAATATCTCGAATTGCAACAAACACTGATTTACTACTTTTGTTTTCCGATCCCTTTATTACGGGACTAAGGAAATCGCCATGCAAATACAATTCAAATTTAATGAAATCTGCATTAGAATTGCTAGAAGATTCAATTTCGTTAGATTAATTGTTATTTCTTCTTTTTGTTTGATTTAGTTAATGCTTTTCACGCCCATTCCTTTTGTTATGACTCCTATTTTGTTTTCATTAAAGTTTGTTATTGTTATAATAAAAAAAATGACTATTGAATCTGGTATTTAATTTTGTTTGCAATTATTGCTATGGAAGTTATATGATATAAAATGAAGTTATTGAGAAAATTACGGACGATTCGGTGAAAAACTTAATTTTGATAGGATAATGGAGATTCGATGGTAGTACCGGACATTCTGAATATAAACAGAAAGCGCTTAAAAATTGTTTGGACGATTCTACTCATTTTGTTACGTCATACGTACCATTGCAGCTGATTACCAATTAAAATGATCCCAAAGGCCATAAAATAATTTGAAAAAATCCCCGACCTTCATCTACACGCTTCTGCAGACCGATGAGGTTCCAATTTCAAAAAGAAACGGCTCAATTGACTTTTAAT
Source organism: Drosophila bifasciata (assembly GCA_009664405.1). Classification (NCBI taxonomy): domain Eukaryota; kingdom Metazoa; phylum Arthropoda; class Insecta; order Diptera; family Drosophilidae; genus Drosophila; species Drosophila bifasciata. The sequence continues at coordinate 14,795,359 of CM019041.1, forward strand.
CGAAGAATGGCATTTTAAGGAACAAATTGATGATAAAATAATTGAAGTTAAACACAGCTTGCAATTGACCATGGTAGATGGGAAAATGTGTAATGCTCATAGCGACACATATGCAGCCAAATGTTACATTTGTAAAGCCAATGGAAATATATGATTTGGAAAAGGTTTGCCTGAGTTTGGCTTGTCACCGTTACACTCATATTCGATTCTTCGAATATTTTTTGCACGTTGCCTACAGATTGGAACAACAAATTTTGGCGAATTTCTACCGCAGAAGGAAAACATTTCCTTTCTTTAAGAAAAATGCAAGGATCCAAGAAGACTTCAAAGCAAAAATGGACTAATAGTGGACCAGCCGAGAAGTGGAGGTAGCAGGAATTCTAATGATGGAAATTCTGCGAGAACATTTTTCAATAATTCGGAATTATAAGCTGAAATAAGTGGCTTAGATGAAAGCCTTTTAATACGATGGATGGGTACAGGATTAATGCTGCCAAATTCCGAATATATGCTCTTGACACTGCCAAGAAGTAGCTAGATTTGTATGATTGGTACTACTTTCCGACCTCAGTGCACAAAGTTTTAATCCATGGTGCAGATGTGATTTATTTTGTGCTTGTTTCAATTGGAGGATTATCGGAAGAAGCTGCAGAATCGGGAAACAAAGATATACAAATATTTAGAAAGCAGTTTATGTTTACTAATGTTTGAATCTGGTGTTTACTTTTTGTTTGCAATTGCTGCTATGGCAGCTATATGATATAGTATCCCGATTTTGACTAAACTCGCCCGGGTTATTTAAAGTCATTACTTGTGCATAAATATAAGATTTAATTGCAATATAATAAAAAACAAAAAAGTTTTTCGTACTAAATGATTATTTCTAACCGATTGTTCCTATGGCAGCTATATGATATAGATGTACGATATGGCCAATTTTTTTATATTATATTTTAAATATTTTTCTATAGTTTTGGTGAAAATTTCGTAACAATATAACAACTAGAAGTACCAACCACTGTGCACTGTCTACTGGTTCGTCGTGCTATTACGTTATTACGTTACGTGCTATTTTATTACGTGCTATGACCGCCCGCTGTCCCCTCCCACTTTGGGATATCAGCTGTAGAGAATATTTGCTCTCGCGAGCTAACGGATCAAGGATCAACGCTTTCAAGGAGTTTTCGCAAAGAATTCTTGCATTGTGCCTGAAAAGCTACTAAGCTTTTTTAATAGCAGTTGAATTTAATAAAATTGTTTCGATAGAATATATTGGAGGACGAAAGCGAAAGTACGTTGTTATGTATGTATGTATGTACATACAACAAACCGTTGGATGATATATTGTACATTGCTGGAGCTTAAGGATACTATTTCTGCAATGACACTATAACTTTTTCCACTTTTGAAGTGTTTGAGAACTAGTTCTCGCTGCTCAATGGTTGTACGCGGTCCCATTTCAGTTATTCACCTGTAACTCCTTACTTTAGTCGGACCAAGTCCAAAACTCATTAAATAGATCCTTGTAATTATTACAAATGTAAAAAAAAAAAAAATTGGTATTTTCAACTCAAAATTTTCAATTTTCCTTTAAAAAACTGAACTGCACGAAACAAGCTGCGGCCTGAAAAATGCCCCTTAAATTGGTTTTTGTTATATTATTGTTTTTTTTTATGATTAAGGAGATCGTTTTAGTTAATTATATTTGTTGAAATTCTGAAGAACAAAACTGCGTTTAAGTTTTTGGATTATCTTTTATGGTATAGGAGCAGTGGCGATTCAAACATTTTCTTCGTTGCTGCACGAAATAAGCTCCGAGCCACTGTATGTGTCGGCGAATGGTATATCTCAGTGTATGAGGAATGCTAGTTTCTTGGAATGCTTGTGTTTCACAGAAGCTCAAATTATTTCATCATCTATGTTTTGCCTCCTTGCAATATGATTGTTCTCTTCGCTCGCCTTGCAAGGTACCGTTAGAATTGAGCGATGCCGGAGAGTCACTTATGTGGCGCGACACACAGCTGCGTTGCCGACTTCGTTGATTTTGTCTTGTCTCTTTTGAGAGGAACCGTTATAGCGAGGCGTTGTGTCGCTGTCGCCATGTGTGGTTCGAAGGAACAATATAGGCGGTTAGAGGCACGAAGAGTCAGTCTTTGAGGATCGACGCCTGTGTCCAGACCGAAACTCACTTCGCTCTAATGGAACCCGAACATAATTCGACATATGTATGTATTTATGTAGTATGACGATCAGCTCAAAACTAAAAGGAGGCAGTCGGACCGAATTGCCCGTGCCCTAATGCAAGCGATAGAGAGAACGAAAGAACCGATAGAAGCTCAGTCTTCTGCTGAGCCGAGAACGAGCGATAGATAAAGAGAGAGAGAGAGAGCGCGGGAGAACAGCATTGATGCTGCAGCTGTAGTAGCGAAACAAAGAACAAATAATATAAAGAGGCGAAAGACCGGCTGCTGCCCTGCGTAAGCATAAGTAATTACAATATTTATATACAGTGTACAGTCGAAATAGCAAACATACAAACATAGGTACATATGTACATGATGAAATAATACACAAGGTGATCCCATCCGTAAGCTCCGGGACCTATTTTACGCTCGCACTACTGAGAGAGCTTTGACGCCGTGTCTGATAAGAGAGGCAAGACAGAGAAAGATATACAGAAGTTTTTTTGTTCACTATGAGTAAGCGAGTCGTACTGAGCCAAATAGGCCCCGAAAAGAGTTCGTGCTCTGGGTTGGGATCACCTTGTATAATTTCATTATGGGTACATGACTTACGTCTGGCTGGTAAACCCGACAGGTGCCGGCTGGTTCGTAAGAGCAGAGGGACCACAGCAAGAGTTAAAAAACGATCTACAAATATCAGCAGCTATCACCACGGTCTGAAAATGCGTGAAACATAATAGATTGAGAAGTGCCCGCAGTCCGCGAAAAGTTCCACTTTTGTCGGGAAATCATGTGCACCTGCATTGGCCCATAGAAAAATGGAGGAACATTGAGTGGTCCGACGAGAGCAAAATTGTTTTGTTTGGTGAAAAAGGCTATCGATCTTACATGTAAGAAGACCACCTAATTCTGAATACAAGCTCCGATTCACATTTAAAACAATTAAACAGGGAGGAGGAACAAGCATCATGGTATGGGCATGTTTTTCATACTATGGAACTGATCCAATACATTGAATCAAATCAATTATGGATCAACATATGTATGTTGATATACTGGAAACAGTGATGCTGTATTATGCAGAATACGAAATGCCGTTGTTTTGGGTCTTGCAGCAGGACAACCACCCGAAACACACACCAGCAGGAAAGCTCGAAGGTGGTTCGCCAGACATTTAATCAATTTTATGGATTGGCCTGCTCCGTTGCCAGATTTAAACCCCATCGAAAATCTTTGGACTGATGTTAAAAGCAAAACCAAAGAATATCAAAGCTCTTCGGGCTACCGTGCATGAGTCATGGAGCAATATCACCCAAAGAAAGGTGCGAAAATTGGGTAAATTCAAAGCCAAGACGTTGTCCAGCTGTTGTTGCGGCCAAAGGGGTTTCCACTAAGTATTTCCCTTTAAAAACAATTTCAAAAATAAATTTTAATAAAAATTCGAGTGTAATTCCTGAATAATTACTTTTCTTATCAATTGCTCTTTTTGGTGCATGTGTACTGACTGAGTACGGGTATATAGTAAAAGCAGTGTCGCGGTAACGGCGATTCAACACGTTTCTTCTCGTTGTTGTCTTGATTTTGCTTGAATTTGGATGGATGTTGGATACCTTGAATTGAACTCACAGCAAATTTCATGCAATGCTGTAATGACAATTTGAGACGTCTTCTTAGGTCGAATGTTTATAGTGTGAGTGCTTAAACTAAAGAAAAAACCCCCACTTGACGATGCCAGATAAAAGGTTGCGATTAAATTTAGCAAAAGAGCATCAAGACCTGGAATTCTGCTTAGAGCTAGGTGCTCTTTTTGAATAACAAAAACAATTTAATTTAGAAGAACCCGACGATTACAGTTACTTTTTTTTCCATGATTTAAGGCAGGAAGAGCACCAGTTGGAATGTCTTCACAGTCTGGTGAGAGGAGTGATGATGTGGGGTGCTATCTCCTACCATGGTCAATGTGAGCTTCAGTTTTTGACAATAAATATGACAATAAATTTCTTTTCCGCATTTAACAATTTATTTGGAAATTTACCATGTAGTTTTCAACATGACAATGCTTTTATCCACACGGTCCGTGTGGTTAAATCATGGATTAAAGTCGAAATCCTTAAGGTAGCAGTGGCTACCTTACTCACCAGACATAAATATAATAGAAAACGCGTGGGGATGGTTAGCTCGCAAAGTTTAAGAATCTAGTAAACAATACTCTAATATGTCTTAGAGGTTAAGTAATTATCCTGTTGAAAGACCCTTTTGACGGGCATTTTTAAACTGGAATAACCCTCCCCCTACCATTGGGGCGGTCTCTGTGGCACCTCCTGGCACTACGTATTCGTCCTGACCACCGGAGACTGACCAGAGACACCAAGAGATTGGCCTGCGAGCACTTAATGACCACCAGTTGAACGGAGTCTTGTTGAAGTTTATGGGGCACTTCTGGGTGCAGACTTAAGGCAGGGTAGGGCAGTAGGGCAGAGCGGAAGGAAGCCATAGGGAGAAAACTTACATAAAAACAGAAAAATAGCAAGGAGGGAAATCAAATATCAAATATGGGAAACAGACCGCTGGCTGCAATTTGGGGGGCCGCTCTGTCCCTTGCCAGGAGAGGCAAGGTTTTGTCACAACAAAAGGCCACGTGTGAAAGTGTGGATTGATTTTTTCTCCTATTAAATGTAATTATAATAACGACTTGAGAACAGCAGCACACAAACTGTCTTTGATTTCTAAGTATAAATATATAATTGCTAATGCAATCGGTAGCAGCCGGTAGCTGCTTTTTACTGGCCCCTGGAGAGACAGAAAGAGAATCTATAAAGGGTCTTCCTGTACGGGATTATCAGGCAAATAGAATAGAGTGGGCAAAAACGTAATCTAATCGTATCTACTCCGTAGATTTGCAAACAATTTGAACAAAACCCACCATATGATATCCTATAATCTGTTTAGTTTATATAGAAACGCACCAACCAAAAGAGAATCGTTTTTCTGCTCTTCACCATTTACTCACTGACTCACAATGGGGAGGAGCGTCATGGAATAAATCTATTGGGACCCAGCTGCAGTTAATTCAAGCTATTTATTGTCCATGGAAATGGAAAGCCCCCACGTGGAATAGAACAGACAAACAGAATGCAGAATAACTGTTACAAGAAATTGCGCAAAATAAGCTGGGGGGGAAGTGCATGCCTTGTTCGGAAATTACGTGGGCACTGGCCTGCCCCCACTTGGGAACCACACCGCTGGCAAGCAATGTCACCAGGTGGGGTGCCCTTGAGGGAGGAGAAACTAAATTGCAATTTATTCCTTATAGAATATCTTTATTATTGTGAAGTATTTGCTTTAAGGACTCTTAGTTGATGTTTTTATACTCGTACTCGAAGAGTTAAGTTAGAGAATAAGTTTGAAAACGAGTTAGAACGGCGAGTTGGTGAGAGAGATTTTATGTAGGTGTAGATGACAGATAAACCAAACACAAGAATTATAACCTCACATATCGACTGAGTGAGTACGGGCATAAGAGTATAGTCGCGCGCACTGCGACTCACAAAATTTCTTCTCGTTTAGATTCGTTTTTAGTCATTTGGTGCCGGGATCATGCACATTATGCACATTAAAAATAAGCTTCAAATGTATAAGAGAAAAACGAGCAACTGCCTTTTGGTTTTTTTCCTTTTTTGTGGAAGTTTGAACTCCAGCACCGACCAGATTCGGTAGCCAAAAGAAACAGCAGGCTAGGATCACCTTCTACAAACATTGGTCCTTGGAGCTGACTATGGCCAACTGCCTGCATTGCGAAGGCCCACATGCGGCCTACTCCAAAGGTTGCCCCGTATATGAAAAAGCCAAAGCAGGTAACTCCACGTGCCCAACATCCCGCGAACTCCCGTAGGGTTAATCCTAACTTCAGCTATGCCAAGCTATTCAGCTATGCAGCTAAACAGGCAACCGGTGGGACTCCCAATGATGCCCAGAATGGAATCCATGTTCGAGAGAATGATGGAAAAAGAGATGAGCCAAATGACGCAAGTGATAGGCACCGTTTGTAAGTCCCTATGCAAACGGGATTAGACATTATCATCTGGAACGTTGTTGATTAACAACAGGCCCGAGGTTGAACTATACTGCAATACCAACCAAGCCGACATCGTACTCCGAAACCCACTTCTCCGCCAGGTCTTACCTAAAGAGAGAGGGTATTAAGAGGGTATGACCTTATCTCCGGTTCAGGCCGCGGCGGGGCGGACATCCTCATCCAGCCATCGAAGAGGATTGTGTGCAATGTGCCCGAATTTCCGGCAACACCACCCACGGTGACATCACTGTAGTCGCTCCCTACTACCCTCCCAGGCACAATGTCAGGGACGAGGATTTCGTAATGCTCCTGGATAGCCTGAGCCCCAAGTTCGTCATAGGCGGGGACTTCCATGACAAACACACCTGGTGGGGATCCAGGGTCTGCAATCCAAAAGGTCGAGTACTATGCAGGCAGGTTCTGTCCCACAATCTTAATTGCCATGGAAGTGGCACACCGACCTACTGGCCCACCGACCTACTGGCCCACCGAGCCTGCCATCTCTGGTGGCCTGGATCCTGCAAGGATTCAAGCCAGAGAGGTCGAGGATCTCCTTTAGGACCACAGCGCTATTGCCATTTCCGTATACGCCCCAACCATGCTACGATCCGCCCGTAAAAAGCTGATCTACAAAACCTCCGACATCAGCAGATACCATAACTGGCTGAATAACTTCACCAACCTCAACCCACCACTGGATACCCCCGAAGACATCGAGGCGGCCGTCGAGAATCTCACCACGCAACTCCAGGAGGCAGCGGTACATGCTGCGCCCAGACTCTCAAAGCAGCCGACAGCCACCAGCAGGGACGTCCACTTTTGGAATCCACAAGTGATCGAGCTTAAGACCGAGAAACGGCGGCTCCGACGATTATGATTCCTCTCAAGGAACCCTAGTGACAAGACCGCTTTGGCAAACCTGAGGAAGGAGGCCCTTGACTTTGTAGGACAGCACGCGCCGGGTGACTCTTACCACAAACTGTGGAATGTCACTAAGCACATTAAGCTGCCACTAAAGGCCACCGGTCACCTGGAGGGAGTCTTCACGCCAATTAGTCGATTCGCTCCCTATGATGCAGCAGAAATGGACAGGCTTCTGGCTGAACCTCTCAAAGACTCTGAGCCGATTCCCCAGGTCACGGAAGAGGAGACCGCCGGGAGTGGGGAACTCTCCGTCATCATGGAAACGTGCTGATGTAGTTATGATACCCAAGCCATGTAACCTGAAGCTAATCCTGCCTCCTATCGTCCGATCAGCTTACTGTCAGTGCTCTCCAAGATACTCGAAAGAGTATTTTTGACTAGAGTATTGCAGGGGATGGGCGAGGCAGGTTTGATCCCCGATCACCAGTTTGGCTTCAGGCGCTGCCACGGGACCCCAGAGCAATGCTATCGAGGGGTTAAAACCGGCCGCTTCAGCCATACTTCAAGTTCCTGAAGTGCCGCCAGGCAGAAGATCGCGCCAAAGCATTGGCCAAAGCAGGACCCCTTATACCCTAATCACAGTTATGTACAAGCTTCTTCAAAAGTGTCATAATATCAGAATGAAAGGAAAAAAGAAAACATCAACGCAAAATGCGAACAGTAAAACCTATAACCCTACCTGGTCAATATAATAATTGGGACACTCACTTATCAAAGTTATATTTCAAAATTTTTAAGAAATGGTACGCATTTCTAACGACCTAAACATTTTTGAATGTACTTGCATATCAAGAATGTAACGCCAGGTTAAAAGTACATATTATATATTCGGGGACTTTTTCCTGACCAGTGTTTTTATCCTAGAACGAAATAATTATTGGTACACCATCAAGAAAGTGGTTCTAATTGACTTTGTATTTAAGTTTTTCGTAAATAAAGGTGAGTATTTTATTCTTTTTAGCTGTGAACAAGTAAATTAAACAATCAAAGACTAAATAAATGTTAATTTAATACAGTGCGACACGTAAATAAACGAAAATAAATTAAAAATGGGGAATGGAGTAAAATTGTCGGACAATATGCAAAAAACTATCCTTAATCTGCGCAGGGAAGGGAAAAGTATTCGCGAAATAGCCAATATTACGGAAATAAGCAAGAATACTGTCCAAAAATTTTTAAGAAACCCGAAAGGATACAACAAAACTGTAAAAAGGGGTCGACCTTGCTTAGTGTCTGATCGAACAAAACGACTAGCTCACGGGATATAAAGACTAAACTATCTCTTGACATCAGCACCCGTCGTGTTCAGCAAATTTTAAGCTCAGATAATAACATTAAATATGAAAAAATGGTACGCAAACCTATGCTTCTGCCAAGGCACAAGGCAGCTCGTCTGGAATTTGCCGAAAAGTACAAGTTTTGGACATATGAATGGGAGAAAGTAATCTTCAGGGACGAAAAAAAGTTCAACTTGGATGGTCCTGACGGTAAAATGATGTACTGGACAGATTTACGCCTTGAACGCAAGTCCTGCCATGCTCGCAATTTCGCGGGCGGCTCGCTTATGGTATGGGCTGCATTTGGACACCCCGGAAGATCCCCTGTATGCTTTGTATCATCTTGAATGAATTCGCAACTGTACATAAGCCTCATGGACGACGTTTTAATACCGTTTAGCGAAGAATATTTGGATAAAAAGTTGATTTTTCAACAGGATAACGCTGCAATCCACGTATCCAAAAGCACAAAGCAGTTCTTTAAGGACCGAAAAATAGATCTTTTGGGGTGGCCTGCATGCAGTCCCGATTTAAACCCAATCGAAAACATTTGGGGAATACTGTCGAGCAAAGTTTATAGCAATGGGCGACAATTTGAAAATTTGGTGCAGCTCAAAAGGGCAATTATTGAAGAATGGGCCAAAATAGACGAAAAACGCTCCAAAATTGAATTCTATCAATGCCTAAACGCTTGGCGGAAGTAATTTCAAAGCGTGGAGGCAATACAAGCTATTAAGCAAGAAAACAAATTTATTTGCCCTAATTTTGGAATTTTTATAAAATTATTTGTATTCCAGTGTACCAATAATTATTTCTAAGACAGCAAAAAACAGGGACCTAAATTTTCACGGAAAGGATCCGAAATTTAACAAATTAAAAAAAATTTGAGAAAAATCTGTCTGACTCCAGAACGTATAAAAAGAGGAGCCAACCAGCATCTGGCGTTATTCTGTGTTTTATTTCTTAACCGTTCATATCTGTTGTATTATTATTATTTTTCTATTATATTTGGCACATCCAGTTAGTTTAAAAATTCAATTGGATAGTTAGTGGCTTCATCTTCATTTGTTACACAGTCACAAAATCTCTTCAGTGTTCGGATAGGTTGCGGGTTGGCAAGCCTGCTAGCCAGTGGGTTTGGGTGCGCCATGAGCCTTTCCGGGTATCGGCTGATATGTTGATTAAGCTGGTCGCCCACCGGAACAAGGCGAGGATCGTTTTCAATTGCCCGGTTGGGTCACATACCCGGGAAGCCCATATGCCCGCCGTGCAGCACGTGCCTGCACGATGTTGAGCTCGCCCCAGCACTAGCTAAGCTAGTGTCGCTGGCGTCAGCTTTGGTTCCAAGTCCATGTCGGTGTTTGTATCGTTCAAACTTAGCTCTACAAGGCGATTTAGCGGAGACGAATCGAAAGAGCTTGAAGCCCAAACTGCAATCCAAAATGTCAAGCCAAAGAAAACGAGCTAAGGCAACGACGGTCTTTCCGTCAAGCCGAAAATATCAAATTTTAATTTACTCCCTTTTTTCCTCACAATTTGCTAGTTTTTTACTTGTTTGGCACCAATTAATCTGTTACACAAAACTCACTGCAAATATTTATACACTTTCCACACCGGAAAATACACTCTTTCGAACTGGTAATTGACGACAAAGCGGAACGCTTGAAAACACGTCTGCTTCCAGTAGCAGTCAGGGAGCAACTGGAGTTGCTACCCATCCGACAGATAGATCTGATCTCTTAGCTATAGTTTAAGGTGTTACCACATACACGGTTAATCTGTTACAATGCGCCAATTAACGCCCCAGAATTAGAAGCTATATATAGCGACTTCTACCGGTACCAATTCGAAAGTATACTAGATGGATATACTTTCCCCCTTGGTGAGGAGCGAAGTGTATCAAATACCTCTTCCGATCTATGGGTCATGGCACCTGGTACCCGGTACCCATCCCGACAGACCGATATGAAGCAGGATCCGTCCTGTCCTTATCGGGTCCCTTCAAGAGAGGAACCACCCTAGGATGCTTCCATTCCGTGGGGAAGTATCCTGTCTCCAGGCAGCGGGAATACAACGCTGTCATGTGCTGTGGGATGGCACGCCACAATGCCTTGCAAATGGCACCTGTGATAACTGGTCCAAGCCACGAGAGCGTCTGCCCTTCAACCTGGCGAGGCAAGAATCAACCTCGCCGGCTACGAACGCAATTTCGTTTGACATTTTGCGCTGTCGGCCATTTTCTAATCTCCATTATCCATCCTCCATTTTTGCCGTTCTGCCTTCGCTGTCGTTGCCGCTTGCTGTCGAATGTGGCAAGAAGCGCAAGCGCAGCTGTGGTAAGGCTAAGCGCAAGAAGTCGAGTTGTGCAAAGCGCCGACGCAAAAAGTTCGCTTGCAATAAGCAAAAGCGCAAGAAGCCGAAGTCCTGCAGCAAGCCCAAGAAAAGCTGCGGAAAGAGTCGCCGAAAATCCCGTAGTGCCAAGTGCACGAAGCCATAGACCAAGAAGACATGGTTTCTAAACCTTCGCGGCAAATTCAAGGTGAACTTTAAGAAGCTGCAGCAACGATTGTCAAACTCTGATGCAGTTCGACCCTCAAAAGGAAAAAGGTGGCAAGCACCGTACTACGGTCTGCCGCAGTCAAGGGGCCGAACTACAACTAATCAGGTTTGACAGGTTGTTTGAAAGGGAATACCCTTTCTGCAACTCCACCCATTCTGCTGCACGAATAACTTTTAAGAATAAATCTCATAGTTTTTTTCCAGCCTAGTTCGGCTTTCCGTCAAACACAATTTTTATACTTTGGCAACACCTGTTGCTGTGTAAGCCACAGCATTCATTCAGCATTCCCTTGGCAGCTACTACATGAGCTCTTCTTCGAGGATGATCTTCTTGTATTGCGCCGAGAAGATCCTCAACGCAACCACAAGTTTCTCTGCTGCGTCGGTCTCGTGTCGACGAGCGTCCAGTAGCCGCCGGCTCAGTCTCCTGACCTCTCGGCGTTTGGAGCAGCGTCCCAGCACTTTGTCGCATACACTGTGCACTACAGAGCGCAGTGCAGCCACCTTGTTGTCAAACGGCGATGTCCTCTGGCAGTTCGGATGTGTCCCTTACAACTTCTTCCTCAAACAAACGCCAGCGCGCATTGGTCAGCTTCCAGGACGGCACAAGAGCAATGCTCTCAACTGTGATGGTTGGATCAGGCGTGACCTCAACATGGATCATGTATCCCAACGCTGGGGATACTGCATTCGCGTCGAGTCCAAAGATGACGGGAGTGCGGCTGGCTACCAGAAGCAGAACCGAGTCTAGATATCGGGGGTACGGCGGCAAGTCGGTGTCGAATTGGCAGTATACTGAGCATAGGATGATTGAGCCAAATCTTCCTTGCACTCTAACGCATACTCCATGTTCAGTGGTAAGGGAGTCTATTGGCGTGCAGATGGCTTCCGGTTCATCGACGACGATAGGAGCTTTCGGGTTTTCATCACGAAGGGCACGGTTCGAGAATATTGAATTTCCAAAGGAAGGGCAGTAAACCGCTTTGCTCCATCGACGTACGGCTCCTGAACCAGTGCGAAGAGGTGGCCAGAGCTGCGCATGATGAATCCGAGTTCCGGTTTTCTGGTGTTTTTGCACTCTGAGGTTGGGTGGAGACGGGCATTTGACACATCTGTACTTCAGGTGGCAGTACCGTTGGGTGTGTCCAAATCCCTAGCAGCAATAACATTGGGGCACATCGTTAAACTTCATCGGTGGCTCGATCGTCACCACGGAGCTGCAAAAGCCGCTTAATTTGATAAGCCTCCTTATTGTTCTTGGCCGGTTCGAAGATGGCGAAGATCTCTTCTTGAGAGGCTTTTTGGTGACTCTCTGAGTGGTATTGTAGAGATCTCTGACCATCCAACAATCAGGATGGTAACTTCATCTATTGTTGGAGCGTTAAATGTGCGTTCGTGTGTTCCAGATGGTCGTAAATCTGCTCTGATCACGACTTTATAGTCATCATTTGGCGCATGCGCTCCAAAGCACTCTTAAACAGCCTGACTATCGCATGATGTTCATGAAGTAGTGGCTGCAGATCTTAAAGAATTGCTCTTTTCATTGCTGCATTTATCTCTTGACGTCGATCAAGATCTTCCTCCATGTTGTCCATGCCATATATTCGTAAAAATGTATGCTCTGCATCTTCGAAGGGTTGTAATGATCCAATGCGATGGTGAAACTGTACTTGTATTTCCAAATCAAAAGCAAATTATATATTACTAATTAGAAAAACCCTTTTTTTTAGAAAATAAATTAATAAATACCTTGAATGACGAATTAAATCATCGTTCTTCGATATTGTCTACTCCAAATGATTTCATTTGGAAACAACAATTGTATTTTTGAGTGTTTGCTAGAAAATGTCGTGATTCGGGTGTTTCGCCACGAAGCAATGAATGCAATGGCTCTGGTTTTGTAGTCAACAATGGAATTTTTACTTTCCCACAAAGGCAGCACAATCCTGGCGTTACCCCGGAAATTTTTAAAATCATATAATTAAGCCAACTAATATCTAGTTTCTCCGCCTTTGGCATCAATGACTGCTTGGAGCCTTCCTGGTATGGACAGGACTAAGTTGTGCGCAAACTAGTGATTTAATTTTGACCAAATTTTTGGGGGCCAGGGAAGTACAGCCTGATTCATGTCTTTCAGGAACTTTGTTGGTACCCGACCCTTGTGGCATGGAGCATTGTCCTGCTGTGGGATCCAGTCATAGGTGGAGAGCAACCTATTTGCTGAGGTGAATGCGTGATCATTTAAGATATGGAGATATCGGTACCAAATCTCCAAATCCGTAGTAGCTTAAACAGCCCCAGAACATCACCGTGCCACCACCACACCTGTTGATTGGCTGGATGGCGTTCGCCTTTATTTTTTATTGGGAGATGCATACAATAATTTCTAAAGGATCCTTGGAACTGAAATGCAGCTTCATCTGTCCATAAAACATTTAAACAGAACTCAAGAGGCTTCTTTATGTACTCCAAGGCAAATGCTAGACGTATTTCCTTGTTTGTTGGGGTAATGTCAACTACTTCTTTCATTATGCGTCGCAGCGTACTATTGCTAATATGTTTTCCAATTAGCATTTTCGAAGCTGCGGCGAATAATATCGTTTCCGATCGTAGTCAGAGAGAGATTAACACATTTTCGGCCAGTAGGTATTTCAATATACGCACGAATATTACGAAGTTTTAACAATTTTAGCGCAGTTCAGGTGAAAGATATCGTTGTCATTTTTGTTCTTATTAAAGAAGAAAGGGATGTCCAGCGGTTAAACTCAAGTTGTCTACCTGTTCAAATAGAGGGGGATGAAGTGGGTTAAGTTGGAAACGCAAAAATGAGCTCACGAGTTTGAAAAACGTATTTATGGTATATCGGCATACACTGGTAGATTTAGTCAATCTTTTAGTATATTACGGTATATTTCTGGGGGTCAGACGATAGACTGGCGGACGGAATCACGGAATCAAATCCCAATTGAACAGATATTGTCTTGTTTCCTTCTTTTCCTGTTCAAATTCAAATATAACAAATTTTTTTGCTGTTATAATTTTTTTTCTGTTTTTCGGAAGCGCAAAAGTTAAGAGAAATAAAAGTGCGTGCGCGTGAAAACGAGAAAACGTAGAAATATAGTGAGATAGAGAGAGAGAGCCAAAATTGTGGGCGAATCAACAAGGAAAGAAGAATGAGCGATGATGAGGAGAAGAAGCAGTGGAAGCAGTAAAAAAACTGCGAAAACTGCTTGTGAAGTGACAACAACAAAAACAACAGCAGCAGCAAGAAACACACACATAAAAAAACATAAATAAATACAATATTTGACACAAAAAATGTCTTAAAAAGAGCGCAAAAAAGCAGCAGTAACAAAAATATATCAACAAAAACAACACCAAAATAACTAAAAAAACAAAAACTGAATCCGTATACACACACACACACGCACGCACACAAAAGCGCCCACCTAGCCTGTGCAGGTGTGTTAGTGTTTAGAGAGAGGAGAGCGCGTGTCTGTTTTATTTTAATATTTTTTCGCACTGTGAAAAACGTTTTTTTCTTCAACAAAACCAAAAACATTAAAACTACAAAAACAACAAGCAGAGCAAGCCATCAAGCAAGCAAGCAAGCCGTTTTTGCACCACTTGACAGAGGTACCGTATGTATTTTATGTATTTTTGTTCCACTAAGCTCAGCTGCTGTCGTCGTAGACATGCCGCAATAATTTCAAAGAGCAGAGCGGCAGCAGAGCAGCTGACGACGACTTCTTTTTTTTTGCTGCTTCTTGTTGCTTTTCACTCGATTCGCCGTTATTTATGTAACAAGTGTGTGCGTGCTAAATGAAGTGTTGCTCTCTCTCTCTCTTACGCTCCTTGCCTCTCTCTGCCTCTGCCTCTCGCGAGTCTGTGTATTTGATTGTTGGTTTTCTCTCCCCACTGATCTCCCCCACCCTCTTAATTTGTAAGTGCTGTTCGCAGCCCAGCAGCAGCAGCTGCCACCCCAAAAAAAGCTACAACGCAAAGCGCATTGAACTGGTTTATGCTCTCTGCTGCTGTCGCTTCTTCTTCTTCTTCTTCCACTTGGCTATCAGCATTGACAATGATGCCAGCAGCAGCATGGCAGCGATGCGACGCAGTCCAGAGCAGAGCCAAAGCAGAGCTCTGAATCTGCGGAGGCATCGTGCGGGCGTCGCGGCGGTAATGAAGAACAATGGGGTGGTAGGGTACACTCTTATCGTGAAACGAATGTAACAGGCAGGCCAGCGTAGCCCCAAAGAAAGTAGATCGAATTGTAATGAAAGCTAGACTAGGGACAAGTTCTGATAGCCTTATCTTTTCTGCACATTGTGAGAGTTACCCAAAACTGTTGCATACCAAGGTCATGGCACTTTTGGTGCCATTCAGTCGGGCGTCACTGAAGCTGTGGACTGGAAAGCTGCGCTTTGTTTTCCTTAAATTATTTACATTTGAAAACAAGTGCACCGCAGGCTGAATGCATGCCACAATCCACAGATGACAGACTATAGATAGCAGTACATAAGCCCTTTTTATAAAAATACAAATATTAATAGAAAAAGTAACAGTAATAGTAATAATAGTAAACACAAAGTCGTCCCATGCTTCCACTAATATTACGAGTAGGTGAACAAATTTAACCAAAAGTTTATTGTGCTGCTTAACCCTGTACAGTCATGTACATGTACGTTTTATTTACACGTAAAAGTAGTGGTATTAATTTTGACGAAGGGCTACAAATTGGAATTAATTGGAACAGAACCAATAGTATTTAATTACAGGAAGCTCAAGTTCAATGAGAGGGCTCTCAAGTGCGTTGGAGATTGGCGTGAGTGGAAATTACCGTTAGAGTTGGGATACATACGATATGTGTGTGTGTTTATCTTCGTTCAAAAAATGCACAGTAATTCACGAACAAATAGGATTATATAGACAATCTTAATAGCGGCAGCAGATTGGCGTAAAATTGCATTATTTTAATCTTGAATGAAATAAGAACCGTTGGATATACCGTGACACATATGTATGTATGTATGTATGTACATATGTATGCATCTTTGTACGTTGAGGGGACCAGGATTACATCTTTCTGGAGAATATTTTGTAGTTTTTGGTTTGTAGTTTGTTAAAACAATAAAAGGCATAGAGTATATATTTACATTTGTAAACACATATGTATGTTCGTTTATATGTACATATGTAATTTGTGCGTGTAATCCCATCCCTAATTATGATTTCATTTTGGCGGTAAAGCAACACGTGGATGGAATGCACCTGTTGGAAACAATGTCCTATTCAATTGAGATAAAACAATTCGTGATCTATCAAAATAGGGAGCATTTTAAGGGATCAAAACAAGGCGAAATGGAGTGCATGCTCAGGCATATGTAGATATAGTAGTATTCACATTAGTTGTGCCCCTCCCTTCACAGCCACAACCGCTCGTTCCATATACAGCTATGAACATTGAAATAGTAGTGCCGCACCTATCCACTTTCAAAACAATTTTTGAGACACTTCCAGTCTTTCAAATTAAACAAGTAATACCTTTTTATAAAGCCTTCAATGTAAGCATAAGAACCCTGAAGAAATCTCATTACATTTTGATTCAATCTTCTTGTTTTAAATGACTTAAGACGAATACCCATGAAATCAGCTGCACACTGAAATATTAGTGTTTTTTCAGAAAATCGACAAAAACAACGAAACTCAAACTTATATTTTATGTTTAACATGTTAGTTGAGGTTTAATATATAGTTTTTATTTGTATTTGACATTCCCCCATAAGTTTTAGATGAGATTGGGATACAAGGACTGAGTTGAACATGGCAAAACGGCCTTTTGTGAGATTTTCAGGTCATTATCCTTTTTTTAAATTAATTTATCCCAGCACTACTATTTTATTGAGCAGCAGATTTCGTGGGTATTCGCCTAAAGTTAAGATAATCAGGAAAGTGGAAACCAAATGTAAAGAAACTCCTTCGGTTTTCTAATGCCTACATTCCAGTCTGTTCAAAAAGGTATCATTTGTTTCATTTGAATGACTGGAAGTGCTTAAAAATCGGTTTTGAAAATGTTATGAGAGGGGCACTACTATTATTTTGAACACAACTGTATGTATACTCTATCCGCGGCGTCGTCGGATTTCCCCTGATTCATAGCCCCCTATTGTGATTCATTTGTGCGTACTACATAGCTCCTCTCTCTCGCTCTCTCTGTTTCGCATCATTTATAGTTTATTTTAATGGGCTTAAATGGGCCTCCTTCACACAAAAGCAAGGCATCCGACACGATACTGCTTTGCACTGCTTGCTTCCAGTGTGACCTTGCTACATTCTAGATGTGCTTTCTTTTGGGTTCAGGGTTCAGGTGTTGTCTTTCCCCTCTCATACAGTAACATAACTGTTGCTGCTGGATTCAAATGGCGGGTTTATTGATTGAAATTCTTCTTGAATTATTCACTAATAATTGCGAGCTCTAGAGTATTTACAATGCAGTACTTCCAACCTCTCCCGCTCCGGCTCCTTCTATTTCTCCCTGTCTCTCTCTCTCTATCGGTCTTGACTTTGACTTTGGTTTCGTTTTGTTGTTGGTTTCTTCTATTATTGTTGTTCGTCTCCTTTTGTTCTTCTGTTTGCTTGTGTAATTAGTGAACGGAAATTGTTTTGTGCGTCATTCATGTATGGATGGCTCTGCATGTCTCTCTCTCTCTCTCTCTCTATATATATATATATATTTCT
Organism: Drosophila bifasciata; assembly: GCA_009664405.1. NCBI lineage: Eukaryota > Metazoa > Arthropoda > Insecta > Diptera > Drosophilidae > Drosophila > Drosophila bifasciata. Next base: position 14,813,115 of record CM019041.1, read on the forward strand.
TTGTGTGTGTGTTTGTGTATATAAGAAGGTCAATAGGGCAAGTCGAGGTAACGCCCGCACTTAAGAGATGAGAGTCGGAAGGATCTAAAATATCAACGGAAATTACATACAGCAGTGTTCATGGAAATAGTAGTGCCGCGCACCTTGCAGCTTTCAAAACTCTTTTTATTTGAGACATTTCTAATCTACGACCTACCCTACCTCATCATTATATTAATCAAAATATTTAGTAACTAAATTGAATTTTCGGATTTTTAAAACTTAATGAGTTTTTTAACTACATTAATCCAGGACCTACCTTTACCTAGATAGATACACATGTAAATATGTATGAAATATTACTTTAAGGCTGAATCAGGATCTTTAGATACTCTTCGGGCTAGTGGGCGAACAACTGATAAAGAATGGGGAGGGGTATAAGGGTCCTGTAGAGGGTATACATAAATCATAATTGATAGCTTGTTGATAGATTGTTGTTGATTGACCGGAAATCATTGATCTATCGTTAATCGATAGAACTTTAAGAGCAACAAATTATGAAAAACACTCAATTCAAATACTAGAAACTTTAGTACAGATGCAGTTCGTCGTTGGCTGAAATTTGAGCGATCATAACCTTACTGGAAGCTTCTACAGGGTATCCCAAGGTTCGCCATTTCGTTTTTCCCTTGTCTTTGCTTTTATCTGCTTTCATTTGCTTCTCTTTAATGATAGCGTGAGTTCTGGAAGAATCATTCATATGTATGTATACACATTGTAATATTGTTTCTGTGGGGCATTGCGAAGCTTGGGCAAATTCCCAAGCGTCAGATTCAATGAATTTTCAATGAGTCCCCCAAGAATGTGAGCCGAGAATCATTTCCTCTTGGACCCAAGTCGCAGATAAAGAAATTAAAAATATTTACTGTGTAGTATGTAGCAGCAGTATGTACAGCAGCTTTGTTTGGGCGAAGGGAAATGCTTAATTATAAAGCTGAAAGGGAAAATCAATGAATCTCGAATTGGTTAGCCAAAGTTTCGATTCTACATACTACATATATTGTATTCCTTCGCGCAGATATTGTCCGTTCGATTATGGGAAATTTATACAAGGATGTAAATATGTGCTTTAGTGAAATGTCCAGGGGCATAAGTTTGTGACGGGTGTAGATGTAGGTAGCAAAGCATATGTAATAGATAGTATAGCATAGTAGTAGTATAGTATAGTAGTAGTAATGGATGATTTGTTATACATTTTGTTTCATTTGTTTCATTCTGATTTGTTGCAGGTTCCGCCCTCCCCCCAAACAACTCCATATGCAAAATGTCTAGTCCTGACGATAGAATACCAATACACGGTAAGTGTGTAAGAATGTCCTTGCTCTCACTCTCTTTTTCTCTCTCTCTCTCTCTCTCTCTCTCTCTCTCTCTATGCATTCTTTTACCACCGCACTCACACTTTTCGTTGGGAGGGGGGAGTCTGGGGGTTTTTTGCTCGAAGCTTTTGGGCTTCCTCTGCTGGGTTTTTTTTCCTCAGCTATGTACATCATGTAAATACATACATATGTAACATAAACAACATTCGGGAATACATGTACATAGCACGAAAAGTACACAGAGAGAGAGCACCACACATATAGCATACAGATACGCACACATGTGCAAACAAGAGCTTACACACACAGGCACAGGAACGTGCCATTGCCTTCCAAAAATAACTGTAATAATCATACATATACACACAACAAAGCGAGCGTCGTCAAAGCTGCATCGATGGGGCACAGTGATCCAATATCAGTTTGCACAGTAAATTTTCATTTTACAACATTTTCAGACATATTTTGTGCTTGTGATTGCCTCTTCTGCCCCCCACCCCCCACACAATCACTAACTATATGTCACCTCTCAAACTAAAGAAACTTAAAATGGTTGCAAACAGTTTTACTTTCGACTAAAATATCATCATCTTCTTCCTAAAAGAGTTTATTTTACTATCGTTTTACGATTCTCAAGGACGGTTTTTATCGTTTATCGGATGAAAGATGTTTAATTAAGCTTTGTTTTATGTTTACATGGGGATGTGTAGGTATGTTTTCTTTATAGCGCTAGTACCGAAGAATGGTTTAAAGTTGTGTCTTGCCAAGATAGCTTTTTACGTGAAAATGTATGTACATATGTATGTAAAAATTGTGAGGATACAATAATGTGCATTCGTTAAAATCAATTAAACCAATATTTTCAGTGCTTGACCCACTGTGCACGGTCGGTCTGTTGGCGTCCTCGTTCTTTGCTTTTTCAAAGCTTCTAATGTCCCTGTGTGTCTTAGTGCTACTGTAACTGCTTTTTGCTCATTCCTGCGTCGCAATGCCCCCCTCTCTGCTCCAGGATGGTCGCCAAGCGCCGCCCCGCTGCCGCTGCCGCTACCTACTGCCGTGTCGCCCCGCCCCGCCCCGCAGCCAGAGCAGCGGAACAACAACAAGCACATTGTCCATGGTCGCGTAAGCGCCTCTGCTCGTCGTCATGGCTGTGTGTTGTTGTCAGAGCCATGACAGATGAAAGTTTATTCTGCTGGTGGAGGGGGGAGTGGGTGGGTGGGGATTCGGTGGTTGTGGCTGCTGTTCCCGTTTCTTTTGGCCAACAAACCCACTGTCAATGCCAAGCACGTGGATGTGAAATCCATGGCTTGGCCCCTGGCGTAATCTCCTTCCTTCCTTCTTATGCTATGCTCCATCCCATTCCTACCTCTTACTAGAGGTCTCTCTTTCTCTTTCTGGCAGCTGCTGGCCAGCTGCTCTTTCTCTATGGGGATTCCTTCTCTCTCTCTCTGTCTCTCTTTCTCGCTCCGTGTCTGTTTTGCTTGAAGTAGTATGATGGACGATTCACGGCATCGGGGGGACGGGGACCCAAAACCAAAAAGAAAAACATTTGTTTATCGATTTTCGTCTATTTTTAGACACAAAAACTTACTTGCCATTCAAATGTATGCGAGTGTGTGTGTGTGTGTGTATGTGCGGTCAGACCTGGGCTTTCCTTTCTTCTTTGGTCTTCTTCTTGCTGCTGGTGGTGGCGGTGGTACTACTCCTCCTGCTTTTCCTCCACCTCCACCTCCTCCTCCTCCAGAGAAAGGAGAACGACAACGACACGTGCAAGCCACAACAGACATTTCCAGGGATTTGTCTTCGTAAGCTGTTACAATGAAACCATGCCCCATGCTCGATGCCGATGGTCCATGGCCCCGTGGCCTTACCTAAGTGCTGTCAAGGACGATAATAGGTGGAAACGGTTGATGAGAGGGGAGTGCCCTTAGTAATCGACCCCTCACTTTCTACGACCTGCACAATTGTTATCTAAAACATATCAGTACGAGTACATACATATGTATGTGTGTACATACATAAATCATTACATATGTAAGCTTCCACTGTACATACATTAATGGTATTTAGATACAAGTTTACAGAACTTGTTGGACCAGCGGAGGACACTTTCGGGAGAAGCCCAAGAGAAATTTCCGACTAAGAAAGGCTTTGAAGTGATTGCACGGGAAAAGAAATGGCTTAAAAAGTGAACACAGAGCTTGCAATAAGCACGGAATTATGTGGGTGTAGAGACTCGCCCAAGGGCAAGTGACACTGACAATCAAGGGGAAAGGGACAACTAATTGTCACTCCTTGTTACCCTGAATTTCTACTCCCGAGCACCACCACCACCCCCTTGTATAATGGAATTGTTTGTCTAAGACGCAATAAGTGAAAAGTTTTCCTTTTTCCTTTCCTTTTGCTGTTCGGTTCTGTTGGTTTTTTGTTCCATTTAAAGCACGCATGGGGCTCCACCTGCTCGAAGGTCGACCGATGGGTGTCCCTCTGCCTCTTCGACTCCTATCCAATGTGTACATATGTATATTGTATTTGATTGTATTTATTCTATTTTAGCGATTTCTCTTTTGGCTCCTTTCCGTCTTCCCCCCGCAACACCATTCTTCTCGCCCGCCCTCGCCATTACCTTCGCTTGTTTACCGTCTCTTTTCCCGCCTTTTTCTTTTTCTTATTCGGTCGTTTTGTATTTATTGTATTTGTATTTTCACTTGCTGTTGTTTCTTTCCCGCGTTCTTACGCTCTTTCTCCTCCTTCGATTCAACCTTCTTCTGTCGCTTTTTCTTCCCTTTCCCGGAGGCTTTTCTTTTACTCTCGTCTCTTATTTTACATTCTCCCATACTTTTACTTTACAATTCTAACGCTCTTCTCTGTTTCGCCGCTTCTCTTTTGCCATCCGTCCGCTGTGCCTCGCTACACCTTGCTCCGTTTGAAACCCATCTCCGCTTGCGCCTCCTCTCCACGCCTTCTATTGGGGCACAGTTATTGTAATGGAATTCCAAGAATAAAACTGAACTTTGACTGCTTCTCTCTCGCTCTCTCTGTGTGTGTCAGCTGTTATATAAAACCGTTAGGTTTACGAATGGAAGGAAGTACTACATATGTATGTACATGTACATATGTATGTATGTATATATGTACTAGTATGTATTGGCAGCTTAACCTACTGCCACACTATACTCCTCCCCTCTCTATCCAATCTAAAATAATATCGAAGCGTTGCTGTCGCTTCTGTTGCTGCTGCTGCGTTTATTTATTCCATTCGATTGTTGTTAGTTCTACTTGTTTTCTGCCTTTTTGTTTTACATTTGTCAAGGTAAACCCCTCCCTCTTTCCCTCTAGTGTGGGGCGGGTTTGGTGGGAGGCCACAGCCTAGAACTTCATTGCCTGCCACGCCCCCGCAGATCCAGGCCCAAAACAAAACGTTTCGCTGCTGCCGCCGACGTTGTCGTTGTGTCTATTTTTAGAATGCGCGCGCTGGAAATTTACCCACACACACACACACACATAGTGAGGAAGAGAGAGAGAGAGAGAGACACTCACACATGTATGTACATATGTACATGGGAACGCGGCCGGCCTGCCTGCCTATCACTCAAAACAAACTTATTGAGGAAGGAAAGAAGACGGAAAGAAGAGAGACAGAGAACGAGCGAGGGGCCCCGAGAACAGAACATTTTTGAGGGCTCAAGCTAAAGCTTCAGTCTCCTCTCCCGTTCTCAATATCAACATACATACATATGTACTTACGTACATAAATACATACATGTTTGTATCTCTGCAGCATTCGTATCAACTTCCAATTGAATTTCAGTTTCATTTTCAATGACGAGAGACCCCCGTTGCCATCCCATAGCCATCATAAAGTTTTATAGCCATGCCGAAGGTATTATTATTTTAACCAGATATTGAGATTGCTGCATAGAGTAGGCACTTATTTATATTCCTGATCAAATCAGCTTCAAGAACCAAATCGATTACCCATACCCCATAGTCATCGAGCTTTTTATATTTATGGTATTTGGATGTACGCAGCAGATCAGATAAGTTATCATATAAAAATACATACATACAGCTGTGTTCAAAATAATAGTAGTGCTCCTCAACATATTTTCAAAACCATTTTTTAACACTTCCAGTCATCCAAATAAAACAAATGATACCTTTTTGAATAGATTGGAATGTATACATTAGAAAACCGCAGAAGTTTCAATTCATTTGCGTTCCAATTTCTTGTTTTGCTTGATTTTGGACGTATACCCATGAAATCTGCTGTTCAATAAAATAGTAGTATTTTTTTATAAAATCGAAAAAATCAACGAAACTCAAATTAAAACCTATGATTCATATTCCTCATGTTTCTTGAGCTTTAATATATAGTTTCAAATCAATTTTGTTGTCATTATGACCATACACCAGACAGGCATGGGGTCAATAGGGTCCTGCCAACGCGTCAATAGGATTTCTGCCGATTATGCTTAGCCCACTTGCCAAAACTTTTAGCCTGGTTGAATGATTTGCAGTTTTAACAATGTATTTGACATTCCCCATAAGTTTTCGATGAGATTGGGATCCAGGGACTGATTTGAACATGGCAAAACGCCGATATTTTCGGAGGAGACCCAATTCCTAGCGGGCTTTTTGTGATGTTTTCAGGTCATTATCATGTTGAAAGATTCTTTTTAAAAACATTTTTTCAATTTTAATATGAACGTTAGGTATATTAAAGTATATCTGCATACTTTGTTTTGTTAAATACTCCAACGCCAGACTATACCGTACTAGTTCTTATGAGCTGAGCCCCATAGGGGTAAGCCCAGCATATTCAATGCTATTTTTTCCAGATTTTGGGGAAATCGGATTTCTTTGAATGCCAAACATATTCTTTTTGGCGTCTATCTTACCATATAATACAACTTTACCCTCTTCAGTCAAAAGTATTTTCGTGACTGCGACTCAGGCCAGCCCACAGCGTTTCTGCTAACTTGAGTCGTGGGGCTATGTGCTTTATAACCAAAACGCGTAAGTTTCCAGGATTTCTTGGACTTAAATAATGTGTAATCAGTTGTCTACCAACTGTCACATCACTTTCAAAGCGATATAAAATTTTTTCATCATTTTTGAGGGTACTGAAGGTTGGGTCTTGCCTTTAACCTTCGTCGACACTCCATGCAAAAGATATGTTTTTCACATAAAAAATTGATTTTCAGTCTACTTCTTGTACTCAATTGAGTCAAATACAATAGTAAGAGTACAAAAACTTATTTTTCAACTCCCTTATACCTCCAACCTTTAGTTTTTGGTCTAACTCTGATGTCTCCTCTTCTGCACCGAGCAATGATTTCTTTTACGCTCCAAAATCGAAAGTTCCGCTATTTCCAAACATGTTTTCATCATAATATATAATAACTAAACTGAGCTTACGGATTGTGACTCTTTTAAATTAATTTCTATCTTTTTTCATTTTTTTTAAATTAAATTATCCCAGCACTACTATTTTATTGAACAGCAGATTTCATGGGTATTCGCCTAAAGTCAAGTGAAACAAGAAAGTAGAAAGCAAATGTAATGAAACTTCTTCGGTTTTCTAATGTCTACATTCCAATCTATTCAAAAAAGGTATCATTTGTTTCATTTGGATGACTGGAAGTGTTAAAAAAATGGTTTTGAAAATATGTTGAGGAGCACTACTATTATTTTGAACACAACTGTACATGTACATTCTTACAATCAAAGTCAGGTGCATATGGACTTATGTACAAATGTAGCTGAGATGTAGTTTTTATGAGAAAAGCGTTTTATTCGATCTGTAAGAGTATCAAAATCATCGACTTTCGACGTTATTCTTTGTATGCTCATATGTACATATGTATGTATTTTTACGATACCACGTGCTCCCTGGAATTGCCTTTGTTGTACCGTTGGTTTCTATGTCAACACAACACAACACAGAAGTTGACCTTGAAGACAACAAGAAAAAGGGAGCAGAGCAGCACCGGATAGAGAGATAGAAGAAATTGAATACCCATTTACCTATCCTTAATAAAAATCTTTTATTTGAAAAATATAAACAGATGACTGCGGGGCAGGAGCGCACCCACACACAACCACCCACCCACCCACCGCTGTGCACCCATCTCTCACACACATCACTAACTAGCTTGCTGGCTCCCCACCTCCACCTTCAGCATTTGGCATGCAAAAGTTTTCCACCTGCAGCGGCAAGTGCAGCACCAAGAGCGAAAGAGACCCCACTCTCGTTCTTCTGCTTCTTCTGTTTTGCATTTTCCCAATTTTAGTCGACTTGCGGGTACTCTAGAAAAGGAAATCATAGCGTTTCAATGTCATTATTATTAAGGGATAAATTCGATTTGTGATCAAAGTGGATGTGTGTAATGCAGAGAAGGAAACGTTTCAGATATTAAAAAAATCCACCCAAGTACATATGTATGTATGAATGTATGTATGAATGTGTACACAGACTGAATTCGAGTATAAAAGTAGAGTCGCGGCCATCACAGCGACTCACAGCGTTCCCTCTCGTTTTTGTATTCTTTTTGAAACATAAAATTGTCGCACCGAAGTTCGAGCTGTACGTAAAAAAAGTTAATTATTCCGAAATGGAAAGGTCATGATTGTTATTATACCTCTCAGTTTTAGTGTTACCAATCCCATAGAGGGTATCTACTGTGCAACAGACTGCAGGAGTAGATCTACATGCATACATATACAAATTTGATTCTTTCGCATGCACCTTGTATGAGTATTCCGCATGTACATACTTCTGTAGTTTGTGCAATATGTGATGATGATAATGATGTTTTTGCTGCTTTTGCAGTGTTGCCACTTCTAAATATACTCCCCACAGCCATGCACGATTTATAAATGCTTCTAAAAATAGAACAGAACAGAACAGAACAGCAGCAGAACCAGCACAACGGAGCAGAGCAAAGCAAGCGCAGCCCGCAGCAGGTCACGGCCTGTTCGGTTAGATATGCACAAACACACACACACACGCACACATGCTCACATGCTCACACACATTCTCATGCATATAACCGACTTGGGAACATGCTATTGTGCTTTTTATACCCAAACTCGAAGAGTTAAGGGGTATATTGATTTGTGGTCGTATGTACATATATTCTTCATCAGCATCAGTAGCCGCCGAGCAGCCGATATAGCCATGTCTCTTCGTCCGTCTTGTTTGAAGCCTAGTTCTTAGAGATTATAAGGCCTAGAGTTTGTTTAACAATAGTGTGACCATATCTAACTGTTCACCGAATCTGGTTTAGATCGAATTATTATAGCTACCCCCTTCTCGCTCACACACACACTCTGGCTCGCGCAGTGTGGAGGACTTCGGGTGGAGGAGATTTAAACCAATCAGTAGCGACTGAGTACGGGTATAAAAGTAGAGTCCCCGGCTTGAAGAAGAAACTCCCACGAGCTCTACAATGAAATATCTGAAAATAATAAATAAACATGAGCATCAATTTATCTTTCGTTTATTTTCGTGTCGTTTTGCATAATTCTGTTGATATCCAAAAAAACTTGCTTGCTTTCCTCGTCAAGACGCAACAAACAACCTGCGTCTGTCTGCCAATGTGAACGCCTATTCTGCGTCATTGCGTCTATTCCAATATCAATAGGAAACGTGCCCAGTGTAAAAAGGCTATTAGAGTAAGCCATAAACACATTTGTCAGGTTTTTCTTACCGATTTTGTTCTGAATACGCACACTAGAGCGGGCACCCATCGTGTCACGTCGATCCATGCCCACCTCTATTCAGAGGCGAAAGGATATATCAGTTTAACTATGTCAGACGTACATATGTGAGAGCTGTCATGGGAACGTCTGTTTTTATATGCAAGGGTATCAAAAGCTTCAGCACCCGACGTGTGTCTTCCTTTCTTGATATTGTTTTTAGCTGCCGCTGCTTTTGGCTTTTGTTGCTCTATTTATAGCCCCTCTCTCTCTCCCTCTCTCACACACTCTCTGAGTGCCTGCCCAAAACTCGACTTTGCTGATTAGATCAGCCAGATGTTGTTGGCGTGGGGACGGGGACGGGGAAGCACCGGGCATGAGTGAGAGGGAGCCAGCATCACCAGCCCAGCATTGGACTTTTTGGTTAGTCATATTTGTTTTGCGCGCAATAAGTCCAGCGGCCAGAGAAAATACTAAGAGTGGGAGAGAGTAAATGAATGAGCGCACAAGGAAATGGCTAACTGTTGGCTCTTACCGTTCCGTTCTGCTCTTCTCTGCCGCTCCTGCGTTGACAGCGACATCGACATCGACATCGACGGCGACGCCGACCGCAATATTTATCAATGAAACATTTGGCGACTGCACTTTTCTAGCCGGAGCCACAGCCGCGTAGCTGACAGTGCTCTGCTCCGTCTCAGATGTTCAGTTATGGCGGAATTTTTCATCATCATCATTTGTTTGCTTGTGGTGTCGCAGAAAATCAAATTAGTTGATCGGTGTTAAATAGGGAACGAGCGAAAGAGAGGCAACGAAACAGGTCTGCTGCTGCTGCTGCTGCCTATCGTCACGTGCGAGGCAAACAGAAGAAGAAGAAGAAGCCAAAGCTGAAGAGGGAGAAACATTCATAGAGAGTCGGTCGGTCGGTGTATTTGTAAACTATTCGTCTATACCTTCATACTACTACACAGAGAACAATAATTACAAATAACAAATACATAGAGACGGGATAAAGATAAGACGGTAAAACAAAGTCGAGCATATAAATACATATGCACATGCATGCATACATATGTATGTACATATGTGACAGCCTGAATGTCTTGTTGCTCTGACTATAATCACTAATTGCAATGTAAGATTAATCCTACGTTACAATTCTGTAAATAAATCAAATAAAATACATATATTCATACATATAATATGTATATGGGTCTTATCGGCAGGACATCTATCTCAGAGTGGCCATATGATATGCCCAGGGCACACACTGCTTACGCCACGTCACCTTTAGGACAAGGGACTAAAAATAGCATCTCAATGAGCCCACCGAAGCCTGTCTATCATCGCCGCTTAATGTAACCTACGGAGCAAAAAAAAAAAAAAAAAAATATCGGATCTGTTGTGGAAGGGTGTACGAATAATATACTGGGCCGAGGGTACATACATATGTATGTACATGCTCATATCTACATATGTATGTATGTGTGTGTCTGTGTATGTAAGGTCGTTGTAATCGCTGTTAACTTTTGCTGTACAAGGTTACTAAAAATAGTCAACACACGTATTTACGTACATCCACACATGTTTAAATATATACCACCTATACTCGTATTTTATATATACATCTATAGAACGAGACTGAGAGACATATAGAGCGAGAGAGAAAGAGAGAGAGAGAGGGGGGCCAAGTCAAGTCGTTCTGCTGGCATGCTAAATACGTATTAGATTTATTTTTAAAAGCGTCCGATAAGCGCGGCCTTATCTATATAATCAGCCAATAGACCGATACACATACATACATAAATATACGAAGCACTTCGAATAAGAGACAAGCACAGAATAATAGAGAGCAAGAAAAAGCGCCTCTCCTTTACTCAAGGTGTATTTAAACAAGGTGGAGCCAATCCAAAGCATTTTCTTGGCCTATCTCTCTTTGTGTATCGCAGCGTTAAAAAAACTGAAAGTACGTTGAGATATTAGAGAATAAATATAGAATAATGTATTCAACAAAGAATGTATCGAACAGTAAATGTACATAAATCTATTGTATGTACTTTTAAACTCAAAATAAAACTCTCTACAAAACTGTTTAATTGCTTTCGAGTATCCATTAAGCATCCATTTGGAAAGATCCCCGGCAAATCGTATTCACATATCTAGCTCTCGATATCGCTCAACTGATGCTTGAATTTCGCTCTCTCTTACGCTCTAATTTTTGTTTACATTCTCAATTTGCAGATCTGCCACCAGAAGCCGGAAGCGATGAACGTTTGCTGCATATAGGGCCGGTCCCATTGACATTGGATTTCAAGCCACATGCAGCGGTGGATATCGATCAGCAGATCATGGAGGTGAGTTTTTTTTGCCTCTTCTCTCTAGAACAGCGGAAGGGGGCACGCCCTTGCTCCCAACTTATCACTCATACATACATACATATGTACATATGTACCTCGACCTCCGAGCGTTAAGAAATGTGTGCGTGACCGAGGCTCGGGCCAAAGAATGCAAAATCAAAATACACCCGCGACAGATCTGAAAGTAGGGGATGCTGTGCAGTTGGATGCCGCCGAATGCCTCTGCCTAAACCTCCTAGTCGGTTAGAAAATTTTGAAATATTTTATACGGAGTAGAAACATATGTATGTATGTGTGTAGCTTCTATGAGAGGTAAAAGCGTAGAAAAAACCTCAGCGGTGGAAAATATGTAAGATTCAAACATTAAACGAGAAAGAATGTACGGAGTCGCTTTGAACGCGACTCTACTTTTATACCCGTACTCAGTCAGTCCCTAAAGTCTAGAAAAAAAAATTTGGACAGACATGGCTATATCGACTCGGCTGTCGATGCTGATTAAGAATATATATACTTTATAGGGTCGGAAATTATTCCTTCTCTATGTTACACACATCCACTTTTACCACAAATACAATATACCCTATTACTCTTCGAGTACGGGTATAAATATACATAGCTAAAGTTAACTAAAGCTAAACTTGAGCTATAACTAAAGCTAAACTTAAGCTATAGCTTAAGTTCCCAGCACCTCTCAAAGGGGTTGGCTAGATGCGTATTCTTTTGTTGCTTATAGTTGCTTATAGTATGCTTATAGTAGTATGCTTATAGTATACGATTGGCGACTAGCATAAGACCTAGTGACTGAGATTTGGGGGCGCGCTTTTGCTGAAATAGCATCGCGGAAATTGATTAAGTTCGGGTTGAGTGCATAATTGTGTAATTGGTAATTGGGTGGATCATAGTCTTCTAGTGGGTGTATGTGTAGGGGTATTGTATAGGGCCATGGTCCATGGTCCGTTACACAACCTTCTTGATCAATGATCATCTTGCTACATATGTATATTCTAACCCACTGGCATTCCCACCTGTCAAACTACCTTGAGCACATTCCGTTAATCCCACCATTACTCCGTGCATCCCTTGGTTCTGATCCAGCACACATACATAGCATGTATGTATGTATGTACATATGTATATGTTATTGTTCGCCTTTGCTGCTGCTTTTCCTTTTCCCCGATTTCGTATTTTGGTTTTCCTTTTATACTATTTGTATGCTTTTAGTCGCTTTGTTACATGAACGAACCGAACATGTGCATGTTCTCGTGCGACTGCGAGTGCGTGCGTTCGTGTATGTGTGTGTGTGTGTGTGTGTGTGTGTGTGTGTGTGTGTGTTGTGTGTGTGTTATTGTGCGTTTCCTTCTGCTCTGTTGGGCTTTGGAAGCAGAAGCGCTGCCGCTGTCGCTGCCACTGCCACTGCCGCTGCCTGACTGCTTCGTCGGATGGGATGGTGGATGCTTGCCTCTGCGCTTCTCGTTGGGAGTCTAAATATAAACGCGTGTACAACTTAATGATTCTATATTTATTGTTTTCACTACGAAAATATGTATGAGTTTTTGCGCATTTTTTAAATAAAATTCTCTATAAATAGCGGAGAAAACCAAGTCAAGAGAGGAGCCGCCAGCGAGAGAGAGAGAGCACCCAGGATGAAAAACAGAGTGGCCAGGCCACTGATGGACGCAATGCCAATGGGAGTGTCGCTTGGTTAACTTGACGAGTGTTTACTGTGTGGCATGTTCTCTCTCTCTCTGCCTATCTGGTGGCTGGGCGCATGGTGCAGCATGTGCAACAGCCTGTCTTTGTGGTCCTCTGCTTGTAGTGCTTTTTCAGGCTGTGATGCTTATGATGCTTCTTCTTCTTCTTCTTGTCAAGGTGCATCAATGCAAGGTGAGGCATTCCCAGAGCATCCTCTGAGGATAGTTTGCCGCTACTCTGCTACTCTGCCTGTATTCAATTAATAGTCTGGGGGATCTATTTATGCCTTAATTTTTGGCTGCATTTCTTTTTGAGTACGCTTTTGTTTCTTTTTTTGTTTTCGTTAGAAATGTTTTATTTTTAGGGTTAAAAAGTGTTTTAAATGCACATATGTACATATGCCCTGCCACAGTTGGCCCCCGGCCACACCCCACTTCAGCCACGGGCTGCCTTTAGCCACCGCCACCGCCACAGCCACCGACACCGCCTTCGGTTTTTCCTACTTCAGCAACGCGTTTGCCGTTTTTGTTATTTTTGGTTTTTCCTTTGAATTTATTTTTGTTCTTTATAAACTCTGCGGGTTTTATTTTTAACAAATATATGTACATACATAGACACAAACAGACACACACACACACACGTGGCCTACACGCACGCATACTGCAACAAATGCTAATCAGTGAAAATGCTTGATAGAATTCCTCATTTCTCCCTCTGCCATTACCTCCTACCTCCTCCTCCTCCTCCTTCATCTGTTTGTTCTTCTTTGTGTTCCGTTATTTTCGGTGGCACGAGCAAAATGTAAATTAGCAAAAACTGATGAGGAGGAGGCGGGAGGCAGGGCGGGTGAGCCGTGTGAGCCGTATGAGCCGTGTGGGGTGGCGGCCAGAGAGGGTTGACAAGATCTTAATGAACACGATCATTGATCTCTTGATCTTCGCCCACAAATTATAGAATTAGAATGATCTTCTTCTGCTTGGATCGAGCACCACAAGATCGATGATCTAAGAATTAACAAACACTGATGGCATTAGCTTTTAACTTGCCATTATACATACTCGTACATATCTATAGCATATTTAAATCTCTTTGCGTTGGAATTTGGATCTATTGATGCAATGATTTAATCGATTTAGTATTCAAAGAGGGCCAGGAAGTGATTCTTTACTTTCTTCCATGTGATTTAGTGTTCCATTCGAGAGCTTCTTGGAATCTTGGCGTTCTTAAATAATACATTTGGGTGTTTCGAAGTTATAAGGAATAAATTGCATGTAAACTTTGGTATTGTGTAATTATGGTAAATGGCTAACATCCCATAAGAAGAGTGATTGAATCTGATTTCAAATGTCTAATTGATTCGTCAGAAATGTGTTATTTCCATTTTCCGGAAATACCTTCATCATCATCATCATTATCATGATGATGATCACTTATAAAGCAGATTGCATTTTCGTTTTCTTTTTGTTCCCAATCCAATCCAATTCTGTTTCTGTTTCTGTTCGGTTTCTATTTATATGGGCGTGCATGTGTGCTGTCTTCTGGCCGCTATAATTATAGCACAGGCATTTATAATTATAGCACAGGCCATAGCAACTGGCGAATGTTGTGCAAGCAGCAGGAGGTGCCTCTGGCCAGAGCTACAGGGTCGGGAAGGCGCGGTGCGGTGCGGTGCGGTAGGGTGTGCTGTGATTTGGTTTGGTTTGGTGTCGGGTCAGGTGCAGTTTTCTAGGAACTCATGTGGCATATGGGATGTGGGGATATGGGATGGGATATATACATACATACATACGTAGATAGAATAGATGATGTTGATGGGTTAGCAAGCAGCTAGCTCTCTGTCTATCGTTTGAGTTTGAGTCCCGCCCCTATGTCTGTCTGGTCTAGGCAGCGAGAGGTGGCTCTCTTTCTCTCTGTCTCTCTCTCTGGTTGCCCACTCTCCCACCGCCTCGTCTCGCTCTCTCTCTCTCTCTCTCTCTCTCTGTCTGTTTCACCCAGCAATCGTAAATGTTTCGAAATTTTGTGTTTATATTTGAGTTTTTCGCCAGTTGGGCCAGTCGCCCGCGTGAAACTGAAATGAAAGCGCGTCGCCCATATCCCAGCGAATGCTAAAATCAAAACGAAAGTCCGAAAAAACAGTAGCAGCAGCAGCAGAAGCAGCAGAAACAGAAACAGGAAGAGCGAATGGAAACTAAGGCGGACAGAAGAGCTCTTCAGTGCCGACGCCTCCACGTCCATCGTGTCGCTCATCGGTTTCGTTTCTCTGTTGAAAATTCGGAAACTCATCGGCAAATACATAGTCGAAAGTCCATGAAAATTCTTTCGCATGACAAAAGTTTATAACAGAATAAAACGAGTGTGCACAAATAACAACTACAAAGATAAATAGAAAAAAGCTAAAAGAAGAGCAGAACAAGCAGTAGGAATACAACAAAGCAGTGCCCGAAGAAGCAGCCGATAATCCAAAGAGAAGTCAGAACAGATTATTATCTATTGAGAGTGGAACTGTAAGTGCGATTGCAATGCGGAGATGGGAAAAAAAAAGTGAATAATGTACCATCCCCCTCAATCACTCCTTGCTAACACCATTCATTCCCTTTTTCCACATTGACAAGTGCAGAAATCATATACAGACGTACATACATGTATGTAAATGTACCTGTAGCAATAAGAACAATTAGCATTAACAAAGATCTAGCCAAAGGCGATTCAAAGATCCATCTTTAAGCTATAGTTTTGCAGAATCTGTAACTTTGTATCTACATACATATCGTCTGTAGACGATAGGCAAGATACGGGATGCTTGGAATACCCTACCCAAGGGTATAATAAGAGAGATCACAATCAAAACTAAAAAAAACAGAAGATCAATAGTACCGTTACTTTCGCAATACATTGTTTTGTTGGCGTTCCATTTCGATGTTTCTGCATGCGAGTGTGTGTGGGTGTGTGTGTGTTTTCGTTTGTGTCTGTGTGCTTGAGAGAGAGAGAGGGGTGCGCGGAGGCATGACATCCCCCAACAACATCAATAGTAACAACTATCGGGGGTCCAAGCGAAGGTGGAGGCCAAAGAATAAACGAAGAATCGGCGCGATGCCTCGTGCCGCGCTCTAAGGTCATGGAAACCTACATACATACATACATACATATTAGCAGAAACATTTCGATGTAGGCGGAAACATATGTACATACTTACATACATACATACGTACATACATATATACGTACATACATATGTAGATAATGACAACGAAGTGCGGCAGAAGAAGAAGAACTGAACATAACCAAAACAACACAGTGTTCACTCGCTATATTGAGAAGACAATACAAAATATTTTTGTTTTTTACCAATTTGAGATGAGAATCTTATATCTGGACCTCTTCCAGAAAGTATATAATCAATCAGTTTTGCCAGATTTCTATATGTCTGTGGTCTGTTTCCATCCATCCCAACCATGATCAGAGTTGTACATCACATACTGTATATGCACAGTATCTATCAATGGAGAAAACCAAAGAAAAAGTCACATATTGATGGAAACTTTAGCGGAAAGTAATGCACTTGCCGTGTCAAGGAGCGCTTTTTCGCGAAAACCTTATGCCCCCACAAACTGTACATACATACATATCTATGTACATATGTATGAATGCATGTATTAAATTCATATCCGCCCCCTAACACTCTATGGGAGAGAGTTCCCATTGGTACACTACTCCAATCCAATCTCCAAATGTGCTTCAAGATGCAGAATCGACATATGAAGATGAATAATTTATGTATGGACTTTGATGACCTCTAAATCTACCACGTTTTCGTAAATACATTTTTGATGCACTCCAGGGGTCTCTTAAGTTTTAAATTATTAAAAATGTTTTAATAGTCTCTTCGATTGATTAAGTATTGTATGTTCTTTATGTAGACATTTTAGTTTACCAACACTGTACTAAAACAAAGAGAACAATTCGATTGCATGAATCCACATGATTCATAGAATCAGTATAGTATACCTTCAATGCGTTCGATCATTACGAATACTTCCTTTAGTCGGATTCAAATCCTCTGCAAGTTTCGTTCGCATATATCTGAAAATTGTTTTTTCTCGTTCTCTCTACCTGAAAATCAAATGGAGAGTGACAGAGAAAATTGAACCGAACTGTTCGGATCTGACACCCGATTTGTTCAGTCCGTTTTGAGCGGGCGATTCAAAGGTTTGAAATAGTTGAATCGCTGATTCAATCGGATCGGGTATGAAGCGAATACCAAATTGATTCCCGTTGCCCCTTCATGCAGGACTCTAATACATATAGGAACAACTATTAATCTCAAGACAAAAGATACTTGTGCATACTCGCTGCCTTTGAGGGAACCCAAACTTTGTTTCTCCTCCACTATCTATCACCTGTGTCAGTATGAGTATCTCTGAATGTCGTTTTTTCTTGTGCTTCCGTTTCTTGCAGCTCAAAAAGAATCAGGAACTGCAGAAGCAACGTCTGATCCACACGTTTCAGGAGCAATCGAAGCAAATGGAATTGGAGCATAAACTGCAATTGGAGCACAAGTATCAAGTGAGTAGACGAGAGCGGGGGCGACGAAGCAACGAAGCAGCGAGCTGCCAGCGGGCGATGGTGACAATGTCTCTCTCAAGGTGCATTATCGTAGGGTGAGGCATGCACAAGGGTTGCCTCCTGCAACAGTAGTGCTGATGGGACACCTGTGCATGCGAATAATTTGAATGGCAATGACAGGTACACCTACCTGGCTAAGAGAGCGAAAGCAGAAGTGTCGGCAGTGCTTCACCTTATGCAAATACACCTTGACCATTGTCGTCTGTCTGTCTGTCTGTCTGTTGTAGTTGTTGTTGTTGTCCGTTGTTTCGCGGTTGTTGTGGCTGCTTTTCATGCAGAGATGATGATAATGATGATGTGACGCTAATGATGATGATGGGAATGGGAATGATGTGGGGATCGGAATGATGATGTGAATGGTGGGGGATGTGTGGGCAGAAAACTGAAAACAGACATGCAAAACAAAACAAGACGAAAGAGGAATTGAAATGAAATAACTGAAAATAAAAAATAAAAAATATTATCATGTCGTCGTCGTCGTCGTCGTCGTCTGGGCCGGAAGTGCTTCGATGGGGCGTATGACTAAGGCCAAGGCGGCGCCATCATCAACATCAACATCATCATCATCATTATGAATATCATTATTAAGAGAGCAGAAAATGGCACAACAACACCTGCTGAAACCGTTTAGCCCAAAAGTAATCCCCTCTTTTTGGTTCTTTCTTTCTCGCACCTATTCGAAATTATTCAGTTTGCGGTGCACTCGCATGGAGCCTTTCAGGAATTGCGGGAACAGAGCACGTTAACGGTCGCCGCTGCTGCTGCTGCCGCATTTGCCGAAGAGCACCACCGCCAGCAGCAGCAGCAGCAGCAGCAGCAACACCAGCAGCACCACCATCACCAGCAACAGCAGCAGCAGCAGCAGCAACATCATCATCAGCAACAGCAGCAGCAGCAGGCGCAACAGCAGCAGCGCGAGCAGCAGCAGCAGCGGGAGCGCCGAGAGCGGGAGGTGATGAAGCGCAAGGAGAACTGCAGTGCCAATGCCAGCCCGGAGGTCAAACAGATCCTTAATGTAATGGCAACACCACCAACCCATTTTTCCTGTTCCATTTTCATGTTCTGTTCCCATTCCCCCGTTCCAGTGCTTCATTATGAGCCGCAAGTCGCAGGCAGCAGCCTCCAATGGAACAACGACAACGTCGCCCTATCGCAATCGGTAAGCAGAGGTATCAGTTTCTGAACAAAATGTTACCATTTGATGGTGACTTTCTTGTGGAATGTATGACTATTAGTTATCGATAAACCGATAAAAACTATAAATCTATGCATAAATAATATCGTATGCCATTACATTTACATTTACAGAGGTGTGGTGAAGAGCTCCTCGGGTGAATCCCTGCCAGCCGGGACCGTGACCAGTGCGCATCCCTACAAAATACCTCAGCCGCCCTCCTCACTGCTCAAATATGAATCTGATTTTCCGCTCAGGAAAACAGGTAAGCCAACACCACACCGCTCTCCTCCTCTTCCCTCCATCCCAAATAATCGATTTAGGAGCAATTCACTCCGAAGGAATGAATTCCACACACTCTCCTCCCTGCTCTGCCTTGAGTTTATACTTGTTTATACTAAAATCCGTTTTGGCTGCCTCTGTCTCTGCTTCTGTCCCCCAGTTATTGTCCCCCAGCCATAGAAATGCCGGGTGTTCGAACAAATTGAATATATTTGATTCGCTCTACAAATGTCACATAAGCGAGCGGCCCAGCGAACCAAACGCGCACGCAAGGGATATCGCATACGAGCAAAATGCGAGACTTTACACAACAAAACTCTCGCAAGTGGCTACGAAAAGATAGATAGATGATTCATATGTCATTCAGTTGGTCTTAGGGAAACTTTTCCTTTCACCTGCGAGCTCGTTTGGAGGTCGAACCCCTGGGTTCTCTAATATTACGTAGAATTTGAGTTTCCCCAATTGGGATTAATGGGAATCAGTTTGAGACCCGCAATACTTTAAATAAAGAATATTCCTTGTATAGAGATAAAGAGAAAGATATCCCTTGTATATATTTGCTAGGAGGGACGTTAGGGAAGCATGGCAAAAATTACTAACCGAAAGTTTTCAAGTTGCAGAGCCTCAACCTTTACTTAATTGATTATGTTATGCCTTAAGCTAAGTTCTCTAACCCCATTCCGAACTAACCAAGCAAATGTGTGTGAACCAAATCCAAACAGCATCCGAACCGAACCTGCTGAAGATCCGGCTGAAACAGAGTGTCATCGAGCGCAAGGCCCGCATCGGAGGCCCGGCAGGTGCACGTCGCCACGAGCGACTCCTGCAGGCGGCCCATCGTAGGCAGCAGAAGAACTCCGTTCTCACAAGTACGTATATGACCCAGACAGCATCACACAAACACACACAAACACACGCACACACACAGCACACCCATACACACAGAACTAGCACCCCATTACATGGGGGGGGGGAATTCCCTCAAAAGACGATACAGATTGGAGTTGGCAATGCGTCACTGGCTGGCACGCACCACTGTGCACCGTTAGGTGGAACTGAGCTGAGTCTACTATGGTGAATCTACTATGGATCTACATATAATACATAAATAACTCCCAAAGGCAGCAGCATGGTATATCGATGATATTTCTTCGTTTGTTTTTAGTCTAGTTTTTTCCCTTGAAACTCGTTGAAATTTGAGTCGTTGTACTGCCGCTACGTGGCAGGAATATCTGAGATCTATAGAAGATAGTTTCGGATCACGAAGTACACGCAAATGATGGAAGATTCTTTATCGTGGATCATATGTATATAAAAGAGATTCTCGCTTCATTAGGAAATCTTTCATCTTAAACACTCTAAAACACACAAAAACACTACGTTAAGACATACGGACATACATACATACGAGTACATGCATATAACATCATCATCCAAGAGATTCAAGATCAATATGATCGATGTATCCTGCGTTGGAAATTCTACAGAGAGAAGCTATTTGAATACCCTCGTAATTTGTATACCCTTTGATTTATAATTACGAAATATTTAATGCGTTAGTTATTATTGTAATCTTTGCAATCGCTGTTATCGTTTTAATCGCTGTTATCGTTGTCATCGCTGTTATCGTTAATGCTACTGTAATTACTGTACTGTTATCTAACCCCTGTTATCCACGATGATCCAACCATTGATCAGCTCCAACTCAAGCTATGCTCAGCTCCACTAACTGCTGCCTGACTGCCTTCTAAACTGTTTCTGATCCTCCGATATCCAGGATACCCACCACCTCCTTCCCCCTCCCCCCGAACAGTAAATAATCGAAGCTTTCTCTTCTTGTAATCCCCAAATACAGACTGCAATAGCACTCCGGATTCTGGTCCTAATTCTCCGCCCTCGTCCACGGGACTGCCGGTTGGCGTGGTCGGGAGCAGGGGTTCCCCGACGAGTGCACCGATCCAGGAGGAGAACGAGGAGGGGAGCCAGTACCAGCCGGGGCAGAGGAGCAGCATCAACGACCTGCCCCTGTTCAGCTCGCCCTCCCTGCCCAACATATCCCTGGGACGACCGCATTTACCAAACTCCGCCCAGGTGCAGGCCCAGGCCCAGGCGCAGGCGAGTGCCCAGGCCCAGGCGCAGGCGCAGGCCACTGCCCAGGCGATGTTCGCGGCACTGCATCAGAACTACTACAATCCGCTGGGGATGTCTTTCGTGGGACGGCAGCCGAGTGGGTCGCTGGCCATGATGCCGGCCACGGGAATCGCGCCCCAGCAGCCCTCGCCTGTGGTCAGGTCCGCTTCGGCGACGTCTACGTCCTCGTCCCAGGCCTCCCTGGTGGGGGATGTGGCACCGCCGCAGGCCCACGCCGCCTCCACCATTCTGCCCTCGTCCTCGTCCTACATGCAGCAGCTGGGCGGCGTGAGCGCCGGCTCTGCGGTCAATCTGCATGCCGCCGCCGTGGCTGCAGCAGCGGCTGCGGCTGCAGCAGCTGCAGCCGGCTCCCTGCCCCCCACCAACAGCCACGGACACGGGCATGGCTATGCTCACGGCCACGGCCATGGGCATGCGCATGGACATGGACACGGGCATGGTCACGCTCTGTACGGCGGACACCAGCACAATACGCCCATCACGGATGCGCAGGTGGCACAGGTGCATCTGCACAAGCAGGGCCACCGGCCTTTGGGCAGGACACAGTCGGCCCCGTTGCCCCTGGGACATCCGATGCTGACGGGCGCCGGGCAGCTGAATGTGGCCCAAACGCACTATGAGAACAGCGAGGTGAGTAGACGTCTCCTTCTTTCGCCCCCTGGGTGTGTCGTGGATAATCAATCGAATGCTTTTCCCCAGGCGGAGCGTCAGGCGTACCAGCATCAGGTGCTTACCCAGAAGCTGCGCCAGACCGTGCTCACCCGCAGCGGAGCGGCAGCGGCAGCTGGGGTGCGCGAGTCCCAGCTGAAGGAGGAGGAGGACGACTCCGCTGCGGAGGTAATGGACCTGACCGATAAGAAGAAGCCGCCCAAAACGGTGCTGACCAGCACCATAGCCACAAGCACCTCACAGAGTCTGCCCGAGGCTCTGGCCGCAGCAGCGGCAGCCGCAGTCTATCGCACGGCCCCCTCAACCGCCACTGCGTCCTCAGCAGCGGTGGCCGGCGGGAACGGAAACGGCAGCGGGAGCGGAACGAAGGGCAACAAACTACAGCGGGACCAGGAGTACCTGCAGCAGCAGAGGGAGCTGCTCCTGCTGCAAGAGGAGGAGCTGGCCAAGGGCCTGATGCGGCCGCTCTCTCGAACGCTGAGCAGTCCGCTGGTGCCACTCGGACCGCACGGCCTTAGTCAGCTGGCAGACACGGGGCAGGGGCAAGGCCAGCATCCGCCGCCGATAGCCACCTCCTCGTCGGCGGACCACATACCGCCAGTCAACCTGACGCTGCCCCATCGTCAGCACCGCCAGTTCATGGGACATTTCTACGCCGCCCAGCTGCACCACCAGCAACAGCAACAGCAGCAGCAGCACCTGCAACAGACGCCGCCGTCCGCCTCATTGCCCCCGCACAAAATCACCACGGGCCTGGCCTACGACCCGCTGATGCTGAAACACTCGTGCATCTGCGGCGACAACGCCCAGCATCCGGAGCACAGCGGCCGGCTGCAGAGCGTTTGGGCCCGGCTGAACGAGACGGATCTGGTGAAGCGCTGCGACCGGCTGCGGGCCCGAAAGGCCACCCAGGAGGAGCTGCAGACAGTGCATACGGAGGCGCATGCGATGCTCTTTGGCTCCAACCAGTGCCAGCTGACGCGACCCAAGCTGGAGACCACGCTGGCCGCCAGCTTCGTGCGGCTCTCCTGCGGGGGGCTGGGCGTCGATCTGGACACCACGTGGAATGAGCATCATACGGCCACCGCCGCCCGCATGGCCGCCGGCTGTGTCATCGATCTGGCCTTCAAGACGGCCAAGGGTGATCTGCGCAACGGCTTCGCCGTCGTCCGTCCGCCCGGCCACCATGCGGAGGCCAATCTGGCCATGGGCTTCTGCTTCTTCAACGCGATCGCCATCGCAGCGAAACGGCTGCGTCAGCAGATGCCCGAGATGAGGCGCATTCTCATTGTCGATTGGGTGAGTCCAGGTGCCCAAGAAGGTCTCTCCCCTACCAATTCGATACAAAATAATGTCCCCCCCAAGGGTTTCTCCCAGTTCCACTCAGAAATCGTATTATTATGTACAGCTAATGGTTGTATTTGCTGCGATAAGTTGCCGAAAATTTCCATAATTCTTAATTCTATGATTTTGAAATGGGAAGAATTGACCAAAGATATAGCAGTGCCTGCAATTCCAAATGGATTCTATAAAAATCTCTTGTACATGTCTTTTATTGTATTTTTAAACTATTTAAATTTAGTTAAATTTAGTAGATAAATATTCCCAAATAATAACAGATTCGATAGTCTATAGCTTATCTTTTGAAGCTCAGAAATAGCAGACATTATCTATAGATACGTAGTGGGAGTCTGGGAATGGGTGGAATGAAGTCCTCTTACAATACATGATTTGATGCGTAACTAAACGGATTTCTCGTATTTTATTTCAGGATGTACACCATGGCAATGGCACTCAGCAAGCATTCTACCAAAGTCCCGACATTCTATATCTTTCCATACATCGACACGATGACGGTAACTTCTTTCCCGGCACAGGCGGACCCACAGAGGTGAGTGTGCAATATACGGGAACAATGAAAAACATTCAGGACTAATCGATGTGTCTCCCGATGCGGTTTAGTGCGGCTCCGGTGCTGGTCTCGGCTTCAATGTGAACATCTCGTGGTCCGGGGCTTTGAACCCGCCACTGGGCGATGCCGAGTATATCGCTGCATTCCGTACCGTTGTGATGCCCATTGCCAAGTCCTTCAACCCGGACATTGTGCTCGTCTCGTCCGGCTTCGATGCGGCCACCGGCCACCCGGCACCGCTGGGTGGCTACCACGTGTCGCCCGCCTGCTTTGGCTTCATGACCCGCGAGCTTCTCCAGCTGGCCAACGGCAAGGTGGTGCTGGCCCTCGAGGGTGGCTACGACCTGGCCGCCATCTGTGATTCCGCCCAAGAGTGTGTCCGAGCTCTGCTCGGCGATCCCGCCGCGCCAATTGCCCAGTCCGAGCTGGAACGACCGCCCTGCCAGAATGCCATCAATACGCTCCAAAAAACGATAGCCATACAGGTATATAATATAAAGATATACATATCTATGACATCTTACACTGCTCTTTCTCTCGTTCTGTGAATGTAGCAAACGCATTGGCCCTGCGTGAGGATGCTGGAGCATACCGTCGGCCTGTCTGCGCTGGAGACTCTCAAGGTGGAGCACGATGAATCTGAAACGATCAACGCCATGGCGGGCCTCTCAATGCAATCGATGCACAGGTTCGTGTCCGTATAGTGCATCGCAAAAGTATGCACTCCACTGTGTTTGTGTCGCTCAACAAAGAGTGTGTACACTACTATTCCAGTCTGTTGGAGTTAGTTTAGTTTAATAGCTGATTTATGAATTCCTATAAATGTATTTAAATCCATATCGAAACGGAAACTTTGTTGAAATGTTCTTCTTCTCAAGCGGATATTGTTCCATTCGAAATGATTAATGTGTTTCAAATATTTCTACACTTATCAAATTCTGTAATTGAATGCATTTGTTAAGTAAATTAGCTCCACTTTAATGTTAATCTGATTATTTTGTATACCTGGAAGTGAGCTACAATTTAACCTGTATAGATTTTGGAAGTAATTCTATCAGGAACTATTCGTGAATGGAAACCAGTAAAAATATCGAAAATATATCGACTCGGAAACCAGTTAACAGCATAACGATCAATAATTCGATTAATATTAACGATTTTTATAAAATGTAAGCTATGAACTAGACTCATTCTATACATGAATGCAATAATTTCACATTTGGCTTAAAGACATCTATTAAATGGGAACCCCTTAGACATACATATGTACCGCACATATCCTCTTGCGAACAATTTGAAACCTATATTACCACTTATTTGATACACATATATTTATATACATATGTTTTGTTTGTCTGCAGAACGCTATCGCGCGATGACTCCGAAGAGCCGATGGATCAGGATGAAACAAAATAGTCAGCGGCGGTGGACACTTGGAAGCGGATACTTGCATGTGGATGCGGATGAGGATGTGGATGGCGTGGGCATGGCTGCTGCAACAAGCTGCTCAATGCACATTTAGTTATTTGTTGTAGTTGAATTGATTGTTGTTGCTGTTGTTGATTTGTTGTAGCGCTTCTCGTTGTGGCCAGCAGTGTCTCTGTCTCTGTCCCTGTCTATGTCAGTCCCCGAAACTCTGTCTCTCTCTAAGCTAGCACGACACATCCCTCTCCCTCTAGTTAACCGAAAGATCCGAAAGCACAAGGCAACGCAACAAGCCGTAGGTTTACCACCGCAGCACACCACAGCACACCTCTCCCAACCCCTAGCACCCTGAACCCATAGCGTAGAAAAAGAAAAAGCAAAGAATTGATCAACGAATGTGAGCTAGATGTGAGCGGAAGCAGATATAAGGCCTAAAGTTCAAAATGGTGGCTGTGCCACTCAAAACAAAACAAAAAAGAAAGTGAAAGTGAAAGTAAAAAGGAAACCTTAGAACATGTATGTAAATCCGAGGGATGAAAGCATAGAAAGCATATTGGATATTGAATATTGAATTTAGTTTAGTAGATTTCTTAGTTATTGTTCCTTCTAGTTCGAAGGACCCACGAAAGAGCGAGAGAGAGAGAGAACCTATTCCTATATTTTTTTTTTGCATTTTTTTTAGATGTTTTTTGTTGTTTAGCATAGAGAGTGCATGGAGGGGAGATACACACACACACAAACACACAACAAACACACACACACGTGCGCACGCAACTAAATGTATATGTAGGTATTTATAAATGTGTGAAAAAGAGATAGAGAGAGAGAGTAAGGAAGTTTCAACTAACCTAACGGTAAACAAGTACACTATAAGCTTAAAAGAAAGAACAGTACGGGGGCTGGGCTGGGACCGAGACTGGGACTGGGGGTGTGTGTGTGTGTGTTTGCGTGTGTGTGTGTGTGTGGGGGGGGTAGGTTCAACCGCGACCCCTCCCTCAGCGCCAGGCCTCTCTATCCGCAGAGACCTCACCCTAGAACCGTAGAAACGTAGAATCGTAGAAGAACCCTAGAACCCAAGCAGCCCCTCCTCCTCCTTCTCCTCAGGGAGATGATTATGTGTTATGTAAAATGCTTTAGTTGTTAAAAAAGTAGACCTAATAGAACAAGAAGAAGATAAAAACACACACACACACCTTAACAAGAAGAAAAGAAATGGAAGTAGGAGATGAAAAAGATGAGAGATCGAAATCTTTTTGTACAATTTATAGTTTAGTGCAAGTTTCAAGTACAACATAATATTATTTAAAAAATCCTATATACATATGTATATATGCATATGTATAACTAAACATATACCATACATATTTGTATGTATGTATGTATTGTGCAATAAATGTGAGAAAATGAAAATCGAGTGCAGAGCAAAAACAAAAAATACACACACAAAAAAACTAAGAAAAATCTAAACTAAAAACTAAAAAATAATTAAAAACTAAAAACTAAACCGAATAAGAGATATAATTGTTGTTAAATGTTGCCGAGATCTTATATACGTATGTATACCTAATAACTGTTACAATAATAACCCTTATATACACCACACACACCACACACACACATGCACACACATACATATATATGTATATGTGTATATACTCGACAATGCATTTGTATGCGTGTGTGCATAATGTTAACGATATGTTCAACAAATGTCTGAAATGAAGTAAAACTATTATTATATGTATGTATGTATGTACATACAAACCACACACACACACACAAAAATTGACAAAAAACTTTAATAAAAAAGAAAAAACAAACAAAAGCAAATGCAAAAGCAAAACAAACAATACAATAAAGGCAATAACCCTGTCGATCCATCCGTTCCATCCGTTACCAAAAACACTGTAACTGTAATCTACAACTGTACTTGCACCCACTATCTCCCTCTATCTCGCTTGGTCTGTGGTCCCTTGTGGCCCTCCCATGTACTAAATGGCCTGTCTTGTGGTGGAAGCCCCCAGCAGAAAAGACCAGTGAGAGCTGTGAGAGCGAAGAGCACAACGAGATATCCATCTGCTGGTAATAATTGTTAACAAATCGAATGAGCAAAG
The DNA here is from genome assembly GCA_009664405.1 of Drosophila bifasciata. Classification (NCBI taxonomy): domain Eukaryota; kingdom Metazoa; phylum Arthropoda; class Insecta; order Diptera; family Drosophilidae; genus Drosophila; species Drosophila bifasciata. The sequence continues at coordinate 14,840,570 of CM019041.1, forward strand.
AGCAAAGAGCGAAAGCAAAAACTAAAACTAAAACAGAAACATAAACTCCCAAAAACTGTAACTATTAAGCTAAGTTTGTCGTTCCATTGCCAGAGGTTATTGTTGGCTTGTTGGTGCTGCGTCCCCATGTCTATTCATGCCCGATACTCGCTGAATTGTTCAATATAACGAATCCCCAACTCATGTCCGTCTGCGCATTTAAGCCCTGCCAAGACTCACAGAGTTAGGGCAGGTCAGTAGTGACCCAAGATGCACTCTACTTTTGCTCTTCTACTTTCAAATGATACGACAATATGCTGCTCGATTATCGGGCAGACTTATCATACACCTATCCATAAGAAATTAAACAAATTTTGATAGTTCAATAATTATTATAGCTGAAATACTGAGGCACCTATCCGTTCAAATGGGGTCACCAACTTTCAGGTGGCTTTCCCAGCTTTCCCAACTTGGCTGGAACTTATATAGTACATGTGAGATATATTTACATATGTGAGTAGCGGGTATACCCAATAGTCGGGATGCTCGACTATGCGAATCTGTTGTCCCTCTGGTGTCTGGTGCACGGTTATCTGTGGTTATTTTTGGCAATGGAACAGCGACAAACGCCACGCCCATCATGCCGACCCCCAAGCGGACTTGTTATGCATACTCTCATAATCGTGTTTTGAGCTGATAGCGAGACTTGTAAACAATATAGAATCTAAAATAAATAAATAAAAATTTATTTGAGAGCAACGTCAGAGAAAGAAATAATTCCAGCACGACATTAAAAGCAGTGAGCAAGATGAAGATACATATTTTAAAAGGAACATCACAGATAGAGATAGATAGAGAGATACACAGAGAGAGAGAGAGAGAATCAAGTATTTATACATACATATATATATATAGTATATATATATATTTTGTTGAATGTTGCACAAATAAGTCGATGAACCGAAGAAGGGGGCAAACAATTAAGAATAATCATAATATAAAACCAAATGTCTGTGTCGCTTTTTCTAAAAGAAATAAAATGAAAATTCAAGAAAAACTTCGTTAAGAGTATATTATATTCGTTTATAGATGATTGTACATGTACTTGGATGACCCAGAAATCACAGAGAGACAGAAGGTGGATGCAACTTGTTGAGTGCAAGCAAAAACCAGACGCACATCAACATGCCGCAGGAGCTTTAGTGTTCGTTTGCTCACGCATACTGGCATAGTGGGCAGGCGGCTCATCAGCTCTCCAAAAGGGAGTCAGAGCGGGCGGACTGGACTCTGGCCTCTCTTTGGCTTTGTCTGCTCTCTGGTGTTGGTGTTGGTGTTGTTGTCTTGCAGCCACCAGTAGTGAGTGGTTTTGAGTAGTGAGTGCTTCGTTCAGGGTTCAGTGTACTTTCGCTGTTTGCGCAGTGCAGAGCTTTGTTATTGGAGCAGATGTCGTCGGTGAACGTTGATCTAGAGCGAGAGCGGGCGGGGGCCAGCATCGACAGCGAGGACTTTGCCCGATGGTGGGCGGGCGGCAGCGACAGGCTGGCGGAGCGCCGCGCCCTCGAACGGTTTGTGTTTGAGGATACCGCGCTGGAGGAGGCAGTGCATCCCAGCTGCTTGTCCTACAAGGAGCGCTATGAGCAGACCATTGCCAGGTCCACCAAATTCCTGGCCAAGCTGCGGCAGTGGCACAGCAGCAACCAGCCGCAGTTCAGCCTCAGTGTCGACTCGCTACGTGAGTTTCGCGTGCTCCTCTCCGGCCAGCTGGGCACCGCGCTCTTCCAGCAGAGCTTTCCCCTGCGCCTGCACTTCTCCATGTTCCTCACGACGCTGCTCAGCCAGGGCACCGAGGAGCAGCTGCACAAGTGGCTGAACCGCGCCTGGCACATGGACGGCATCATCGGCACCTATGCCCAGACGGAGCTCGGCCACGGCACCCACATACGCGGCCTGGAGACGCGCGCCGACTACGATGCAGCGAGCGAGGAGTTCGTCCTCAACACCCCCAGCTTGAGTGCCTACAAGTGGTGGCCCGGCGGCCTGGGCAACACCGCCAACATGATCATCGTGCTGGCCCAGCTGTACGTAAAGGGTCGACATCACGGCCTACAGCCGTTCCTGGTGCGCATCCGCGACGAGGAGACACACCAGCCGCTGCCGGGCGTCGATGTGGGGGACATTGGGCCCAAGCTGGGCGGCAACGGCGTGAACAACGGCTTCCTGGGACTGCGCAATGTCCGGATACCGCGCGACCAGATGCTGATGAAGAATGCCCAGGTGCTGTCCGACGGCACCTTCGTGCAGGGCCGCCCGCCGCTGCTGCTCTACGGCACCATGGTGTACGTGAGGGTCATCACCCTCAGGGATGTGCTGTACGGCCTCCTCCAGGCGGCCACCATAGCCACCAGGTGAGTCCAGCAGTCGGCTCCCTACAGTACCGATATCCACTCGCTTCCTTCCCCCCAGATACTCTTTGGTTCGTCGCCAGAGCCCCGTTGATGATAATCAGGCGGAGGTGCAGATTCTCGACCACGTGACGCAGCAGGTGAAGATCCTGCCGCAGATTGCGCGTGGAGTCTGCTACCGCCTGGCCGCCGACTGGCTCTGGAGTTTGTACGCTCGCGTCATGGAGCAGCTGGAGGCGGGATCCGGCCAGCACGCCCTGCCCGAGCTGCACGCCCTCAGCTGCTGCCTGAAGGCAGTGGGCACCGACGAGGCCAGCGAGGGCATTGATCGTCTGCGCAAGGCCTGCGGCGGTCACGGCTTTCTGTCGTCGGCCAACTTCGACAGCCTCTACGGCATGGCCACAGCCGCCTACACGTACGAGGGCGAGTACACCGTCCTCCTGCTGCAGACGGCCCGCTTCCTGGTGCGCCAGTACACGGACAGTCTGAAGCGGCGAGTGCTGCCCGCCAGTGTCACCTATCTGCGGAACACGGCTCGTCTGAGCTGGGGCAAGGACTTGGCCGAGAATGCCGCCCGCGCCCTGGAAATCTCCGCCTTGGAGCAGACCTCCCAGGCCTGGCAGACTCAGAGCAGGCATCGCCAGAGGAAGCTGAGCGAGCAGCAGGCCAACAACCTGGCTGGCAGGCAGCTCACAGCGGCCGCCGTCGCCCATGCCCATGCGTTCCTGGCCCGGAACTCGCTGCAGGAGCTGGAGCGCCTCAGGCGCGGCCCGCTGAGTCTACAAGTCTCCGCAGTGCTGGGCCAGCTGGTGGAACTGTTCGTGCTGGACACCTTCCTGCGCCAGGCCGGCTCCGTGCTGCGCTGGAACAGCATCAACGGCACCCAGCTGCGGCTGGTGGAGCGCAGATTCGAGCAACTCCTTGCAGAGCTGCGTCCCAATGCGCTGGCCCTGGTGGATGGCTTCGATTTCCACGATCGCACGCTCGGCTCCACGCTGGGCAGCTACGATGGGCGCGTGTACGAGCGCCTGATGGCCGAGGCACGCCGCAATCCTCTCAATCAGGAGCCGGTCAATGCCACCTTTCGCAGCCACCTGCAGCCCATGATGCGGGGCAAGCTATAATTAATCTTACATGTACCTATTATCCATACATATATGCATTTGTATCTGCCTCATTTGTTGTCTGGGGTGGTGTATCTGCTGTCGCTGCTGCAGTAGCAGTATGGAGCGAGCCGTTGCTTGTCATTTCTCTGTTTAATCTCAACGATTTACAATGAAGAAGGCATGCACAGTGCAATTAAGCTATTAAACTATTATTAGTGTAGAAACATAAATAGGGAACATGCTGAAGGTGGAGGGTGGTGCCTGGGCCTAGAACATCTTCTTCTTGACCGCCGTGTAGCGCTCCATGTAAACATCGTAGCCGTCGAGGTCGGTGAACTGCTTGGAGTTGAACAGATTGCCATCGACGGCAAGGATGCAAATCTTTGAATCCTTGAGAATGCGCGGCGTGAAGGCGGCCGCTTGCAGGCAGTTCTCCTCGAGCCGCAGGGTCTTCAGCTTGGGACAGTCGGCCACGTCTTCGGCCAGCGAAGAAATCTGATTCTGATTGAGGTTCAGCTCGGTGACGCAGAGGCTGCTCACCTCCGAAGGGACTTTGGTGATCTTGTTCCTGGATAGATCGAGCACATCCAGCTTGCTCAGGCCGCACAGCATCGAGGGGAACTCCTTCAGCTGGTTGTTGCTCAGGTTCACCGTCTTGAGATTGGTGCAGTTGACCAACGTTTTGGGCAGCTTGGTCAAATAGTTGTCCATTAGCAGCAGCACCTCCAGCTTCAATAGCTCGCCCACCACTGTGTTGAGCTCCACCAGACGGTTGCCACTCAGGTTCAGATGCTTCAGCAGCGTCAGCCGCCCCAGCTCGTCGGGCATCTGCTCGAAGCGATTCTCGGACAGATCAAGCGTTTTCAAGACATTCGGATAGGCCTTCAGCTGGGGCGGAAACTCCTGCAGTCGCTGCAGTGAGATCTTCAGTATGCCCGTCTTCTGTGCCGTCTCCAAGTGCTGTTTGATCTGCTTGTTGCCCATCTCCGCCGCCGCCGCTTGTCTTCTCCAACAATGTATGCAAATGAAGTGCGCTGCTGCTCGTACCTGGACACTGGACACTGTCTACGCAGATTCACCTTCACCATGGGCGGGAGGCGCACCCGAGCTCTGTTCTGGGGCAGGGATTGGATGCTTCCAATTGGTGTGTAGTGCACAATCATTAACTATTCGCTGTACATCATATTACAGTGTTTTTCACGTTCGATTCATCTGCTGATTATTGTGTTAGTTAATTATTTATGTGGCCTTCAACCATGTATTTACAACGGGGGCGTGTGTATATGCGAATATCGATAAGTGAGAATAAAGAATGAGTCAACCGATAGTATCGCCATTGCAAATCAAGACCAATTTGGTCTGATGAAGTTAAGGAAAATAACTTTAGACTTCGCTTTACCATACGAATGTGTACCCACTGTCTGTACTTAAAGTGTAGTGGAATTCGACCAAAAGGTATATTGAAAAACACTCTAATATACACCCCACTTCTTATAGTGCCCCTTATCAATACTCTAATAAGAAATCTCCAGTTTGCCAATATTCTCACAGTTATGAATTTTGTATTGCGATAGCACTAAATTGATTTAAAAATTGATTTAAATTAAGAAAGATCTAAAGGACACAAGCGTAGCCTTGTACTTCATGTAGCCGAAATAAAACATACGCAGGACCAATGCAACTGGAATTGGTCATATAGAAAGACCACTGCAACAGAATTTGTACCTAAAGAGGGTATGATTAATTATTATGATCGTGGGGTGAGAGTCTTTAAGAAGAAATCGAAGCTGTATGCCCATGCGTACATTTTGTAGATTAATACGATTATTGTTAGAATTGTAGCCAGTTTTTGCACCTATAGTATGTATGATTTTTAAAATAAACGCCGATAAGTTCAGCTGATCGCACAAAAGTATCGATAATTGTATGTAACTACCTGTGATGCGATAGGTGGAATAAAAAGTCGGTTTAGCTGTTCTAACGACGTGAAAAAAACAAAAAAATAGCGTCAACTTGCTTCAACTTCAGAAAAGTATTTCCGTTGATGATAAATTTTCGCCAGTACAAGAAAATATCTCCCACAAATATATTATCAACAAAAAATATATATCGATATATTGATATATCAATATATATTTAACATCCCTAGAGCACGCTGCCGAATAAATCCGCATCAGTGAAATTCTCGGTAAGTTTTCCGGCAGGAACGCAAAAATTAAACTGATAAACTGACAATATATAATTGCAGCATCAGAGTGCCACTAGTTGAGGAAAATATACTCTCAACTGTTTTGTTTACCGACTGTCGCAATTTTGTCGTCGACGTTGCCGTTTGGTGTTACCTTTTGAAAATTTCGCAACAGATACTGTGACCACAATGCCGAAAGATACAGTTATCAAGGTGCAGGAGTATAAAGACACTCTGATCCAAAAGGCGGAACTGCTGATCACCAAGTGCTTCCCGGAGAAGATTGTCCAGCTGAACGAGCTGCTCGCGACGCCCATGTTCAATGAGCGCGACTTCGAGGAGGTCCACCAGGATGTAAACATTCCTGTCCTGCCGCCGGTGCTAGCCAAAAACCACGACGATAGCGGCGACGATGACCATCCGCCGAATAAGCGTGCGCGCAACGATATCATCGTCGCTGGGTCCCCGATGCTGGCCCTGCCAAACGGCTCCGTGTCTTGCAACAAGCCGCTCTGCGAGATGATAAAAGTCGTCAAGCCGATCATCCGTACTCTGGTAGAGCATTGTAAGTGAACAGCGTGCAGCGTACCAATAGGTCACCACTCATACTAATTGGCTCTAATATTTCGGCAGCCAATCTCTTGAAGATGTGGATCTCTTTCATGATACCTAAAATCGAGGACGGCAACAATTTCGGCGTCTCCATCCAGGAGGATACCCTCGCCGAAATCCAGACCGTCGAGTCGGAGGCGGCCGCCTTCTACGACCAGATCTCGCGATACTTCCTCTCGCGCGCCAAGGTCGTGTCAAAGGTGGCGAAATATCCGCACATCGAGGACTACCGCAGAGCCGTCGTCGAGCTGGATGAGAAGGAGTACCTCAGTCTGTGGTTGGTGGTCTGCGAGGTGCGCAACCGCTACTCTTCGCTCCACGACATAGTCATTAAGAACTTGGAGAAGCTTAAGAAGCCCCGCTCCTCGAACACCGAGAGCCTTTACTAGTAATCCTCCATAAATACGCACCCCTTTTTTTTCTCTACCCCCCTCCTGTCCCCACCCACCCACATTCATATATCCGGCCGGCTCCAAAGCGCCCCGGAGCAGGGCTGAGCAAGGAACCGACCGACCGACCCTTTTAAAGAACCAGCATAGTAGTGGGACGCTGGCGACAGACCGAGAATCTATAGAAATCACGTAGAAATCATACTCGAAGCTTTTCCATTTTGAATTACAGATAAAGAAATAACAACTATGATTACACTTATTCTTATAAATACAATAACAGTAACAGTAACAGTAAAAGTAAAAGTAAAAAGTGAAGGTAATAGCGACTAGACAGCGAACTAAAGCGACAAATGACATAGGCGAATCCAGTGTGTGAGTTTTTCATTTGTAACGAGTTGTAGAATGTCCAGAGTAGCGTGAGAGATGTTGCATGCAGATATGTATAGATTCCACAAATATCTATAGCAGCTATACATGTAATAAGTAAACCCGTTGTTGTGTTGTCAATCGCGATGCAATGAAACAAAAGAAACCGAATTACATGCGAGTAAGCACACAAATTCACAAATTATTGTTACACTTGACAACTTTGTAGCCTACATACAGTCTGTAATAAAAATCTATGTGACTTTTGGCTGAGTAAGCAATTGTATTGTTTGTTTCCTTCTTTCCTTCTTTATTTGCTGTTTGGGCTTTGGTCGAATATCTGCTGCTTAATTGATGTGTGCGTACGTGACCTTACTTTAAGGCGCGCGCCAAAAGTGGTTGAAGCTGCAGCCCTGGTTGCTGGAGTGAGCAATACTGCTAGCACGCAAGAGCTCACTGCTGCGACACTGCTAGAGCTAGAGATGGGATATCGGGTTGGGCCTGCAAGGTACGAAAAAACACGAACACGAAACGAGATTTTTCAAATGGAGCAAGCAAAATAAACCCAGCAAGATTTTTGCGATTCACTAGCTGCTACACCCAGATAATCTCAGCATCGCCAAATGAATACAAGTTGGGGGGTATGGTTTAAAAAAATAATAGTATATTAAACAGATGCATAAGAAAAAAATAATTCATATTTACAGCTAGCATTACCGCAGTTACGCTTAAGTCAACGTTATATTATATACAACTAAAATAGCTATGTATATTTCTATCCCATACATTCAAACAAACAGGAATCAATCAAAACATTTCGTGGCTTCTCTCTCGCTCTTAGAACATCTACATCCATACATACATACATATATATTATTAAAAGATAGAAAAAAAAAAAAATTATTATTTCGGAATGGACTTTCTCAAGGAGGATTAGTCCAGTCGTATGTAAGTTTCGATTGTGCTGCTAAATTCTGTCGCTTATCGCTACTACTGTGGTGGCTTCTCTACTCGCTACTCGCTAGTCGATAGTCGCTAGTCGCTACTCGCTAGGCTAAGCATACTCGTAAAAAGTGTGCTAATACTTTCGTATCCAGTGCATTGGAAATAAAACGAACGAACGTTTTCGTTGCTCCTGCTTTCGAGCCATCAATATATGCAGATGATTTAAGTGGATATTTGTGTCGCTATTGGCAGTGTTTTAGTAGGCTTCGATTGTATATTGTATATCGTATATTCGGAATTTGTTCTCTCTTAATTAACTTACATACTGACTGCTAAAGCTTAGCCTAGGTCGGGCCTGTGCCACCCTACATACATACACACAAACGACGATACACATAGAGTAGAGGCTACTATTACTACATACACGAATAAGAACATTTTTTACACAGATTATCAACGTTTTGGGCTTAGCTAATCCTTTAGGCACTAGGCCTAAAGGCACAGCCCGGCACAGTCGGGAATCCCTTGTGCAAATGTCTGTTAGTCCCATACAGACATCTGGAGAAACCCTAAGCTGATCCATTAAGCAGATTTGCTGCATTAAGTAAACGAAATGGCACATTGAACCACAACCCACCACAAACCCCCCAGCGATCCGCGGTCTTGTTGCCGCGATCCCTAATCTTCACCCCTATCCCATCCACATTACATGTGGCCCCACCAGGAGGCACTGGCCTGGTAGTATCCATCGCTGCCCCAATTCAGAACGCTTAGGGGCGGCGGTGGCGGCGTCAGCGAAAGGATGTCCAGCTCGTTGTTGTTCGAGGATTTGTGACGCCACCAGCGCTGGCCGTACACCCGCTGTCTGGTCAGGAGGGGAAGCTGGAGACGGCGGCGCCTCTTCCTGGGGGCGATCCGGCGTGCCAGATCCCAGCCGACGGTGCCCTCTTGTTAGAAAACATGATGGGTGTTCTTGGCCGCCAGGAAGGGCTTCTCCTCGTTCATCTTCTCGAGGTTCCCACTGAGCGTGGGGTCCGTGGGACGAATCCGCTTGAAGAATCCGCACCTCCACATGATGTACGTGGTCAGCGCCAGCACTACCACGCCCGCCAGGATGGCTAAGCTGATGATCAGCCACGGTATGGCGGTGTCCCGTTGCTGGTTCCTAAGCTCCGGATAGGCGCGCGTCTCGACCTGGAAGAGGGACAATCAAAGTTCAGGGCCTGAAGGTGCTGCCTGTTGGGGGAGCGACTCACCTCGATGTCGTTGTGCTCCATTACCTCGACGCCAAAGTCCTCGGGAATCTGGGCGGTGGCCGTGGAGATGATGCGCACCCGGTCCACGCGTGGATACTCGCTGACGAGCGTTGAATTCCAGAGGCGCGCCTTCACCATCACCTGGGCCTCCGACCTGGCTGGCATGTTGTAGATGTCGCACTCGATCCGAATGCACCGAGCCGTGCCCTTGTTGCAGTCCAGCTCGACGATGTCCTGCTTCTTGCCGCTGCCGCCGGAGCCGATGCCCGCCAGCTCTGGCTCGTACATGAGCCGCTCCAGGCGGGTCACCCGCTCCAGTGTGCTGCGTTGCTGTCTTGAGTGGGTCAGAGTCTGGTTCTTCTTCAGCTGGGCCCGACCATGCATGGGCGACCACATCTTGAGGGTGGCCGGGGCACCCAGGTAGCCGCTCGTCGAGTCCTGCGACCCGCTATCCAGCTTAAGAGGATTCACATACTCGGGCGCCACAGCGCACTCGCCCACACCGATCTCCACGGTGGGCACTTGCTCCAGGTAGAGCAGGTACTGGTCCTTGTGCCCGCGCTCCGGGTCGCTGTAGAGGGACAGGGGCCAGTGGATGACCATGCGCACCTTGGGCGCCGTCGAGGGGCCGTCGTTGAAGATGGTGAAGCTGTGGTTCACCTGCGAGCCCACGTCGCTCATCGCCATGGGCGAGTTGTCCGTCACCTGGCTGGCCCCGCTGTAGAAGCTCTGCTCGGGCATCGCCCAACCCCGGAAGTGCAGCTTGGCCCGCCGCACCACGGCCACGGTAAGATTCCGCTCCGGCGGCTCGCTGCCCACCAGCTTCGAGGTGGTGTTGGCGAATATGTGGAACTGCATCGACTTCTCGCTGGGCTCGAGACTCTTCGGCTGGAAGCGGATGGTGACGACCGTCGTAGTTCCGCGCAGCATGGGATTGCCCAGGCTGCAGACCACCAAAGTGGTGTTGAAGCTGTTGCAAGTGGCATTGGTCTAGGTAGGCGGGTAGGCAGAACGGAATGGAGTGAGCATCGGGGATGATCTTTGCTTGGGTGCGGGGCACTTACCGGCTTTTTGGTGGCCACATACGAGACGCCCGCCTGGTGGCTTATGAATACTTGCGACTCGTAAGCGGAGTCCGCACGGTTGCTCACGCTGATCCTCACCTCCAGCTCAGTTTCGTCCAGGGTCAGGGTGTACTCGTTGTCTGCAAAGATAGAGAGGCGCGTCAAGGAATTCGGCGGAGGAAGAGGCGCTTCGCCATACGCACCTATGGCTGTGATATTCGGCTCGGCTCGGATGACCAGATCACTTTCGCAGAGATCGTCATCACCGCAGTCCTTCTGGAAGGTGCCCTCGAAGTCAATGTGGGCTTGCGTCTGGTCGAGCATGGGGTTGAGCCGGGTGAGGGCGGAGTCCGCCAGCGGGGGCTCCTCCAGCGTGTACTTGAGTCGGAAGCGGATGGGGGTCTGGATGTCGCGGGTGTTAGCCTTGATGTACCCGGTGACTATCTGGCAGGCCACGCGTCCGTCGGTGCGCACCTTGACCACGCGGCTGATGACGTTGCTCCGCTTGTTGTCCCGGTCAAAGAAGGCGCGTGAGAACTTCTTGAGGTGGTCATAGGTCTCCGCTTCCACGCTGTACATCAGGCTGAGCTCCTTGGTCGAATCGTCGTACGGATCGATGCTGCAGCAGGCCTCGAAGGTGAAGCAGGTCAGGTTGCTGAAGACGTCCGATCGGCAGCTCGGCTTGTTGGGGTCGATGTTGCGCAGCTCCTCGCTCCGGTAGCTGGTCTGGATGTTGATGATGGGCCGCGCCAGCAGCACCACCGTGGCCGACGAGTTGAAGGCCCCCACCACCACATCGGGGTAGGAGTTGCCGTCCAGGTCCGTGTTGCCCGCTATCGAGATCCCGAAGGTGCGGATGGGCTGGCCGCGCGGCACGTTTGCGCCCAGCTCCGAGCCCTGTATCCTCTGGGCGGGCTTGTCGCTTAGGCCGTTACTCGATCCCAGATAAATGTAGACAACTCCCTGGCCCTCGTAGGGCGCTCCCACAGCGATGTCCTCGCAGTTGTCCTTGTTCAGGTCCCCCACATTGGCCAGTGCCAGTCCGAAGCGGCTCTCCAGGGCCCCCGTCAGGCGCAGGGTGTGCCGCTTGGGCAGCGTGTCCTTATCGTTCTGGTAGACGTAGACGGCCCCTCCCTCGTTCTTGGAGAAGTAGAAGGGAGCTGCCACAATCAGATCCGGTCGATTGTCCCCGTTGACATCCGCGGTGGTCAGCTCGTAACCGAAGCTAGATCCGAACTGCTCCCCGTCGATGATGAGGCGCACGGGTATCGGATTGGTGTTGGCCTTGTCGAAGATCACCACCTGCCCGTGGCCATTGGAGCGCGGCGCTCCCGCTGCATAGGACATGTTGTAGCCAAAGAAGCGTCCGCCAGTGACGGACATGCCCAGGTAGCTGTACTTATCCACCGGCGAGCTGGCGTCCGAGTGGTCACTGTAGTAGGTCGTCTTGTCCCGATGCAGGTACTCGCCGCCGATCTGCGTCACCCAGATGGAGCCGCGCCACGTGAATGGCCCCGGGGAGCCCAGCACCATCGTGTCATCGTCCAGCAAAGCCCCCGACGTTCCCGCCTGGCACAGGCCGTAGTCTTCGTGTTGCCTGAGAAGAAAATTTGAATGGACATTAATTTATGACCTGGATCAATGTTGGTGTCCACCCTTCCTGAAATTCCCCCAACTATTCAACCTATTCACGAATGGAGAACCCATGGGGGCCACCCAAACTTGCTTTGGGAAGGTATTCTCTTGGTTCAACATCTTCTGAATTGGATAGGCTCTAACCTTTTCATTTCCTTCCTTTCTCCATAGCTTTCTTATCATTAAGACATTATTATTATTAGCAGGGTCAATCCTTTTCTCTTTCTATTCCCAAACTCGGTTCTTCCTTTGCCCGATGTCCCTCGAAGCTCATCCCCATTTTCCTCTTTTGTTGGGACATTAATGGATGGCCAGGGTCAACTTCTACTCTCTTGATACTGGGCAGCATGGAGCTGGGACATTAATGGATGACCATGGTCAACATTAGGGCTTCTCTATCATCTCTTTCCTACTTCCGTCTGGCGTCTCAGCATGCCCGAATCGAGTTTGGACACGCAAGAGCCCGCTCAATGAAAAATTGCATATCCACTATGCTGACAGGCCTGCGCCCCGACGCTACTCCACTCCACTCTACTCCGCACCCTGGACCGAACACCTATCTACCGCTCCTTGATTTCGGTCATTGTGTGGGTGCGGAATACCCCCTCCTCCTTTCATTCCTGGCTCGACCCCTTGTCATTTAAATAAATTAAAATTCACCTTTATGACTGCTGGCGTCCTGCAGTTGGTGGCCCGACCAGGGCCGACCGACGTCATCGGTGTCACACTTGGAGCGCGCCGTGGCCTCGGTTCCCGGTCCCCGCTGCTACACCCGCTGCATGCTAATTGGCCAAAAGCGAACACGCGCACACATATGTATGTACGTCCCTATCCTGTCCATTCCCTATCCCCCACACCCTCTGACCATTCATCAAATGTCAGTCCCCGTCCCACAGATAATTCACCTTGACACTTTTTTCGTGGGTGTCTTGGCATGTCGTATGGTGTCATATCCCTCCCCCTTCGCAATCAAAAGACCTGACCCATGTCAACTGTCCCAGAAGGATGGCTATCGGTATGGCTATGGCTATGGTTAACCTGTTATGATAAGCTTATAATCCCATAGATTGATTGATTGATCAATAAAGATGGGACAGGTGCATTATGATGATGGCTGTGCACTCACCTCTGTACAGGGCGACCCTTGCAGGGCTCGTGCACTTCGTCGAACTGCAAATCGTTGGTGAGGACGTAGCAGAGTCCTTGGCCATAGCGGTTCTCGCGTACAATATACATGTAACGGTGGGCACACACTAGTACCTGTTATCAAGAGAAAATGATGGAGAAATGGGGATATCAGAGAAGTACTTGTAAATGGAGAGATACAAGATCCAGGGGAACAATCCCCTGGGTGCCCACGCTCCCATGCTGGGTGCATGTAATGTATTCATTTTCCGTGAAAAAGTATTGCTCTTTAAATAGATGTCTGGATGGTTGTTTGATCTTCATTGTTTTTGAGTTATTTCCATTGACTTTCTGGAACTTCATAGAAGCCTCAGGATGGCTTCAAAAACCCTACTAAGTCCTGCTGTGTGGATGCCATTCTGGATGCCAGACGACAATTAATTCGATATATTGACTTACCTTGCCACCCGATCCGTTGGCCTGGAGCGGGTTCGATCGTACCGTTACGCCCATCCACTGTCCCTCCTTGATCTCGTCGCTGGAGGGCGGTGAGAGGACCTCGCTGTCGTATGCTGTACGTACGCAAACGAGCGAACAGTGACAGGAGAGTGGTGCAGAGAGAGAGAGAGAGAGAAGGAGAGAGATACCAATATGTTAGCAAGTGTTGAGAAAGAGATGCAATATGTGTGTGTGGTGGTGGGTGGATGTGTATATGTGTGTATGCATGTGTACATGTGTTTCGTGTGTGTGTGTGTGTGTGTGTCAGCAACAACAACAGTAAAAACATCAAAATTAACAACAGGAACAATAATTATAATCATTAAATTTCAAGTGTAGTATAAATAGTATAGTAAGTATGTATGCATTATTAACAATAGTATTGTACGGATAATAAGTATAAACAACAAATTCATTCACATTTTACATTCTGTATGTATGTATGTACATACTGTATGTACATTGGTGTAATTTTAAATCCAAATTGAAATTAAAATGCAATTGTAAGATGTAATTATTAACAGCTGATTTTGGGGCACAACATGTGTGAATGTGTGTGTGTGAGAAGAGGGGGGAGAACCTGAAACTGTAGCTGGAGCTGGAGCACACATGTGCACCGTTGAGGGAGAAACAAAAAGTAGAAAATAAAGCAACAGCAACGAAAGAAAGGGAGGTGCCGAAGATTTGGATACCCTTTGAGACTAGAGATCAGCATGAGTCCGACAGCAATCGCATCGCATCCAGCAAAGTATTTTCGATGTTAATGCATTGGCTCTGTTATTTTCGTAACGGGTTTTTCTCATAGTAGAAACCGACGGACAGACTTCACTATATAGGCTCGAATGTTAATGAATAGTATACTTATACATATGTCTGCAATAACTCTATCCGTATTGTCTCTGCATTGCAAACATCTCCTTGAAATCATAGCATCATCCAAGCAAGGGTACGCAAATGGAAAGCAGTGCCAACTCCGCCGTCAGCTTTAACAGAATGCTGCAGCAAGTGAGGAGAGAGAGAGAGCAAAGTTGACAGCGATGGAGAGAGCGACTGGGAGCGAGAGCCGAAACGTAACGAAATTGATTTAGAATGCATTTTAAAGCATCAAAGTGTTGAAATATGATAAATGATTATTACACTGGATGGAGGAGAGACGGACTGAGATACGAGTACATACATACATATGTACATGCATACATACATACATATGTACATGCATAGGGGAGTGAGAGAGGTATAGGGTACGGCATTAAAGCGGCGTTTTCTTTTCGGTTTTCTTCGCATTTCGTTGCGCTGCGATGCCTTGGGGCGTGGGCCGTTCTTGACGGGTTTGACGCGTTTAAAAACGCGCTCCGGTCGGGCCTGCCAGTGAAAGTCGCCTTCGCACGCAGGCGTGCAGCCGCACAGCTGGAAGTGCAGTGCGCAGATTTCCCCACCGAACCCCATGCACCCCATTCGGATTTGATTGGCCCAGCACCAAATGAACTTTGCACTGTGTGACGCGTTTTTGACATTGGCAAGCGACATAAAAAAATACTCGTAAGATAAAAGGGGAACGGAGGAGCACACAAAGACGAAGAAAATCCGCAAGAATGCAGGAGCTGCTGCTGCTGCTGCCAGGGGGCCTCTAAAGCGTATTCTGAGTTATTTTTCACTCAGGAATTTGCATTCTAAAATTTGCAGTTATTTTTATGCCGCTGCCAACATTTGCTTCTGTGTGTGTGTGTTTGTTTTTTATCACACTTCATGTACAATAAATGCATACATATGTATGTACATACATTCATATGTAGCTTTTGAGAAATTTGTCACGTTCTGGGACTGCGGCATCGCAGACAAAGTCTTGAACGGCCGCCACGCTCTGATTGCCAAAAGAGCGACAAGAACAGCAAGAACGAGCGGGGGCAATGCAAGGGTAGCTTAAGGAGTCGAAGCTATTGTTACCCCTGGATATTCATACATACATGAATATTATATACTATGGTGACATCTTACTTTAAACAAAATTCTATGAAAGACATTTTCTAACGATGGCAATTGTACACATGTATGTATGTATGTATTTAGTGAAATTAATTCGGTTAATTAAATATACAATTACAATTCTGCATTGCAAATATTCGGATACAAATACTAGTGTACCCTCTGCGGCCAGGGTATGAAAAGAACAATCAGTCGAGGAAGCAGACGAACTGGAAGAATTAAAGCAAAAAGAAGAGGCGAAAACACGGTCACAGTTGGTGTACAAAAAAAAAAAGAAGCAGTCGACCCAGTTGTATGGTGGCCGCGTCGGGGGAATATAGTATTAAGGAAAAGGCAGGCCAAAGCGCAAATGAATTTACATCCATATGTAAATTTATGATCGAGAGAGAATAGAGGGGGAGGGAGAATGAATGGAGGAGCGGTATACTATAATTACTGCTAAATGAGCCGCCAATTGGAGCCGCCGAAAAAGTGAAGCCTGGAATAATCCTCAGCCCGGACCGTCGCGACGGTCGCATTCCGGGAACCAGCTTTTGGGCATGCAGAGGAAATGGCCAACATGTGACGCCGATAATGAAGTTGTTGCTGCAATCGAAGCGTACAACAGAACAGCATGCCGCCCACACCCTCGCACCCACAGATCTGGAATTTGATCGCCCAATGCTGAATGTTGAACCCCCAGCTCCTTCCCAATGGGGAGCTACTACGTAGCGGGAGCGCTGGCCTTGAGGCCAAATCGAGCATTTTACCAATTGAGGGGGATTATTCGAACATATAGTACATAGTACATACATATGTCTGCAACTATTTATGACCAAAAAAAACATGTGTATTTTGCTATTAACTCTATAAATATTGAGTTCAATAAAGACAGGCTGCAAAGTGAAGTAATTTAACGGTACGTATCTGTTATCCATTCCAAAAACGATCTATCAAATAAAGCTTTCATTTTAATTGTTATCGAACAGGAATCGGGTACTTAGAGTTATCGAACTGTCGACTGGATTACACCGAATATGTTATAGAAGGCAGTGTAATGTTTGCAAACGTATTCATGATTTAATCTTTCATTAGAAACTCCTTAAAGTAATAAAACAAATACAGTTCTAATTTACAAGTGAGCAAATCAAAGGGGTGAGCAAATAGAGAGCCATCCTTGGCAACTTAGTGAGCAGATTGCTGGGATCTGGTGGGATAACTTCAAGTATATTCATGGTGCAATGGTTATTAAAGATAAATGATAACTTTGATAAATAGTTTATAGTACATATGTAAATAACATCTAAACAATCATAATTATGTACAAATATGTACAGTTATATATACATAGTATAAGTGTGCGTAAATTTAGCTAACTCTATGAATAGTGGGTAGTATACAATATAATATTGATTATCTGATTGCAATTACGAGTGGTGCGCGCATGCGTGGCAAGTCAGGAGCAACAGTAAACGGTAAGAGTGAGAGGCGGCGGTAGAGAGTGATGGGTTAGGTGATAGGTAAGCAAGATGGCGGCCATAGGCATGCGGGTGCGTGACTGTACATTCGGTGATCGCTGATATATAGTATGTACATACATAGGTATTATGTGCCAAAGCGAGCGAGCGATTCGAGTGGCAACC
Organism: Drosophila bifasciata; assembly: GCA_009664405.1. Lineage (NCBI taxonomy): Eukaryota > Metazoa > Arthropoda > Insecta > Diptera > Drosophilidae > Drosophila > Drosophila bifasciata. The sequence continues at coordinate 14,857,743 of CM019041.1, forward strand.
AGAATTGGGTGCACTGAATCAAATGGTTAAACGATAAGAAATCAAAACGCAAGTGAAAGAAATCGAAGCGCAAACCAAAGATTTGATTACTGAATACATAAAATATACATATGTGAATATATGTATGTATATGTTTGCAGATCGAATACAGAATGGGTGTTAGAGATTGCGATGCGATGCTTCTTAGTCCTGGGATGTGTCGATTTTAGTTGGGTTTAGGTTTAGGTTTAGGTTTAGGTTTGTGGGCAAGACAACAATTAAAGCACCCGTACCACTTACTCTTATTAATCTCATAAACTCCGCTCGATGCTAAATGATTCGTTCGTTATCGTTATCGTAATCGTTATAGTGATCGAATTGCAAATATCGAAAATAATTTAGTCAGGTTATAGGAAAGTTGGATTGGGTTGTGGTTTTGGTTGAGATTTGGGTTTAGGTTTAGGTTGAGGTTGAGAGGGACCGAATGAGTTTCCCAGTTAGGCGCACCGAATATGAATTTCCATTTATTTTTTTGTTTCGTGGGCAGAACCGAAAATCAAGGGATAGAAAACGAAAAAAAAACGAAAGAAATATAAGGAAGAAAAAAAGAGAGTACAAAAACAATTAAAAAATCAAATTAAATATACTATACATAGTTGATCTCGATATCGATATGTTGGTGGTGTTCGTACTGGCTAAGATGCTAGGGCAAAAGTGGTTTTCTATACAATAATTACTAAAATATGCAGATGCTGTGAACTAGTTAATTGAGCTCTCGATTTAGTGATTCAATGCCGATTAGATCAGTGATTCAATTCCGATTAGACGCGACTCAGCGCAGAATTGTTTGGGTTTCGAATTAGATTCATCGATGGATCCATCAACTGAATTATTTTAAAATAATTTAAACAACTTATCAAACGTTTGAATGGCCCCAATGGGGTAACTCGATTTGAGTTGAGCACCAACTGATCACAGCATCCTTCTCCTATAACTAATAAAATCGAAAACTGAAAAGGTTCCATTATGGTTAGAAAAGTTTAGTCACAGATCTCTGTACAGCATTTGGCAATTGTTTATATACAATTTGTTGAGTGAAAGTAATACTAGATGTACTACTACATGTAGAAGATCAGGAGAAACGGAAAACTTATAGCAAAAACTTATAGCTGGAGTGGAATGAAGGTTGTTTGGTTTGGCCGTAATCCCGTAATGTTAGTTACACGGAGGGTAGCATATCACCAGGTAACCCAAGGAGGAAAAGCTACAATAACAAATGTATGTGTGTATATATATCCATGATATCGGTTCGGATGGCACAAACCAATCAACCTTCCCCAGCAGAAAATTTGATAGAGATAGAGATAGAAAGAGAATTGGATAGATTGAGATGGCAAGGTACCAAAAGCTTGGTTAGTAGTTATCGACTAACTTGATATTATATACGTAAGATTTAAAGTTATTTTGCATCTTAACTAATCAAAATCGACATAGAGATCGTAAAGGATAAACCTAAGAGGGGATACATGTATTCCTCATCGCGGAACCAGAGCACATTCGATTGATATATACTATAGATGTAGATCCTAGTTAATATTATGACATTTGTGGCGTTCACTTACAACGTCGTCCATCGGTTATCACCTGTTCGCAGTCATCGAATCTCTGCGTTATGGGACACATCCAGAGGGCGCCCGAGTGTGAGGTGTTCGGCTGTCGATTGTGATCCAGGGGGGCACCGACCAGCAGGCTGAAACATATAGAAATCAGAGATCCATTAGCAAATGCTACCATTGTATCTAGATACTGCATAGAAACATACATATGTATATCTATATGTAATGTAATGGAGGGGCAACCGCAAAAAGTTCGCATCGGGTTCGAGCGAACATTCAAGCGATCTGCGGTCAGTGGTGGATTTTTTCGCTAATTGCGGGTCTGGCTGCTTGGGCAGGGGTACGGGGCACTGGGTACGGAGTACGGGGCTAGCCATTCTGTAATCGATTTGTAGGTGGGCACTGAGACACGGCCCACGACAATCCCGACATGGTTCAATGCACTGCGCTTCTCGCTTTTTTCGGGGCTTGGCCCTGCCAAAATGTAATTACTCGAGGCGATAAACGTGTGTGCAGTGTGCTGAAGGTACACAGGGACAGGGTGGAGATGGAGGATGGGGAAGAGTTAGTGTGGTTAAATGTGAGTGGGAGTCACGGAGCAGTTGCTGGGCGCGTCTGCACGAGAGATGGAGCTAATGAGCGCAGGCCCCGGATTAGAGTTGGGCCAACGAAGAAGAGGTGTGCAGACGAATGAGCAAAGGAGCAGAGAAGATACAGAATGGGTGGAGGAGAGAAGCAAAGAAACGCAAATATATGAAATGGAGAAGAAAACGAATACTAGGAATAGAAAGAGTTGTAGGATCAACGAAAAGAGCGCACACAGAAGAGTAGAAAATGAGCAGGGAAATGTTGCAAGATAGGTAAAGGGGTAGCCCAGAGAGAGGGGAGTAGGCCTAGAAACGGAACACAAGGAAGTAGCCACGAGGAAAACAAGAGTAGGGGGAGTGGAGCGAAGACCATGCAACGCTGCACCCACGCTCTGGCCCGCAGTCGTCGCTTAACGTGTTCAACATGAATGTTCATTATCCTGGCGGCAGCCGTAAGCTCAGCCATAACCGACAGCAACAGCAACACTAAAGACAACAACAGCAACAGCAACAACTGAGTTGCAACAACGAACGACAACTGCAATAGCGACAACAACAGGAATTGCATGTACGACAACAAAACGAAACACGAAGGCGAGGAGTGCAGGGGGGCGTGGGGGTTTATGGCGGCCATTAAGTGGCACCTACACACAACACTCTCACAGATACAAAAACCAATACACACACACACACACACCATTGGGCACAGCAGCAGCAAGAAAAGAAATCTTTAAGTGCTTCCCAAAGGCAAAACTGGTGGCCAAATTGCCAGCAAGCAAACCGTAGGGCCAACCAGGGTACTGTTGGAGTATGAGGAGGAAGCTCCTCCGCTATGGTATGGAGGGGGGGCTGTGGTATCGGCAACGTCTTCCAGTTTATGGGCGTGTTCAAAGTTATCGCTTTTGTCACCACACAATTGACACATTAAAGACGAAAAAAACAACGAAAAACCCTCAAGAAAATGACAACACAGAAGGAGAGGGAGCAAGAGAGAGAGGAGTAGAGGTTAGAGATTAGATTGGTAGAATTAGAACTTGCAAAAGGTTTTTGGATCTCTTAGAATTTCTCAACACTTAATCAAAGAATGTATCCAAGGTAAGGTACAAAACACGAAAAACAGAAATAAGGTTCAAACAATCCTCAACTAGTTCTGCAAAAAAGGCAGAGAAATGTTTAAAAATATAAATAAATCTATAGAGTTTTTAATTTAGAAAATTCTATTCGACTCGAGTGGAAATTAAGAACAATATCTATAAGAACATTGCCCTCATTCGAAGTGTTATATGTAACTTAAGGTTGAAACTAAGTTCACCCATCGAATGGGTCTTCTTTCTACCTGGCCTCGCGGAGAGTGCTCTGAATGTTGTGGCCATTAACGTTGACAGACACCCGGACCCCGAACGCTAAACAGAACAGTTGCAACAGTCTCAATTCCATTGAACCCGAACTAAACTAACCCGGCCCAAAACAACGAAGCCTACCCTATCCCAACCTGACCCGACCCAGCTCATTCTCGCTGGTTTTATGGACTATCGTGTCAGGCATTTGGACTGTGATCATTTAGCAGGTTTTTGGTAATGAAATGCTAACTAGGCAGAAGGAGAACGAAAGAAACTCGGACGGGACCGAGACCTGACATAAATCTGGTCACAAATGCCGCGGGGCCATAAATCTTTGGCATGGCCGAGAGTCAGTCCATAAAGCAGCTTTAATGAACTCCCCCACTGGCTCTGTCCAGTGTCCAGATGGAATTCCAATCCCATCCCATTGGTATTGAAGTTCTTTGATTCAGAAATGGTGGCTCGATTAGGTTTGAGTTCGAACTGGAGTTCGTTTTATGGCACTTGCCACTTAGATTATCAATTAGCAGGCAGCAGGCAGGCAGCTAGAAGAAAGCAGGGAGGAAGCCGTTTGGCAGTGGGATTTGGGATCAATTATCGCCGGCAAATGGATGAAAGGCTGCTCTGCCCAAAGAGCAATTATAATTTATATAGTAAACCCCTCTCTGATGGCTGATGTTTGATTGCTGACGTCTCCGATGAACTTTGAGAGTTGCAACTGGGGGTACTGGGGTACTGGGTACTGGGCACTGGGGTACCCATTGCGACCGACGTCTTAGAATGCGTTTAATTAAATTTGAACATTAATTGCCGCATTAAGGCCTAGCGCGTGTCGTTTCAATTGCCCCACTCCCAGTGCTACAAGGAACCCTTTCAAGTGGCCTCACTTCGGTTCGGTTTTGTTTGGTTTGGTTTGCTTTTCGGGGGGTGGGGCACAACACCCGATCTCATCCCATTCCATTCCACTCCAACCCTGAATCATCTCCCCCAGCACCCCATTCACCCCCATTCTCTGCCCGCAGCTGGAGAGACTCTTGTAAGAATTTGATTGTTTGATTGCCAGAGTGAAGTGGTAGAGTGGTGGAATGGTGGCATGGGCTCTTAATCGAAGAATTTAATTAATATTTATGCATGAGCGGAACGGGTGGAGAGCCAAGAAATCGCATAATGAAATGCAATAGCAGAAAATGTCGGGGAAAACTAATAAATATTTAACTTTGAAACTAATTCTGTTTGTTTGATATTTTCTTGGATTTATTTTTATACTGCCACTCCTCAGAACTTATTCCCGAATTCTGAGTACTTTCTGTTGACTGTTCAGAATCCCCATGCCCCATGCTCCATGCTCCATGCCCCATGCTCCCTAAGAACCACTCCTTCTTCTCTGATTCTTAGCACTGCCCCCCCCGAAAGCTGGCCAGCTGTGTTTGTCTTGTCGATGTTTTCTTTAGACTGACTCTCTGGCCTTTTTTTTTCGACTGTCTCGACTCTTTTGCTGCCATTCTGTTTGTGTGTCTTATTAGTCATGATTATCACAAGTGTTTCCAAGTGTTCGGGGCATCGATTCCATCCCTCCCCCTCCGCATCTTTGCTTGGCTTAAGTGCTGCAGCATCGACCCGACCCGAGTCGGGGAGCGATCTCCATCTCCTTCTCCTTCTCCATCTGCAATGCCCAATCCCATTTTCATCTACATATTTATTTATTATCATTCTACCCCAAAAACACACAAATACAAAATTTCATTTAATTTTCATCGCTTCTGCCCTGTCAACTATCATCCCCATCCCATTCTTCTCTTTAGTATAAATATTTATGCATCTTTTTGAGACAGAGTCCCCCAAGGAGGGACTCATCCGTTCTTTTCTGGTCTGTTCTGGGTGCTCATATTCGATGTATTTGAATTTATTCCAATGCCATCTCTATTATAGTATTTGCAGAATGCTGATTGTGCTGAGGTGTCACCAGGTGAGGCTCTGAGGGTCTAATTAGGCCGTAGGCCAATCGAGGTTAGTCACGTCCTGTTAGCCGGCACTCACAATGGGGTCTCTCAACGCAGTTTTCTCTGCCTTCCAGTGAAAATCGAGGAGAGGGAAACGTGATTTGCAGGATACTTCCTGCTGCGACAGGATGAAGTTATCTAGCCGAGGATGAGGGCGAGGCTGTGGCTGTGGATGTGGATGCGGTACCTGGTCTCTTGTTACCTGTCAGATCGAATGGGGCGATAGGCGACATGCGGTGTTGCTTACCTGCAGCTGTCATGCAGGGGCAGAGTAACCAGCCAGCAGAGGTGCCAGCAGGAAAGAAGTAAGAGGATGCTGAAGAGGATGGGGCACAGTTAGCAAGCGGCAGGCATGCATTTTGCCTCAAATCGGAATGTGGTGGTCGGCTATGGATTGCTGCCAGTGCCACAAACATTTTAGTGAGGCAGCGGGCCGAGCTAAACTGACAGCCAAAGTAACCAAAATCAAATTACGAAAATAGAAACAGAAACCGGCAACAGAAACCGCAGCAGCAGCCCCCCAAATGCCCCAGCAAATGCCACCAAGTGGCAACAAAGACCAGCAGCAAGCGGGCAAGCAACTGAATTACCAATGCCTAATTCAATTTACGCATTAAGTCAACGACGAGGGCGATGACGATGACGATGACGACGGGGATTGACAGGCATCCATCAAACACATGAGTGAGCACCACTCGGTGGCGGAACAGAGGGGATGCATAGTGGGGGAATGGGAAATCCTAAATCCCAATATGAGACGTAAAACTGAATGAAATCTGTGGAAACTCAATGAAATTGGAACATTGTTAAGAGCATAATGAAAGAGCGGAACGAGAGTGGAATCGAAACAAATTAGGTTGGGTGTAACAAATCAGGAGCACTTGAGAGAAACACGATATTTGCATTAAGTTATACATATTTCTATTATACAATATATTCAAAGATATGTAGGCACTTGGAACAATGGAAAGGAGAACGAGCGAAGGTTTGAAGTGCCCGTAGGTAGAGGTACCATATATGGAAAAACTCTGTTTACTCTTAATGGGGATTATATACTACTGTAAATATCCCATTTTGAGGTAAATTTGTCACTGGTTCGCTAACATCTTGTGTGTGTGTGGGGATTACACTTTGTAAGTCTCCGAGTTAAGTTCATCTCTTGCTTACACTTTGGTTGGCAATTATTTCCCATTGTAACGTCAAGAATATTCCTTGTGCATTACACCTATATGCGTTTCATTGCCTTCTGTTCCCATTTACTGCGATTATTTGCATTCCTTCCCCATTTCCATTTCATTTCAAACGATTTAAATCCCTAATTATGAGCAACTCTGCTTCACATCATGGCCTTCTCCCGATTTATGGATCTCTCAAGTCAAGTCAAGTTAAGTTGACGCAACCCAACCCAAGTAATAACCCAAGAGATTTGTCACTTTCAAGAAACTACAAAATATATCTAACACCAAACTGTAAAAGCGAAAATGATTCCAATAAATTTGTCGGCTTTTCTTTCTTTCAGAAATCTTTTTGGGGGCGGAGGAAGTCTTGAGACTCCAGGGCGACTCCAACTTAAAATTCAAGACTGGCAGTCACCGAAGGCGCATAATTTGATGGGATTTGGTTAAGTCATCCATTGTCGAGGGTAGGGCAGGGGCGAGGGGCGAGTGCTGTGTTGGGCGTGGCATGTCAAGGTGTCGCCATGACGCGCGTGTCCAAAAAAAGCCGAGCAGATTTCTTGGCCGAATGAAGTCATGGTCCTCAAGGGTTTTCCATCTATGTATATTTAATTCACTTTGTATACGAGTATAGATGTGGATGCCATTAGCTGGTCATGCATTTGGAAATGTTTGGAACTGCTTCCGCGGATGTTTCAATTTGCACACTGCCAAATCCATAATGAGGGGCAGGCACGCGCTTCCGCTTCGGGTCAGGCATATGAAATGTGTCCATTAACCATTGCCACCCTGCCCCATAAGAAGAAGCCACCGCGAAGAAGACTGCAGAAGTTGGCAGCCAGACCGAGTGGACGCCTCCCAAAAAGTTGAGCAGGAAATCACTTCTTGGCGCCGAAGTCGGATGTTTCCACCCGGACAGAGTGATCGTTCCCATGACGACTGTAGGCTGTGGCAATCTTATAGGAGAGAGAGATCTGGGAGAGTCATGGCCAATTTCTGAAATACGAATAACCTTTTGGTGGGGTTCGAATTAAACTAGGGCTACAAGCAAAAGCTGCAAACTACGCATTTTACCATACGAGTGAGCAGTCTGTCATCTTCACCCCCTCCAGGGCCTAGCAAGCGCTGACCCGGCCTCGCTCTATATTTGATTGGGTCATCATCGCTCACGGCTCGTTAATTTGGCCAACCGAATGGGAAATTGATACAGGAAATGCAGCTGGGCGGGGTATACCACTACCACTCCAAGCGATCCCCTTTTAACGATTGTGTGGGACTTTAGGTTCGACCCAGTTCGAGATATAGAAGATCTGACTGGGTCGCGTTGCGTCTGATTAATTGTGGGTCAACACAGATGAAGCACAGATGTAGATGTAGATGCAGATGATGTGTGTTATGAAAGTACATACAAACATAACACATATACATATACATATACATATGTAATTATGTTGTGTGTATGGGCTATCCACTGGAGCGTTAAATTGCCACAGTAGCAGTAGCTAGGCACCCGCTTAACCGCCTACCATGAAACCATCCAACAAGCGATCCGATCCGATGCGATGCGATGCGATCCATTCATCCATCTATGGGACACTATCCAATACCCCTGCCCCAACCAGCAGACGTAACCCAAGTAGCACAAATTGGCCCGGACCGCTGGCTTTGTGGTGGCTTTTCAGCTTATCGCTTTTTTGTGTGGTTTGGTTTTTGTTTCTCTTTCTTTTTTTTTTTTTTAGGTTTTTGGAAAAGCCCCATTCGCCATCGATGGCAACAAATTTCATTTCCATTTCCCCCGACACCCTGCCATGGGTTTCCATTATGAAAATTGATGGCAAGGTCAAGCGATGGGTTCAGCGCTGGGAAATTTGTCTTTCTGGGAAGTGCGCAGGCGCAGACGCTGCCATCATATCTGACCCCTGTTGTAGGCTCTGCTTCTGCTTCCATAGCTAATTTAACCTTTCCTTCCAGTATTGAGGGAGTCTTGGGAGCCTGTGTAGTATTCAAATGCTGCTGCCTAAGCCTCTGTTTTTGTTGTACCCCCTCTTGTCTGGCACCTAAGACTCTGGCTAAGCCTCTGGCTCCCTCCACCTCTCAATTGTCATTGTGTGGGGCTCTTTCCCACTCTCCATCGCTCTCCATCGCTCTTCATCGCTCTCCCTTGATCTTGGGCTTGTTCGATCATAAATTGTTGAAAAACAAATTGTTGTTGCCTTCGGTTGTTGGGAGTGGGGAATGGGGGTTGAGTGTCTTGGGGTTACAAACAGAGATGTGATTAATTCGATAAGTTGGGCGATAAATATCGCTTGTCACTTAATGGATGCCATACAGTAAATCGTTATCTCTCAGGGAGATGTTCAGCAAGGAAGACTTATTAAAGAGAGCGATCATTAAGGTTTTTTCGCTTGCTTGCCTAATCTATGGGGCGATCAATCGATTGTTGTTCCCAGGCATCATTGGAGCTTTGGTTGCTCCATCAATGCGTATCGATAGCCTCATCAAGCTGTGGCTTTTTAATGATTGATTCACTAAAGGATAACCCAACACATCGGGGGTGTTAGTTAAATTTTGGGATTAGCGAATGAATGATGATGATAACATACAATCCCTAGCTCTTACAGTTGATCTATGATAAAGCACAACATTGCACTTTCTACGTTAACCGTTTTGGGGATCAGATAATGTACATTAGCTATATAATGGAATGACAGAATCAGCTTGAAGCGATTCATTCATAGCATATTCAAGGTCAAATTTACGAAATGCTCATCTCTGATGCATCTGATCCATTGGTGCTCATCTGCTGAAGTGTCGGGAATACATATAAAAAGTCTAAGATGTACGGCAAAACATATGTACATATGTATGTAGACCCATACGATGGTGCGTAAAACCGTTTTGACGAAAGTCCAAGCCACTAAGCAAGTTGCGCAAGGCGGCAGAGATGGTGACGGAGACCCCAGACAGGTCGGATCAGGTCAGGTCAGGGTTAGGCAACACTCATTTATGTATGTAGATATGTATTAAAGTACATATCTATATAGTATATGTATGTTTGTGTATGCGTGTGTGTGGCTGTGTTTTTATACGGGTGTTGTATAGCACATGTATGGCAATGACATGGCGACAATAAAAGTCTTAGCACGCCCATGGAGAAGAGCTCGGGCAAATAAGACTGAACAAGAAAGAGTGCGAAGGAGAAGAAGAGAGAAGAAGGGAGATGGCAGCGGACAAGACTTTGGCATATTTAAACATAATTTCGTTTTTTTTATTATCCTTTCATGACAAAGACCAAGCCGCTCCATAAACAAATACACGAACGAAGATAAATGCATACATACAGACATATGTACAGATGTACATATGTATATGCGTATGTTTATACGTAGAACTCTTGGAGACAATGACAGTTAATAGCGGTCGCTAAGTGGAAGAGAGCAAGAGGAAGAGCAAGAGAGAGCGAGAGAGAGCAATGAAGTGGTTGAGGATGGTGAAGAGAAAAAGAACCGGTGTTTAGGGAAATACCGGGCATAGGTAAGCAACATACATCCATATATGTATGTATCCATGTAAATGTTCAGGCAGGTAAATTATCAACAAAAACACGAGAAGATGGTGAAGAAATATGAGAAAGAGCAGCAGGGATAGAGGCAGAGCAGAGAGAAAAGGGATATGCTAAGAGCGAGCAACACCAGATTGATCAGCAGAGAAAGGTAAGGGGCTGGGGGCAGGACAGTCGAATCGGAAGAGGAAACAGAAGAAGCAGAACAATCATCAAAGGGGCATATGCAAGGTGTACAAATGTAAATACATATTAGCATACCTACAGGAAACGAAAAGCGATCACTATGCACATATCGTATGCATATAAGGTGAAGAAATCCCGAATTTGTATTTTACTCTCTCACTCTACATATTCGTATTACACGTGAGGGAGCATTTCAATGATTAGAACAGAATTCGGAAAGTGTTCCAATGCAGCTCTGCCGCTCACGTGCACATGTCTGTATAACAGTTGTTGGAACGGTAGCATCCCAATGTTCCGCTTTGCCTGTTGGTTTACCCAAACAAAACGCACTGCTAAACATGTGAATAAACTCTGCGTGCCGATCCTTAGATTGAGGAACATACCTGGATCAGAGCAAGACGCACATGAATACCTACATACATACATACATACATATGTAGATTTGTATGTAGAATTATAGATGATATTGCCAACAGCAGCAAAAGCCACAAGAGAAACGTGCACCTACATAATCTGACTGCCAGAGCAGGAGGATATCAGGCTCGAGAGAGTGAGCATTGCTTGTACATATTTCTCTTGTTCTTTGAATTTGAAATGAATTTGCAGGGCCACTCCACTCCACTCGATGCCATTGCCAGGGACTGGACCCTCCTGGACCACGAGGGTGTGTGCAAGCGGGATACCATACCGCCGCCGCCGCTGCCGTCGGCCGACATGAGAGCATGCCACACACAGTGACAGAGAACAGAGACACAAAGGCAGGGGGACGACACAGGTAGGGCCAGGTAGCCGGATCCCGCTTAGGCGGGGGCGTGTGCTCCACACGAAATTGATACGAGGCCACACCGAAGGTGTACAGGGGCGGGGAGTGCTGGGGGGTTGGTGAGAGATAAAGAACAGGAGTGCGATGCGGTGGTGGTGGTGGTGGGGTTGAACCAATCGACTTGAGACCAAAAACACATTCCTAATTTGGCACAGCACAGATACTCTCTGACGTGTTCCAAAATACCATCCATTCCTTGGTATATGTACGAACAGATCCCGGTACAATGACTTTGGGCTTACATAGGAACCTCTAAAGGGAGAATAGGCTATATCTTGCTGTACTATGTATATGGGTATTACCTAATGTTTGATAAGATAACCGATAATTATCGCATTCGTGAGCATGATCGATGATATCGCTATCGATGCCCTACCCCTACCCCTATACGCAATCTAATTATCGTTCTCTCTCCCCCACTATCTTAGGCCACTACTCTCTTAGATGCCACAACACCACACCTCACCCCACCAGTCGCGGCACCCTTCCACGGGGGAATGCGGGTGCTGTAAGTCAGTGTCATATAAATTTTAATTATGTCACCATAAACTAAATGAAACGACGCAACGCCCCGCCGCACCCCAGGCGACGACCATGGACATAAACAGCTAAAGAAAAAAAAACAACAGCTAAAGCGAAAATAAGCAAGAAACTCCAGCTTCGACGTCGATGGTTTAGATACCCTTCAGATCCATCAATCCAATTGTAGCACCTATCTCCGATAACATATGTACATACATATGTATGACCGATAAACATATCAAATTAATGAATTTAAAACTGAAATATTAGACTCCTATGTGAACGATTCCAACTGAGACAGACTCTGCCAACTGAGTCTCCGCATCGAATAAGAGCAGACAGACCCCTCTGTATCTTCGGACTTGTGTCCATACTAGCGTACATACTCTCTCTTTAGAAGGGTATAGCAATTCTGCGTGCGTTTGCGTTTTGTGCGTTCGTCGCTGTTGTTGTTGTTGCTGTTGTTGCTGCTGCTGCTGCTCTCTTTGTCTCTTGTTTCACTTTGTGTCTGTTTTATTCGCTTCTTTTTTTTTTCGTACTATTTTGATGTTTTGCTTTTTGTGTGGTGTGCGCATAAAATTTGCATAAATTACACGCGACGCGACACTGACAAGTAAATTCGCTTTGCGAGCACCACCCCCTCCACCCCGTCCACCCCTTCCACCCATTCCATCGCTGGCTCTGCCCAACTCGCAGCGTCAGCGTCAAAAGCCAGCAGAGTTCTGTTTTGGGCCATTATGTTAATGGCTTTCAATTGAGGAACTCGTCAAAAATGAAAATTCTATCCATGAATAAATTGTTGTTTGTTTGGGAAAATTTTCAATTTAATTTGCGGCTCATGTGGGTGAGTGGACGGACGCATTAGCGGGGTAGAGGGGAGTCTAGAAATATGCACAGGACAACAACAGCACAAGAACAACCAATACAAAAGCAAAGATTACTTCAGACATGTATGTATGTACATATGTATACTATACATACACATAGTTATGATGTATAGTATGTAAGTTCAGAAATGAAATCAATGACAAGCAAAAACCATTAGAAACTGATCGTTTGAAAGGACTGTAGACAGATTGTTCAGTAGATAAAGCTCTAGTTGCATATACTATATAGGTACATATATGGCTTTTTAAATGGAAGTATATATAAATCAAATATTACTGAACTTTATTAAGCATCATCATCGTAGCACTCATCGACTATCGTGACACACTCGCACCATTGAAGTAGTTGACAAATGCCCGACGCAGCCTCCCCAGCACGCCCAACACCTCCGTATCCATACTCCCTTCCGTCTCCTCACCTTCCTGCTGCTCCTCGGCACGAGGCATGCGACCCATGCGCCACCTCAGCTGGAATTGGCTGACCACGAGCCGTTGGGCGAGCAGACGGCCCCTCTGGAGGTGCTCCGATGAGCCGAACCTCAGCTCGATGCCGTTCGGCAGGTGATGGATGGCGGTGAGATGGCAGAAGCGCATGAAGATGTACAGAATGCGGACGGCATCGGCGGAATCAAAGCCGTACAGGCTGAGCCAGTAGTTCCGGCGCCGACGCCCGAATTGAAATGTGTCGCGTGAACCCTCCACATCCTCCACATCATCACCATCACCATCCTCATCTTCTTCCTCATCCTGAGCTTGAGATGTTTCTGCTTCGTCTTCTGTTCCCGCAGACTCGGCAGGGCTTTCCATCGCCGCTCCACTGCTGTGCGCGTGCGCTCGAGCAAAAGAGGATCTATCGACGCTAAATTTGATTGACAGATTTGCTTTGGCCTGCTACTACGATTTCGAGTTCTTATCGGAAATTACTCAAAAAAAAAAAAACAAACGAGTACGGGTATAAAAACGTTTCGTATCAATGCGAGCTGCCAGAGAGACACAGAGAGATGACAGCTGTTCAAACATCTGCCAAATAGATATGGAAGCTGATATATTCGTCTGTACATATGTATGTATGTATGTATGCTGCATCAGGGCCAGCCAGACAGATATATAGTACTTCCTGCCCCTTGCTGCTGCTCGATAGCCATTGGAATTGGGTCAAGCATTTGGGGGCCATGTGCTTGTAGCCCTGATAGCCACTATCAGTAGGTTGGGGGTTGCAGCACTACATGGCCCCCCCCAGTACAGTGTACATACTTATGCACTTATATGCTTATGTATGTACCATACATGAAATGAATGGGCGCGCGCACTCGCAATATGTATATTCGGAGTAATCATAATTGTTATGGCGGTTGTTATTGAACTCTAATCCGTATCGCCTCATTTTACGGATGGAATGCCCAAGAGTCTGTTTATACACACACTGCAGTCGAGAGCCCTATTGCTTGCGGTACAGTGGGAGCTGTTTGTTGTTTGGAGCCGGAGCCGCATGGGAAATCGCATCCGGGGGTGGGGGCGGTCTCGATTCGATTTGATTTACAGTTTACTTCCATACGTTTACACCCAGAAATCGTACATAAATAATCAACCGAAATGTACGGCACATAGGATGTGCACGCACGGTAATTACAGATAAATTAGAAATAAAATTAGAAGTTTATCTGAGGAAAGACTCTCCATCTTGTGCCATTTCTTACGATTTCCATTTGGAGCGGTGAACTCCATGCATTCCATACATTTCCATTATTCCCAGTGCAGCTGTGCTAGTAGTCCACACACTTTTGTGGCCCACTGTGGGCATGGTTATCTTCGGGACGCCCACACACTTTAGCTTTGAAAGCAAACAAATTCCGCTGCTAAGATTGTCTCTATAAAAAGTTTACAAGATCTGGTTCGCAATTGGACTTCTCTAAGTACTCAATCGCAAAAGAGCAAATTTTCCTTACTTAACAAAACCTGTTATAATATCTACCTGTCTAAATGTAAGCTCAACTTCAAACGAGATCCGAAGCAATTTTTAGGTTTGTGAACTCGAAGCGTAACTCTTCCCAATTTCCATCTTCATTTTCCTTTAATGGTAGAAAGGCCGATAATGATCGTGATATCGCAAATTTGTTTGCCTCGTTTTTTCAACTTTGCTACTCTATTCCTTCTAATAATCTATCCTCTATACTTGCTGATAAATTTCATCCCAAACACCCATATCCCTTCCTCCTAAATAGTTCTAATTGTATCTATCCCCCGTTCATCGACTTTAATTCCCTCCTAATCAACCTAAAATCGTGCAAACTTTCCTTTTCTACGGGCCCTGATAGGGTTCCCAGTGCGGTTCTAAAACATTGTGCTGATTCCCTTTGTGTGCCCCTCCTTAAACTTTTTAACCTCTCTCTAGAGCGCGGCGACTTTCCCACCATCTGGAAAGAATCTTTCATTATTCCCATTCACAAGAAGGGGTCTAAATCCGAAGTTTCTAATTATCGTGCCATCTCAAACTTATCTGCCATTCCAAAACTCTTCGAAAAAATTATAACCTCTCAGCTCCAACACTTTTGTAGGTCTATATTCTCTGAATCGCAGCACGGTTTTGTGAAACGTCGTTCTATTTCATCAAACCTTCTAGAATTCTCCACCTTTGTGCATGCTGGTTTTGCAAAGCAGTCTCAAACTGACGTTGTCTACACTGACTTTAGCAAGGCTTTTTGATTCAGTAAATCATGATCTCCTTATCCAGAAGCTTTATCTCCTAGGGTTTCCATCTAAACTTCTTTTCTGGATTAGTGCCTATCTTTCCAATCGTTCTCAGCGCGTCCGTTTCAATTCCTCTCTCTCTATGCCTGTTTCGGTTACGTCTGGGGTACCTCAAGGTAGCCATCTTGGCCCTCTGCTATTTAATTTATTCATTAACGATCTTCCCCAAGCTTTAACACAATCCCGAGTACTTATGTATGCAGACGATGTGAAGTTGTGCTTTTCCTTTTGTGACCCTTTTTCCCCTTATTTTTACAATCCGATCTCGACGCCCTCAACAATTGGTGCCTAATAAACTTGCTTCCTCTTAACATTTCTAAATGTAACGTCATGTCTTTCCATCGTATCAAGCCTTACCTTTATGACTACACTATCAATAACTGTTCCTTGCAACGCCTCTTCAAAGTTACTGACTTGGGAATTATGTTTTCTCCTAATTTGTGTTTTAACTCCCACATATCCGCAATCTCGAATAAAGCTAGAGGTGTCCTGGGCTTTATTAAAAGATGGTCCAAGGAATTCACCGATCCTTATACGACCAAACTTCTCTATGTGTCCCTTGTTCGGCCTATCCTTGAATATGGTTCCTGCGTCTGGTCCCCGCATTACCAAAAATATCAGGATATGATTGAGTCTGTCCAAAAACAATTTCTCCTATTCGCACTTCGTGGTCTTAATTGGGACCCGTCAAGACATCTTCCCTCTTATGAGAGTAGGCTGCGACTTCTCGATATCCGCTCTCCAAAGTCGTAGGATCTGCCATGGAGTTCTTTTTTTCTACATAAAATTCTCGCTGGTGAGGTTGATTCCATTGCCCTCTGTAGCCTTATCAACATCACAGTCCCTCCCGCCCGACTAGGCATTTTTTTTCCACTACATCTTCAACGCTGTCTTCCTAATTATTCTGACCATGAATCTTTCCGTAGCATTTGCCGTAACTACAACACTTTTTTTCATCTCTTTTCTTACGATACTAGCTCTTATATGGTTAAATCTAAGCTAATGAATATTTTGAAGTAATTTAATTTTAATTTAATTTAATATAATAGTCTAGATTTTCTTCTTTTTATTCTTGTTATATTAATCTTTTAGTCTTACGTTGAACTGTACATTGTTCAACCCTAAACAATAAACAATAAAAAAAAGATATCCGTTATTTTGCATGCCCCTGCCTGCAGTCCTGCCTACAGCTTGCTCTTCCCTTCCTCCACTCATTCTTGCTCTCCTTCTCGCCTCTCCTCTCCACTCTGCCCTCTGGTGCAGTCTGTCACGTTTTGGCGACGGCTGTGCAAAATATGCTTTAATAATTATGTTGGCTCTGCGAAATTGGAGCAGAGCCAGCGACAAAGAGAGCGTGAGAGACAGAGAGAGAGAGAGAGCCTGATGGTTGACTGTACATAACTGTAAAAAAGGGCGCGCAGGCGCGGAATCTGATCTCTCGGAATGCTCAATTAACTCGCTGAATTTGCTGCTCCGGTCACAATAGCCACATAACAATTTCCAGCGAATTTCCACTGGGCGCAGTTGCAGTGGGTGCACTGCAAAATTTATCGCTTTTGCCCGAGCTGTCAACCTGATGAGCGTCTACATGGCAGCCCAACAACTGGCCAAACAATGCGCAGTGGCTGCTGTCCACTCCACTCTGACTCTGACTCTGACTCCGACACTGACTCTGACTCTGACTCCCCTACTCCCCACCGACTCAGACTGCAGTCAAACATTCGAGTACAACTACTCGTATGACTAAAACTGCAACTCGAACTCCTGTCCTGTCCTGTCCTGTCCAGCCGAATGCTCGTTAAAAGTGCTCAAATTTGAATTTCAAATGCGTTTGTTGTTTGCTTGTTTCTACGAGTATACTCTGTATACACTTCCATAAAGAGGGTATGCTGATTTTGAGAGTTCTACAGTTCGGTGGAGGGGGGGAACTTCGCAGTGGAATGGAAGCGGAAGATCGTTGGATCGTTGGCTTTCACTGACAACCAAACAATAGACTTACACTGAGCCATAAGTGGGGATGTTGTAGGGAATTCCTGGAAAGTTAATACAAGTAGAACAATATCCACATACCTTGACAATCGCTGAAGTGTTTTATTTAAAACCTTTCGAAAAGTATCTTTAGATCTTTCGATAGATCTTTATCTCTATCGTAGATAAATACAAAGATTTCTTAATGGTTTACGAATAGAAAGGGTATATGGGATTCAGGAATGCATTTGAGTGGCTGCTGTGGACAGTTTTGCAGCTCCTAAAGCAGAAGTCTGCCAGTTGTCAGCGGAAGTGTTGATGAATTTATTTGTCAAAATTGCTTTTGAAGCTGACTTAATACACGTACGAGTACTCAGGTAATGAAACTACCACCACCATAGACCGGACTCCTCCCCCACAGAGCCAGCCGGCGGATCGTCACGGCGGGCATGTCCGCATGTCCGCATGTGTCCACGTGTCCGCATGTCCATGTCCGTTGATTGACATTTAAATGCGAGCTGTCAGTGCGGTCCCCTTTTGGTATCCTCTATCAAACGTACCCGCACAGTACACACACATAAATGGGTATTGTTCTCAGAGGCAACAGCACTAGTAGGAAATCTCAATTGTTTTGCCTTAATTAATCACAGCTGCAGCTAATGGGTTAAGCACACATACAGATGTATAGTATGCACATACATACATACGTACCTGCAAAGAGAATAAAAAAATTCAATAATTATATAATTTTGATAGTGGAAACAGAGGCATCGACTGACAGCGACAGACAGAGGACAAAGAGGGCGAAAGGGCGGTTTGGGGCTGACAAAGCATCTGCATTCATCACACAAAGCAGAGATGAAAAAAGAAGGAAAAAAAAAGACAACAAGGAAGAAAACGGCTACAATCGATATTCCGACTATTGGGATACCCGCTACTCCAGATGTGCTCCAAGTCGAATCGGAATTCAACGAGGAGTAATCCAAAGAGCACTCTCAAAATTGAGAAATATTTATATTTGTGATATTCGTATGATTGTAATAATTTTAAATATATATTTTATATTCATATGACTGTAATAATTTTGATAAGAATTTTAAATATATATTTTGTATAAGGGATACCCGCTATTCCAGATGTGCTCCAAGTCCAATCGGACCATCTTAGAATTCAACGAGGAGTAATCCAAAAAGCACTCTCAAAATTGAGAAATATTTATATTTGTGATATTCGTATGACTGTAATAATTTTAATACGAATTTTAAATATATATTTTATATTCATATGACTGTAATAATTTTGATAAGAATTTTAAATATATATTTGTATCCGCCTTTTTTGGATGGAAATGTTCCAAGTGGGATATTAAATTAAACGATATAAAAATTAAGTTGGATCCATATCATCGTTTCGGCTCAAATATGTACATATATCTATGTATGTATAATATGTCAGATTCTTCTACTTTCTTCTACAACTACAAAATCAGTAGAGCCTGTGCCCCATTAGTACAGGGTAAACGAAGAACAGTTGGCTGCCATTCAACTCGAATCGAACAGAGACAGAGTAGACCGGGCGGACAGCCAGTCAGGCAGACAGGCAGGGAAATGAAAATGCAAATGCAAAGAATCGCGAAGTAGAAGGAAGAGGAAGCTGCAGCAGCAGCATCTCGTGATTGTACCTTGGATATCGTTTGAGGGCATCGGCAATGGCTTTGGCCAAAGTGCTGGGCTCTTGTTGCAGAGAGACGCAGCAGAAGCTAATTTAAATTCAAATTTAAATTGTTTGCCGTCGCTTTTTTATTGACAACAACAACAATAACAATAACAACAACGGGTCGGAACGAAACGGGACGAGACGGGATGTTCGGGAAGAAAGCAAGCAAGCAGACTACTGGCAGTAATGCGAAATCAGCTGGTTTCTAGCTAGAGTTTTTTTGGCTATTCGGATGCCGGATAATGTAAAAGCTTTGGATAAATGGATAGGATGTGAGTGGAAAGTAAAGTAAGGAAAGAGACATGAAGGTAAGGGTAAAGAGTGAGAGAGTGAGAAAAAACAGAGAATAGAAAAGAAAATGGATAGCTTTTAAGTCGGATTCAAGTGAAGTTCGAGTGGATAAAATCCCAGGAAAACTGGAGAATATACAATTAAAGGACAAAGAAAGAAATAAAAAAGAATAAAGAAAAGAAAGGAGAACATAAATTGGAGCAGAAGAAATGTGAGAAGTAAGAGAATGGATATAGAAGAGACAACGAAAGGAATCCTTCACTCCAGTTCCAAGCCTGAATTGGCTTTCCAGCACTGATCGTTGATCGCTAATCGAAGTTGCATGCCGCAGATGCACGCCTCGCGATTGGTGAGGCACCCCTGCACTACCCTTTTCCCGTGCTCCCTTCGCCCTCTTGCTTCTTGGAGCCACTGGAGGATACGAGTATATGGAAAATGGCTCTGAGCTTTGAGCTTTGCACCCACGCCACGGCCCCGGAGCTGGCTTCCCGGGGGAACTGCTGCTGACCACGCAATCGATAACAGCGAATAAATATTATTTATTTATGTATTGTCGGCTATTCACGCCCCCGCCTTGTGATCGGGGCTGAACCTGGAGCTTTAGCGGGGAAACGTTTTTGGGGACTTTCAATTAGGAGCGAACAAAAAACCCTTGGGGGATTCCAATCTATCCTTTATCGATATATGGATTGACGTGGCGATTTATGCGTCAGTGATCGCTATTCGCCTATTGGTGTGGGTGGGTAGTGTTCGTTTTTTGTACATGCAACTTCTGTATGATGATAACATTATTTGTTTTCATACTTTTTAGTGGATATTTCTGGACTATTCTACTCGAAAATCTTAGAGAGTTATTCTCTCCCGTGATCAAGCGCCTGGATAATACGGACAAAGTTCTGAACGATTTTGGTACATATAAATCATTCAATATCGTGTCCAGCTGCAGAGTGGATGGTCCAGGTTCAGGTCCAGGCCTGACTCCGACTCCAATTCCATTCCTATTGCCATACCTTTCCCAATTCCCTCCCCATTGCCGATCTTCAGTGGCCAGCGGAATCGTCATGCATTGCCATTTTTGGTATTTTCAGCCAATTAGCGGCGCAAAGGCTTAAAATGTTAAGTAAAAGCGAAACGGGCTAACGAAACGTGGCAAAGGAGCCCAGCAGAGCCAACTGGCCAAGCAACTTGCATTTTTAATGGTGGTGGACTGGAAATCGCAGATAGAGAGAGAAAGAGAGAGAATTGCAGAGTGGCAGCCAGGTAGCCCAGGTAGCTAGGTAGCCCATGTGCCCAGGAGTTGAAGGAATGAAGATGCTAAGCTGAGAGAGAGCGAGAGAGAGAGTGTGAAAGAGAGGAGTTGCTGTCTGTTAGAGAGGATATTAGAGCGTAAGAATCGTTTGAGACTGAATTGTGTCTCATCTTTATCTAGTATTTTTCACTCATTTCCGATTTTCGCACCTATTAGCATACTATTCCCCTGAATGTTGTTTATGTTTATTTATCATTCTCATTTCAAATGAAGCGTGAGCAATCGTATGTTTTGGCTGATGTGACTCACGACTAAAAAAAACATATCCGATAAGATATCAAAACATGAGTAGTCCTCACTCATCACCACACGAGTGTTATAATAAATAATAAACTTTTATTATATTATATTATATTTTATGGAATCCCCGTGGTAGTGAAATTGCGGACTCACGCTTGTGTCACGCTGTCACGATGCCATCCCTACGCTCGTTAGTGGCGCGACAAGGTCCGAGGCAATCGCAGTCCAATCAAATGAAATTTATGCGGCGGCCTTAGAGATCCTCCATTTATGTTTCTTTCTCTTCCGTTCCTGTGACAAGCCTGTGCTCCTCTTCCTTCTCGGCCGTCCCCCCGGCCGGGCCCCTTACGATCGATCACTGCCCGCCAAATAAGGTCACGCCCGTTTGCAGGACTTTTAATGAAGCCTTAAATGTCATTGATGAAATAACTGCGCAAGCGATCGCACCGATCCGATTCGATTGTCGCTGGCTGCTAATTAAAGCTGACCATCTAAGGCCTGCTCCCCCACTGGCCCCCCTCCCATCCCCTGCCCTGCCATGCCATCCCAGCCGACGCCATCCCGCCTGTCCTCCCAGTAATTGGCCAGATTTTCCCCCAAGCGACAGCGAAAGTGATGACAGCTCTGAAGCGGACCACTGCGGCGGGGGCGTTTTCAGCGAGTTGGATTTCAGATTGGTTTGGAATCGACTCCCGACTCGGAGTCGGAGTTAGGGTTGGGGTTGGGGTTTAGGGTGGCTCTGACAGTTCCACAGTTGGCTAATTGGACCATTGGTCTGTGCCTAATGGCCTAATGGATGTTGACGCTGTCCAGCGGTTGCTTCCGTCTCCCCACCCCCACCCATACCCCGTGTACAGTACTCCACTCCCCGCCATTCCACTCGAGCGTTCGTTCGCCTTTGGGAGTTTCCCATTGATTGGAGTAGGCAAACACACACAAAGGGAAATCAAACAGAAGCGATGGAATCGATTTTGGTCAGTTGGTCAATTTTCGCACAGCTGGCTGGGCATTAGGGTTGGAGGTTGGTAATTTGGAATGTGGAATGGGAACACCAACGAAAGGGAACGAACTTCAATTGTGAGACTTATCACGCCTTTCATTTATTGCCTAATACATACATACATACAGAGATAGCCTGTGGATAGAGATCCTTGATCAACTCTGGCTCACTCCTATGCTCTCTGCTCTGGCTCTCTTTGGCTGCGACCTTCGGTGCGCCTTGATTTCGTTTATTGTTATTAATTTCTCGCAAGAAAAAGGGAAGCATTTTGGATACTTTATCCTACATGTACCATGAACCATAGATATACAAGGGTATCAAATGCTTCGCATACTGCATTTGTGCATTTTCCTTCTTGTTTTTGGGTTGCCTGCGGGCCACAAAATATGAGAGGAATGTGAGGAGGAGCTGAAGCGGAAGCTGATGCTGGTGCTGCTCCTCGGAAGGAGAGAGCAAAGAAGAAGGCGCAAGTAGCACCCAAACAGTTGTCGCCGATCCGATTGCAGAGCACAAGCCTCTAAGAGAGAGAACAGAACAGAACAGAAGAGGAGAGGAAAAGAATCCCAAATGGAGGTGAAACTGGAACTGGAGCTGGAACTGGAAGTGGTGGAAGTGGAGTGTGAGGGAAAGTGTTGGGATTTATCAGAAGGCAAATGGGATCTACATACATACATACATACATACTATATGTATACTTTGTATGCATATTTATTTACATAAGTATGTGTGTTTGTGTGTGTGTGTGTGTGCATTACAGCCAGATAAGCAGCTTGATGGAGCGACATTGTGCAGAGACAAGGAGCGAAGAGGGTTGACAAGGTAGACAACTGACAAGGAGGCAGTCTGATAAACCGGCCAACAAGACAAACATGGCCAAGATGCAGTTATCAGTGATAAACAACAATGAATAAGTGGAATGGGCACGCCAAGAAGATCGCAGGAGAGCGGTGCGAGGTGGAGAGTGAAGAGAAGCGGAGCTACTTAGAGGTGACAAACGGCTGCCTGCCGATGCATTTCCGTTTACAGATCTGGCCTCCTAATCGAATCTCCCTCTGCACCAACAGCTTTTTCCACAGAGAGCAGATGCCGCTCAAGGCTAAACCATAGAGACGCATCCAAGCGGCAGACGAAACTCTGCGCGCGGCAAACTCAGCTACCGTTAGTGCAATGAAAGCCAAATGGGAAAGCAAAAGCAATCGAAGCATTAAATACTCTTTCAAAGCCAATCACCTCAACGACTAATCGAATCTGACAGGATGCTGCACAAAGGGGTTTATCCTACAATGGGTTCTTATGTACTATATACCATATGGTGGGTCCAAAAGAGATGCAAAAGAGAATGCAATTTAATGCCAGGGCAAAATTACATCAAAAAGTTACAATAACTTTCTTCGTTGGTTTCTAGTTTAGGCATAGGAAATTGTAATTCGAAAAAGAATTTCCCAATTGTACAGAGTGCATATGTACATATGTATGTATGTATGAATAGATATAGATAACCGATCGATTGGCATTCATTTGGTGGGTCACATGGGAAACTCTGTACCTCATGGACAATGGATAGTGTAATTTGTTTCGAAGCTCTTAAATCTAAGATTTAAAAAAAACATCATATAAATATGAAGTTGCCCATTGCAAGTTTCAGTTTTGCATTTGTATACCCTCTGCAAGGGTATGGACAAGAAGAAGACATAGCGGTGCTCGGTTTCTATTTGTACTTTCCATTTGTGTGTGTGTTGTCAACGACAGCAGCAACAGCAACAGCAGCAGAAGCAACAGCAGCAACAGCAACAGCAGCAGCATCAGCAACAGCAGCAGCAGAGGCAAGTTTGAGGCATTTTAGTTCAAGTGCAAGAGCTCTGGCAGACCGCATGGAGGGAGCTGTTTTGGGGGAGGTGCAGGGTGCAGGGGGTCCGTTCAAGTGGTCGGCATCCCATCCAATAAGTAAAATGCTTGCGCAAGTCGCTCCAGAGATCGCGAAACAGCTCAAAAAGTGAAAGAGGCAGACGGACAGACAGAGAGACAGACAGACAGCAAGAGGAGTACAGTGGAGTGGGGCTAAAGTTTTCAAGTGGCCAAACAAATTGAAATTGCGGCACGCAAAAACATCAGCCGGACAGTCGAACAAGTCTGTCCGCTCAGCGGGCCAGGCATGCACTTCATCATCATCAGCATTCATTAGCGTGAGCGGACACCACATCGTGATCTGTGATCTGTGATCTCTTTGCTCTCTGCTCCGCGATCTGCTGGCTGCTGTTGCTGTTGCATCAATTGTGGACTGCCCTTTGCATATGTGCAACAGTGCAGCTGGCAAGTGGCAACTGGAGCTGCCACTGGTCATGAATGTGGGGGTATTCATTCGGGGCACTTGCATCCGCATTGGCCATTAGCAGACTGACTACAAAACTCGCTCCATGGAAGATTCCGGATGATTTGGCTGCCCATTGCTAATTTCTGCATCTTCTAATTATGAGAGTCAAGCGATTGGCATTCCACAGCCAGTGCCTGTGACTGGCACTGTGACTTGTGTACACTGCACAAGTGATTAGCTGGCTGTGAAATGGAAAAGTATGCTCGAGAGATTACAGAGAGAGCCTCCAGAGGGTAGATGTTAGGCAGCTGGCAGATATGAGAAATGTGAATCCGCAGAGTTAATTGGAAATCGCAATGAGTGGAACAGTGATTCGATTGAGACTGGGAAGTGACTCATCCGAGAACAGAAATCAAAGGAAACACTATCAAGGAACTGCAATCAATAAAAGTGATCAGAAATCGATAATCATTGAGCAGTGATCTCTGATCATAAGTGATCTCCACAACATTAGTTAAAAGTATTCAAAAAGTGATCTTTAATCACAGTTTGAGCAGTGAACGAATCACATTTTAGGAGGATATTCCCCAATGGAAGATTCCAGGCTCAGAGGCAATTTCTGTGGGGAAAAATGTTGCTTGGGTGCAGCTCCTCTTTCTCTCTCTCTCTCTTTTCGTTTAGCAAAAGCAAACTGCAACAACAATGACAGATTCCAGGGCAAGGTGCAACAATTGCTGCGAGTTCCGGGAACGGGCTGGGTGGCAGCTCTCGCCGGTGACCAGAATAAGTCGTGCCCCGAGCCGGTCTCGGAGCTGGGCATTTATGCAGATGAGATGCGAGAAGAAGTCGAACCCAGAGACGGAGACATGGGCGACATAGAGAGATGAAGAGACGGAGAGGCCCCACTGATCACAGTGATTATCTGGGGGACCAGGGCCTTGGCAGAGGTTCTGGATGCGGATGAGTTGCGGATGGTGTGTCCTTCAACTCGAGGCGAACCCCCTTGCGGCATCTGCGATTTTTAATAAATTGATCACAACAAATTGCTGACAGCTGATGGGCCGCACCCGTACATACAATGCTGCAGTTGCTCATTCTGTTGCTGCTGCTGTTGCAGTTGTGGTACGGCAGCAACAAGTTCTCAATCAATGCAACAGGTGCTGGGTAAATGACAGACAATTGCCCGAGTCGAGTGTTCTCCGAGCAGGCAATGCCCCAGCCATGGCCACTCCACTCCACACGTTGCGATGCGATGCTGTGAGGGGCAGCAGCAATTTGATTGGAATTTATTCTGTGGCATGGGCAGGCTCTTGGTCTGGGTCTGGTCCTGGGCCTGGGACCAAGCAAATTACTCTTATTGCTGGCATTATGGCATGCAAATGACCAGGATGGGGCACGGAACGGGTTGTCTGCTTCAGTGGGGATCTTCTGCCGAGCTGCGCCTGCGGCTGTGGCAATCAACGTCCCTGTCCTCAGTCACCTTCCCCATCCCCCCATCACCGTCACCGAAGCGTTGAAAATGACAATGAAACGGAAGCAAACCGCAGTGGCAATTGCAACTGCCACATTGGCAATTAGGTGGCGATTGCACCGAGCTGGCTGCCAGGGCTGTAGCAAAGAGATCACTACGAGCTCCTCAGCCCTGGCAAGCGGCAGCTGCAACATCGGACAGTGGGATAGACGCCAAAGATATCCGAGAGAGCGAGCGTGGGCAGAACTTGCATAAACCAAGCGAAACCCCCTCCCCCCACTCTTCAGCTGCAGCTGCCCCCCTGCTCGTGGCACAAACAAGTTCTGCAAAAAATAGCAAAATTTTAATAACATTTCGAGTGTACTGTACCGCCAGGGGAATGCGTAATGCAAAATTACTTGTCGCGAAAATTGAGCGAAAATGCATGGAAAATTTTAATTGCTCCCCCAGCGGGTGACACTGCCCCCAGCGGGTGCCGGAGGTGTGGGTGGTTTTTTTTGGGTTCCATCATGTAATTGGGTCGTGCCAAGTGGCACGCCCACCCGCCGCTAGCGCCTTAATTGCTGAATGGATGAATCAGACGCCGCAAAGTGAATGGACAGGCAAAAAGTGGAACCAGTTCCAACTGCGAACAGAAACAGTACGGAATGGATCAATGAACGATCCGCTGACAAAACTTTTCTCGATGGGTGAATTTTGCCTTCACATGGTTCACATGGAACTAGTTCTTTGGCTTGAACTCAGCCTTGAGCTGGATCATAGTTAAAGATTCAGAACTAGCTAGGTTTAAGCATTTTGCAAACCTTGGGTCTTGAGTCCATCTGGATATGTTCCATCGATTGGATCTATGTATACCAATAACCAGCTTCAGTTCCCAGTAGCAGTTCTCCAGCCAGAACCAGTTCCCTCCCCAGTTGCAGCGTTCCTCACGTCATACCATCCCATCCCCCCCTCGAGTCGCCCAACGATGATTCCGAATTCCAAATTAAAGCACAAGTGAGCGAGAGCTGATCTAAATTGGATCGCCTCTAAGTGGATTATGTTCGTTTTGTTCGCTGCAAAAAGCAAAAAAAAACGAACCAAAAGGCAATCCAATTCGCATGGGAACGGAGAACCGAAAAATGTATCGCTGGCCAAAACAGGCAAATTGGGGGCCATAATTTTTGATGGGTTTTCGCCATTTCGATGGGAACGGCGGGGCTGACGAAATCGTTTAGTGGCAGCCGGAGGAAACCGTTTTGACTGCAACCGCCGTTTTCCCGGTGGCTTCTTGGGGCGCTCAGCGAAGCGTTACCAATTAATTGAGGGGCGTCGTCCACACACCCCACACCCCACACCCTACAGTCCATATGCCACAGACGGACGGGGAGGGGGCAGCGTATGAAGGGGGTAAGTATGTGACATAATTTCCCATTCGATGTGGCATGCTCCGATGCGTTTGCGTGCGATTTACGCACTCGAGAATTAATTACCGAGTCTGAGTCTCAGTCGGAGGAGTCATTTTTCATGGCGAGCGGAAATGCGCCCAAAAACGGTGAAAATGGAAAATCTAATCAAAAGGGGGGGAATAATGTGGGAACGAACGCAAGGAGGTGGGGGTAGGCGTTTGGTGACTTTCACTGCCTGACACGAAACGGAACGAAACGAAATGAAATAAAACGAAATGAAATGAAACGAAAGCAGCGCTGCCCACGCCCCAAAATGAAGCAAAGCCCGATCCGACAAAATCATTAAAAAAGAAACGTGATTTGCTTTTTAATTACAGCCCACAAAAAAAACCCCAAAAAAAATGAAAATGAGCCACGGAAAAAAGAACGTTAAGAAAAAGAAACGAGAAAGAAACTTTTCCGCCAGAACGATTTTCCAGTCGCTTTTTGTTTTTGTAGTTTTTTGTGTCTTTTGATGATGTCTGGCGTCAACGGCTCATAAATTTGATGGGTTCTGAAATTTGACTATTCTCCGCTTCGCTCCGTATAATAGTTATAGCGTGGAATCGTTGGGAATATGTCTGGGATTAAGAGAAGCAGAGATCATGTATGTATACTATATCCTCTAGTATTCCCTTGGGGAGGCACTCCGTGTGCTGCTTCAGTTGAATGAACCACTCGGAGGAGGCCGCCCTCTGGCCTAATCGCACCTTTTATCGTGTGTACGCCCCCATGGAGACGCCTCCCCCCTGGACAGACTATGACTACGAGTAGGCCACAAATACGCCCTTCGAAGCGAAAAGAGAACACACAAAAATATAGTTAGGGGGGAAATGGAAACGGAAAACAATAACCTTATCAATTAACCCATGGGGAGTTGGAGTTGCAGCACCTAGCAGCACTGGTACCAGTTAGAGGCGGCGACAGAGGTGACAGCGGCGGCTAGACAATGACAAAAAGTGAGTGCTGGTTGCAGCAACAGCTCTAGCTGTCTCGCCAGATACGAGTAAATGCGGCAACTGTCGCTGCTGCCACTGCCACTGCAGTTGGGGCTGTGGAGTTGGAGTGGCTTTTACCTGGAAAGCAAATAAGCCGCGGCCAAAGTTGCCATCGCCATCGCCGGGTCTATGGACTAATACAACTCATAAACTGGAGCTCAAGTACATAAAACACGGCGACAACAGCAACAAAAAGAACGACGAAGAAGCGGAAAACGAGTTGGAGTTGCTATACTCTTCCACAGAGAGAAGTGTCTGCCTAGCATAGGAGAAAACTTTGCTAGCTGTGACACCACAAAGAGAAACTAAGCTAACAGAGACGCTGCTACCCTGTAAATGAGTTTCTTTAAGCAGTTGTAGGGATATGGATACTTACAGCTAATTGAATCAGTCAGTTGATGTGTCCTTTTGCTTATGGGAAACTTAAACAGCAAACAGTAATGTATGTGTCTGTGTCTGTATATTCTGAGCACTGTTGGGTACATATTCGTGTCATAACTCCAAGTTGATATTCAATTTGAAGCACCCAAGGGTATGTATTTGAGGGTATGTCTTTGAGGGTATGTCTTCGAGGGTATATTAAGTTTCGACTATACCCGCTGCAGGTATTCTTTCTTTCTTTCTGCCTGCAGTGTGTTGCAGTTGGAGTTGTTGGTTGTTTTTTTTTTTTTTTTTGGTAAAAGTGGCGCACTGCAAGCTTGTCAACATTTATGTGTGTATCTGTGTGTGTCTATGCATTCAGCCTATGCGTCTCTCTGTGTGTGTGCTGTGTGCGGCAAGTTTGTTCTTATCAAGAGTTGTGTCGCCATCGCAGTTTTCGATTTTGGCGCCCACACGCAGTCGAACTCGAAACGAACCAAAGACGCAGCTGAAGTTGCAGTCGAGTCGAGTAGAGTCGAGTCGGGTTGGTGTGGCAGTTGCAATTGCCGTCGAAGTTGCAGCTGAAGTTGAGCTTGAAGCTTGAAGCTGGAGCTGGAGCTGAAGCTGAGGCAAGTCAAAATTCGTCATGTGCAACAAGCCAGGGGACAAGACACCCACTTGCAGACTCTTCTGTGTGTGTGTGTGTGTGTGTTGCCACGTTGGGGCGGGTAGGTGTGGCATGTCGATTGTCGACAGGATTTGCATTTGGGCAGTCGCCCAAACGGTGCCTCATGGTCCAAGGCAAAGAGTTGCTGCTGCACAGAGAGAGAGAGAGAGAGAGAGAGAGCAAACAGGAGGGTGATTGCTATGGGGTGGGGTAGGGTAGACGTACCAAAAGTGGGCGACAGCAGGCGTGGCACACACACACAGCGCGACAGACGGGCAAACAGACAAACAGACGGCGAGCGTTTGTTCAACTTTTGCTGCCAACTGAAGAAGTACAAAGGAAAAGCAAAGAAAAAGCAAAGAAAAACTTCAGCTGAAGAAATCTAATCAATCCTATGCCCTACTCCATGTGTCTCTGTCTGTGTGGGTTGCCCCATACCCTACCCCTGCCCCTGCCCCTACCCAACCGTTCACGTCCGATCCGATCCCAAACATCTATGTTGCAGCCTGATGGACTGCCAACATCTGTGGCAGGCAGGCAGACAGCAGCCGCGGCAGACAGCCACAAACTAAGTAAAAACAAAACAAAATAAATAATCATAATAAATAAACGAGCCACGAAAATCTCACAGTTCCATGTGAACAGGCAGCACAGTCGCAGAGATGCAGATGCACATAAAGATCCACATGCAGATGCAGATGGAGATGGCGGAGCGGGAGGGAGAGACGTGGCAGACATGGGAGGAGGTTGCAACCAAATTGCGCGAAGCCAACGCCTCAAAGTGCCAAGAGGCAAGGCGCAATCAAGGCGGGTTAACCACAGACCATAATCTGTGACTGACCAGGAAGAAAGCAGCAAAGGAAGGGAGAGGAAATGGAAACCCTGCAGGAAGAATAGCGCTAGATGGGTTGGCGATTCTCCAAGAGGAAACAGGAGAAAACCAACTCAGAAAACTCTACAGGAAAGTGGCAAGTAGAAGGTGGAAAATATGGAAAGAAAAAGCCGTAGGAATCGCATTTGAATTGGTGTCGCATGAAGACTGAAATCCAAAGAGAATACCTTCGGAAACGAATAGAATTTGGAGCCTTTTGACAACTTTCAGAAGAGGTTCTTCAACTCCACATTGATGCCTGTGGCAGGATCTCTCTCTCTTTCATCTCAGTCCAACATTTAAACTCCGATTGGAATCTTTTTTGTGAAATTTTTGGAATGACCAACTCGAAAGCATTCAATAGTCGAGCCACGATGAGCTTTCAATTAGATCAGATAGAAAAACAAGTACAACATATGCTCAAAGGAAAATCAAAGCAAGTTGCTTTCATTTGATTTCGAATCTATCGTCAACTGGGTCGAACTCGAATGAATAAGGGAACCCCCTCTCTAATGCGATCCCTACTCTCTCGCAGAGGGAAAACAGCAACGATGAACAGCTTATGCTTTTCACTCTGCTCAATAGTTTAATAGTTTCAACTCACATACTCGTACGTAACAGATTAAATGGCCAGAAGCCGTAAACCGTCAATCGGGAATCGGGAATCGGATGTGATAAGGAAAAGAGCCAACATATCGTTACGTTTCGAATTGAAGAAGGTTCAACAATCAATCGGATAAGAACCCTCCAAATGAAAGCCCAAAAAGCTTACGAAATCTCCGCTGTTGAATCGATGAATGGGGGAAGGTTACAGCTGATCAAATACACGCACGAGTGACAGGCAGAAAGGGGGAACTTGAGGTGTCGTCGGGGTCACCCATAACTGATTAATGGTTCTGTTCTGTAAACATAATCCCTTCGCATGCTAACAAAGTGCTAACGAAGACATTTCCCCTGAGAGAAGAGAGAGGAGAGAGCGGAGAACAGAGAGTAGACGAAAAGGACCGAGATGATCTTCAATTGTTTTCAACCCGATCCCCAGTGTGAAATGGTCCAAAAACAGTTAGCCATAAGAAAAACACAGCAACATTTTTAACAGCCAAATAACAAACGAAAAAACAAGTCAGAAACAAAAAAAAAAGCAACAAGAGCCAATAGCCGATAGCCAAAACGATCTCAGGCGAGATCGCACAGCACGCAAACAGAGAGCCCCAAAACACCGCAGAAGAAACCCAGAGAGAAGAAAGAGATGAAAGAGGGGGAAAGAAATAGTAAGAAGAACCGAAAGCAAACCAAACGAAAACAACTTAAATTACCAGCACGGCGTCAATTTTCATTAGAAACAAGCGGACAACACAGAAACGGAGAGCACGATCGGAGCACGATCGGAGGAGAGCTCTGAGAGATCTGCAAGAAGTAGAAGAAGAAGTGGGAAGAAGCAGCAGCAACTTTGGACCGGATTGAGGTAGATGCCAAGCCACATGGAGAGCTGCAGGGGGTAGGGGATATCCCAACAAAGTTTCAGTTTACTTTAACTTGAACAGGGACTGAGACTGGGATTGAGACTGAGACTGAGACTGGGGCAGGTATTGGCAATGGTTCGATCCATCTGCGGCTTTGTCTGGCCTTCTTTCTCTCTTGCTCTTGCTCTCTCTCTTTCTCTTTTCTGAACGTATTTTGCTTTTGGTAACGAGTTTCATTCGCACAATTCTTGGCTAGCCTCAGGCACCTACCTACCTCAGCATTAAGGCGGCAGAGGAAAGACGTGCAGAAGGGAGAGCCACAGTATTTGCTCCATAAATCTCACCCATGTGACTTGGTGGAGTCCGACTGCGACTGCGACTGTGGCCAGGGTTAATGCCATGGGAAGAAAATCTGCGTGAGATGAGGCCACGCGATGAGTTACATCTGGCCAACATGGGATCTGTGGGATCTGTGGGATATGTGCGATCAGCGATAGCTTTCTGACTGCTGCGGTTACCCTTCAGTCTGGGTCAGGGATCGGAATCGATCTCGTAGCTGCAGTAATGCTTTCCCTTGCGATGATATCTGATCGGATGGATCCCTGATCTTTGTTGTATTTTTGAATGCTCTGATGATTCTCGTTTCTATTCTCTCATCATACTGATCACTTCAATGATGTGTAAACTTTATTTCCCTTTATTCTCTGCTGATCCTTCCATATTATGATCGGGAATACGAGTATATATCAGTTTGTGCCTGTGTGTCAGTAGCCGCCTCTTCAGTACACTTTTCATTCCTCTGCTGATCTTTGTGATCTTCTTGATCCTT
Organism: Drosophila bifasciata; assembly: GCA_009664405.1. Classification (NCBI taxonomy): domain Eukaryota; kingdom Metazoa; phylum Arthropoda; class Insecta; order Diptera; family Drosophilidae; genus Drosophila; species Drosophila bifasciata. Next base: position 14,890,089 of record CM019041.1, read on the forward strand.
TCGCTCATCCTCCATCATTATGGCAAAACAATTTTGTTTGCCCCAAGGCAATTTGTCGGCCTCTGATCAGCGGTGGCAGCAGCGGCGGCAGCGGCAGCCCGAACAGTTGCCGCATTTTGGGGAATTATTGATTTATCGTGTGCCCATGGAGACAATTCTCCAAGCTCTTCTGCAGTCAGGGACGTGCCGAATCCCGTGCCCCCTGTACCCCTGTCTTCCCCTGTGGGCACCAAGGCGTGGGCACTTTGATTTCTATGCGCAGAAAGCAGAATGATCATCGTGATGGTTTTGTTTTTTTTTCGCTTGCCTGACTGGCGATGCTTCGGAGCTAACCCACGCGACAATGGATTTTGATTCGGATTTCGAGTGGGGCACACATCTCCGCTTAGCTCTCCACTCGAGCCTCCTCAAAACTCAAAACTCAAAATCTCAAAACTCTTTTCCCCCTGTGTGCCTCTGCTGCTGCTGCTGCCTCTGCCTACCAATTGGCAATAAATCAAGACGCCCACACGCCGTCCGCTCTACGATCTCTGGTCTCTTGCGAGTCTCTATGGAGGGGCATGGATGGAGAGGCTTGGGGCAAGTATGTACCATGGAGCATGTAGCATGAAGCGGAGTGCTTGGATCTGTTGTGGAAACACTTTCTGGAGGGGCCTCGGGCCTCATTAGTTGCTGCCTGAAATTATGTTGCAAGTTTTCGCAGTTTCGCATTTGCAAATGTTCCCCCCGCCCCCACACACTCAACAACAACATTTGTGGTACGCGAGTATGAGTATCTGTTAGATACCATTGCTTGCCGCCTCATTCGACACCCAACAGCTGCTGGCCAGGCCCGCGCAGGCTGGCTGGCTGACAGGATGACTGCATGGCTGGTGCCAGATCAGATCAAGCCCCCATCCGATCCGATCCGATGCGATACGACCCGCGATCTGGCAAGCTTGTTGTTTCCCACACAAAGATGGGCCTCCGTTCTTTCGGCTCATTTTTTTTGGTCTATAAATACGCACCGTACCGTACCGTACCACACCGCACCGCACTGCACCTCCCTCCTAGCTTTGGGCATCGCCCTGGAAAATCAATTGAATTTTCACGCATGTTTATGGCCCGCGCAACTTTCCCAAGAGTTGTGTGTGTGAGTGTGTGTGTGTGCGGCAAGGGGGCGACGCTACAGTGGGCAGTCACTAAGAAGGCAAAGCGACCGATAGCGATCGACTTCCAAAAGAAATTGTAGAATGCAATGCCAGTGCCGTACCATCTAAGGTCTCTTTATATGCCACACATACGAGTATGTAATAAATATTATATGTAATATATGCTCGAATGCAACCTTGTGTGGACGGAACTATTGACGGAACTAATAGGGAACTATTTGTGGGTGCAACCATCCCTTCTGGTCTATGGGATCTCTCCTGTACGATGCTCAGGATATGTTCCAGAGGCAATTCGCACTCCAGGCATAGCCTTTAGATGCCTTTTATTCGTATATGGAACTATAGATATAGATTCAATAATTTCCAAGCATTATTGCACATATTTCACTTCTAAGATCTAGCCGAATATAAGACATATTTCCGTTGGGGATTCCTGTATTATGGATGGACATACAAAGGAATTCCGTGCATCAATCCTCTATTGCAAAGTTCTAAAAGTAAAAACGCTGAGCATCATTTATAGGCTGTTCTCACTGTACCTTCGATTAGCTAAATCTGCGTTCTCTTCCCTAGTTTTTGTTGTTGTAGTTTCCTTTGCCGACAAAACAAGTGAACTTTTCTCATGGAGCGGAGCCTCTAAAGTCACAGCATCTCACCCCACCCTGCTCTGCTCTGGTCTGCTGCTCAGTCATCCCAAAGTTAAGCACTTAATATCCCTCTGAACATCGTCGGGGCAACCAGGCATCAATTCTGTATCCATGCGTACACACAGACACTAGTGTCTACAGTTGGGGTCACAAGAATAGTTCTTCTACTTACTATACCAAAGGTTTTTCATGATTTACAATATTTGCAGGATAATTCGAACTTTTTAGCAGATACTTGATACTTCAGGTGTACCCCTGATCTAGGGGTAAGGGGATACAAGGGATAAGTAGATGAACTCGACTCTAAGAGAGAGAGAGATTGTTGAGGGAGCTAATACCATTCACATTGTGCAAAGGATGAATACAGTAGCTTCCCCCAGTTTCAATGTTCCATTCAGGCAACTTTGTGGCCTTTCGTTTATGGATAATTTGTGCAATGAATTATGGAAATGGAACGCCTATTCCGTTGAACACGACTGTCTGTCTGTCTGTCTGTATGTTCGTATGCGTATTGTAAATCTCTTTAGCAAGTGTTTTTGGCCATTTCTTCTTCTTCTTCCGTCTTGCTCGTTCTTTGGCGCTTTTTGCATTTCTAATTTTTGACTTCATTTCTTTATGTCCGCCAGTGGCAAATGGCGAGTGAGTGAGAGGGGGGAGTGGCAGTGGAAGGGGATGACCCCCCTGTTCATGTGAAATGGAATGGGCTGTTGGGTTGGGCTGGGCAGGGCTGGGTTGGGGTGTCTCTTTTGGCCTGGGCCAACTATTTGGCCACCCGACAGATATGCACACACACATTCAGAGTGGCACGCATAAATATGCGTGTGTGTGCGATGTGCGAACATCCACGATGCCCCAAATGGAAATGGGAACCAGCAACAATAATAACCATAAACTGTCGACCAGCCTATGTCTATGCCTCGTAGAAGACCCCACACCAAAGCACCACCCAAGCGCCCCGGCCCATGCCCCCCACCCAGCCCCTGCCCCTGCCCCTGCCCCAGCCAGCCGACTATTTGGCGTCTGTTGACCTCATTTCGGCGAAACGTTTTTTTGTTGTACTATTTTAGTTGTTTTTTTTTACTCTGTGCGGGATTTTAGCAGAGCAGCGCACCCAACCCCAAAACAGGGAACACATGTGGGGCTGGGTGAATCGGCAAACTGGCAAGAGATCCGATCCACAATATGCCTAGGAATCAGCAAAACAAAGATAATGGATACATACACAGACATACATAGATAACGATAAAAAACAATGAATCGATGCAGTCACAACTCTATTATCAAAGAGAGAGAGAGAGATATCAGATAAGAATCTTTATGTATATCTCTTTATATCAGATAAGAAATATCTTGTGTGCCACAATCTGTGCACTGGAGGACAGTCACGTCATTTGTGATGTATACAAATTATCGATATGTTATCGCTAACCGCGATCATGCAACTGCAACGGAGCGATGGTTGGGCAGCCTTGTATGGTTGTATGGCATTACCACATGGGACGATCCGATTTGCACTGGAGGATCGAGGGCTGCACGTCGCGCGCATACTGAGCAGCGATAATTGCAATTATAATTATTATTATTATTACTCGTACTCCCACTGGAAGGGCGAAGCAATTTCGCTTATCTCGAGCTGCACCTGAGTGGCATTTCCATTTCCATTTCGATTCCCATTCCCATATGCATTTACATTTACATTTCGTTGGGTGCATCTCATTTACAAAACAAATACCTACTCATGTATGGAGACGACTGAAATGAGACAGTGTTGTGTTGTGTTATGTGGTGTTGTGTTGTGTGTTAACAAGTGGATGCGACACGGGTGCTAAATGAGATCAGAATTCAAGGTGCTGGCAATTTATCGCTACTCTTTATTCGCGACTCTCACGCATCACTGGTGTGCACTGCAGTCCGTACTGATAATCAGTTTCTTCAGCTATTCCTCGGATGATGAGTCCTCGGATGGTAATGACTTTGCTTACAGGAATAACTATGAGAGTTACGTTAAATCACAATAATTCCAGGCTTCAAGATTGGAACGGAACGGAATGGAAAGAAACGTAGCTGTACTGTACGAAAGAAGCTCTCGCTCTCCATTATGAACTCTGCTTCAAGCAGATCACACGATCAGGAGTATGGGTGAAAGCTTTGCCTACTGACAGCCGAGCGAAAGCTTCGCTAAACTCGGATTTGAACGATCAATCATATTTGTTTCTATTTGCAAGTTAAGAGATAAGTGTTTTTGCAATGTTTAACATCTATACAAAAACACATCTAAAGATATACATCACATCTATGTATGTGTAAAGCTTATGATGGCTAAGAAAAACTTAGCTCAGTGTTGTAATCCGAAAGCTTCTTTGGCTCCGCTTCGCTGTCAGCTGTGCTAGTTTAGTGTACCAAGTCGCTTCCGTTCTCTGGGTCTATAGTCTAAAGAAAGTGAATCAACTTGAACTAGTTCTCTTGTCAATCTCTGAACTATCCAACATACTACGAGTATGTAGCTGATGATTGCGCTTCACCTTCTCAGCAGAGCAGTACCAAGTCCCGTAGTCCGTTTAGGTCACACACGTTCCACAGGTCTCTCGCGTGAGAGGTAACCCAAAGTACTTGGCTTTTTTTTTACACAGTTCTCTGTTCTCTGTTCCCAGTCCGTTGGACCCCACAAAGCGCGTGATCTGCACGTACAGCAGGGGGAAAGAGAGACAGACAGAGGGACAGACAGACAGATAGGCAGACGATGGGTAGACGATTGGACAGGCAGAGATGGCAAGGAATAGCAGGGGGGAGGGGAAAGCATGACGGACATGACGGACATGACATTCGTTTGTCAGGAGAATCAAAAAGCTTTGCTGCATGGAATACAGTTGTACGTATGTACGTTGGCAGGGAGGTAGGGAGGTAGGGTACTGCATGGTGACAGGGGGGTTTGGGTTGGGGTATGCTCGGATCATGCGAGTTAACATGTAAATGGATTTTTGATTGCAGGCGGCGGCTTTTGTTTCTTGTTTCATATTTGTGGCCTCTTCTTCTGGGGCCCCACTGACCTCAGCCACCTCAGCCTTGATCATGGCCAGAATCTGCTGTCAGCGTTTATGGACCCATCATGACACACTGCAGCTGAAGATGGAACTGGCTGCTGGCTGCCCCGTTCCGCATGACAAAAACGAAACGATCGGCATTTGGTCTGCATTGGGGATGCCCTCATTATTTCTCTCTTTTTCTCTCTCTGTATATCTCTTTCATTGCGGGTAAATCAGCTGTGGGAAAGTTTGCCAGCGAAGGAGGAGGAGGAGGATGATCGTTGGCTTCTATGTATCTCTTAATTTACGTAGCTGCAACTCTCAATTCGATCAAAATCAAATGCAGCTGTGAGTGAATATTATTTGCGATGAATATATGTATCTGTATCTCTAAAATCTATGTGTAGGGTCTGAAATGTATCTCCATCTGCAACTGCAACTCATTAATCTCTATATATTTGCCTTTGAAATGTATCTCTATTTGAAATGTATCTGTATTTGTAGTTTATCTGTATCCTATTGCATATCAAACAGATTTCATATTATCTTCTAACTGTAGAGAATCTTCGATTTGTCACAGCATTTCGGTAAGTAATTTATTTCTGTAAATGAAATCAAAGTTCACCCTCCATCCTCAGTTCTTTCTATCGCTTCTCCAGGTGCCATGTGCCAATATATCTTTATGGGAATCTCTCTATCTGTCTCTTGTCTTTGTCTTTGTCTCTTTGTCTCTCTGTCTCTGGCTGGAATGTCGATTAGTTCTTTATAAGGTTGGATAAACAGAGTGAGTGGCTGGAGCGGGGGAAATCTAATTGCTTTGACCCACTGGAAGCAGCCGCCGACAAGTTGTAGGACCACTTGCCCAACTTAGAGATCATCAAAAGGAAACTCGATTGTCAGATTGCTGGCCAAAGCTCTTCCAGGGGCCTCAATGTCATGGCTACACTTACTTACATCTATCTGTATGTGCACGGGTGTGTATTGAGTGTATTTCTGATTTGCTTTCTGCCCATTTGTATTATGGGCTGTGACAGTTGGCTTTGGCTCCGCTTTGGCTGCCCAGTTTGGAGCTGTCTGGTCTGGCATATCGGGCCAGCCTCTATCCCCATCCAAGGCAGTGCAGTGACACCTTTAATGACTCCTTAACCAATTGAACCAAGTCCAAGCTCGAGCCCAAGCCAAATCCAAGTCGCAGACAGACCCAAACCCAAACCCAAACCCAGACGCAGACCCAGTCATATGCAAATCAATGGACATCCGTTATGCTAATGCTCCGTCAAGGGAGTCACTGTGAAGGAGTGGCATAGAACAATCTGACCCATCGAGCGGGTTATCTGACTGTTCTCCTCGCTATCTGTGAGGCCCATAAAATGTACCCCAAGTAAGAAATGGCGACAAATATTTGCAAAAAAAAATAAAGTAAATTCTCCAAAAAAGAGAAACAAACGAAGCAACAAGAATGTCAAAGTCAAACAAGGAAATTCTCACACATCAGATATCCAGACAGCAGACATCCAGATATCAGATTGGTGTAAACATTATCAGACGACCAAAAATGAAAGACTTTCGTTTAGGGTTCGTATCGCAAAACAAACACAAAAGTCCGGCACATCCTTCAAATGGAGCAACGAACACTCGTGTCTTGTCCAATTCAAAAGAGTCTTGAAATTCCCCCCATCAAAGGTTGTTATTATTAATATTATTTTATGTATATTTGGCAGCTAAAGATGAGTTTTTGAACTGAAATTTCCCCATTGTTTATTCCATCTAATAGCAGAGTCTGGGGCCAATATTTGTGGCCTGGCATCATCTCTCGAAATAATCAATATTCAAAGTTAATTCAAGCGAATATGAATGCGAATACGATTACAAATACGAATACGTCGTATGCAAATAGTAATAAAAACTTGGCTAACAAAACAAGTTTCGCGCATTAGCAACAGCAGCAATCAGCAGCAACAACAATTGCAGTGGATTATTGGCATTTCCAGTGCTGCTGATTAATAACAATCAATGTCAGTGAATTAAGCTTAAAACGATTTGGCCAATATTGAAACCAGTTTTGACATATCACCCCCTTGAAATGATTCGTCTCCCGTCTGGCAGCAGTGCCTTTTGATGGATTAAAGAATCTCTTCTACCAAAATTAGAATAGATATGCTGTTTAAGGAGTAGTACTCCTATCTGTTACTAACTAATTAAGTTACTAACAGTTCCCTCTGGCCAAAGGGACAGTCAAAAGTGAGCTAGGTGGTGCTACCTGTCGTTCCAAAGAAAGTTCTCTGGGAGTATGGGTACAAGTAAATGTTTTAATGGTCCTATGGGTACAAGTAAATGTTTTATTGGTCCGTCCTATGGGTGTGCACTTACCACTTTGTGTTATTCGGGGAATTCGCTTCGCCGATGGTGTGGGTGGCCACGGAGTAGCCAAAGTGCGAGTGGGGGTGTCCGTACTTGATCAGCGGCAGGCGCTGCTCCAGATTGAAGCCCATAACGGAACCCAAATCCAACAGGGGGAGGAGGAGGAGCAGCAGCAGCGACTTCCCCCAGCAGAGCTCAACAGGTAGGCAGCGGCCATTGGCGGCTGTGAGGCTTCGATGGTGCAGCAGCAGTGGCATTATGATCGTCATGTTGCTGCTGCGGCTCTTGTTCTGCGGCTGTTGTTGTTCTGGCAGTTGCACGTGCACCGGGCACGGCCCTGGCACGACCTTCGGCAGGGTCGGAGATCTCCCAGCAGGAGATAAGCGGACAAGGGCAGGCAGGCGGGAAGGCTGGAAGGCAGCGACGCGGCGGCGCTTCTATCTATCAACAGGTAGTTGCCCGCGGATTTTCCACACTCTCTTCTGCACTGCTCTGCTTGTTGTTTTGTTTTCCTTCTCCACACAGACACAGAGGCACAGAGAAACGCACACACTCCAAAACACACACAGGTAAAAAATAAAGGTGGGGGTGAGGAAAAAAAAAATATTACGTAAAGAGCACTCTGCACACCACACACCACGGCCGATAATAATATCGTTAGAAATTTTGATAAAGACACGTATATATATTTTTAATCAAATGCCAGTGATTAAAAAGCGCGCGGCCATTCGCGCAGTCTGCAGTTGACAGTTGGCAGTCGGGGACCAGCATCAGAAAACCTCAGCACACCGCAGCAAGGTATGGAAGCCGAATTAACCGATATGACATAACGAATATTATATATATTATTATTATTATATTCTGTTATAGGTGAATTATATACTTTTGGTTTGGAATATATAAACGGACTTTTCTGATATCAGAAAAAAAAAAAATACGACAGACACTATCTTTCTGTTGTTTCCCTGTCCGCGGCCCGATTCAAATGGGCAAGGCCGTTTCTTTCAAATACGCCCGCCTTCGAATGTTGCTGATGTTTGAAAAAATGTTGCTCGCCTCATGTGGCCATACGATGTTGCTAAGAAGCAGGCGGGTATGGACAAACAGAAAAACGAAAAGCCAAATAGAACGCACTTAAGGCAAAGCTCACCCTTTTCTCAACATGCTCTACAGTTGATGCGTTGAATCATGGCATATTGTAACGTAAGGTGAGGTGCGATTCGTAACGTTCCAGTTGTATTTTATGTTGCTGATTTCTAAATTTGTTGCCCATGCTCATAGCATGCTCTCTCATTTCATCCTCTCTCGCTCATTTTTGCATTTCATGCATGAGTTTTGAAATTTTGAAATTCAAATAATACATTTTCAATGTAGATTGTATTGATATTGATAAATTTCAATAATATCAGTCAAAGAATCTTTGCCTGAAATGGTGGATGGTTCTTTGATTTGGTTTCAGATTAGATTGTAAAAATATTAATTTGTTTATTCTTTGTATGAAAAAAATATCTTATTATACCCGTACTCGAAGAGTAAAAGGGTATATTGTATTTGTGGTAAAAGTGGATGTGTTTAACATTGAGAAGGAATTATTTCCGACCCTATAAAGTATATATATTCTTGATCAGCATCAATAGCCGAGTCGATATAGCCATGTCTGTCCGTCCGTCTGTCCGTCTGTCCGTCCGTCTTGTTTTTCACTCATTGCTCGAAAGCTATAAGAGCTAGAGCAACCAACCTTGTTATCCAGTCTGATGTGATATCTCACTCCTAGAAAAGTTTTTCAAAATTTCGCCCCGCCCACTTCCGACCCCACAAAGAGCAGACATCTGTGGCGTCGACAATGTTCAAGATAACAGAAAACGAGAAATGCAGAATCATAGAGAAAGACCATAACTATCAGAGTCCCAAATCTGAATCGAATCGGATTATTATTATAGCCACAATAGAGAAAACCATTTCGAGAAACATCATTTCCTCTCTTTCGCACTCACACAAAAAAGAGTCGATTTGGTTTTTCGTACAAATGAGCGCCTCGATCTCAAAGACTAGAAGAGCTGGAGCAACCAAACTTTTTATCCAGACTTCTGTGATATCCTTTTAGTGCAAGTTTACTTCAAAATTCGCCACGCCCCCTCCCGCCACCGCAAAGGACGAAAATCAACAATTTTGAAGATAGGAAAAAACGAAAAAGGCAGTATCGTAGGGAATGATCATATCTACCAGATTCCCGATCGGATCATTATTATAGCCACAATGATAAAATGAATTTTCAGCAGCTAGCCGCCAACCCTCTGCCATGCAGTGTTGCTGTGAGAAGTGATGTAGATGACAGATGTAGAAAAAAATGTAAAATGTAAAAAATGATTAAATATTTAAAAATTCCACATAAATCACATGTGTTCTGACTGAGAACGGGTATAAAAGTAGTGTCGCTGTAAATGCGACTCCATACGTTCTTTCTCGTTTTCGATATGATATCTTTAAGGAATTATAGCTAATTAATTTCAGGATGTCATTTCCGTCAGGATGTATGATACACTTATTCGGAAATCGGAATTTCCTCATACATATGTATATCCAAAGAGAATTCGCATAATTATCAAATAAACACCTTTAGATGAAATTTATAAGTTAAGTTAAGTTTTTGGTATGAAAAAGTATGCAAATATTGTATGGGATTCATATACTACTACTTTGAAATTAAGTGTATTAAATTTTCATATTTGACTGGCAAATAGTTTCCGCACTTAATACAAGTTTAAAGTCTATTTTAGTTAATAGTTTATTATTTTTAATTTGAATTTTCCCACCATTTTAAATTTGGATATTACATATGTACATCTGTCGGCTTTTGTGCGTTGACAGCAGTTCAAAATTTGACCGCTTGGCGGTCACTTTCTTTGAGCTGCCAGCCCTGGTCGCAGCACACACACACAAGCTGACTGCTACGCGACGCGGCGCTTGAAGAAATCGAAATCAGCTGACATTTTATCGAAATTTATCGGTACGTGCTTTTTTACTCGGTCTGGCAGCGCCTGACACTTTATCGAAATTTATCGGTACATGCTTTTTACTAGGTCTGGCAGCGCCTTACAATTTATCGTAGAAAACGCGTTTGGTCAAATTTAGGCAATAGCCGTACCAATCAATTACCGTTGTTACCTTTATTTCGCAATAACCGTAGCCAATCAATTGTCCGAAATCGAGTGAGCCCGAAGTTAGTTAGCTGAACCAGAGACCCAGAAGCACTGCATCGAGCATTGAGTACCAAGTTTAAAGTTCAATTTTTGGGCAAACAACCCAATTTCTGTGTCCAAATTCAGTCGCAAGTTTGTGGCAGGAATTTGAATCGATAATCGGGGAGGCTGTAAACACAAGGCCCCCAGCCAACGAAAACTTTCGCAGAGCGCAGTAGCAGCAGGAGCCATGTCTTATGTGAGTGCATGTCATTAATTATTTAAGCCTGTAAATATTTATATTATTCGCAACACAACCTTGACCTTGGAATACTATTCCATCAGAATCATGATAATGATTATATTATAGTACTAACTGTATCTGAATGATGCTACATAACGGTATAATTAACTTTTTGTTGGGATATAATTGCCATACTATGTAGAAGGAGTAATCTGACACAAAGAATTCAAACTACATACATACATATGTATTTTTTTTTTCCTAAAGATAATTAAATTAATATTTTTTTATATAATTTTCCACTTTTTTCAACTCTACATTTATCCTCATAGATATGTGTAAATAAATACTTGTATTGCTTCATAAATAATACAAAATAATAATAAATAGAAATATAAATGTTTTGAATGCTTCGAGTAAAATCTGAACTTTTTCTTATATCTTATCGGATTGCATCACTTTTTTGATGCCAAAATTGATTACCAATTGAAATTGAAATTGAATATGGAAATTGCAGCGCTTGAAGGCCACCAAATGCCCCACGGACGAGCTGTCGCTCACCAATCGGGCCATTGTCAATGTGGGCGACTTTCCCGACGATGTCAAGTAAGTGTAAAAATCGATAGGGGGATATGTTGTACTATTTAAAAATTGTAATTAACATCCAAAAAAAAACACAAAAAAAAAGGTACGCGGACATCTCACCGGCGCCCGGGCAGCACTTCATCTTTGCCCTGGAGAAAACGGTGGAGGTGCCGCGCGGCTTTGTGGGCTTCTCCCTGGTGCAGCGCAAGTGGGCGATGGTGTCCATCAATCAGGAGCTGGAGGTGCGGCCCTATCGCTTCGATGCCAGCTCCGATGTGATCACCTGTGTGTCCTTCGAGACGGACTTTCTGCAGAAGAAAACGTGAGTAGATCGCCAGGGATGGGCAGAATCGAATTCCAATTGGGTTCGCTCCACTTTGCAGGGTATCCCAGGAGCCCTACGACTCCGACCAGATGGCCAAGGAGTTCATAATGCAGTTCGCAGGCATGGCTCTGACCGTGGGCCAGTCCCTGGTGTTCAACTTCAAGGACAAGAAGCTGCTGGGGCTGGCCGTCAAGTCGCTGGAGGCCATCGACCCGAAGACCCTGGGCGAGGGCAAGGAGGCGAACATGCGCAACGTCCGCTTCGGCCGGATCCTGGGCAACACGGTGGTGCAGTTCGAGAAGGCCGAGAACAGCTCGCTGAACCTGCAGGGCAAGTCCAAGGGCAAGGTGGTGCGCCAGTCGATCATCAATCCGGACTGGGACTTTGGCAAGATGGGCATCGGCGGCCTGGATAAGGAGTTCAACTCGATCTTCCGGCGGGCCTTCGCCTCGCGCGTCTTCCCCCCGGAGCTGGTCGAGCAGCTGGGCTGCAAGCACGTCAAGGGCATCCTCCTGTACGGTCCCCCGGGCACGGGCAAGACCCTGATGGCGCGCCAGATCGGAACCATGCTGAACGCCCGCGAGCCGAAGATCGTGAACGGACCGCAGATCCTGGACAAGTACGTGGGCGAGTCGGAGGCCAATGTGCGCAGGCTGTTCGCCGAGGCCGAGGAGGAGGAGAAGCGGCTGGGGCCCAATAGCGGGCTGCACATCATCATCTTCGACGAGATCGACGCCATCTGCAAGCAGCGTGGCTCTGTGGCAGGCAACAGCGGAGTCCACGACACCGTCGTCAATCAGCTGCTCACCAAGATCGACGGCGTGGACCAGCTGAACAACATCCTCGTCATCGGGATGACCAATCGGCGGGACATGATCGACGAGGCTCTGCTGCGACCGGGCCGGCTCGAGGTGCAAATGGAGATCAGTCTGCCCAACGAGCAGGGACGTGTGCAGATCCTCAACATCCACACCAAGCGGATGCGCGACTTCAAAAAGATCAACGAGGACGTGGACTGCAAGGAGCTCGCCTCGCTCACCAAGAACTTTAGCGGTGCCGAGCTGGAGGGTCTGGTGCGCGCGGCCCAGTCCAGTGCCATGAATCGGCTGATCAAGGCCGACGCCAAGGTCACCGTCGACCCCGAGGCCATTGAGAAGATCAAGGTGAACCGCCTCGACTTCCTTCACTCGCTGGAGAACGACATCAAGCCCGCCTTCGGCACGGCCCAGGAAGTACTCGAGAACATGCTGGCCCGGGGCGTCATCAACTGGGGCACTCCCGTCAGCAACTTGCTCGAGGACGGCATGCTGTACGTGCACCAGGCCCAGGCGCCCGAGTCCAGCGGCCTCGTCTCTGTGCTGATTGCCGGCGCCCCCAACTCGGGCAAAACTGCGCTGGCCGCCCAGCTGGCCAAGATGTCGGACTTCCCCTTCGTCAAGGTCTGCTCCCCCGAGGACATGGTCGGCTACACCGAGTCGGCCAAGTGTCTGCACATCCGCAAGATCTTCGACGACGCCTACCGCTCCACCCTCAGCTGCATTGTGGTGGACAATGTGGAGCGGCTGCTCGACTATGGTTCGATTGGGCCGCGCTACTCCAATATGACACTCCAGGCGCTCCTCGTGCTGCTCAAGAAGCAGCCGCCCAAGGGCCGCAAGCTTCTCATTTTGTGCACCTCTAGCAGGCGGTGAGTTCCCCTATGCCCCCATTCCTATTACTTATCCAATTTATTTACCCGCTCTCGTAATCCTCAGCGAGGTGCTGGAGGAGATGGAAATGCTGACGGCCTTCACCTCGGTGCTGCATGTGCCGAACCTCTCTAGCCCCGATCATGTGCTGGCCGTTCTCGAGCACACGGATCTCTTCAACAAGGGCGAGGTGCAGGCCATTGGCAAGAAGATGGCTGGGAAACGGTAAGAGAAAAAGGCCAGCCCCACTCTGCATTCCGGCTTATCTGTTTTGGTTGTGTGTTTTCAGCGTCTTCATTGGGATTAAGAAGCTGCTGGGCCTGATCGACATGGCCCGTCAAACGGAGCAGTCGCAGCGATCCATCAAGTTCCTGTCCAAGATGGAGGAGGAGGGCGGCCTGGACATGGTGGCCCGGCAATAGGCCGTCCGCTCTGTCCTCTCTTGCTGTATCAATTATTAGCTTCTAAGTGCAGTGATGGGCAGGATGGAATGCTGTCTCCAAATACTCGAATACACCGCTAACTCTTTATATACTACTCTATACTCAATGAACCCATATCCGGAGCTTGGATTGGCGTTCGGTCTGTTCGGTACCCAGTTTCCCCCAAAGAGTTTCCCGCGTCCGGTGCCCCTCAGCCAGAGCACAATCAAATCGACAGATATATGTGAGACCCGTGACCTGATAATGGCCTGTTAGTGGAGCGAAAGATTATCCAAAATATCAATTATCGTTAATAGCAATACGTATACTCGTTCGTATTGCATTTTTTTGTTTGGTCGGAGTTCTGATCGGATTCCCCCACGGCAGGGTAATCCTTCTCGTTAATATGGAGAGAAGAGAAGAGATAAGTTTGAAAGAGAGAGCAGACGCACCGATGGATGGGCTACAACTTAGATACAATGAAATATGTACACCAAATTAAATTAAATACTATATTGTTAATCGCCAATGTTATAGATATACCTAACGAAGGAACGACACCGACGGACGCCTGGATAGGGAGCAGAGAAGGTCGTTTATGAATGTAAAATACTCTTGAATAATATACGTTAATAGCATATAATAATCCCTCTTGCTAGCTAATTAATTTATTTACTATTTATTAATGTTTATCTAAAGCATAATATAATTACACCGAATTATACACATATTGTTCACCGAAAATGTTTTAAATATACTCAAATCTCAAATAAAGACAACAAAAAAAACTATTAAACTCTTCCAAGAAAAACTCAAATAAGAAAGGATTATTAATTGATTATTGGAGAATAATGAGCATGAGGATATTAATTTTAGTTAGTTATATGTGTACTACATTCCGGGGACATTAATTACATGCATTCCCCCCTTTTGCTTATCAAAGTGACAGGAGGTGACAGTATGGCCAGAAAATAAATCAAATGTTGAAGCAATTATATGGAAACTAAAGTTGAATGCCTAAAACTAATGCCAACAACTAGAGTGATTATGTTATCCAAATTAAATTGCTTTACCGCTGATTTATAATCGTAGAATCCAGCGGGAATACAGCGACTGGTAACAGTTAAGACAGTAAATTCTAAAGAGGCCCAACAAATAAGAACAACTGGAACATGCTTTTTCTATAGTCTATCTTCTTCTATTTATGTATGAGATACCATTATGGATTACTTGTGAATTGTACAAATTAACATCTCCCTCTTCCTGTGACTTGAATTAATCACTTATGTATAATTACAATTGTCATAAAAACCAAAGGCAAATGCAGATTAGATTATGCTATCTAAATTAAACTGCATTCACAGCTTGATGATTAATTTTCAGTGAAATCCAACAGTGATTTCCATGGCAACCAGGACACAATCGTAGAGTCGCATGTAGTGGAGTCGAGCTGCCCACGCCTCCAAATCAGGGAGATATTCTTCAAAAACATTGCTGAAGGATGGAGCGAGACAGTTTAGAAGTTAAAGAGATTCTCTGACGTTTTGTACACTCATTTCCGAGCAGTGCGAAATGCTCCTTTAGGAAATTGTTATGCAGTGACTACACCCTGTTAATGTTAGCTCTCAACTATACTAAACAAACTTAGAATGCATTAAAGTACTCGTATTAATACTAATTACTGTAAAGGTTGTACTAAATGTTAGTGCTAGCATTTAAGAATGAGGCAGGGCATTAAGGCGTTTGTACAATGTGATACTGGAATTATAATCTGCCGGATGGTAATTCGTTTGTGAAAAGAGCAAGAGAGATGTAACAGAATGTGATTAGGTGGCTAGAGGATAGACGGAGTGCAAAAATATATTATATTATATATTGTAAGCTACTTAAATTAATTTTTTAAGTAAGTATGTATGTATGTATGTAGAAAGTGAATAGCTGATAGTACAGTATCGCTGCTGGTGTGACATGAATGGATTCGCATGGTTTTATCGAGAGATGTATGCAAACTAGTTCCAGATGAAAGATGACAGATACCCAAGGCCTGTCCATGCTGAATCGGCTATATATACGATTGTTTTGGGCACTCGATACTTGGCAGAGTTGTAATTTGTAGCTTTCGCAGGACTCCTGAAACAGAAAGGGATGGATAATATCAAGTACCCACCCAAAGGGGAGGTACATATGTAGTTGCCTGGCAACAGAGTTGGCCCTGGCCCCGTTGTTTAGATGTTTTGCTGTGTGTTTGTTTAATCTGGCACAAATCACACAAAATATCACAAGTCGAAAATGGTGCGCAGTAAGTAGACCCCAATGGCTATATTGCCGCGATCCCAAGGGGGCCATAGCTAATTCCGATATTCCCACAGTCACGGAGGAGTTGGTGCGCAAGAAGTCGGAGCACAATGAGCGGCTGATCAGCACCCTGGAGGAGATATCGCTGCACCAGGAGGACATCGAGCGCATTGAGCACGTGCAGAACTGGTGCAGGGACCTCAAGATCCTGCTGCTGCAATCGAACCTCATCGCGCGCCTGGAGAACCTGCACAAGCTGAAGCGACTGGAGTACCTCAACTTGGCCGTGAACAATATCGAGCGCATCGAGCAGCTGGAGGGGCTGGAGTCGCTCAACAAACTGGATCTCACGCTCAACTTCATCGGCGAGCTGACCAGCGTGGAGTCGCTGCGCGGCAACTACAATCTGCGAGAGCTCCTGCTCATCGGCAACCCTTGCGCGGACTATCCGCACTACCGCGACTATGTGGTGGCCACCCTGCCGCAGCTGCAGAGCCTTGACAGCCAGGAGATCACGCACTCGGAGAGGCTCCACGCCCAGCGGCAGCTCTCGCAGCATCGCGCCGCCATTGTCCAGTGCCAGGCGGCGCAGGCCATCGAGCGGGATGAGCAGCGAGTTCGCGTGGCCGAGCAGCAGGCGGCGCTGGCCGATCAGTGCGCCGACATTGAGGACGAGGAAGAGCGCACGCGCACCTTCTGGAACGCCAAGAGCGAGCACTGTCCGGAGATACGCACAGAGATCGCCCGCCAGCACCGGCTGGGCAGGGAGAAGCACGAGCCGAAGGCGTCGCAGCCACACGCCAAGCGGAAGCCGCATCTCTTCGCCCCCTGCGGACGTCCGTACAACCTGAACCAGGCCAAGCTGCCCTTCAACTTTCAGGATGAGGCGACTCACTACTCGCTCCTGCTGCAGGTCTACAGGTGGGCAGCGGCAGCTCCTTCGATGCGCGACTCCTCATAACGTGTTGTTCCCTTTGTCCGCCCACAGACACCTGGACACGGCCCTCATCGATGTGGATGTCCAGACCAATTACACGCGCGTCACCGTCAAGGGCAAGATCTTTCAGATTGCCTACAACGAGGAGGTGCAGCCAGGTGAATCCACAGTCCAGCGATCTCAGACCACGGGCCACTTGATGATTATCCTGAAGAAGCTGAAGGTCAACGAAATGCTGACCATCAAGCGTAGTCCGGCTAAGGGGTAAGACATCTATCTGTTCTGGCACTAGGCCTGAGTGATCCTCTTCTCTTTCCTCCCCCTGTGCAGGGCCTTATCCACTGCAACCACGCTGCAGCCTGGACAGGAGCCGGTGCCCCTCCGCGGTGTTGTGGACATTGCCAACATTTGTCCGCCCGCTGATCTACCAGATTTGATTTAAGCGCAAAACTCGTTATTATTTGTTCCTTAAATGGATTAGTTCTGTATTATTACGTTTTGGGTTCTTCTACGTTGATTGTCATGCACATATATTGTTATAATAGTTTTTAGAAATTTATAATTTCCATAGACATTCCTTCGATGAAAATTAGAGCTGAATTTGAGCAGATTTCTGTTGAGTAAACATCAGAGCACAGATTATTACATTTTCCACAATTTAATTATGTTAACAAACACACAAATAATGCAATAAACAGATACAAATATATAGTATTATTAGTATAATAATAAAAGAACCATAGAAATCACAATTTGTTTCTAGAATCAAACTTATATATTTTTGGTTTTTGTTACTCCGAAAATGTTATTATACGTTAAACAAAGAGGGAGATAGCAGAGAGGATAGAAAGCGATAGATATACATACATATGTATCAAAAAGAAAGAGAGATAGATAGGACGCCAAGACGATTCGCTGTGCTCTTCGGATGCATGCATGCAAAATTTGGATTATTTTTTTAACTCATTAAAAGCACATTAATTCTTCGCAAATACACAATATCAGTTCTAGCCAAAAGACTTCCACCAGTAATCTATATAAATTCTATATACATATATTAACATATAAAGAAAAATCTGTTTCAAGAATCAAGCAGTATCTGTATGAGCCAACATACCACCAAAATAAGCTTAAATATACCATATTTTATCTCGGTATTATTTAGTGAGCACGTTCAGCTTGACAACTTAATACGGTATATACTGTATGGTTGCATGTACAAAAATTAAACAGTTTTGTTGAGTTTTTTCGATTAAACATTATTTTATAAACAGTACAATAAATGGGAAACCTCAAAATCAGCTTGATTGTAGAAAATTGATTCATCTAGGTAATTAAATTATATGTTCAGTGATGAGAGCCCTGAGTAACTTATAATATTACATCGACTATCAATATTGAGAAATATGTTTTTCGGTATATTAGCGGTATTTTATGAAAATGAAAAGACAATTTTTGGTATATTTTCGAGGGTCAGACGGTATACGCACGTGACTGACTACTTAACTTGTATTTTCCATATTTGGCTGTTGTTTTGGACGCCGCTCTGCACTCCGCACTCCGCACACAAACGAAGCACAAACAACGCCGCACAATCCGCCGAAATGGGCAAAAATAAGCGCAAGAACAAGCAGCTGCAACAGCAGCAGCAACAGCAAGAGCAGCAGTCACTGTTGCTGGCCCAGACGCTGGCAAAGACGCCAACGCAGTCGGAGGGAGCCTCTGGATCCGGTTCGGCATCGGGCTCCGCAGACGGGAATCAACCAAGTGGCAGTCAAAGCATTCGAGACAAGAACGCCCTCGATGGAAAGGGCTTCCCCAGCCTGTGTGGCCAGCGGGGCGAGCTTAACGCGCTGGTAATGCGTCTTCTGGAGCTAGTTGCCATGCAGCCGGCCAATCCCAACGAAGAGTGGAAGCAGTATGTGGACCTGCAGCTGCAGCTACAGCGCATCATGGTGCTGGAGACGCCGTTGCAGCGGGCCGTCTGCCTGGATGCCACCGACGACCAGACGCGCCTGGCCAAGGTAACCGCGTTCAGCGAGTGGGCCAAGGCGGGCGGCGTGAAGAGCGACTGCTTGGAGATAGCCATCTTTCCGGGCTATCAGCTGGGCCTGCGCGCCACCCAGGACATCGCCGCCGAGCAGCCAGTTTTGAGCGTTCCCCGTACGCTGATCTTCTCCGAGGAGCACTTGCCCGAGACCGACCGCAAGCTCTTTTGCAACTTTCCGCTGCTGACAAACTTCAACCTGGCGTACGCCCTGGTCATCGAGAAGGTGCGCGGCGCTGACAGTGTCTGGCGTCCCTACATCGACGTGCTGCCGGCCCGCTACAACACCGTCCTCTACTTCACCATCGAGCAAATGCAGCGGCTCCGCGGCACCGCTGCCTGCACCTCGGCGCTGCGCCAGTGCCGCGTCATTGCCCGCCAGTATGCTAACATGTACAAGTGCGCCCACATTCGGCCCGACTCCAGTAGCGCCTCCTCCATGGGCGTGCTCTTCACCCAGCACGGCCTCTGCTACGAGCTCTACCGGTAAGTGATCCCAATCCGATTGAATCGAATCCCCTCCGAGTTCCTGCAATAACAAATTTGTGGTTCCCTAACAGTTTCCCAATTGCGCCTAAAAACGCTCAGCCGCAAATGTTAATTTAACATAGTGTGTACCTATTGGCGCATTAGCAGAGCAATGTTAAGCTACAGTACCCAACTAACAGTGCAGCTGGCAAGCGCCTAACAGAATGGCACCCAATCGATTTTTAGAGGCATCTTTTGTACTTCTGCAGAGCGTATTTCCACTTTCCACAGGTGGTTTACAACGCGAACAAGGCGTCAATTCCGAACCCATGGAAGTGCATGTTGTATTCCTAGTTATCCGAGTCGATTTAGCTGTGTCCGTCTGTCCTTCCGTCTGCGTCTATGACTGCTGCAATTGATATCCTTGAAGTGGCAAAAGTTTGCAGCTGTTTGCAGTGCACTGATGGAAGCATCTCCGACCCAATAGTCTGTCTGTTTCTAAGGAAGTTTGTATCTGTCTTGAACCTATAACAATGATGGCGTACCATCCATTACGAATAATTCGATCAGTATTGAATAATTGTTACGATAATTCATGTACATACATATAGATTTCATAAGAAACTACCAAATAACTTTGTAACTTATATGCAGATATGCTTGAGTTTGTTACGTGTCAAACTCGTAACCAAACACATTGGTTTTAAGATATCAGAGATATTGGTCATCTAACTTAACCTATAGCCATGCATGTCTTTCCGTCCGTCTTATTTGACGCCTTATTTGAAACACTAAACATTCCTGTGAAAATGATCATCGAATCTGGTTCAGATGGGATCAATATTACCTGTTTTATTACTTTCTCGTGAAGTGTGTGCCCCCTGGTGGAGGGGAGCGAGATTTAGCGGCAGATAACATAGGTATGTATGTACTGGCTATAGAAGTGGCGCTCATTTGTAAAGCTTAAGTAGCTAAAACTTCTCTGGGCTGTGCAGAGCTTACATGGAACACTGCTTATCATTTTCACTGCTATGGAAGAATCAGTTTGTGAGGAAATTTGTTTGCTCCTTCTAATAAAAGCAAAGTGGTATTGGTCTTGGGATAAGTCGAGTGCCTTTCAGTCCGTCAGCCATCTGGTTTTCTCTGCTCTTGAATACCACCAGATGGCTCATCCGTTCTCGAACCTGTCTGAACAGACATTGTATGTCTGTACTCATATGCAATTCCCCCCTTTATTTTCAAAGATCTATATGTCATGGATCTGTTAGCGTGTCTTGTTTCCCCCTTCTTTCTTTTATCTTGGGGTGAATCTCGCATCCGCTCCCAAAAACCTGTTTAAAGCTGAATCCACCCCGGGGTGTGTTGGCTGTTCTTGAAATATTTTTTTGGGAAATCTTTGCCACAATTTGTTCTACAATTTATTTCTCAAAAAAATCAAATTGAAACTTATTTACATACATATTTGAGCGTGCTTAAACATACATATATTTATATTTATATTTATTTATATATATATCGGTATATCTATGCATATACTCGTACGGTCGCCAGACGTGTGTTCTAGTGTATAGATTCTAGAGTGGTGACGGGGTGATGGGGGAGGGACTGGGGCATGGAAAGTGGTGGGGTCTGGTTGAGACTGGTTGGGGGCGAATGTGAAAATAAAATGTGCCTGCAGTTAAAGAACTAAATCTATTCTCTTATTGTTCTTGCTGTGGTGGTGCATTGAACATTCATACTATTAGTGTTGATTTAGTTTGTGTCGTTGTTGTTGTTGTTTTTGCTGTAGTTGTTTTTGTTTTTGCCCCAATCTAATACGAAATTCCCTCTTGTATTCGATTATTTAAATTTGTTTTCCTTTTTGTTTTTGTTTTGTCGTCAGTGCCAAAGAAGAAGTTACTTTTCCTTTTCCTTTAAATTTTTTGTTCGTTTAATATTTATTGTCCTCATAAGTGGTAGTTTTCCTTTTACTCCTCGAATTTACTTATCTAGTATTCGATTTGGGCTCTGTGCTCTGTGGATCGATCTCGTATGAACACAACACAACTGTAGTACTGTACTCTATTCTGTTTGGCTAAGAAGATTCTTTGCTATTTCTATTCGATTAACTAGCTTTTTCTCGCTTGGTGCTTTAGAAACCCATTTGAATGCCGTGTCTGTCTGTCCTATGTATTGTATGATCGATCTAGTATGAACTTGCATTAGTCTCATATGTACTCTATCGTAGTACATATGTATGTATGTGTGTAGATCTAGAGTAGTTCGAAATGATAGTTTGCTGAGCTTGCTTACAGACTAAGTACAGTTGCGCTCATGGCCGTGAGACAGTGTTGAAATTGAAGAGTCTTGGCCGGGGGGAGCTTTTGTAGAATTTGAGCTTGGAGCTTAGGCTTAAAGTTTGCCAAATGGGTTAAGTTGGGTCCCACAGCTATGAAACGCACTGTACGCATGTATGTATATGCATATGTATATGTATATGTATATGTTGGTGTGTCTTTTCGTTTAGTTTACTTTAGTTTTACTTTCTCTCACAGAATGTTCGTTCGCTTGAAGAAATTCCTCTAATCGAAACTTGACCACAAAAAAAAAAATTGTTTCATTCTCATTTCTTAGACTAATCTAATTAATCATCTAAATTTTACTCTCTCTCTCTGTCTCTTTCTCTGTCTCTGTCTATTTGTATATATGTCTATCTGTGTCCGTGTGTGTGTCTGTGGGGGAGTCTGTGGATGTTTGTATATATTTTTATAAAGCTTGGCCTAAACAGCAAAACCTATCGCCGGTAATCGATCGCTCTATCGATACTTGAGCGTGTCTGCCCTGCCTAGAGCCTAGTTATCGAACGATTTGCGCAACGTGTCAAAGAGATACTCCTGCACCTCCGGCGAGTTGGGGTCCATGGTATTCAGCTTCTGGTGAGCACTGCGCAGCGACAGGGCCAGCGAGGCGGATGCCGAGCTGCTGGAGCTGCCACTGTGTCCCTGGGAGCGTCCACACATCGCTGCTGTGTTGGGCGGCGGTGCACCGCTGGCGGTACCCCCTGCTCCAGCCTTAGCTCCAGCTCCACCTCCACCTCCTCCGGCTGTCGTGGTCAGGGAGGTGGCTGTGCTCAGGGTGGCCGATCCGTCGCGTGTGAAGAGCATGGAGCTCTGGCGCTGGAGCTGGTGGACGGGCGTGCAGCAGGAGACGGCAGTCGAGATGCTCGAAATGCCCATGCCGGCTCCACCGCCTGCCCCTGCGCCTCCCGATGGCGCTGACGGTTCTCCTCTGCTGGAGCCAATGACCAGCTCCTCCATGTGCTGGCGCATAGAGGAGCGACGCGACGCCGAGGCGCCCGTCTGAACCATCTGGGGAAGCTTGCTCTTCATCGCGTTGTAGGTCTTCAGATAGCTGGTCTTGCGGCGGCGATGCTGCTTCCAGCGGCAGACCACAAAGATCACAAGGAAGGTGGCCAGTGCGGTGATCACGATGGCAGCACTGGCCACGATCGCCGACCGAATGCCGGACGGCATGCTGGCGTACAGGGTGCCCAGATGCTGCTGGGACACCGAGGTGGCCGCCGCCGCCGCCGGACTGCGGTGGAAGCCGGGTCCGGAGAGCTCCAAGTCGAGAAGATCGTGAGCCCGGGCCACCTCCTCTTCGATCTCATCGATCACATTGTCGTTCGGCTCCAGCTTGGTGTTGGCCAGTCGCGAATTGTTCAGCTCTTCGCCTCCTGCTCCGCCGTAGGGACTCACGCTCAGGTCGATGTCGATGCTGCTGGGCTCCTGCTCGTCCGGGTCCATGTCCACCTCCTGGGCGCTGCCGTTCCCATCGAGCAGCAGTCGCGGCGGTGGCAAGAAGTAGGGATTCCGCTCCTCGGTGGCCGTGGCCAGGGAGGCCAGAGCCAGCGTCTTCCACGAGGGGAAGAACCCGAGCGACTTCTCTCCGCGTGGCTGTTGCTGCTGGTGTGGGTGGTGCTGGTGGTTGAAGGAGACTCCTGCTGAGGCGGACGATGTCTGTGCATAGGCGGGTCCTGCAAATAGACGAAAGCGAGAAACGGAGAGATGGTAGGGAGGGGGCGGAAAAGCAGACAGATAGAGTAGATCAGGGATAAAGCTTATAGTGCGTCGTCTCTGTGTGTGTGTGTGTGTGTGTGTGTATCTGTGATTGGGTATCTGTGTGTGTGGGTGCGGCGGTTGCAGCGAGCTGTCGCGTGTGTTGTATCTAGGATTGCCGGGGGACATTGCCTTAACTGGCTGTGGGGCACACCACCTCTGTATCAATCGATCCATTCTGGAATTAATCTGTGCGCTACATTCCCGTCTATCGATTGATAATCGTGCAATTATCGTTATCAATTTATTCAAAGTCAAATATGATCTCTGTTTAAATGAATATTTCAATATTTAATCGAAGGAGCATCACTGGTGCTCCCGTCGATCAAAGCCATCTTTCAAGTTGATCATAAATTTCGGAAATATCGATGCTGGTTATCGATACCTACACCTGCGGGAAGGGAAAAGAGAGGGGGCACCCCCGGCCAGCTGCTATTTGAATATCCCCGACACTCCTAGCCGTTACTTACGTGTGCTTCTGGTGTGCTGAGCCGCTGCTGCTGCTGCTGCCGCCGATTGATCGATTGCTCGATTGATTGATTGACTGACTCACTGATTGAGGGTGACACTGGGTGACAGATTGAGAGGCCGCGGCTCAGCACAGCTCAGCACACTCCAAACAAACAACAAAAGGGGGGTGGGGGGTACACTCGCGCCGACCAACTCACTGCCGCCGCGGGCGCTGCTGGTGCTGCTGGCGTTGCTGCCACCGCTGGCGCTGGTGTCGGAGCCGCAAGGCGGTAATACCTCGGTTGCCGCCGACCTTCTCGCCGCTGCTCTCGTTCGGCTCGATGTCAATGATCGAGGTGAAGTAGCTGGAGCCCTGCGAGTCCGTCTTGATCTCGTCGGGCTTGACGCTCTTCAGGTCCATCAGGTTGAAGTGGGGGAAGTTCTCGAAGGCCGTCACAATGTCCATGTTGTCCTGCAGCACCACCTTCTGGCCGGGGTAGAAGCGCGAGTGCTCGTCGCCCCCGCTCACGATTGTGGACAGGTGTAGCTGGCTGGAGCCGCGCTTTCGGTGCTCGATCAGCTCCTCCAGCGTCATGTTCCGCTGCTCGAGCACCTTGAACAGCCGGTTGCCCGAGCGTCGATCCTCGATTAGCTCCAGAAGATCGGTGCGATCATCCACATCGTCCACCAAGCTCACTTGTGGTTGCTGTGGCTGGCCTGGGGCAGAAGATGATTCGCTTGGGGTCTGGGTCTCCGTTTGGGTCTGTGATGGTTCCGGCTCTAGTGCTGGTGCTGGTGCTGGCACTCGTGTGTGGTGCGTGTGGCTCTCCACCTCGTCGAAGAAGTTCTCCAGATCATCGTCGTTGTAGTTGAGCTCCTCGCTGGCATTGCCTGGCTGGGGTGATGCTGCTGCTGTTGTTGCCTCTGTGGAGTTGCTCCTTGCCACTTCTCCCGAAGCATCCACATCTTCGATGCTCTCCACCACATTGCTGTCGTACTGGTGTTGCTGGTGGTGGTGCTGAATGAAGTTGTCCTTGATCCGCTTCTGAGTCTCCTTGCTGCTGGCGTTGCGCAGTCTGTATCTGGGATTGCTGGCCGATGTGGCAGGTGCTAGTGGTGCCTCCGTGTGGGCGGACTCCCCTGAATCCACTTCGACCGAGTCTGGCTCAGGCTCCTCCTGCTCCTGCTCCTGCTCCAGCTCCTGGCCCTGCTCCGGTTCCTGTTCCTCGATCTCCTCAATGCTGTTGGCCAGAGTGCTGGTGAAGATGGGCGTGCTTGTGTCCACCTCCTGGGTCGTGGTGGTGGTGGGGGTTGCTGCTGTCGTGCTGCTGGTGGTGGCGATGCTGCTGGCAGACTTGAACAGCCCCGGAGGCTTCAGGGTGGAGCGCATGTGCTGCCGCTTCTTGTACAGCGGCAGGCGGGTGGTGCTGCTGGGTGCCACTGTGCTGCTGCTGGTGGCGGTGCTGGCCACAGTGGGCAGGGTGCGTCTTGTGGTGCTGCTCTCCCGCGAAGAGCTGCCAAAGAGCTTCAGTCGCTGCAGTGTGGGAAACTTGGCCCTCGTTCTCAATGACTCCTCCTCCTCGCTCTCGTTGCTGTTGCTGTTGCTGGTGGTGCTGGTGCTGGGGCTGCTGCTAAGGTAGGCAGGGGGTAGGCGGCGCACTCCCTGCTTGTTCTGGTGGAGCTGCTTCTTTGGGGCCTCCCCCTGGGGATGGGCGGAGGAGGCCGGGGCTATGGCCGTGGTCTGGAGGGCCAGCAGGGCGTTCTGCTTTCCCTTGAGCAGGTCGTCCAGGGAGAGGTTCTTCTGCTGCAGGATCTCGCTCAGGCTGAGGCCGCCAGAGTTCTTCAGAATGTTCTTCAGGTCCACCGATGTCTGCAGCTTGGCCCCCGGCGGCGCCTCCTGCTCCTTCCTGGACTGGCCGTATGGCCGCCGATAGGCCTTGCTCGGACTGCTCGCCTGCACGCTGGCATCCAGGGGGCTGCTGTGGGTGGGTTCCTGCCGGTGCCGCTGCTTGTCCCTCTCTCGTTCCAGGGCAGCCATCGGCTCCCTGACCAGTGGCTGCTTGCGCCTCCTGAGAGCCTCCGCATCGTCCTCGACATGGCCACGCCAGTAGGTCGAACTGGAGTCCGCCAGTCCCCCCGAGCCAGAGTCAGAGCCAGAGCCGCCAGCTGTGTCTTCTCCGGCCGCTCCCATGGGGGCCATTGGCAATTGGGGCCGACGCTTTCGCTTCCGCATGCCCGCCTGGGCAGTGCGGCGACGATTTCCATTTCCATTTCCGATTCCGATTCCATCGTTCCCAGCTGAGCCCTTGCCATCCTCCACAATCAGCGAAACGCCAGTTTGCAGCAGCTGCAGGAGAAAAAAAAAAACAGTAAAATGTGAAAATATATAAGAGAAGAGGGGCGAGGAGGAGAGCGGAGTGTTAACCAGAGCCAGAGCTAAGGGGGGGTTCCCCAACTCTACTCTATCAAATTGCTTTTGCTATTATTATTTATATGCATGTTTGCTTATCGTCTCAACTGATTGATGGACCAAATTGATTGATGGAATTCGTGATTCCCCCTTGCCCACTCTTTTCGGGGAGACAGCACTCACGATGCCCAAATAAACATTTATATTAAAGTGTTCAATAGAGAGACAAGAGACACGAGACACGAATATAAGCAAAATTGAATCAAAGTCATAGTTGCAATTATCTATCTGGAAATGCATCAATTATTCACGCTATCAATGATGCATTTTCTGACCCCCGTCAGAGGGGTGGCCATGTAATGGGACTTGTCATATTACCGATTTGCCATTGCTGATATCATTTACCCGATACGATACACAATTAAGGAGGAGGAGGAGGAGGGATCGTTCATTCGGCAGTTATTGAACTGTTTGGATTCTATCAACTTTGCATGGAACAGCCCCGAGAGCAGCTTCAGGCTTATCTATGCTTAGGTAATTAATTTTCAATCAGGGTACTACAGAACAAGAGATGGAGTAGGAGTAGGACCATGAGTAGCTGCAGCTGAGATGCAGATAAAGATGTGTCTGTGTGTGCGATTTATGATGACAAGCATAGCTAATATATTGTGATTATATACATACATACATATGTACATATGCATCGATAATGTATGTAAATTTATATGAATTAAATTGAAAACCCCTAACCAACCCATCATCATCAGCATCCCCATACGAGTATATGTACATAATTAAATAAATGCAAATTGGTGATTTATGTATGTATACATAAACTACACACTATATATGTACATACGTATAGATTGGGTCTTGGGTTATAAGAGTATTTTGTGGTTTTCCATTGAACATTTTCCCTTGAATGGAGCTTTTGAACCTTATGTGTGATGCTTGAATGGATAGACCAGTGAGTGTATATATGGGATGGTACATGGACAGATGGACAGAGAAATAATTAACCAAAAAGGCAATGACACAAAAACAAAACAAAAAAAGAAGAATGCCAGAGAGAGGGAGAGAGAGAGAAGTGCCAGCCAGGAAAACGAAACTAAATTGTTGACGAAAAACTTTTGCTGGCGACAGCAACAAAAACTCATTACAGCACGAGGAAGAGAAATTGCAAAGGAAACTGCAAGTTAAGTTTTCCCCTCAGTTGCTAAGCGAAACTGCCACACAATGCAGCAAAAGAAATAATGGAGAATATCTGAGAGATAGGGAGAGAGAGAGAGAGAGAGTACGAGTAGAGTCTGGGAAAATCGAATCAAGGAGAAAGGCGGCATAGAGAATGCATACCGAATCCATACCGACCATTACACGCATTTCTCTCACGTCATTTGCCGTGACATCTCTCTTTCCTGCACTGTCTAACACTGCCACTGCCACCAGATAGAGGCTATCTTTGCCTTTACCTCTCTGCTTTCCATCTCAATTTTTTCTTTTTTTTTTTTTTTGAACGAAGAAGCTGTCTATGCATGCATAATGAAGGTAGGGGGAGGGGGGGTGGAAGGAACGACATGAGCCGGCAATCCGATTGTATCGCAGGAGTCTCAACTTGTCCAAAGAACAAAAACACGCAAACTTGAGGCAGCTTTTTTGCAGCAAGTCAAACATCTGCATTTCATTTCAATCAGAGCATGCAAAAGAGCTTTGCTTTCACCCCCCCGCCCCCAACCCCCAACCCCCAATACCTCCAATCATCCACACATACAATGGGAGAAAAGAAAACCCACGCAACTTTCCAATTTGAACTAATTAATGTTGAAGAATAATTAAGTGAAATCAAGTTGATAGTTTCATTCCGCAGCCAAAGTCGATTGAGTGATGAATCCAACGAATGACAGGGTCAAAATCACGGCAATAAAAGCCAAATCATGCCAGAGAGGACGTGTACAATTTGATTCTCTCTCTCTACGGCAAAAAAAAAGGCAGTGCGGTAGAGTTTATTGAATCAATATCTTTGAGTTGATGCCACTCCTCCTTCGTGCACGCACAGAGTCATGCTACATGCTACAATGCTGCATGCTGGGACTGTGACTGTGACTGGGTTGGGGTTGTCTCCCCAACTCTATGGGACATGCCAGGGGACACACACACTCGCTGCCTTGGCATTGTTCATGGCTGTCAACGGCAGGCGCGCTCAGTGGGCGGGCTCAGTGGGATGCTGCCAACATTGTCATTGCGTTTCAAAAGTTACCCCCCGCTTGAGTTGGAGTTTTTTACGCATTCTTTGGAGCAGTCGATAAGTGTCAGGTAAAGCGATGAACTTGTCATCGATAGGACCGCGAGGCAGGAACAGCCATGGCCCGCCGAAAACACACACAAGTCAGAAGAGCACAGCAAAAGTTCTCGCTACTTAGGGACTTACGAGCGCATTCAAGTTCATTTATCCGCTTAACTGTGCCAAAAGAGAAAGGCAGTGGTGAAAGTGGGCGAGGGGGTGGGGCCTAGACTTTTGAATGCTGATTAACTTTTGGCGAGTCAAAGGTAAAGTCGGCTCAAAGAACCTGCAGCCCTACCGCCCGCACACTCACTTGAGTCTTTCCAACACTGGCTGGCATTGCTCGCTGATAACTTATTACTTTTATTTAAAATATATTCGCCCCGCACTTTCAGTTGGTGGAAAGTTCTCGCCACAGGGACATAACAGCCAATACAAAAGAAAAATACGTTGAGAGATCCTCCTCCTACCTTCCTACCTCCCACCTCCCATCTCCCTCCTCTTCCCTTTTGCTTGGGACTTTCTAAGAGTTTTTGGTGATTTTTGAAGTAGCCAGAAATAAATACAGCCAACAGAAAATGGAGCCAACTTACTGCTGATGTTGCTGGTGTTGTGTATTTCGGGGCTTGGGTTCTGGTTTCGGCTTTTTGTTTTTGGTTCTTCTGCTGCTTCTGGGCTGCTTCTGGCTGCTTCTGGTCTTGTTCATGGTGATTTCTAACAAAGTGAGTGGCGGCGAGGCCGGGCCCCAACCCTTGGCCTCCCCCTTAACCAAACCACTTCAAACAAGTTGCTGCTTTTCATAATTAAATTGGAAAATTTATGCACAATTAAATGGAAAACTTTTCTTTGTGGTCAGACTGTGGAAAACCGAAAAAATGCATAAGTAAAAAGCTCTTGGACCTTTGATTTTTCCGCTTCTTTTCTTTCCATTTTCGGCTTTCCGCTTTCCCATCCGATCTCTATTTTCGTGTGACCTCGAGCATAATTTGTGTGTTTTTGGTTCTGGTTTCCGTTGCAGATGGGCCGTGTCGACGGTGATGACGCGCCAGAATCTGGTGCCACGCGAACTGCAGGCCAACGATGACGGCGACGATCTCAGCCAGTTGCCCATTTCGGCCTTGATACCCTACTGGGACATGGCCAACCACAGGCCCGGGAAGATAACCTCCTACTACGACAGCGGCGTCCACCAGATGGACTGCACGGCCCAGGAGGCCACCAAGGCCGGCGAGCAGTTCTTCATCTACTACGGGGATCGATCCAATGCCGATCTGCTGGTCCACAACGGGTGAGTACATGCAGGCTTGTCGCAATGATCGCCCCCTAACACCATTATCCCCCCTCTCTCGTTTCACGCAGCTTCATAGATGTGAACAACCAAAAGGACTACGTGAAGATCCGTCTGGGCCTCGGTCTGTCGGATGCCCTGGTGGAGCAGCGTGCCAAGATTCTGGCACGGCTCAACATCGAGCGCAAGGCGGAGCTCAGGGTGCTGCCGGCTCCCGACTACATCTCCGGCGAGCTGCTGGCCTTCGTGCGTGTCTTCAACATGAGCGCCGAGCAGCTGGAGCACTGGTGCAGCGACTTGGAGCGGGCCGTGGACCTGCTGCACATCGACTGTGCACTGGAGACGGACCATGAGACGCGCACTTGGCAGTACTTGTATCAGCGGCTCAAGCTGCTGCTCGGCGTCCTCGAGAGCACGTACAAGGAGGCGGAAGAGCTGGAGCAACTGGAGAAGCTGGAGAAGCTGCAGCTGGCGGAGGGGCAGGAGGCCAAGGAGAAGTCTCCCGGGCAGGATATCGATCTACTGGTGGTGCAGTACCGCCAGCTCGAGCGTCGCATACTCGCCGACGCCCTCGAGTACGCCCAGGAGCGGTGCAAGGTCTGAGTCCGCACCCCGAATGCGCGCCGCCCTAAGATTAACCAACCAAACATATAAATTATCTCTCTCGGAAGGGAGCATCACTTACGAAACTCGAGTGGCCATCTAAGCAGGAATAACTCACTTAGCCGTAACGACAAACCGCTTTTATTTAAGGTTAATTTATTCTAATTTCGATTGTTTTTCGATTATTTTTCTTCGCAGTAGATTTTAGTCGCTTGAAACCAAAACCAAACACAACACAGCCCTTATTTGTCGATTATCGATTATCGATTGTAAGCCATAATGATCGACTATCGATTGCATTAAAATGTCTGCATCGATATACGATCTATACTGTAGTCTGTCTCGATCTTAAGTCGATTCCTGTGCACAGCAGAACCCAGCCACGCACTGAAATATGATTATGAATCTAGTTTCTAGCGATTATTTTTGTTTTGTTTTTATCTTTTTTCGATTTCATTTGATTAATACTTTTTTTTTTTTTTTTGTTTTTCGATAATAAATATGAAATTAAATACAGCACTGGCTGGCGATACTCTTTGAATGTGTTTAGGGGTACACCAAATGATCCTTTCACCTCGATATATCCTTCGAATAGTAGACTAAAAGGCAAGTACAAAGACACAGACATGTGGTTATACTCTGCTAAGAGTAGAACAGGCAGACAGGCAGGTATTCTGATTATGCTTTTGTATCCGAGAGAGTTGCAGGCAGCTGGTGTAAGTCAAAAGCCTCTCTAGCTCCTACTTCTACTTCTGCCACGTGTCATTCAAGTTTAAAGAGTTAAAAGCTTCTTGCTGACCTATGGCCCTATGCTTGATTGCAGATTAAACATTCGAGCATGGCCCTTTGTGCTGGAAGAATTGCTATCGTTGTGCTTGCATTCCCAATGGGCGATTTGTGAGCTCTCCTTTTTCAAAAATAAATCGGATTTGCGTGTCTGTAGGTATGGGTGGGGGTGAGGGTGTGGCTATGTCGCCATTCAATTGCCAATAACTAATTGACTTGCCAGACGTCCAGCTGTGACAGCCTCAAAAACCAATCAATTTGCAAAACTAATCCCCATGTACCCTCCTCTCAGATGCCTTCGGGTGTTGTATGTATGTAGTAGATGTAAAATATTTGATTACGCTATGTAGAGCTCTGGGAGTGGGTCTGCAAGGGCTGGGACTGGGACTGGGAGTGCAAGTGCCACTGGGAGTGTGTGGCAGGCAGGCAGGCAGGTCAACGCTGCTAATGGATGGGAAAAGTGGAGAAGTCCAGCAGTAAATTGCAGTGGGTTAGTGTAATAAAACTAAAAGATGCGAATCTCAGCATATAATTTTATGTAGTATGTACGAGTAGTGAGAGGACTGCTCAAAAGTGAGAGATCCCATCTACGAATTTATGCACAAACAGATGGGAACATCTACTATGTATGTAGCTTAATGATGCAACATCTATTATGTAGCTAGAAGATGCAGCATCTATTATGTATGTAGCTTGAAGATGCTACATCTACTATGTAGCTTAAAGTACGTAAATTTAGAATAGAAAGCATAGGTTGGGTTTGCCCCCGGATGGCTGTTCTGGAGGTTCTCTCTTAGTTTTAAGGATAGTAGTATGACAAATTCAAGGGTATACTTATGATGTTTGAATGTCCCCAGGAATCGAGGAAAGTAGCCTCTTGGAGGCATGATGCCATGAGCAATCCTTTCTCTCCAGCAACTGCTGCTGTTGGTGTGACCAGGCAGTGACCAGTGAATCCCATTAGCACCCTGTGAATCCCACTAACACTCTACAGTCCTCTAGTGGTAGGTGCACCATTGACTTAATCCAAATATCACAATCATATCAAGTATTCTTGAATTCCTCTTGGATTCCGAAAGCAGAATCTTATGTGAATGAAGGAAGTAAAACTAGAGACGTTCTCTAGACGGATTCGACTTGATTCCTGATCTCTACTAAAGCCCTCAAGTGTTGGGTTACTGAATTAACAACAAACAATGCCAAACAATCTACATAGCACTTTCGAGTGTTGTTCATTATGGAATCAATGCAATGAAGATGCAACTTCGTTGCTGCTGTTGCGGCTGCGGCTGGGAGCTGGTGCCTCATATTTTGAACTGAATGGCCCAAACCGTAGAGCGGAGCTGCCAAATTGCAATTGCGAACACTTCGGAAATGTCATTAAAATGGTTCGACGACCCACAAAGCCCAATATGTAGGCACTGGATGGGATCCCAGTCCACACGGTACCGTAGCACTAGCACTAGCACTTCTCATACTCCGGGGAAACCTCGACTGACATTTGATTTGACACTCGAACAGCTATTTTCCGTATTCACATTTCGCGTGCCACATCCTGGTGGAGCTGAAGCTGAAGCCAAAGCCGCACCTGTGCCACCCGCCCACTCGACACTTGCCACAGAGTTGGCACTCAATTTTCACGCTCGTTTGGGGAAAAGGTTTCCTGGGCGGGTGTGGGTGTGTCGGTTTCGGGGTTGGGTGGGCGAAAAGTGTTTAGGCAGTTGATTGAAATATTTGAAATATTCGAATGGGCTGCCGGGCAATCTGGGTCGGGTATCGATGGGAGCGTAGTGGGGTGGGGCTAGGGGGTTAGGGGGCCTGGGCATTCGTTATCGATTCGATGAGTTTTTGGTACTGTGATCTCTGCCTCTGTGTTTTGTCCCTCGAAACTCTGCTAATTGCTTCGACAATTTTGTTGTGCCAGCCAAGCAATTAGCAAATGGCAAATGTCCTAGTCCCCGCATCTCCCCCCCCAGCATGCTCTCTCTCTCTCTTTGTATAGTACAATACCCGCAGACCCAATCGGATGGTCACAATGCAAACTTAAGCTGCTTAAAATGTATGCAACATGGGGCCATAAAAATGATGACCGCTTCGAACAAAAAGCGAACCAAATTGTTGACATTGCGTGTGGCACTCGCTACGATACTCGTGCAGGGTGCAACACTGCTACAGGTACCAGGTACAGTACAGTACTAGTACAGAGTGCAATATATTTATCTATTTAGCTATCGATATATCTGTGTGTTCTCTGGCTTGGAGATCTATCAGAATTTATGAGGGGATACTGCTACTTTGTTACTTATTACCCTCATATGTAGTGGCTATTTGTTTTTGGAATTTCCTACACTGCTTCACCCTCCCCCCGCTAGTATGAGTAGGTAGTACGAATACTTTATTTATATTTTCTTTGATTTGAGCCTTCTTCTCATGACTTAAGTCACTTATGTATGTATGTTGAGTGGTAAGTGTGTCGGACACCCTGTACTTGAATGAATAAATGCCACAGAGTGTTCGAGTGTCTTCCTGTGTGTCGGTGTGTATGTGTTTGTGTGTGTGTGTGTTTGTGTATGTGTTTCTCCGTGCGTATACGCGTTATTTGTTCGGAAACTGTTGCCAACTGCTGGAATTCCTTTTCACTCTATCCGTGTGTGTGTGTGTGTGTGTGTGGGGGTTTTTCTTTTTATATTGTTGTCGGAAATAAATCTAGGCATGCTGCCTGCCTGCCCTCGTGCCTCCCCCCGTTTCGCACAACGACCCGTGGTTAGGGGGGGGTGGCATGTTTGCTTAAATCCATGCTTTGTCTCCCTCGCACCCTGCTGCACACTGCACCCCCCCTCTCCCCCTTGAGCACTTAAGCGCATTTCCATAGATTTTAAGGCGATTTGATTTGAAACGCTCATTTGCATGCGACCGCCCAACCGACCGACCAACCGACCAATTGCTGTTGTCACCATACTTGTTGTAGTAGCATACAACATACTAGTAGTTGTTGTAGTAGTATGGGTAGTAGTAGTAGTACGTGTAGTAGTAGTATGTAGTATTAGTGTTCAATGTTGTTCGGCTGATTGTTGTTGCTGTTGCTGCTGCTGCTTCTGTGTCTGGTGTGTTGTTGCTGCCATTATTAAGTTATGCTCTTTGTTATGCCGCTTTCTGTGTGTGTGTTGTCAATTGATTGCATTTATTTGCTCAACTTAAACGTTTTGGAATTGGCTTAGTTTGCATTTTGACATTTGCAAAAGTCAGAACAACAACAACAGGAAAACATCACAAAATAAATATGAACAAATTTTGATCTTTCGCTAGAGGGAAGGTAAGCCAACAGAGAAGCTTCGAGAGAAATGCATAAGAAATTACATTGAATTAATATTACAGAAAAATCTTAAAGTAGAGTGCAGGCTCAAGGGAGTAAACATAGGAATTTCGATTACAATTTATAATAAATACAGCTGCTATTCGTATGCATCTACTTTATGCAGAAGTCTCTTTTAGCAGCAAAAAGGATGCGCTTTCTATGCAATAAATACTCCAGACAATGGTAGTATTGATCAGTGATAAAACTATATCTATACCAAACTATATCTATCTATGCAAATGTATGTGCACCTGGATTTTGGAAACTATAAGAGCCAACCAGATCTGCAGTGCTTATTCTGCAATATTCTGACATCTCTATGCGAGAAAATCAAAAAAAAAATCTGTAGAGCTTCTCATTGTTTTAGCTCTCTAGCTTTCAATTTCAAAGCATTCGAAAGCAAATTAAATATTTTTAGCCATTAATATCTGTAGACTGTACAAAATGTATCCATCGTTAATTCTAACCTGACATAGAATTATCTATAATTATCAGTTGAGATCACTTTACGCTTTGAGATGAAGTCTCCTCCACTTTCAATATTGTTTTTGGAATATCGATTCAAACTATTAGTTATACTTAATCCCCCTTATATTGTGGATGTTCCCACTCCAGTTCTCCTGCTATTACCCATAATTTTTGTGCTTTTCGTTGACTTTTTTCGTTCGTAATTTCTAGAAATTGAATGCATAACAATGGAATAATTAAGGAACTAATCGGTATTGCCTTGGGTTCGAGTGTTCAAAGTAAACTCATAGACTAAATGCAAAACCGCAACACAGTGCGTCTCCGAAGTATGTGCAAGGGTGTTGTGAGTTTAATTTACAGATGGACAAATGAATGTTGGGTGTAAATGAATTCAGATGGAACTATGAGCTATTAGTCTATAGCTAGTTATCGTTCCCTTTTTTCTTCTTTGACATTTCTCTAAATAGTTTAAATATAATTTACATATTTGCTACACACAAATCCATAGCAAGTGTTTGTTTATTTGTTACGTAAATTATACGTAAGCGCCGTAATCTATGTCTATCCCTCTCTCTGTTGACTTGTTTTTGTTGGTTAATCCGGGGGAGGAATGCATTAGCAGGTGCATCAGGGAAAGGCTTACAGACTGCATCTTGAGCTAAAAAGCTTTAAATATTTAACCAAACGAAATAATTTTTTTTTTTAAATATTTTATATACTTCACTCTCTTAACTCAAAATGGGAAGATTGTTCCCCCCCTATGTTTTATTCTATATTTTGTGTGGAGAAATTAGTCCTAATGGACATGTTGAATTGCATTGAAATTGCTTAGAGGCAGCTCTCCCCCTCTTATGCATATTCTGGGGCGCAACTTACAATCTTGTTGCTTACTTTTAGGCACTCGGTAGACATGAAGGAAACATGAGGCAGTGGCACAGGCACAGTGGCAGTGGCAGAGACGCTGTCAGATGGCTCTAACAAGGTTAACTTGAATGGAAACTAATTTGCATGGCACGTGACTGTACCCAACCAGGGTTGCCGCTGCCTGCATCGTGTTTGTTTGCAATTAACTCGGCCATTGTTGTCAACATTGTTGTTGTTGTTGCGCGAAACGATGAAGAAGAATCGCGAGTGAAGCAGCAGCAGCAGCAGCACAGGAAGAAGAATGAGTCGAGGGAAGAGATGTAGGATGGAGGCCGAGCGAGAGAGAGAGAGAGAGAGAGAGAAAAAAAGGGAGAGAAAGAGATTCCTGCACACTTTACATTGGCAATACCCACGCAGCGAGTGCTACTTATTTTATTTGCTAATTGCAACACTCAAGACTCAGGCCAAGTGCAACGACAACGACAACGACAACCAAGACGAAGACGGCAACGACGACGACGACGACGTCGACAAGTGCTCGACAAGTTTGTTGCAACAAACGAAGACAACGAAGACGAGGGCAGTGTTTGTGGCAGGGCCAGAGCCAGAGCCAGAGGCGGGGCTGAGGCTGAGCCTGATGAACAGGCAGCATGGCAAACAAATTAAAAGTGACGCATTTTCCTCACTACTCTCTACTCTTCTCTAGCTGCTCGCTCTTGCTCCTCTCAGCAAGATACCCTGGATTGGGGGGAGTTTCGGTTAGACATTCGCCATCTCATTAGATTCGTGGTGGATGTGGATCAGCATCAATAATCGCAACTACCTTTTGTATCCAGTCTTCAGTTTTAACTCACTCTTACAAGAATCATAAACGATTCAATTAGAATCAATGGATCTGGATCATGCAAGATTCTTATTATAGCTAGAATGAACCTTCCACGCACTTACTCATACTCTTTCTCTCTCTCTATCACATACACCCTCTTTCTCATGTATCGTTAGATATATGCAGATATAGTGGAAAATGGAAGCAAATAATTTATTTTAAAATTCTAACCAAATGGGACATAAGCTGACAAAAGTGGTCGTAGCTCTACTCTTACTCTCTATCTCCCATACTATATATTTTCCATCTCTCAAGTACTGTCAGGATTAAGAGCACCCCCCCCCCCTCCTCCCCCATATAGCGACTGACTTGCCGCCAATGGGTATCGCACAGTCGACCCTTTCTACTTTTTTGCGCTGACTTTTTTGTTGCATCTCTGCATTTTTATAGCTTCTACCCCGCCCTGCCTCAGCTTGCAGCAGCAACAGCATTTACATAAGGGGAAACGGAATCAGGTACAAGAAGAGAAGCAAAAAAAAACCATCAAGAACTGGGGCTGCACTTGCGTAGGCGCCGTAGGCGTGGCATTAACCCAAAAAGCCAGCAAAAAGCTGACGACGTTTGTTTTCTTAGGACCCTTGAGATGGCCAGAATGGCGAGCCAAAGAAAAGCTGGCAAGGGGCTGAAGTGCACGCGGGGGGCGGATGCGGAAAGCGAAGGAAAACTCACAGCTCTGCTTATTATTTCTGAGGGAAAATTAAGTTTTCATTCAGCTCAAGGCATGGCATAGGGATAATTTTATGGATTAATCCAAAGAAATTAGCATTTCATAGCATAGCCACAGGGAAATGGAACCCATTCATTCTGACACCTCTTCAGATAGTATTTGTCTTTATCTCTGTATGTATATATGTTTTCCCTTTACTTAAATCATTCTTTAAATCAGTACTAGCAGACCAGGCGAACCATATCTCGCCTCAATATAACGCCTTCAGATATTAATCAGAGTGAAAATGGGACACAATTAAACTATATACTATAAAGTGCATGAGATACACTTGATTTAATACTAAAAATAGATAGAATAAGATTATTTATACAGGCCCATAAATCAAACATTCTGTTAACTGCCAACATTGTAAGATATTAGATAAATAAACTGAGAAGAAATAGTATTGTAAAACGAAGCAAAACAATAATTGAAATTTAATCAAAATATAAAACAAACTTACAAATAAAATGCCTGGGTGATTATGTTAATTACGATATCAATAGCAAAGGAATATGATTAATAGGCTTTCACAGTGCTCAGCTCAGCACTGTGCTCAGCTCAGCACTGTGAAAGCCTATTAATCATATTCCTTATCTCAATCATTTGTAGCTCCAAAAAACATTTCCCAACACTCGACTCGCAACTGACACGTTCTCGCCCATCTATCTTTATGGGCATTTACCAACACTTACAGATGTCACCCCAGCGATTATGTACACTGAGTGACAGTCTGTCAGGGACGAAGACAATCTGTTGTCTCTCGTCTCGCTATTGTTAAATCACTGAAAAAACACAATGACCTTTGAGGGAAGATAGCGAGGGAAGAGGCGGCTGTCAAAATCATTAATTAACGTTGTATTTAGGGTCGAATTTGAATTATCGAAGCAGGCATACATACATATGTATGTACATAAGTCATGAATAATAATAACCGGGGGGGACTGGCCGAAGGGGGAATGATTATTTATGCATACTTTTGGACCGCAATTAATAATTGAAACGACTTAAGCAGTTTAAAGGCCAGAGAGCGAGAGAGAGAGTGAGAGAGAGACTGCCAGCCACGTGCATAAACACTCGCCATAAATCGCTCAGTTATGCCCAAGTACAATTACATTATGTTCTGTTCTGTTCTGTCAGAGAATTGCTGCCCCGGCCTGCGCCCCAAGGAGAATTGTTTCATTTTGCTGTTAAATCTATAATGTGCACATTACGCAATCAAGCAACAAAGCTGGAGCAGCAGCAGCAGAGGGAGAGGAGTAGCAGTCAGAGAGCAGGAGAGAGAGAGAGAGAGAGCAGCACAAAAACAGCATCCCTTGGGAGCAGCCGTGGCAGCAAATTGACAGATCTAAGGGGGATCCACTGGGACACCGAGACACTGGTGTGACACCCAACCAGTTGAGGTTGGACAGGGTTGGTAAACGCTCTCAGAGCGGCTCCATGTGACAGATGTCTGTGCAGCACGAGGCTAGCTCTCTCTCTCTGATAAATTAACGAAATTTTACAATTTTTTACCATATGACAGCTTCATAAATATACAATTTTTATTAATTGAATACCATTAACGAGTTTTCCCAGATACCCCCAAGCAAGCCCCCTGAAAGGGTGAATGACCCAAGCAGGAAAGTTCTAACCGCCAGAGGCAGAGTACAAATATTAATTCATTTTAGGCATTCTCTTACACAATAGTTCCATCTTAGTTTCATTCATTAGCTGCTCATTCGTTGATCTTCTCAGAAAGCTGCTCTCTCTCTCTCTTGTCTCTAGATCTCCGACCATCTAGGGTTTTGTTTTAATAGCCAGACGCGACACATAACAAATAATCGTAAATAACTGTTGAATAAGTGGCAGAAAAAACGCGATGAATCTGCAACAAAATGGCGTCAACTGTCATTTCCGCTTGTCAGAGCAGAAAAAGCAATATGGCCTCGGTCCACTAGCCAGGGCCCAAACCAGATCCAGCTGGGAGGCTGAGGTCTTGATTAACTGCAGCCAGACTGGGCCCCAACAAAAAAGGCCACAGGCATCCTTAGTCATGTAACACACACCCATACACACACACATGCATGCATGCACACACACACCCACACAAATACACATAAGCACTTTTGCTTGCGGTGTTTTAATTTGTTTGCTGGACATTAAATCAATTAATTTATGTGCATAACTCGATACATTCTATTAAAAGCGATTAAACGCTTTAACGAAATGCATAATTGATTAATTGCACTCGATTGCCAATGCCAATGGCAGTGCCAGTGATGAAATATCTTTCAATATTTCGAATTATTTGCATTCTGGAGTGGAGTGGAGTGGCCTGGCCCAAAAAAGAGCGAATTGCAAACGATTTATGGCCACGATTAAAGTGACAAAAGTCACCTATTTGCCGGATTGATATTGATGTTCGCGTTGATGCTGGGAACCTCTGTGCCCCCTCGGAATGCCCCTGTGCTGGTTTGTTTTTACTCATTCAGTTAAGCCAGAAAAAAACCCACTAAAAGGGTCAGATTTTGATGGTACTGCTGTACATATATATGGTACATATATATGTTAAGTTCAGAAGGAAACTTGGGTTTGCTATCCAAGTCGATACAGTCTTGTCCCTTCTACTTGTCCCCTTCTACTCAGTGACTAACCAAAAGCTGAAGCAACCATCAAAATGTTGGCTGTTATTACACAAGAAAACAAGTGTAATGTATCTCAAAATAAGTTACATAAATCCCAAAGCTTACATACTACATGTAGTACATCTGTGTGTGTAGATACTGGAATGCCCTGTAGTACACAGCGAGAGTTTCGAGGTTTCAACTAGTTTTTGGCCAGAGTTCGTGGCCCAGTTTTGTTGTGGCATTACATTTTTATTTCATGGCCTGCAATGGGGAGAGCATTCCGTATTCAGAGAAACCAGAGCTTATGTTTCCCGTTAATATTCTACTAGCTGGCAGATACTAGTATTCTGACAGTTGCTAATGGTAGTACGGTACACAGTCTGACACTCAGATACACAGGGCTTTAAATTTAAAGGTAAAGTAAAGAGAAGAAGTACTTGTAGTGACAAAGTTTATCATACCAATTATAAGAAAGTTTCAACTTTTAGCTGGAGTTCTGCTTCGGATTAAAAAGCTGCAGCCTAAAGGTTAAAGTTTCCAAGTTTCAAGTAGAAACATATTCAATGGGTATCAATGGCTTGCATTATTCATTGTCTGGTAATACTGTGGGTAAAACTAAGGGAATGTCTATAGTTTTGGTATGGCTGAAAAGCAGCTTAATAGTGGATCAAATACTTTTGTTCAGCTAGAACTGTTTTATTCCGCGTATATAGGAAGTGTCCCAAAATGGCTACCAGATAACCGATGTTGCTTGACCCGTCAGGTATGTACATACATAAATGTGAAATGATTAATATTTAATATTTCGATTATGAAAACAGCAGCAGATGATAAATTTCAAAACACAAGTGCCGCACTCTCTCCACACAATGGGAGTGGAGTGTATGGGGCAGGCAGCCCTTGTAATAACGGCACACATGGCCCCTTTTAATGCGACCTGGAAATATGGCTTGAGCTGGAGCAGGAGCAGCTGAAGGAGCAGCTGCCACATTGACGTTGCTGGCCGGGGAGGGGGACTGGCCTGAATAATTCAAATACGTTTTCGAAAATGAGGCATCATAAAAACCGCAGGCAAATTACTCGAAAATTGACCGCACTTAAAGCAAGCGGAGAGCACAATACACCAAGGCGCATAAATATATGTACATACATACACCCCCACACATACACACAAAGGCACACACTTACTGGGTATGTACATATATAAAATGCAATTTAAATATTTAATTGCGACCACAATTTTAAAATCGTGTTAAAGCGAAAGGCAAACTAAGAGTCGTAAAAAACGTGTGCCACACGTTGTACAGCTAAATGTTGCAAGAGGCAGTGGCAGTGGCAGAGCCACAGTAGCGAGTATTACAATACCCTTACGTGCCTTATGTGGAAGGATATGGAAGGAAGCTTCGGGTTGCTGGAGGGATCTACATAAGAGGAGAGGCCCATGCGCAGGCAGGCAGGCGTGAGAGCTCTGGTTATCCCTAAGCCAAGACAACTATACGGAGCATTACCTCTCGCTATTAGGGCATACGGAGTGCCTCCACCGCCGACACTTACTACGGAGTATCTGTATATCTTGGTTTTCATATCCTTGTAGCTTTTTATTTCCTTGCTGCCTTCTCTGGGGCTCTGCTTCGACTGGGGGCTAAAATATATTGCAAAACAAGAGGCGTCCCCGGAAATCTCCATCGCTGACCTACAGCACGAGATTGAGGGAGGGGCAAAGTTAATGAGCATTTTTAATGCAAATCATTTGCCAAGGGCCGGGGGGGCTGCAGCCCCTGCCTCTGCCTCTGCCCGTGGCATGCTCTGGCGTGTTAATTGTCTCCTTTGGCATTTCGATTGGGGGGTGGCATTTTGTTGCTTCTTGTTTGTCCGGCCGCCTTGGGGTATGCAGCACATAATTAAATGATTGCCCCAGTAGATGTGCACTTTCTTCCCTTCCCTTCCCCTCTCTTCGCTTCGCTTTCTTTCCTGCTTCAATGGGAGTCCTAGCAAACTAGTTTTACAGCGTGCTTCCTGCCTTTCCCAATGCCTCTATCCCTCCACCCTGGCAAGCATATTCATTTAAATTTCAATTTATACTGCACTCGGAGACCCGCCATGTGTGTGTGCCCCATAGAGCTGAGTGCCTGCAACAGCTACACGTCTCCACATTGCCACTTCTCCGCATCTCCCCATCTACCCGTCCCCTCAGAACTCGCAGTTGCAGAACGTCGCTCAGCCCTGGCGAATGCTTGCAATAAGATATGATAATGTGGCCACATATTTTCCAGGGCGCCATACCCCCTTCTCCCCCCCCTCTGGAACCATCCAGCGGGTTAATGATGTGTGCATTTCAGTTGGTTAAGCTAAGTACCCTCAGCGATGCATGGGCGAGTCTACGAAGGGGCACTGTCACTGCCACTGCCACCAGCACTGAGACCGCTTCGGAATGGAGATCATCGGGCATTCCAGTGTGGTATGTACATATGTACCCGAATTCCAGCTTAATTGTGGATTTCAGCATTCACAACTACACACTATACATGTATGTGAACATTCATCAATCATTCATCAAAGAACGACGCGATTGGTCAAGCTTTTACTTTATAATTTAAAATATGTAATATTTATTTGTTTTTTACTTTACTTTACTGAGATTTACTGAGAGGATAGCCCTGAGTACTAGTTATGCTCTTATATTAATTGCTGCACTAGGTCTGTCCTCAGTTCTAACTGTTTCTTTACCGTCCGTTGCATAAAATCTCCCTCTATCTTTTCTTCCACCAACGAATTACCATCCGGTTGGAGGAGGAAATATACCTCAACACACTAGCGGACACACAAGGGACAATAAACAGTGTGGTGTGTGTGAGATAGAGAGGGAGAGAGAGAATGAGTGAGCGCATGGAATGGATTCAGCATCGTGAAATTGTTTTCTTTATTCTGACCATACAAATGATCCCATCTTATTGTGCAATCTGGTAGATCATCTATGTACATAATTCTTTATTATTTTTGAAATTATGTTAAAATATCCAAAAATTATATGGGTGCTTAGTAGAAGTTATAAGTTAAGCCTATCGTTACATATCCATTCTATTTGTACAGTCTGTTGGGTTAAGCAGCACGATATTAGATTGTAATCCATAGATCATAGATCATAGTCAGTGAAGGGAGCAGCAGTAGAGTAAAACCTAATCATTGTTCGTTATTTGCAATGCCCACTGTAATCTCTCATACTCATCTACATGCTAACATACACACATATGTATATGTATGTAAATGCTTCAGTACCACAGTAGCCACAGTGCAAACTTTCTTTCGTCTTTTCATCTCGCGCCTTTCTTTCTTTCTTTCCTTTTCCTTTCCTTCGTCATCGCTCTCCCTCTTTGTCTTTCTTTCGGGATAGTTCTCTCGCATTCTAGCTGAAGCCTCGCATTAGGGCACGGTCTATTCGGTATATTCGCCTGCCCTTGAATTCAGTATTGACCTCACTCGACTCACTTCGTATTCCACACCGTAATGGATTCTAGTTCATCAAATCCGAAACAGTCTTGAGTCGATTCAATCCAACTGACCCGCGTGCTATCGTGGCTATGCATATGAAACTCTAACGCTATCATATCCGCACACCTTTCGCTATAAGATACACTACCATCAACTTCGACTACTATCATATATAAACTGAACATCGCTACTGAAAAAGCTCAGTAGCTCAACGAAAGACCAAATATAATGCAATAATATATCTCAAATTGTCTTTGACTCAACATATGTAGTCGAAAACGATGCTTGTATGTTCGATACACTTACACGAATTTAATATAATGGCTATGCTCTTCGGTTACCGGACACAAACTTACATGTATATAAGGAATTCCACAGATTGGCCGCTATAAGCAATTATAATTCCCACAACTCCCAGGGCAATCATCGTTTGTCGTTTGTCGTTTATCGATAACCATTTTGGCATTTAACACGATTG
Source organism: Drosophila bifasciata (assembly GCA_009664405.1). Taxonomy (NCBI): domain Eukaryota; kingdom Metazoa; phylum Arthropoda; class Insecta; order Diptera; family Drosophilidae; genus Drosophila; species Drosophila bifasciata. The sequence continues at coordinate 14,934,231 of CM019041.1, forward strand.
TAACTTACAACATTCGTAATAGACAATAAAAACAAATTACGTTTGGAAGGGAAAGCCCCACGCAGGACAGGAGGTCAGGAGGGGAGCACACACAGTCGGACTCAGACTCGGTCAGACACAGGCAGAGACAGAGACAGCCACAGGACACATTAAAATGCCACAATCTGAAGTCAACAAATTTACCTATCGATTCACCGTCCCTGCTCTTCCCCGGGCGTCCCCGGGCAAATCGATTTAGATGCATTTTTCATACAGGAGAAAAAATGGTTATTTTTTGCCCCCAATTGAGGAAAAGTTTGTGCCTGACCAAAGCCAGAATCCAATTAGAAAAGAAAACAAAATACACACAGATACACACACATGAGTGTGTGTGTGTGTGTGTGTCCACAAACACATGGGTGAACACTTATGGTCCGTGATAATAATATTAATTCCATGGCCATGGACACTGGACCGACCACAGTGCGTATGAGTGAGCAGAAGCATTGGATCGGTGACAATCAACTCAGCAAAAGAGAGATAGATAGAGAGAGAAGATGTGGTAGATACACAAATTGCAATTAAAGTGTTGCAATAACAACAGTCTCTATGGCAAGCAAATTAAAGGACAAACACACGTGTGGTAGTGGCAGTGGCACCTCCCCTTCAGCCCTTTTCCACTTTTCCACACCGAGGCCAGGCCAGGCCAGGCCCTGCCCGGCCCTGCTGTCAAGCTGAAAAGAATGAGTGAGAGAGCAACAACAATTGACAGCAACACACATAAAAGCTTTTAAATCTTAATAAATCTTGCATACAATTTAAAAAACACACTCACACACACACACAGAGAGAGAAAAAATAAAAGCGAAAGGCAAAGTACCATACATAAGTGTAGCAACATGGGGCACAGTTCGAGGAGGAACTTTCCATCAGTCCAAGGAGTGGTGAAGGGGAAGGGGCAGCAACAGCAGAAGCGGAATATGAGACAGGAAAGTGCTGCGACTGCTGGGACTCGTTCATACCTCTGCTACTCTGCCTTTCTCTGCATTTCCCCCCTTTTTTCGACATTCATTCTCTTTTTTTTTTTTTTTTTCTTTTATTTGGTAACTTCCGTGGCATCTGAAGTTGACACGGCACGGAGTGTGGGGCAGCAAAGGAAGTCAAAGACATCGCGGTTGCATTCTCGTTCTGTCACTGTACCCGAAAAAAAAGAAGAATAATATATACAAACACACACATGCATATATAAGACCCGTCTGTGTGTGTGTGTGTGTGTGTCTTACCTTGGGAGAATCTCGTAAATGTTGAACTGTATCTTGGGTATTTTCATTCTTGACTCTATGCGACACTCCCACCCCTACCCCTCCCGTAGTCTGGATTCATCAGCACGAACATAAATATTTGAAATTTTATACAATTTTTAAAAGTAGAAATCTCAATCGGAGAGAGAGAGAGAGAGAAAGAGAGAGACCAGGAGGTTGCATGAAAAGTTGTTTCAAATATTTTGTTGCCCACTTCCGTGGCGCTGCCCCCCACCGCCCCACTCGACTGTAATCCTTCTCCACGGTGACAACAAGTTTCATTTTGGCAGTTGCCCCCCCTACCATGGGGGGAACACACACACACACACACACACACACACACACACACATACACAGCTCCATTCTTGCCTCTTGCCTTGTGCCTCTTGTGTATACATTTTCCCCACTAAATGCGTCACATTTTGCATAAGTGATGGGATCGATTTCCGTTGATGTGCGAGACGAAGAAGAAGGTAGACGCAGAGGAGAGAGTCTGTAAGAGCGACAGACTGGGAGAGAGGTGCGACCATCGGGGGGGATCGGGACAACTTTAGAGGGGACGCCCAAACAAAAAAAAAATCTCCAAGTCAGATGCTGGCAAGGGGTCCATTGCAAGGAATCGGAGCGAAAAATAAAAGTTGCCAAAGATTGTCAACAGTTATTGCATGCTGGGGCAGCTGCCATGGCAGCGTCTGGGTCTTGGCCACACAACAATATACGAGTGTGTGTGTGTGTGTGTGCAGCTACACCTACATCTACATCTACAAGGGATTCTCCATCTCCAGCAGCAGCAGCGGGAAATAGGTCCAAAGTGCCATAAAATGCTTGCATAGAGTTTCCAGGAGTTTGCTTTCCTTGCTCCCCCTATCATACCTCTTATCGTCCCATTCTTGCCACAATTTCCTCCATTTTGCAGCAAAAAAAACCTTAGCAAAAAGCCACCAATCCATCCCTCTCTATTTGCGTTTTTGCCGCCTTTAAACACGCCATTTGTTTGGTTCTTGGCGGCTTCGACCGAGCCCAACTAAACCGTAATTTTACTTCATCTCTTTCCGCTTTTCCGCTTTGTTTTTCTTTCGGATTTTCTCTTTGTTTTGTTTGCCAACAAGGGAGAGGGAAAGTCGGAGCGCCAGTTGAACCCGACAGGGTGCAATATCCTCAGCAAAAATATCCACAAAAACCATCTGCTAAAGATGACACACTTAACGGGGATAAACGAGTATATATAGTACATATATGTATGTACATACTCGTATGTATGCCCGTTGATGGAGTAGCTACACCCGACGTCACTTTAGTTCATCAAATATTACGAGTGACGTCTACATTCCCGATTTAATCCGACCATCATATTTTGTGCACCCCTCTCATTCCGAGCAGCCCGACCACACACGCGTACTCAGAGTATTTCTATTCCTTGTCAGCCTTGTCGTCCTGAAGTCTGAATCGCCAAAATCGGATCACATTATCATACATATACTCGTACGAACATGTCTGTACTTAGCTGTAATGGGAACGATCTTTCGAAGAGCTATTCAATTCCTAAGAACTAAACTAAATCAAACTTGAAAAAACTAAAATGACGAAAGCTTTAGTTTCGTGGTATTGTTTACGTCTTAACCAAATTGTACACGATGGGGGGATTTTATTGCTTCGGCCCGAAGCAACCAACTTTTTATACCCGTACTCGAAGAGTAAAAGGGAACATTCTATTTGTGGTAAAAGTGGATGTGTGTAACTTACAAAATGAAACGTTTCCGACCGTCTATCCGTCCGTCTGTCTGTCCGTCCGCCTGGTTTGTCACCCAGTTATCAGGGACTATAAAAGCTAGAGCAACCAAAGTTTGTTCCAGACCCTTGTGATATTTCACTGTATCTCAAAACCCAGTACTGTAGAAAAAAGCCAGATTAAAGAAATCAACCTTTAGCTGCTAACCCCTACCCCTTTAGCGCAGCAGCCGCTACTGATTCTCTGTCTCGCTCAAACATTCTGCCTTGCCTCTTTCTGCGTGCTGCCTGTGGCGGAGAATGAGTTGGAACGGCTTCTTGTTGTGGTTGGTCAGGTATTTGGGTGCACTATTGCTTGGTTTGATGAGGTTCATTGACGTTGAGGCATCCCTGTGATCTTGCTTTTCGTTAATGGTCAAAGGACTACCATAGTATGTTGACTGCCATAAATACAAACGCACAACTCATAGGAACGCTCGTGTATTCGGGCCTGCTCCAATATTTGTCGTCTGTCTGTTTGCCTTTGGAATTAACTTCAAAAAATTCATTCAGTTTCAATCATTCTCCTGAATATCGATATCGAAGCATAAATATTTTTCAATATGCCGAAGAATAGAGAAAAATGCTCCATTTGCTTGGGCCGGATGCGTAAAAAGGTGACCACGTCCTGCAACCATTCGTTTTGCAAGAGCTGCATACGCACAGCCCTCCAATACAGCCCGAACAAAAGCTGTCCGCTGTGCCGCACTCGTATAGTTTACTACGACGTAAGTACAAAGTTCTACAAAGAAGCTGGACACAGATCCTCACCAGTCTAACCATCGCTCTTCTAATATCAGCGCACCTTAACGGACTACCTCGTTTTATACCTAAACTAAGTACCACCATGTACTATAGACACACTTCGCCCAATAAGGAACTTGGCAAAAGACTCGCAACCAATTCGAGACAAATACATATATCTGACTATAGGACAAGGAACTAAGACAAGGAACAAGGAGCAAAGCATGCATTAGAATGCGTTTCAGTTCTGTATGCTGTGTATCATTTAAATTAAAACCTTGTTGATATAAAATGTTTCACTCACCATTCAGACTCTCTTTACTCTACTGAAGGTACTGTAGCTTGTGTCCTTTTTAAATCCTTTTTTGATTCGCGTAAAGTAGCGTTTTGTAGCGTTTTTTTTTTTTGCATGGACAGCAGTTAAAGAAAATGGCTCACCATTTTACTTTGAGAATCGTTCTTTCAGGAAGATGTACTCGATATTGCATGATAGTTAATGCATTGACACAGTAAATGGTGGATCTGGACTACCCAACTACCCGTACTCGAAGGGTAAAGGGGTATATTGTATTTGTGGTAAAAGTGTATGTGCGTAACGCTCAGAAGGAATCATTTCCGACCCTATAAATTATACTGTATATGTTCTTGATCAGCATCAATAGTCAAGTCGTATGTCTGTCTGTCCGTCCGTTTTGTTTGTCAGGCAGGGTCACCCAGGCGGCTATAAGATCTAGAGCAATTAAATATGTTTTCAGACTTATATGATATCTCATCCTACTATATTTCAAAATTTCGGCCCGCCCACTTCCGCCTCCACAAAGGTCCACATCTGTGGCTGAGAAATAGAAATTCCACATAAATAAGACTGTCTGGGTACGGGTACAAAAGTAGTGTCGCGATAACGGCGACACCACACGTTTTTGTGAGTATGCGACCTGAAATATGTATGTACATAGTAGTAGATGCTTACAAATTGAGTGCCAACTAGAAATGGTCAATGGTAAAATTTCCCCTCAGCTAAAATAGTTTTTTAGCGTTTCAAAGCCCCAGAAAAATGTCTTTCTAATATCAGACAAGCACTATGTCAAACGAAAAAGAACGTACGGAGTCGCTGTAAACGCGACTCTACTTTTATTTTTATTTTTTATTTTTTTATTTTTTTTTTAGTTTAGCAATTGCATTGTAGTCGTAAGAAATTAAAGTTTTAAAAATATAAGGATCATTCAATAATGGTCAGATAACATAGAGGAATCAATCCATTTAGTTTTCAATACTTTAAACGCTCTTCTCTAGTGAGCTTTTTAAGAACTTATCCGCCGACGCCGCAAAACTCTTCCACATGCGATTGAACTCCTCTTGGAATTGGGCAGTCATACCCGGTCATATACCCGTCATATACCCGTACTCAGTCAGTACACATGTGATTTATGTGGAATTTTCAAATGTTGTATCAGTTTTTTACATTTTACATTTTACATTTGTTTGCTGCATCTGTCATCTACATCTACATCTGTTCTCACAACAACACACACTGAGATCCAGGCGACACAAAATACAAAAAACCAAATCGACTCGATTTTTTGTGAGTGCGAAAGAGAGGGAGCGAAGTTTTTTCGTATGTTTTTCTCTATTGTGGCTATATAATTGATCCGATCCGATCAGATTTGGGCCCCTGATAGATATGGTTTTTCTCTAGGATTCTGCACACATGGATGTGTGGATGTTACACACATCCACATTTACCACAAATACAATATACCCTTTTACTCTTCGAGTACGGGTATAAAAATTACTTTTGCCACCTTATGTCATCCTGCAGCCCCACTGTGCTACGTTCTGTCGGATTTGGAAAAGCATCCTACATGCGTAGGCTGTCTTTTGTGTCCGTAGTCTGCATATAAAAAATACAATTTTTTACACTACGTGCGAAAATACGACAAAATGTTTGAAACAAAATAATAAGTCCATTTTAATAAAAATATAAAAGGCTGCCCTCGGATGTCATGTTTTAAAAATTCAAATACCCAGCACAATCCTTTATGTTTTTATTCGTGTTGATTAATTTTTTTTGGAAACAATAGTAGTTGATTCAGTCGCTGCATTGGCGTATTTAATGAAAGTGAAACAATTGTAATATTTATTTTTATATTAACATGCTCTAAAGCACACTAACGAAATAATTGTACCGGCAGTTACAATTTTAATGATCTATTGATCTCTTTGTTATCTTTAATTTAATAACATTAAAATTAAAACACAAAAGTAATTTTACATGTACTGTGTAACTATGTACTAGATGGCAATTTAAAACGAAAATAAGCGGATTAAAACACTTGAAATCTTAAATTTTGCAAACGAAAATAAATCAGATATGAAATAACATTCCCAAAACAATATCAATTACTCTTTTAACGACTATACGATTAAAACTCCTTTGATATTGCACTGAAACAAATGCAGTTCAAAATGTTGCTATCTACGGATGTGCCAGAAAAAACCAGGTGCGAACAATGACGGGAGTCATAACGGGGCACAGGGACAGTGTCTTCGGATGCACGGACTGCCCCACCATGACTTTTGACGCTGCTGCATGGACGAGGAGAAGATAGAGAGTGTCTGCAATTGTCCTGCACTCTCTAGAAGGCGCCTTCGGAGAAGCTTCCTTCGAGGACTTGGACAGCCTGTCTATCTGGGGAAGTTGGCACTGTTATTGTTATGTTATTAAAAGCCTCCCAATAGAGGACACATCACATGACAAGTCTGGCCATCACAATGGGCAGATCTGGCTCCAAGTGAACCAACCTAACCTAGGTGCCGGTTAGCTTTGGTAATTCTTTGGTGGAATGAGTCAAAGAGAGAGGAAGAGTTAACGAAAGAGAAGGTGCAGTATGGAAAGGGCTAGTATATTTTTCATTAAGTGGAAGGTGCACAAGTAGAGCAAAAGCCTAACATTGTAACCCCTCGGACCAGCTCGCCTGGTCAATGAATCAATCTCTCCCTCTTGCGAACATCGTTATCAACAAATAACGTATAAATTATATTGAATGAGTTGCATAAATCATAATAGACTGACTACAGGTATTAGCATTGTCCCGACACATTTGCCACGACTCACAACGTTTAGACTGGCTTGGAAGGAAACGCGCTTTGGAATCACATTTGGCAGGTCACAAATCGCAGCTGCAAAAATAACGAGAAGGGACGTGTTGAGTCGCCGGTAATGAGACACTAATTCTACACCCGGACTCAGTCAGTATGATTTATGTGGAATTTTTAAACGTCTTATCAGTTTTTACCTCAGCCCTAACAACAACACGCGTACACTGCATGAGGCAGAGCGTGTGAGCGAGGGAGAGAATCAGTAGCAGCTGAAGGGTTGGCGGCTAGCTGCTGAAAATAATTTTCATCATTGTGGCTCCAATAATGATCCCATCTGAACCAGATTCGGCAATGTGGTATATATGGTCATTCTCTACGTTTTTTTTTTGCTATCTTCAAAATTGTGGACTTCTCTGGGTGGCGGAAAGGGGCGGGGCGAAATTTTGAGATACACTTTTACTGAAGAGGTAGCACAGAAGTTTGCATAGCGAATTTGGTTGCTCTAGCTCGTATAGTCTCTGAGATTCAGGCGCTCATCTTGAAGAATGGGCAAAGCAAACGCGATGGGGTGTGACAGCGAGCGAGAGGTAACGATTCCTCTCCAAATGATTTTGTCCGTTGTGACTATACTAATGATCCGTTTCGATTAAGATTTAGGTCTCTGATAGATATGGGCCATATATGGGACATATTTGATTGCTCTAGATCTGATAGCCTCCTGGGTGACCCTGGCTGACAAACAAAAAGGACGGCCGGACAGACATGGCTATATCGACTTAGCTATTGATGCTGATCAAGAACATATACAGTATAATTTATAGGGTCGGAAATGATTCCTTCTGAGCGTTACGCACATACACTTTTACCACAAATACAATATACCCCTTTACCCTTCGAGTACGGGTAGTTGGGTAGTCCAGATCCACCATTTACTGTGTCAATGCATTAACTATCATGCAATATCGAGTACATCTTCCTGAAAGAACGATTCTCAAAGTAAAATGGTGAGCCATTTTCTTTAACTGCTGTCCATGCAAAAAAAAACGCTACAAAACGCTACTTTACGCGAATCAAAAAAGGATTTAAAAAAGGACACAAGCTACAGTACCTTCAGTAGAGTAAAGAGAGTCTGAATGGTGAGTGAAACATTTTATATCAACAAGGTTTTAATTTAAATGATACACAGCATACAGAACTGAAACGCATTCTAATGCATGCTTTGCTCCTTGTTCCTTGTCTTAGTTCCTTGTCCTATAGTCAGATATATGTATTTGTCTCGAATTGGTTGCGAGTCTTTTGCCAAGTTCCTTATTGGGCGAAGTGTGTCTATAGTACATGGTGGTACTTAGTTTAGGTATAAAACGAGGTAGTCCGTTAAGGTGCGCTGATATTAGAAGAGCGATGGTTAGACTGGTGAGGATCTGTGTCCAGCTTCTTTGTAGAACTTTGTACTTACGTCGTAGTAAACTATACGAGTGCGGCACAGCGGACAGCCATTGTTCGGGCTGTATTGGAGGGCTGTGCGTAAGCAGCGCTTGCAAAACGAATGGTTGCAGGACGTGGTCACCTTTTTACGCATCCGGCCCAAGCAAATGGAGCATTTTTCTCTATTCTTCGGCATATTGAAAAATATTTATGCTTCGATATCGATATTCAGGAGAATGATTGAAACTGAATGAAGTTTTTGAAGTTTATTCCAAAGGCAAACAGACAGGCGACAAAAATTGGAGCAGGCCCGAATACACGAGCGTTCCTATTAGTTGTGCGTTTGTGCGGCAGTCAACAGACTATGACAGTCCCTTGACTTTTAACGAAAAGCATGGGGCACAGGGATACCTCAACATCAATGAACCTTATCAAACTTAGCAATAGTGCACACAAATACCTGACCAACCACAACAAGAAGCCGTTCCAACTCGTTCTCCGTCACAGGCAGCACGCAGAAAGAGGCAAGGCAGAATGTTTGAGCGAGACAGAGAATCAGTAGCGGCTGCTGCGCTAAAGGGGTAGGGGTTAGCAGCTAAAGGTTGATTTCTTTAATCTGGTTTTTTTCTACAGTACTGGGTTTTGAGATACTTGTAGCAGTGAGATATCACAAGGGTCTGGAACAAACTTTGGTTGCTCTAGCTTTTATAGTCTCTGAGAACTAGACGAAAAACAAGACGGACGGACAGACAGACGGACAGACGGACGGACAGACTTGGCTATATCGACTCGGATATTGATGCTGCTCAAGAATATATATACTTTATGGGGTCGGAAACGCTTCCTTCTCTGTGGTACACACATCAACTTTTACCACAAATACACACTACTCACTCTGCAAAACCAATGCATTTGTGCGTGTGGATTTCTTGTTGATTTTGTCTTAATTTGTGCATTTGGGAGGCTAAAAGCAGGCAACGAAGCTCCTGCATTGTCTGCATATGCGAAGGTAGCAAGAAATTTAATGAGAGCAGCCTCACTATTGGGGAGGAAGAGCAACAGCTGTCGGGGAGACAGTGGCAGTTGGGGATTCTGGCAGATGCAGCCGGAAGAAGCGTTGAAGTCAAACTTCAATGAACCATGCAACTAATTTTGAAAATTAGACAATTATGTACCTTTTCTTTCGACTATCTATCGGTTGCTGATCAGAAAAATAATGAATAAAATTTTTTTTAAATAATTTGAATTTGCATTCAATGTAATTTCTTCATTTCTAATATAATAATCTTTCTATAGATGGTAAGATATTCCTTTCTCAACCTGAAAACCATTCACTGGCGAAAAAAAAACTGGAATATAAGCTCCATGGAAATCATACAATGTGCATATCCAGAGTGTCTGCTGACAATCAAATCTAAATCGGATGATTTCCAATTGTGGAAAGAGGTATAAAGACCAATAAGATCCTATGCCTTCCTGTCAGAGTGGGGTGACTGGCGTGTCCTCCTTAGGGAGCACAACAAAAATGACCGGACAGTAAGCCGAACTTTTCCCTTGGGAAAGTTCACCCTTAGCCTATGGCCAAGCAGGAGCAGAATGCCGCTCCACAACCAGCTTTAGGGAAGCAACCTAAAAGCTTCAAAAACTAAGCCCAGTCGGTACAAAACTCCTTCCAAGCAGAGGAGCCACGTAATGGCCTTGATAACTTCAAGAGACTTGGGTGAATGGATAGAAAGTGCATGGACTCTGGACTACCCAAGAACGGTAAGCTAATCTCTGGCCAGTGAGTCCAGAGCATATCGAATGTTCTGGGGAAGTAGAAGGGGAAGGACAGACAACAATAAAAAGAATTGAGTGAGTAACGTCTTGAGTAGGTGAATAGAAACATCCATTTGAACCAAAAACCATTTGAAACATATGCAATGGACTAAATAAAGCTTTAGCCCTTACAGAGCATCAGTGCATCAAGTTGCACCCTTCCTAGTCCGCAGTGAATGGATCATAGGGTTATAGTTTATACGAACAGCAGGAAAAATTACTCCCAAATGCCCAAGTCAGACGTACATATGTATCAGGAGCTTTTTGACAATAAGTAATACGAGGCGATATCTAGCGCCTTAGTTGGATTAGGATTCTGAAAATTCTAAGAACCAGAATTATATCTACATATGGGATTAAAAAGGACTTTCATAGCCAATCATAGCCAGATGGGGCATTGCCCACGTGGGAGGTTTACTCTCTGCTAATCTCTTCTCTGGCTATGGCGAATTCCCCAAACATTTGTCAGATGGATCTACATATACATACATGTAGGAATCGGAATAGGGCCCACAGTGCAGAGAGAGACTCGAAGTGGACGCCAGTATTGAGTAACACCCTTTTTGAGCAGAGAGAGAGCGATCACTAGAGCAGGGGGTTTGTAGGGTTAAGCGAGAGAGATTCAGCGTCAGTCGGTGCCAGAGTTTCGCGAGCTTCACACAATTTACACATCAGTCCAGACAATTCTAAATTACACACATACAAATACACATAATCATAAGTCAAATCCACATAATATTCAATAAACGTTACAACAACTAAACTATAATAAATTCACGTCGTCTCGGGTTTTAATTCCACATCAGTGCTAAAACCCTTGGCCACACATTTGGGGCTCAACCGGGATTGAATTTTGATTGAAACGTGTATAAAACACCAAAAACAGTGTCGTAATTGTGGTAAATTTGGCTGTATTGTAGTGAAGTTCGGGTCAGAGGTCGCAAAATTGCATTAACCAAGTCAAGAGTGTTAATGGACAATTGTGGAAGAGCGACAGAGACAGAATCAGAGCGTCAAAAGAATTTTCGACAATTACGTGGAGTTGTGAAATTCAGAAGCGTGGCGCAGAAACAACGAACAAGCGGGAAAACGGCAGACTCAGCAAGAAACGGTGAAGGCGAAAGGAAACAGCGAAGACAGCGAGAACTGATTTCAAGGTCTACGACAGAAGGCGACAAGAAACGGTGAAGGCGAAAGGAAACAGCGAAGACAGCGAGAACTGATTTCAAGGTCTGCGACAGAAGGCGACAAGAAACAGTGAAGGCGAAAGGAACGACGAAAGCTACGAGAAACGACGAGAGCAGCGTTAAAAGATATTAAAACGAAGACGATACGAAAGCAGAGAGAGAACAGCAATCGTTACTGACAGCGGCGCGGGACTTTTCGGTATACAGACAACAAGCAACTGGCTGGGAGTGTTGTGACTGTATAGCTGGAGAAGAGAACGTGAAGCAGAACGAGAGCAACCAATCTTGGATCAAGAGTTGGGTGGCGGTAAGGCGGTAGCAGAAAGGCGAGTTGCAAAAGTACAGTTGCGAATTCTGGTGAGTGACGGAAATTGTCTGTATGAGACGAGAGGATCTATATACATAAGTAGATCGAAGAGGAAGCTGAAACGAGCGACATCGAGTCAAACAAGAACGAACGTGTTAAAAGTAACTAACATAGTGATAAGCTAAAAGTGTTTACAGTTTTAGAAGCACAGTTGGATGCATATAAGTACAGTTTGAAAATAATTCGAGTAAAGTTTGATAAGTACTAAGTTAAGTTTGAGAGCCATTACAATCGGAAGAGTTTTAAGAAATTGTAATTGAATTAGTAAATAAACTGTAAACGGAAAAGTTTTAAGTTCACTGAATTTAAAAAGGCATTGTTTGAGAGCCATTGTAACCGGCCAAGTTAAAGTCGCTGAAATTGTCAGAGTTTGAGAGATATTGGCATTAATATTTTGTATTGTTATGTTCTATGCTATATCATAATAACATACATTTTCTATATAATTATTACATTCAACTATATACTATAAGAACATAAATTGTACAAGATGAGAAGAGACGAGATTCTGGCACTGCTAGTTGCGGATTTGAGGCTTAAGTTGAGCGAGTTAGGATTGGAGACGGTTGGAAGAAAGGTAGATTTACAAAACCGGCTTCTTACTCACTATGATCTTTTAGGGAGGTAAATGAGAGCGATGGGGATGAACAAGAACAATCATTCAGGTCAATAGAACCACATCAAGATCAAACTGGAGAAATCGGAAATAGAGTGACAGGAATTGGTCGCAGAGAAATAGAAGCTTCAGTTTCAGCTAGATCGTGGTTCACGTTGAAGGATGTTGAGGGTAGCGTTTCAGAGTTTTCCGGTTCAAATAGCATGGATGTTAATCAGTGGATAATTGAGCTTGAAGAATGTGCACTTACGGTAGGGTGGAATCATCTGCAGACATTTATTTATGCTAAGCAATTGTTAGGTGGAGCAGCAAAGTTGTACATACGCAGTCAGCGAGATATTCGGGACTGGAGTAGATTGAAGGAAGCATTGACTGAAGAGTTCGGGATTAAAGTATCATCAGCAGAGGTTCATCGGAGATTATTTAAGCGACAACAAAAGAAGAATGAAACGTTGCAGGAATACTTGTATGCTCTGATGGAGATCGCTAAACCAATTGATTTAGAAGACGAAAGTTTGATTGAGTACTTTGTGAATGGGATTCCGGATAGTCGAACCAATAAGGGATTGCTGTATCAAGCCAGAACCATGAGGCAGTTGAAGAATCAGATTGAAGTTTATCAGAAGATGCGTGGTCCATTGAAGTCATCAAATAAATATGAATCGAGGAGTTTTGGCAAGGAAATAGATGAGGAAAAAGGTTCAGAGTCAGTTAGGAAATGTTATAAGTGTGGAGAAACGTCACATATGAAGAAAGACTGTCCAAAGAACGATTTTAGATGTTTTAAATGCAACCAACCAGGGCATAAAGCTGCTGCTTGTAGGGTTGAAGGACAGGTAAAGCAGGAAAGAGCAAACTTAGTACAAGGGAATATTGTAACAAAACCATTAGGTATATTTACTTCTTCCGGCCTAGAGTTGAAGAATGTCGTACACTCAAGAGCCACGTTCAAAGGGCTTGTAGACACAGGAGCAGATTCATGCTTATTAAGCCGCAGAGTTTTCCTTAAGTTAGAATTGGTCAGTTGACCGGTCGCCAAAGATGTCTGACTGGAATTGGGGAGTTTCAGATCATCACTATTGGAAGTGCTATAATTCCTGTGAAGATCGATGGAATCGATATGAAAGTAGAGTTCAATGTTGTGTCTGATGAAGACATAGATTTTGAAGCGATTTTAGGCAGGACAATTTTAAAAGACGTTGACTTGAAAGTCACCAAAGATGGGACAGAATTGGTTAGACGATTGGAGGTCCAAGTAGAGAGTGAAGGACACAGAATAAAGGTAATGAGGAACAAGGTTCTTGCTCAGAGCTGCTGGCAGAGTATAGAAGCTTGTGTATGTTGATTTCGAGGAAAGTGAAGATAAGGTGGACATAGTGGTGTCACATTTGTCGCAGTTAGAAGCAAGTAAAGTGAAAGGTATGATCGAGGGATATAACCCAAAGAGAAATGCTAGTAGTCAGATAAGAATGAAATTAGTGTTAACGGACGAGTTACCAGTCTACCAACATCCGAGACGTCTAGCATGCAGCGAACAAAGGATAGTCGATGACCAAGTTCAAGAGTGGTTAGACGAGAAGATAATCAAGCATAGCACGTCAGAATATGCATCTCCAGTAGTTTTGGTCGAAAAGAAAAATGGGAAGAAACGACTATGTTGTGATTATCGAAAGTTAAACGAAAAGATAGTGAGAGATAATTTTCCAATGGTGCAGATGGATTGTGTTCTCGAGAAGTTAGAGGGAGCAAGAGTATTTACCACATTGGATCTGTCGAACGGGTATTTTCACGTGCCGGTCGAGGAACAGTCTCAGAAGTACACTTCATTCGTTACCCAAAACGGTCAGTACGAGTTCCAGTATGTTCCATTCGGTATATCCAACTCGCCTGCAGTGTTTAATCGTTTTATAATGTCAGTAATGCGTGAGCTTATTAGGAAAGGGGATGCAGTCATTTACATGGATGACATTATCATCCCGAGTAAAGATGTTCAAGAAGGACTTGAAAGATTGGGAAGAGTGCTTGAAGTGGCAGCACAAAACGGATTAAGAATAAATTGGTCAAAGTGTCAGGTTCTACAGAAAAAGTTATATTCCTAGGGTATATCGTTGAAAATGGAACGATCAAGCCAAGTGAGGAAAAACTAGGGCAGTGAGTAATTTTCCAATACCCAGAGATAAAAAGGCAGTGCAAAGATTCTTAGGGCTGACGTCGTATTTCAGGAAGTTTATAGATGGATACGCAATAATCGCAAAACCGTTGTCAGATTTATTACGGAAGGAGGCAAAGTTCGAGTTCAAGGAGTTACAGCATATAGCGTTCGAGCAGTTAAAGGCTGGGCTGACTAGTAAACCAGTTCTGAGGTTGTATAATCCTAAGTCACAAACAGAAATACACACAGATGCGTCCAAGTTCGGATTTGGGGCAGTATTGCTGCAGAGAGACCCAGAAGATAGCTTGTTACACCCAGTATTGTTTATGAGTCGTAAAACAAGACCTTGTGAAGAGAAATACCACTCGTACGAACTAGAAGTTCTTGCAGTGATAGGAGCATTGACAAAGTGGCGTGTATATGTCTTGGGAACGAAGTTTAAAATCATCACTGATTGCAATGCGTTCGCAATGACAATGAAGAAGAAAGAGGTACCGTTGAGAGTTGCGAGATGGGCAATGTTTCTACAGGACTTTGATTTTGATATAGAGCATAGGTCAGGATCAAAGATGAGGCATGTAGATGCGTTAAGTAGAGTATCGTGTTACGTATTGACAGATAGTGTGATGCATAGGTTGAAAGAGGCGCAATTGGCGGATGACTGGACAAAAGTAATTAGAAGTATTGTAGAGGATAAAGGGTATGAAGACTATTACATTGCAAACCAGATTTTGTTCAAAGACCCAGATAGAGAACTGATCGTAGTACCATCCCAAATGGAGGGCGAAATAATTCGAATTGCCCATAGGCAGGGACATTTTTCTGCGAAGAAGACTCAGGACTTAGTGGAGAAGTCGTATTTCATCCCAAAATTGAAAGAAAAAATATGTCGAGTTGTAGAAAGTTGCGTAGAATGTATCATGGTAAATGCGAAAGCTGGAAAGCAAGAAGGGTATTTGACACCGATAGATAAGGGCGACAGGCCGTTAGTGACATTCCACATAGATCATGTAGGTCCAATGGAAATCACTAAAAAGCGGTATAACCATATTCTTGTTGTTGTTGACGGGTTCTCAAAGTATGTGTGGTTATACCCAACGCGTAGTACAGGAACTGAGGAAGTTATAAACTGTTTGGAAAAGCAGGCCATCAATTTCGGTAATCCATGTAGAATTGTATCAGATAGAGGAGCCGCTTTCACGGCAAATGCGTTTAGGGAGTATTGTTCAGGTCGGAATATACAACATTTGATGATTACTACAGGTGTGCCACGAGGTAACGGGCAAGTGGAGCGAATGCATAGGATCGTAGTTCCTATGTTGTCAAAGTTAAGTGGAGATAGTCCAGGTTCTTGGTATAGGCATGTAGCCAAAGTGCAGCAATTAATCAACAATATTGAACCGAGAAGTGCGAAGGTAACACCGTTTAAGATTTTGACAGGGGTCGATATGCGATGTTCAGATATTTCGGAGCTAAGGGAGCTGGTGAGTCAATCATTTGTTGAGGAATTGGACGAAGAGCGTGAGCAGATACGCAAAAGAAGCTAGAGAAAACATAAAAAGATTTGCAGGAGGAGAATCGATTAGCGTTCAATAAGAAAAGAACGGTAGGAAAGGAATACCAGGTTAATGATTTAGTAGCGATTAAGCGTACACAGTACGGGGTGGGACTTAAATTGAAAGGAAAGTATCTAGGACCATACAAAGTGGTGAAAGTCAATAAACATGGAAGGTACGACGTAGAGAAGGTAGGAGATGGAGAAGGACCTTGTAAGACTTCCAGTGTGGCAGAGTACATGAAGGAATTCGGGGCGAATCCAGCGTCAGGAGGGCCGAATGTAGGAATCGGAATAGGGCCCACAGTGCAGAGAGAGACTCGAAGTGGACGCCAGTATTGAGTAACACCCTTTTTTGAGCAGAGGAGAGAGCGATCACTAGAGCAGGGGGTTTGTAGGGTTAAGCGAGAGAGATTCAGCGTCAGTCGGTGCCAGAGTTTCGCGAGCTTCACACAATTTACACATCAGTCCAGACAATTCTAAATTACACACATACAAATACACATAATCATAAGTCAAATCCACATAATATTCAATAAACGTTACAACAACTAAACTATAATAAATTCACGTCGTCTCGGGTTTTAATTCCACATCAGTGCTAAAAACCCTTGGCCACACATACATACATAATTATGTATTACATTTAAAATATTTGTATTTTTCTTGTAATTATTAATTTGAATTGATTTTAGATGCAGTTATTATAGCGGATAGCGGATATTGTTTGGAGTGGGAACGATGCCTCTATGGGAGGGACACTCAGTGTATACATCTGCACATCTATGTATGTGTATAAGTATGTATGTAAGAGTTCAAACTCTTAAGTTTTATGTATGTATGTATGTATGTAGCTTGCTGTGGTGTTGTATTCACGTGTATTCTTATTATTTACTTAGTTTGTTGCCTACTTTTTGCACACACCATTAATTTAATATGCAGCGCAGTAATGCATGTGCAGTGTACACCTTTACATATATACACACACATACACATAATTTGTTTACTTCTTCTCGTACTTTTACTTGAGTAAGTGTGTGCGAGTGTGTGTGTGTAATTGCGCACACTACGCTCAAGTTTTCATATTCATGGGATTCTCTCTGTGTGTGTGTGTTTTTTGCAAGTGTATGCAACTTTAAATGCTTATTTAATTGTGTTAAGTGTCATTTACACTCTTTCCGCCTGCCTCTCCTCCTTCGCCTTCGCCTTTTGCATTTTGCCAAGCCATTTTAGCGGCAAAAACTTTTAGCTAACATTTTAATTTATGTTGTACATACCACACCCCACACCCCACCCCCCACCATACAAATATAGAGTGAAGATGGTGAAGAGGGGAAGTGGTTTTGCTGCTCAGCTTTCGAAATTAGTTTTAGTGCCAAAAAGTTTTGGGGAATGTCTTCATTACGCGAAGATAAACGCCGTCATTCATATAAGGATATATGTATATGCATATAGTATATGTAAATACATACATACTCTCCTATGCATAGTTTGTGCAATTTGTGAACTTGAGTTCATATGTATGTATGAATTTTGTCACAGCTTGAGCTTCAGTTTGAGACTCAGGCGAATGACTAGTCAGGGAATCGTTTAAGGCTGGGATTGGGTGTCAGTCACTTTTCTCATATTTTCCATTTTCCATATTTTTACTCGGTATGCATAGAGTACTTATACGTGGGTTTTATTGAATTTCCAACCCCATATAATGTATATTTTTGATCAGCATCAGTAACAGGGGAACAGAGTCTCTTCGTTCTTCGGTATGGATAGAAGCTATTAAAATGGAATCTTTTGCTTAGACTTTTGTGATTACAAACTGAATGAAGTTTATCTCAAACTTTTGCATCCAGCAATTGCCAAATTCTGTATAATGCACAATTTTGAATGTAGTACGAAAACCTGACTCCCATCTTGATTGCGATCGGATCCTGGCCGATTCTTCTTCCTCCAGCACTCTCTTTCCGTCACTCTCCCACTGTAGCTTAACAGTTGGGTTTTCAACAAGTTTTCATATCTTGCCTAATAGTTAAACAGAACCACCGCTATCATTTGTGAGTTTCATTCATATGTATTTGGGTTTATGTGGCGCGGCCCTTGTCATTGGTGTGTAGATATAACGAGACTAAAAGTTCCTCTCCGGAGTGGAGTCTAAGCGGCACTTATGCTAGCCTACAAGCTATGTAAGTCCGCTCGGGAGCCGTGTGGATCGTGAGAGCGCTGTCTGAGAGCGCTAACAGAGCTGTGGAAACTGTGGCTGTTACGCTGCGCTGTTAACGACGCTGCTGCACAGCTCGTGCTGCTGCCTGAACAGATATTTTGTATTTATTTATTTCATCTCTATCCTATCAATCCTATATCATTGAAATTGAATAA
Source organism: Drosophila bifasciata (assembly GCA_009664405.1). Lineage (NCBI taxonomy): Eukaryota > Metazoa > Arthropoda > Insecta > Diptera > Drosophilidae > Drosophila > Drosophila bifasciata. The sequence continues at coordinate 14,952,614 of CM019041.1, forward strand.
CATAAAAATGAAATAAGGTATTGAATTGCATCTGATGCTAGCAGGGTACAGCGTATTTAAAACTCTCTACCTTTTAATTTAAAATTCAATGAAAATGTATGTAGACTGTCTGAAATTATTATGCTTCAAGCTTTGAACATAAATGTAATTGAGACAAAATTACATGGCAGTGTGTTGTAATTAAATTTTGAGGTTTTTGGAATTGAAAAATGCTCAGTGAATATGCCTATCAAAACATATGTACATATTTACATACAATGTACATATATATAAACTGAATACGTTTCGTTTTTCGTTTGTGCGTTGGCATTTTGTTCTTCCTGCATATCAAATTAATGCCAGCTGCATTACTTTGCTTACTTTACAAAGAGCAGCGGGGAGGGGGTTGGAAATGCGATAGGAGGAGCAGGACTGAAGCATGGGACTCTGTTGAAGAAGAAGCACACACATACACATATAGTAATTGCTTCTCGAGTGTCATAAAAAGTGTCTCAGAAATGAAATGTCTCAGAATTCTCGTACCGAACTCTTTACTTTATTTATTTATTATGAAAGAGGCCAAATACCCTTCAGACTGCTGAAAGATTGTGGATACGGTATCTGGGTTGTTTTTTTTGCTTTGTAAAATGATTCAATGATCAATCAGAATACTTCTTTTCATTCTTAAGAAGTTAATTATCTTCGCACTGCTCTCGACTGGCAACTAGTTTTAGTTCCATTGCAATCTAGCCAATTCAAAGTTGGCTCCGTACTAATTACCTTCCACTCACCTTAATATACTCCCCTAGGACTTGGTAAACCTCAATTATTCAGGCCATTAAGGAGAACAACTCCTCCAGGGTATTTTCTCTCTCTCTCTTTCCTCTCTGTACATTTTTCCATTCCCTCTCTGCTGCCATCCCCCCAAGTGGCTCTGTCTCTGATTTGTTGCGAGAGCTTTGCAATTGCAAATAACAACAAATAGTAGTTGAAAGGGCAGCTAAACAGCATTAGGCCCAGACCTCTAGGCCCTCTAATTTGTTGCACACATAAATTAAAGCCAAGGTAATAAATAACGGCTCATTAAACACGCCTACACACACACAAACACTCCCACTCACATGCTTACGCAAACAGAGAATGGCTATTCTCTCACACAGAGAATGGCAAAGATAGAGTTAGAGAGAGAGATGGGGCAGAGCAGCCATTAAAATGAACTTCCTTATGACTGTGGATGGACCTTTTTTTCGGGTGGGGTGGGGTGGAGTTTTGGTTTTGCCATCTAACTGCTTTCAATGCAATCCCGGTCCCATGGCCCACACTTCCACGCCTCCTGCAAATCGCGTATTTGTTTATGCAAATTAAAATGGTCTCCGGTGGCACAATTGTGTGCCTCACACTCGGCCCATGCCAGCCATGCCAGTGTTGTCAAACGCACAGACAACCACCGAACAAAGGCAAAGGCTGACCACTAATTATAAATCCAACCACAACTCTGCATATCGCTCCGCTTTGGGCTGTCCGATCTGATCCCTTCGTTCGTTTCTTGTGCAAACGTTGCATTAATTAGCAATTAAAACGCATAAATTACTAATGCAATCAATAAAAACTGCAGCGCCAAACAAATTTCACTCTCTACTTTTCCACTAACCAGTCTAAAAAAAAATTCAGCAGTGGACTAAGATAGGAATGGTTGAATTAATCCGACAAAACGGGATATTAGCTTACATACATACATATGTTTTTATATATATTATTATAAACATGGAAAATGTCGTAACAAAAAGAAGATTATGAAAATAACTAAAGCTTAATCTTTGACTGGCTTAGAATGTGCAAATCAAAAGTGCTGTACTTATTTGTGATTTTTCATTTAAACAAATTTAAATTCCGTAAAGAATGTTATTGTGAGGTTTGGGGCTCTAAATTTGAACCGATGTACAATGGGCAAACAGCAGCAAATTTAATTTGAAAAGATTTCAAAGTGTTCCATTGAGTCTTAACCAATATTATCCTGTGCCACACGTGGCCCCTCCATGCTTAAAATCAGCTTAAAATACCTTTTAAAACTGCATACATTTATTCACAATTTATTTGTATGCAATGTGGGATTAATGTGAAATTATTGTACTGTACTTTCTGTACTGATTTCAGTGTTCCACAATATTCTTTAACAAAGGTTAACAGCGTTGCCAGATAGGCTTTGCCGCTGCCCATGCTTCAAGTGTGGCCAGTCTCAGCCTATTTAGACACTCCACCAGTGAGCACACTCTCTGTATCTTCTGTATTGGGGAAACTTTAATTTATTTTTCGCAACCTGCCAAATAATTTGTTTGATGGGCTTAGTCCGAGCAATTGTTGACATATGTTGATGACTCTCTGCGGATGGGGGTGCGAGCGGGGGCTGCCCTGTAGGCTACGGCGGACACTCGTTTACTCGTATACTGTACGAGGGTATGTATGTAGATGGAAGGCATAAATTGTGGGTTTATATAAATTATAATTAACTGAGTGCATTCTCCTCGGCCGAGCCAAGTCAAACAAGTCAAATGGTGTGTAATAATTTGTTATAACTGGCTGCCAGACTACTATGACTATGCGTTGGGCAACAGCAGGGACAGCGCTGAGGGGCCAGAAGCTGCAGGGCGGGGATATCCTGCATTTGATGATAAGCAAAAACTAATTAAATGTTGTTTATGCTAAACTAAATGCAAAAACTAACATTGCGCATAGGCCAGAGTAGGCCAGTTGTAGGAGCTGGTTGTAACAGGAAGAGGTGGAATGGAAATATACTTTTGTCACGTCCATAATTACATAATGTATTATGCAAATTTTGCATAGCAATTCGGCAAGGACTCTTTTGGGCTCTATGCAAAGAATCAGGCCAAGGCAACGTAAGGAAAGGCAACGCAAGGCAAGGCAAGGAACTGTCGACAGGAACACAGACACAACGAGCGGGAACGTTGTGAGAAGCGGCAAGGGCCGCGACTCTACTTTTATATCCGCCAACTGCACGAGGAATAGTGTGTGTGTGTGTGTGAGGAGAGTAGACACTGAAAATTTTGAATTTTTCCATTCTCTCTATAATAATGATCCGATCTGAACCAGCTATCTTCGGCAATCCAGGTGATATGGTCGCTCTCTACGGTTCTCCCCGGTAGACCGATATGGCTATACTCGTCTATTGTTACCGATCTAGAATATTTCTACTCTATGGCGTCGGAAACGACAACCACAAAACTAATATATCCCAAAACTCTTTGAGTAACGGGTACAAAAAAAAAAAGATGGAAAAAGCATTGTGCTAATGGCTAGAGAACTTCCTTCTCCCTGCGCTACTCCTACTCCTAGACCAAATCCTCCTCCCACTCCTCTTGGGGTAACCATCTGCGGGCGTTGTCAACTTTGGCGAGGTTAGCGGCGAGGGACCCATTGCTGGGTATATGGCGCCATCCGTAATGGCGGGTCAGGGATAAGGGCAGACGGTTCCTACATACATTCATACATACATACATATAAACGTAGTTGCAGCCCCCCAAGGGCAAAACTTAAGGCTGGCTTACGTCACATAAGGCGATGCCAGTGGGGCTACGTCGTTATCCGCTGGCACGTTGGCGGTAGGGGAGGGTAGGGGAGGGGGAGTGCAAATTGTGAGTAAAGTGAATGGAGAGTTTCGGGGAAGTTAATAAAAAGATTAAGTGATAGTTGTTTTTTGTTCCATCTGATGCTGGGACAGAGACAACTCTATGCAGTGGCAGCGGTTGCCAAAGGAGTGGGGGGGGACTTTAGATTTCGCATCCGGTTGGGATTTTCTACTCATCTTTTTTGGGGTAAAGTTATCAGAATGGAATCCTAACATGTCCCATAATAAGTTATGAAATTAATTAGGTGATTATTATTACTAATACTATTTGGAATCTTTGTAGTTATTTGATATATGCGAACAAAGGAGGAGGATCATATCATATGATAGAATCTTAACCCTAGAAATCACAGATATACTAAGAGTCAAGGGTGCAGATGGTGGGGGCTGCAAAAGGCAGAGAAATATTTCTAGATTATTTGCTTATTTCCCACCAGCAGCAATGTGGAGAAACTAGGTGGACTAGGAAAGCCATACGATATGAAAGTCACAGAACGGAACGGACCACAAGAAATGGACGGCAATTTTGTCGCGTTTTCCAACACTAGGCTGGAAAGCGCCATCGGCAATGTGGAGGAGGAAGTCGCTGCAGGAGGGCAGTCAGCGTAGCCGTTGCAGCCGGGGCATGACATGCATATGCAAAAAGTGCAGCAGAAACTGCAGCAGCGGTGGCTACAAAAACGACAAGGATGATGACGCCGCCCACATCGTGTCTTTGTTTTATTAAGTACTTCTATTATTTTCCTTTTTCGCTGCTCCGCTCTTTGCCTGCAACAGGAACAACGGCAACGACAACGACAACGACAATGGCAACGACAACAGCAACAACAGCAACAGCAAGAACGTTGCCTCGAAGCAAACTTTGTGTTTTTGTTGAAATATTTTAGGTGGCAGCAATTCCTGCTTGAGCTCCTCTCCTGCTGTCCTCCCTTTGGATACCCTTGCAGTGGGATTTATGACTTTTGCATGGATGTTTGCAACAATACAAAGACAGGCGTATAAAGGTGTATGGAGTCTTTACAGCCAAGATCCATGCTTAGTCTAGACCCAACAGGCAATACAGTTCAGTAGAGTAGGGAATCCACTAAAAGGGATGCTACATAGGGATAAGAGCTATCAGAAAAATGGCTCTGATTTCTGGCTCTGAATCATCCTCATCACTATTCAATTTAATTTTTGCATTGAAATTTCAGTTTAGTTGTTATCCAGGAGTAGTAATACGAGTAGCACTTAAGATTAAGTATTGGGTTCAAGCTCTCCATTTTTATAGACTTAGCTCTAACAATACACTAACAGAATCTGTAGAATCTGTATGTAAATTCAGATTATATAATGTATATAATATCATTCTGCATACCAGCTGTACGAACTGTATCCAAAATTTGCAATTCCATTTCACTTGCAAGATGCCACAGAAGTGCAAAATCGATCCAAAAATCAAGCTTGCATTCAATCAGCTGACTTTGACAGTTATTTTGTATACATTTTTAATCGATAATCGATAATTGATTTGTTCGAGGGAATGTGCATAGGAATGTGTGGGGTATGCAAGCAAGGGTATCCCTTGCTTCGTTCACGAATGTTGGCTTTGATTCCTGTGTATTTTGCCAGAGAGCGCCGTTGTTCTAGCCAAAGTTAACACAAAAGACAAAGTAGCACAAATTTGCAGCCAGCCCATGAGACAGGGGGGCGTGAAGAGGGTGCAGCTGCCGCTGCTGCCACTGCTGTTGCTGCGTCTTAGACATGCATGGCGCTAGGCAGTAAATAGAAAGGCGCCAAATGAAAGGGTTTCCCAAAGAGAGAGAAAGAGAGAGGGAGAGGGGTAGAGGGAGAGAAGAGACCAAGAAGAGAACAAAAGAATCAACGCTTAACACAATTTTTTGCCACTCGTTGTGCTGCTGCACCACCCACCCGGCGCCCCCGTCTGGCAGTGAAGCTCTTGTGAGAGTTTTCCTTTTGGTTTTCCTCGTTTTTCTTTTTTCTCTGCTTTTTTTTTTTGGTGTCACAGGCAGGCAGAAATAGTGTTTGTCCCACTTGGGAGGCCTGCTCCACATGTTGGCTAAGGACTCGAAAGGAGGCAACACGAGGATGTCGCTGCCTCTGGCTGTGCCTGTGCCAGTGCCTGTGCCTCTCCTTCTGCTGTTGATAGAATTTATTTAGTTATGCACACCTTCATTCCGAGTCCTTTTACGTGTTACACGAATACACTTTTAAGTGCATGTGTGACTGTGTGCATCTCCTCCACCCCCCTTCCGCTGCAGTGTGTTGGTGTGTTGGTGTGACATCAAAACCGAAAACCCAAAACCAATGAAAACAAAACATCCAAAACGGGGGGAAAGGAGAAAGGCTCGGAAAGTTTATCGACATCGTGCCAGACAGATCGAAGCTGTTGCCATTATGGAACCCCTATACACCTCCCCACTCCCCACTCCCCTAAGGCTATTCCAGTGCTAGATCCCCGCACCAGGACACTTCTCTATTCCGCACTGAAGTGCAGCCCCTAATTTAGCTTGAATATCGGATTTGAGCCCCATTCTAGTGGTGCAATTAAGCTGAAGCCATGTCACGGTCAGTCGGGGCCCACATGCCACACACACACACACACACACACAAAGGCAGATATCAGGGGGGAATACACATGAATGCCGCCAGGTGAGACCCAGATGAGCGCCCATAATATGTGCTTAATTATCGCAGAGCAGGGAGATATATGCACACATACTCACGTACAAATGTGTATGTGTGCCACATATAAATACGACTACATACATCACTGACCAGGAGATGCTAAGGGAAGGACTCTGTGCGTGGCGCGTGGTGGTGGCGCGCGACTGCCTGCAACCTGTGCCCAAGTTTGTTTAATGTAAGCAAGTGTTGCATGCAAATATTTGGCCACCAAGAGTGGGCGGGAACTTTCACTCGCCTTCAGTGGCAGCACCCTGCAGCTCCCATTCCCATGAATGGGAATGTTAAATAATTTATTAGGCCAAGACCCCCACCCCACCCCACACCACACCATGCCAACCCCAATGCCACGTCAGCAATGCCCCACAGCCGCACTGGGCAGGCCAAGTTGCTTGGAAAATATTTCGAATTTTCTTAATTGCTAAAAATTTTAAGTATTTGGGTGTGTGGGTGTGTGGCATCCTGGTTTCTGTGTCTGCGGTCTTGGTTGAGGTGACAACGAGAAGAGAGCGATGGAGAGGTGCGAGTAGAGGTGGAGCGAAGGGGACTCTGGCTTGACTTTGATTTTTGCTGGTCAAGTCGATGGTGCCACCACGGCAGCACTTAGGCGGACTGCCATCGGGCGAAACTTTCGAGAAGTTTGTTTAGCTAATATTAGGGAATTAGTTTAAGAGGGATCTGGCAGGGGTCGGAGCTGGAGCCTTATGAATAACTTATGCCCGAAATGACTCAATCTGCTTATTGTTTACAGTTGCAGAACGGGTTGGTGGGAGAGGGGGGATGGGGTGGGCTGGCTAGGTACACCTGGTCCCAATGTTTGCCACAAATATTTACTCATTAAACATTCAGTGACCTGTCGGCCAAACTTTTGCACTTGACGGCTGGGCAGGGGGCGGGGGGCATAAGGAAATTGCATTTAAGATTTATAACCTTTAAGCAAACAAACGGTGGAACCAGAGGAAAAGCAAACCAAGCGCAGAGGCCGATGGGACATTAGTCTTAGAGATGGATTCCTAAACGATTTCCCCATTTCCCATTTGCCCATTTGCCCATTAACTTTCTGAGCAGTCTGAGCCGGGCGTCTCTTTTTTTGCCACTTTTTAGGCATAGCATTACATTTCGTTCCATTCCATTTCGTTTCAATGTACACTCAATGTATGTCTGTAAGTACCTATTCATATGGGTAGATCTAATTAATAGAAACAAGGAGGTATGGAATAGGCTGTCTGTCAGACGTGTGTGTTTGTCGCTTCTGTTGCTAATGTAATGGAAATAATTTCATTTTGACATCGAGCTGAGAAATGCTTATTTATGAGCCCTCAGACTCCAGCCGCAACAACACTAACTGCAGCAACAACAGCAACAACAATAGCAGCACACAAACGAATGCAACTGAAACAGCAACAGAAAACAGAAACAGAAAACAGCCATCAACAATGGTAACAAAAATTGCATAAGCTAAACCGACTTTCCCACTGACATCAACGTGGTCGCATGTAGGCATGGCGGGGGCGGTGGGGGGGGTGTGGTGAAGTGGGGGGCGATGCAGGATGGCAGGTAGCGGGTAGCCAGGCAGGCGCAGGTAGGCTTTTGCAAAATGCTGAAAATGCTGTGCATGTATGGCTCTCTCTCTCACTCTCGCAGTCTCTCTCAACGTTTCTAGTTCCATGTCTGTGCCATTTGTGTGTGTGTGTGGACAAAAACAAAAACCGTAAGCAACAACAGAAACAGAAACAACGGGAACGTGAACGAGCAGAAGAACAGAACAGAACAACAAGCGGCCACATCTCCCATCTAACCAGGAGGAGGCCCGAAATGAAAGCTAGACGGAAACATTGGTATGGCAGGCACCAATAAATACACATACATACATATATGTATGTGTATGTAATAGATAAATATATGGAATAATACATAATGTAATACAAATGATGATCTCTTTTAAGTATGCTGGAGAAACTATTAGAGAAAATTCTTTCAAACTAAAATTGAAATATAAATAATAATAAAAGAAAATATAAAAGGGAAAATATATTACTTAGGATTGGGAAGTTCAAAGTTCCCCTTCAATATTTTCATAGCATATTTCTTCTATCAACTACTTTGCACCACTGTGCTGCAGCCACTGGGCGAAAACGGAGACGTAGGCTGGCGACGGGGATGGGGACGGAGACGGGGAGGTAAACCGCATGCCAAAAGCGGAAGTGGCATTGTTAAGCGGTTTATGTGCCACATGTGCGTGTCCGTCTGTGTTGGTATTGATGCACAGCCTCCGCTCGTATGTCTCCCTCGCTCTATCTCTCTCTCTCTCTCAGTGTCTCTGTTTCTCTGTCTGTGTTCATTCGTCTCTTCTGGTTGTTGTTTCTCTTCTGTTGTTCCTATTCTAGTTCTTCTGTTGTTGTGCACTTCCATGCTAAGCACGTATTTCCGGCATAGTTTTTGCATTCGTTCCAACCCTCCCCCCCCCGTAGCCTTGCGGCTCCATCCGCTCTGAGGATCCTGCCCAACGTCCAGCTTGTGTCTCCAGTTGCGATTGCCATGCCCTCGACCGCAGCTGCAACGTCACTGGCTCCTGTCGGCATTCTGCCATGCCCCATGCCCCTCTCTCTGCCTCTCTGCCACCAAGTCTGGTGCTTTCTTTTTTGCATGTGCCCGTGAACCGTCTCGACGGCCATTATCTCGTTAACTTTGGGATCACGGCCTTTGCTATAAATCGCATCCAGTGTGCGTTTATTTATGATGGATGCAGTGAGCACTCAGACTACGCCCCATCATACGCCCCATACGTAACCCCATCTCTCTCTCTCTCTCTCTCTCTGTATGTGTGTGTGTGGGTTGATGTGCAGTGGAACTGCTAAATTGCGCAATGATTCCCTCTAACTGAGCCGCAAGTTGATTTGCCAGATACTCCCACTTGGGGCAGGAAGTGGTAGTAGTAGTGGGCATGGCCTTATCAAATGCATATGCATCGTGCCATCTGCAATTCATTGCGAAAAGAAAAGCAAATATTACGCATACGCCATGCCATGTCTGACCCCAACAGAGAAGATTGCTTCTGGCACTCCGGCGAGCGAATAACTGTCTGGTTAGGTTCGGAATGCCATAACAATAAATCGCAGTAAATTCAATTGATGCCAAAGGGAGGAGCAGGAACAGAGGAGAACCAAATACAACGAGCACTGAGGAAGATAGACAGAGTGGGAGTCGAGCGGCGGAAGAGAGAGGGAAAGAGAATGGAAAGAGAATCCTTTTTGGACTAACTAAATTCAAACACTTAACGCCTTCCAGCAGATGCCTGCAGTGCCAGTTGTTGGTAGTCTCCATCCACAGCTGCCCGGCCATGGTCTGTCCACTTCTGACATTCCGCTGAAAACGGAGCAAAATGAACTGAAACGAAAAACGAAAAATAGGGAAGCAAAGTGACACCCCGAAAAGAAAAACGAGGAAAATTCACTCAATATTGCGCACAGCTGAAGCCCCCGGGGAGAAATCTTCAGTCCGACAGAAGTCAAAATAAAAACAACAACAACAACAAAAACCGGGAGGAAAAACAGCAACTAAAGTTAACATGAATGACCCTACCACCCCCATCACCCATTCATATATGTACAAACATACATACATATATACATATATATATATATATATATAGAGAGATTTGTACATATGCGGCTGTGTGTGTGAAGCTTTCATCGTTTCACTTTCCCCCCAGGAGCCGAGGGAAGCGAAGAGTTCGACGAAAATGTTGTGCCTTGAGGGATCACAATGTTCAAGGCAATTGAATTGAGTTGTTGTTGGCCCACTTACAGGGTAGCAGCCAGTCGAGTAATTGACAAATAACATACATATGTATATAGGCTTCACTTTGAGTACTACTATATATGTATACGAAAGTTAATCCATTTCCAAATGTCGAATCATCGAAGAGCACACCAATTGTGACTCACTCACACTTCTTCGTTATTCATCGCAAGTCCAATAATAGGGCAAATAATTACTTAACTACATAGAAATGTAAATACATACATATACTGAGACTGATAACAAGGTATCTTAGTGTGATGCTAATCAAACTTTTCGACTGGTTTCAAAGAGTACAAAGAGGGTATATTAGATACTTGAATATGGAAGCTGTCTTCTTTATCGTTGCCTAGTTATCAGAGACCCCTCTGTTCTGTATCCGTAAACCCCGAATCACAAAGAATGTTTGAAGCTGATGGATTATACACAATCCATCAACATAATCAACATAAAGAAAACGAATTCCCGAGGATGATTTCCTGCCGTACGATCGCTCTTTATTGCTTGTTCAGTGGCGCTACCTTGCGGAGTGAGCCAGATGTAAAGGCCGGATGATACTTCGTTGGTTGCAATAGATGGAGAGAGTGGCGATGCTTTATTCAAACAGCTAGGTGGTTATAAGGTGTAATGGGTATAGATGAAGTGTACGATTGTATGAATGGTATAAGTTACAAAAATCTCAAAACTAAATTTATACCAACTGAATTCCGGATTATATTATTATCGCTGCACGTGTGCCGCAACTTACAACGTGTCAACTGGTTTCCATTAGGTCACTAGGTTAATATAAAATCAATTATTGTCGACTTCAACTAGAGTACAAGTATTTTAAAACATCAGCGGGTCATAAACTCATAGATTTGCCTGCATGTCTCTCTTATATAAATAACTAATAATCTAATAAAGTTTCTCAGCATCCACTTCTGTGTCTGTTTGTTCGTAGAGTAGCTCGTTGTTTCTGACATAAGGTCATGGGAGGTCATGGGAGTCTTACCTGACCCCAGAAGAAGTCTCCGCTTTCCAGTTTGTTTTTGTGAATTTTATTTATAATTTTGCTCAACTTTTTTTTATTCTGTGTCGCGAATTTCGAATGTGTGCCGAAAAGACAACTTCATTTTGGGGTCAATGCCTAAATGGTGGATTGAGTGGTGTACCAGACCCCCTTCAGGGGAGGTGGGTGGGGACGCCATCGTCGAATTGTCGAAAGTATATCCGTGTGTGCACGTCAGGCCAGTCACTCGAGCAGTCAATTTGCAGCGGACGCTTTTCAATTACAGCCACACAAATCGAAGTGAATGGCCTGCCAGGGGGCGGAAAAATACCAAAAGAGAGGGTAGTAGGGTGGAATGGGGGAGGAAGGGGTCATTGTCAAATTTACATTTGTCACCAGCAATGTGGGCCACACACAATATGGACCAGGCCAGGCGGAGAAGCATGAGCATGAGCTCATGAGGATGAGGTCAGTCATCGAGAGTTGCCCAACTAATGTCCTCGTGCCTTGTCTGTCTGTTTGTCTGAGTGTGTGTTTGTGTGTCTGTTTGTGTGTCAGTGTGGGTGTGTTTATGTGGATTATGAATCCTTTTATTTGGGAATAGGCCTTCCTGGTGTTGTCCATTGCCCATTGGCCATTGCCTGCCATCGAAATGGCACTTTTGTGTGGTCGCAAATTGGCATTATTGGCGTCCCCCAATCGTGGCCTACTTTTGCAGGGCTCAAACTCTTTATGACCACACTGCTGAGCTGTAAGCCGTTAGCTTCAATTGTACTTGCACTCATGAGGCTCAATCTGTTGCTTTCTCGCTTACTTGTTTGCGGTGAGAATTAGGATTGTAAGCTGAATTTGGAGACATACTTAGGAGCGTTCTGAAGGGCTACAGGCTAATGCTCAGCATAGCATTTGCTCATGAATGATCTATAAGTGGTATAAGTATATTCATGACAGTCTCCATTCCTATCTTTATCAACAAAAGCATACGTCATAAGATACCATTTATCAATATGGGCAAAAGCAACAACGATAAAAAGGGTTTCTAAGGAGCACAGTCTGGCAACACTTAGTAGCTTACAAAAACATCAATTTATACTCTGTATGGAACAGCCAAAGTTTCTTCTTAGTTTACGACCACATAAAGTTTTAATATATGTTCCTGATCAGCATCAAAAACACTGTCATCAATGTTATATCCCCCTTCCAACTTATAGATTTTGTTCGATACTTCACTTAAAAGTTCCCCCAAATACATATGTAGTATTTTTAGTATTTATCTCCCTTTGCAACTTTGCAAGACTCCTCGGCCACTCCTCTCCGGCAGGTAATGAATAGGCAATGGGGCACCGGTTAATATCCCCCATTAACACATTACTGGTCGTCATCCGTTGCCAATGCTTTGTACATCAATTTAAATTGGGTTTTATGTCAAATTCTTGCGGTCTCTTTTCCCTCCCTCCTCCACCATTGCTCCTCCGGCAAGTAATTCAATTAGCAGCGGGGGTAAATCCCTTAATCATATGAATATTCATTATATCTGGCTGGCCTGCGCACACGCGCTTCAGTGGGAGGGGGCAGAGTGCGTGGTGTGTGGTGTGTGGGTGGGGCAGGGGATGGATGGGGCTCAGTGATGCAAATGCATTTACCGTACAGCTTCCGCCGCAGTGGCGACCCATCGACCAACAACAACAACGAAACAAAAAAAACGAAGCGGAAGTGCAGATTTCTGACAGCCATGTGCGTGTGTGTGTATGTCAGTGTGATGGCCAGCGGACGGACAATATCGGACATTGTCGTATCTTTAGCATTGTATGTCGGCGTCAGTTCTTCATTTCATTTCTCACTGCCTCTCTGCCTTGCGGCCTTGCAGCCTCAAATTGCAGCAACTGCTCATTCCTCTACTATACTTTTCGTTGCAGCTTCATCTTTTTCTGGAAATTAATTGAAAATTGCTTTACGTGCCCCCGCTGTGCGCGTGGCTTGACTGCCAGAGTCCGTTGGTCGATGTGCCCAGTGCACACGTAGACCACATTAATGCATGTTTTACAATCGAACACCCCCTTGGAACCGCCCCTTCCCCCGAACACCCCTTCTGCTCAACAGCAACGGATCTGGGAAATCGTTGGGCACAACTTTTGTGGACAACTGTACTAAATGATACTCGCCCCTGATGCATTTAAAGCACTCGTAATTTTATTTCCATCCCAGGATATTCTTTGGCCAGGATGCAACGAGTATGCGAGTATGCATGTGTGTGTGTCTTCATTTTGCTCTCTCTCTCCTTAATCGAGAATCGAGAAGCTGCCAGAGAGGCGGGGCAGCTGCTGAAGTTTCAGCAATAAAAAGGTTCCCCTTTCCACTTTGGAGATATTTGAGCAACGAATCGGTATATGTATATATCCCTGTAACAACCTGTACCGATGGATAGTTTCTAGGGTGTTTCTTTGCCATATCCCAATCCTTGGCTCCTTTCCCAACTGTTCCATTCGAACAACCCACCTGTACCGGTGGATAGTTTCTAGGGTGTTCCTTTGCCATATCCCAATCCTTGGCTCCTTTCCCAACTGTTCCATTCGAACAACCCACGCTGCTGTGAGATCTTCGGGTGACTCGTTTAGGGGGCGTCTCAAGGAACTTTCTGGCATTCGCATTGCACTTTAATGTGGCATTTAAATGTCAATGCGAATTCTTTTGCCCACTTTCGGTTTACTGTTTGTCTCTGTGCTCTTTGCTGTCCTCTGTTGTCCTTTGCTTTTGTTTTTGTTGGCTTTGCCCAGATCGTTTGCATAGGCAATAAAAAGAAAGTTTCGTCTCTCGTGTGCCTCCTCGAACTTTTTCGTTGCCAAAACAACAAAAGTTCACACACTGCGATGATGGGCAGGAGATGTGTTGGGGGGGTGGGGGGTGGACAGCAGTTTGAAGATAGTAAAAGTAGAGCAAAGCGGGAGGAGTATCCTCCCTCCCTCTACCAACCCCCTCTACAGAGTGGGCAGAACATGGATGTGCTGAGATTGAATTTAAATGAAAAATCCATATAATTGCTTTAATTAATGGCCCTGACGTGACGTGGGCATGGCACACACACAGAAGCCTCCTTGTGCCTTTGCACAAGCTCGAAATTTTGTTTGGCTTTAACGTGCAAAATGCGGTGGGTGGGGATGGGGGGTGGAGGGGGACCAGAATCCCTGCCAGCCAGCTCGGACGGGGTACAACTTTGGCCCTCCTGCAACAGGGGAAACCACTGAATTTCAATTGAATATCGATCAGTCAGTCATCACTGTACTATAGTGCGTATGTGTTGTGTATTGTATGTGTGTGTGTGTTGTGTGTGTGTGTGTTGTGTGTGTGTGTGTTGTGTGTGTGTGTGTCTGTGTGTGTGTTACTTGACTGCAACTTCCGCTTGGCGATGGGGAAATTATGCCATAAACTATGCATAGCCTCTACTCCTGCCTGGCTCCTGTCTCTTCTACGCAGAGTGTCGCACTCTCTATGCACCCACCCTCTTTCACTCACTCTCTGCCTCAGTCTCTCTCTTTACCTGTGTATATTTCTGAGTGGTTTTTGGGTTTTTGGGTTTCTGTGGTCTGGGTTTTTGACAGTGGGTTAACTTGGTTTTTTTTTCTGCTTTCTTGTTGTTGTTGCTGGCAGATACAAATAAACAATCCATTGGCCCTCCTGTCTGTCTTTCTGTCTGTCTGTCTGTCCCCCCTGCCATTCTGGCCATCCATCTCGCTTAATATAGATCTGTGTGTCTGTCCCTTGCTCTCTCTCTGCTGTTAACCCCTTTTCACAGTTATCATCTAAATCTGTCTGTCAGTGTGTGTGGGAAATTGTTTTGTTTTTCAATTGAAATGTTTTTGCTATTCATCGATAAAGCCCTGAGAAAGGTTTTGTGAATTAAATTTAAGCCAATACTCTGGTTGGGGGATATGTTTAAGAGAGAGAGAGAGAGAGAGGAGAGGAGTGATGCGAGGGGGTGAGGAGAGATGCGAGGGGGGGAGGAGATACGCCAACCCATAAGATACTTTTGAGACTAAATCAAAGAGCAGCAGCAGCAGCAACACTCCTGGAGTCTTCTGCTGGAAGATGGAGGAGTCCTTGGTATGATTTGCTGCATCCCATTGCTGATTTCTGAATAAATGTATTTATTTGTTTGTCTTTATCCCTTTGGAATTTGACTCGTTCAGCAGCATTGTTACCCAATTTAGAGATTCTTTTCTTGGGCAATAATATAAATATAACATCAATGGAACTTAAAATGGGAATTATTACACGATGTAACAGCCAACAACAAAAAACCCCTGTCATTGAAAGGGACTCATTTTTAGATAGATTTGGGACTCCAAATAACTTTTTTTTACTTTTTAACTTTCCTCCGAATAAGACAATCAATTTTTCACCCAAAAAATACTAAAAATTAAGTATAAAATAGGAATTCATATCTGTAATTTTAACTGTTGCACAGATAGGTGAAAATATTAAAATACAATTTTTATTTAAATTAAATAATAAAATATTATAATAAAAAAAAATAATAAAAATTATTTTCATTTATACTTTGACATTCATTTGAAAAATGTTTAATGTAAATATATTTCCAATTTTTTAATTTACTTAAATATTTGAATATTTTTTTATTAATGGTTTGGAAAGTTTACAAAACTTGGCTAAATATAAGCTGAATATTTTTATTTTATATATATTTTCTTCAAATTTCATATTTTGTATATTTATTTTAATATGTTTTCTGTTTAATTTAAATATAATTTTAATAAAATACAAATTTTTAATGCATTTAAATATTCAAATTAAATTTATGAATCTTTAAATCTTTATTTAAAGACCTCATGCTTAATTGAACTTATACACATATGCCATTTATCTCTCAGTGTAAGTAATGTAAAAATGTAATTATGGGGAGGCGTTGCTGCCGCTTAACCGTTTATGCAAGCAATTTTGATAAACGACACGAGGAGGGAGGTTAATAACGACGCTTATTAAATAAAAAAATTGAAATAGAAAATTCGTTTTCAGTTTGCAGTTTGATTGCAGTTTGATTGCCCAGTGCCATCTCGTAAGTCATAAGCAATTGGGTACAAAGTGATCATACATATAAACTATGTATATCTGGTGAATACTACTCGTACATAGTTTATGTCGCACACTCATGAATCATTCAGACGGCGGCCATTGACTCATTCAATCCGGCCCAATGCCCAATCCGGCATCGAATGTGATTCAATGCGAATCGCACTAACTGCCATCCCGTGACTTGAACAATTATTGACAAATGGCCGGGGGGAGGGCCGAGGGACTGGGGGCCAGAGCCGTCCGCAGGTGGAGGATCTGATTATTTATTGATGGGTCGGTCGCTAGATGCGCTTCACTGTAACTACTACAATTGCCAATCGCTTCATTACACCTTAAGTCACACACATACACATATGTACGTATGTATGTACATATAGTAGTTACATGTATGTACATATGTATGTACTACTCGTCGAGTAGTTGTAGAAGTCATTTTGCTTGTCAATTGGACAATCCACTCAATAATTCAGTGCGTTGTTCAGATGCAGAAGGCATTTGGAAGCCTCAAACTCAAATCGCAATCTTCTCTCTCTTTCCCTCTCTCTCTCTCTCTCTCTCCTCTGGTGTGTGGGTCTCCCCTCCCTCTAAGGCTGGGGGCGGCGCTTTATAAATCTTTGCTTAACCCACAAGTTTTTGAACTTTGGCCAGAGAGAGCTGCTTGTTGACCTGGTCTTGTATGTGTGTGTGGCTTGGCCTTTTTCCCCTCTTTGTTCTTCCCTCTTTTCCCCTCTTCGTTCTTCTTCGTCTCCTTGGTGTGCCCATTTTTCTTTGGCTCAACACCTCAAGTCAAGTGAAATCAACTGTCATGCAGTTTTAAACAGCATATGAGCGATATTTACTTTACGCAGGGTTGCTGTGGGTGGTGGTAATCGGAGTGGCAGTAGCACGGTCTGTTACCCCTATTACAGCCCCAGGATGCACACCCCCACGCTGGTAGTTATTGAATGAACTCAACGTTTCAGCGATTTATTCCATAAAAGTGATTGCCTGAGGGAGCAAAGTGAGGAAGAGAGGAACACCGTCTGGTATGTGTGTGCATGGTGGGGAAACCATGTAAAGGGGTGGAGTAAGGGTGGTTAGCACAGGAAATTTAATTACAAGACAAAATGTCGACGATATCACAACGTTATAAATACAAAATGCAAACATATACCGAGCATATTGAACAGACAAACAGCCAGAATGCAGATACGTAGACACGCAGCAACAGAGAGACACACAGATGGAGATACAGATGCGTGTGTGTGTGTGTGTGTGTGTGTGCATGGATGGAGGGTATATACATACATATACATTAACATGACAGTTTGCTGTTGATTTCGCTGCTGTTGCAGTTCCAATTGCAGTGGCAGTGCAGTTGCTGTTCTCCCTTTGGGCTTTGGCTCTGTGCACCTGGCTGGCAATATTGGCAACAAATTTTCCGCGGTATACCCACACACAAGCGACAACATGCAACATGGTGGACATGTGACATTCCCCCCCTCCCCCGGGGGTGTACGAGGAAGCGGCGGTATCAGTGGTTTTGTGGAGCGAAGCATTGCCTATTTTTCAGCCCATTGTTATTCGGCCTTGTTTGCCTATCCTCCTACATTCCCTGTCTACATTCCCTCCTACATTCCCTCCCACATTTCCTGTAGCAGCAGCAGCAGTTGCAGCTGATTCTTTCACGATTCAATATTTATCGAAACAAAAAGATATCGATTTCAGTATCGAGACAGTATTCCACTGTTTAGTGTGCGACATGTGATGCAGAAACAGAAAATTGGGAAAATATCTTGAATACCCTCGATAAAAACCTCGAAATTTATGTTTAACGCCAGGGACTGAGACTGTGCCACTGTGTAGGATACTGTAGGGGCTTATACACAATGTTGCCACACACATTTCCGGCATGCCACTTCTCACCCGGGATATCCCTCTCTCTCTCTCGCTCTCTGGTCGCTGGTGCTCATATTTGTAAATATTTGCATTTTTACGCGCTTCGCCCACTCGAGCGTGTCCAATCGAATTGCATCCCTGCCACAGACACACACACATGCACACAATCACATATATTGTGTCTGTTTGTAATGGCGTGCGAACAAGATAGGCTGTGTGCATGTCTGGCACCACTCTCCCTCCCTCCATCCCGCCATGCAGCAGCAGCAACAAGGGTTTGACCAACATTTAAATGAGCGCCAAAGTGTTGGCGGGAGGGGAGGAAGAGGAAGGAGAGAGAAGTGGTACCCCAAGGAGGAACAATCGATGGTTGGGTAGGGGGAGTGCTACAATTTAGCCTCCACTCCAAAAAAAAGCTACCATCCATTGGGCGGGTAGAAGTGCCATAAAATTAAGCGTTTTATTCAACAAAATTGTTCGCATTTCGCTCTTTCTCTGTCTCCCTTATGCAGCGGCTCTCCACCAATTTGCTGCAAAATAAAAACACAATTAAATTGCAATTTTTACTTGATTTTATTTTGCATTTTTTTGAGGCATGCCTCAAATTGAATCAATTGTAGCTGGCCAGCCGCTGGAGAGCATGGGAATTAGTATTTGGTTGAATATACTATATATTTGGATTTTACTTTAATTGTTGTTCCATCCCTCGAATATAGAAGGGGTAGTGAAAGGTGCAAAGCAGACCCACCCCCATATGGACTCCCACGTCTCTATATAATTTCTATGTGTTTTTGGTGCAGTTTTTCATTGATATCAGAGGTGTCTCTATCTAGATGGTTCCTGGACCCTTCCGGATTTCATGTTCCATGTTCTCGCTGCCACGCCCCAAGTCTGAGTTTCCTTTTGTCTTAGAGCCTTTGCCAAGAGTGACTCTTTATGTCTCCATTCATGGTCGGAACCTATTCAATTATGGCCAGCTCCTGGCTCCTGGCCACTGGCTTTGTCTTTGCCTACTCGAGCAGGCAACAATACTTGCACCCTGCTTAATACAACACGAAGCATAGACATAATCCGAAAGGGTGGGTAAAGGCAAACAATGAGCACTGGCTCATGCCAGCTGGGCTCTAATTCCTCCTCCCAGGACAGCCAGGTATCAGCATACAGATGGGGGAAAGCCACTTGGCCATGGTATCCAAAAGGGCTGCTGCCACACTATAGTACACATTGTGGCATTGTGTGTGGGTGTATCGCTATACCATGGAGAGAGCATTCTCTCCCCCTTTGTTCTTTTATATTTCCCATACTCTTAAACATCTGTTCTGTCTTCGCTTTTGAGCTGATACCATAGCTCATATCCAATGGGATCTCATCGTCAGACTCGGTACTCTGGGATTGTACTCTATTCAATGGGTCTCAGCTAATTTGTCGCCTGCTGGAGTCTTCCTTGGACTCTCATAGTCGATTCTCATCATTCTAAAAAGGGGCCCCATCCTCCCCTCCTGCAGGCATAGTCCGGGCCTGTCTTTATCCAACTTAACTCTGGCTATGCCTCCATTGCCACCTCCACCTCCTGCCACTGTTGCTGCTGCTGCTGCTGTTGCACCTTCTTCTGTTTGTTGCATACTTTTTTGGACTGGCCCCCTTTGTTGTTGCTGTAATGCCGTGAGCTTATGGGACTTTAGTGGCGCTTATCACATGCCACCAGCAGCAGCCAGCAGCAGCCAGCACTTGCAACCTGCCCCAATGTTTTCATATGCAAAACTACACAACAACAAAAGCAGAAACAACAAAGGGAAACAAACATTTTTGCTTTGCATATTCATGTTGTTTTACCTACCCCCCACCCACCCAATCCACCAACCTCCTAAGCCAACCCTGATCCAACGACCACCCTGCCGCCTAACCCCTTGACTCTGCAACTTTTGGCGAAGCAAAGTCAAATGATTTTTATTTTGTTTTTTTTTTTCATTTAGTTTCTAGCTTGTAACTATTTTCGCGTTTTGGTTCATGGCGAAAAGCTGCAAATTGGTTGGGTTTTCGGGCTTCAAACTTCGCTTCTAGAAAGGGGTGGGGGAAGGGGGAAATACCTGAAACTTTATGCCGAAACACTCGCTGAAAGTTGCCCCTCTAATCGGGCAAGTCCCCCCATGCAGGTGACCCCATGAACTCCACTAAATTCAACTATTTAGCTTCTTGGCCCGTAAATGAAATGGATTCACCTCCCCATCAAAAGGTCCAATGTCAATGCCTCGGAGGTTCGTGTCGTGTCAAAAGTGAGTGACAAACATACAGTATCTAAACTGAATAGGGGAGTTCCCAGGATGCCCATTACTCATGTGTATATCGAAGCTCTAATCTCAGTTGGCCCTCGATTCCTCCTTCTTTTTCTCAACGCGTTCAATATATTTTAGCATGCCACACGGCGGAGTCGTAACTGTCAGTGGGAATAATTTGGGACCACATAAATAATATACATATGTAGTATATGGTTGATCAGCAGCAATAGCCGATATAGTAACGTGTCCCTTTTAATGAATATAGATAGATAGATAGACACCAGAGACTACATATAAGAGCTGATACAACCAAATTGTATATCCACACTATTGTAATATTACAGGAGAAAGAGCTTCGGAAACGCAGAATCATACAGAATAACCATATCTATCAGATTGCCGAATCGGGATTAAATTGGATTTGTTTTCATAGCCAGATGGTACAAAAGATGGTAGTGGCAGCCATACCCTCTATCTCTCTCTCTCATACACTCTTTCTCGTGCAGTGTGCGCCTATAGGAATTATAGGAGTTGGAATTACTGAAATTATACGAAAATCATATCAGCATATGGGCAACTCTATGCAGGATACGATTTTCCCAGTACCCAAAACAGATCTACTGCTTTGCACACAACCATCTTTAGACACATCCGTAAACACATCCTCCCTAGCAATAAAATATCGGAAAACAATGGACTCTCAGGAAAGTCACTCTGGTCAGACGTACCCATACAGCTTACCCAGGTCGAATGGCATACTCGTATTAAGCACCAAGAGTAAAGCTGCGAGCTGATTCTTAGGTTAATCATTTCACCAGGTACTAATGGAGGCTCTGTGTGGAGGACCCCTGTTTGAACTATTCACCCTATCCATTGATTCTTTAAGCAAACCCCTTAATCTGAAGGGAATCGTTAATAGCAAGTTCGCCGCAAAGTCGAACTTCGCACTGGAAACATATCGGAAAAGCAGAGACCTTTCGTAAGCCACTTCCTAGACTTTACTTTTAAGGATTTAAGCTGGACTGTACTGTATTCAGTAAAAGGACATTTCCGTTCACTCTCTCGACTGCAATCCGATCTTAATCTTACCCTAATAGATTGCTTTTAATAAGCCTTCCATTCTAGTTAATCGTAATGTGGGCACAACTTGATCAGGGGGGAAACACTATACTATAGATAGCCCTGGCTAACACCACGATTCCTATTATATCTACCAGATCCACCCAACTATATATGTTTGTTCCTTCCGTTATGTGGATCAAATTATTCTTTGTATGAACCATTTACGGTCCTATGCTCCCTCTACCATATTATATGTATCTGCTTCCCTTAACATAACATACATTTTTGCTTAAGTTCTGCTTGCTTAACTCTTCTGGTTGTGTTTAGTTTTATTTTTCCCAGAATAGAATTAGCCTAACATTTATACTATTTCCCACATGGTCGCGATTGGCGAGTTCGTCAATGCTCGTTGCGCGTTATGCAGCAGCGCTCCTCGTTCGGCTGGTCATCACTGGGGAAGCATCGCTACCAGTTTCCCTCTCCGATTGGAGTGCCCTGCCTGTTCAGGTTATCTCCGGCATTATCCTGCCCATATCGACAGCTCTTTGGGAGCGGTATTAGCGTTTGTGGAAGTCTACCAGTAAATGCTGTAGCAACATCCTACCCGATTAGAATAGTTACGTATACAAATATATTGTATAAGTTGCATATCTAGACTTCTGTTTGAATATCTATTTACATACATACGTCCAGGAGCAAACAGATAGAGTGAAATAGTTAACAGATAAACATTCCGTCTCCTAAGCTCTCCGTTCTCTATCTCTCCCCCTTTCCAGATAAGTTGAGATCAAATGAGAGAGATGCGTGGTATGCCATATCCATGCCCTATCACAATAATCCCCCTTCATGTTCCTCATGATAGGTTAGTCAATAATTCCCTCTAATATAAAGATACATATAATATGTGCCTCGCTTGTATCGAGTGTGCCTCAAATCAAACCTTCCGACTGGCTTTTTAGAATAATACCCTCTAAAGTAATACCCTCTAGAGTAATACCCCCACCCCCAAGTACCTTCGTATCTTCTTGGGGGTTTATCTTCCACCCTTGCCTGAATTTTATTATTCATGTCCTAAGGGTCGCTATCCCATCCAATGTTTATGAAGGACCTTCGTCGGACAACTTGTTGGCATCATTCAGTTTTGGGCGATGTTGATTTTCTGGCAACGGCAAACGATGAGCTGAGGAGTCCGCACCAGACGACGTGCTCAAGACATTAGCTGAGCTCCTTGCCCCCGCGCTGTGGCTGTGACGACACATGCCATTTCCGGCTCCGCTGCACGTACGCGGCACTTGGCCAGACTACTTGTTACACAGATATGGGATGGGGAAGGGGTAGGGAAGGGGAAAGGCACGGCAAGGCAAGACAAGGCCCTTTCCTCCCTCCCCATTGGCACGCCCACACTCGGCTCTAGCCCTCGGCCCATGTGGGTGTTATTGTTCCGTCTCTTGCACACACCCATACAAACACACACAAACACACACATACATACACTCTTTCTCTCTCTCTCTCTCTCCCTCACTCTCTCCTACATTCATTTCTTTCTGTTCTTGTTGTTGGCAGCTCGTTTTTGGCCTGACATTTTTGTTGTATTTAAGTTTTATGCCGCCATTTTCTACCACTTTGCGTGTTGCACGTACTCTTCATCTCTCTACTCTCCTCTCCTCTCTGCTCTCCTCCTCCTCCTCTCACTCACCGTCTGAGTGTGCGGCTTTTTCTGTGTTCGCCACTTCCTGCCTCAGTCCATCGTTTCTCTTCGTGTTGGTGTGTGCATGTGTGTGTTTGTGTCGGTGTGTGTGTGTGTGTGTGTATGTGTGTTTGTGTGGTTGTTTTTGTACTTTGCACTTAATACCATTTTCACTTTCTTTAATGTTGCTCAATTTTGTGCATCATTAATCTTAAGCGATTTTCAGATTTTCCGTTGACTGACACGCCGAGGCATCTCAATGGGGCTTACTCCCTCCCCGCCCCGCACTCCGCACTGGGGTACACCACGCTCCACACCGCTCAACACACCATCAACTCCCCTGGTCACCCTCGCTCTTTCGGCGGTCGGGCTGTGTCTCAGCTGCTTTCCCTGATAATTATGCTACAAAATATGTAATTACAGTTGCAATTTAATTCCACCGAAAGATGCTCTGGAAAATCTGCTCATAAATCTGCCACGTGGGCGCACTGCCCCGATTTGTCACCCTCAGACTATGAACAGACTTAATCATACGAAACTGACTGCTGTCCATACCATACCATACCTGAGGTCCATTTCATGTAGAAAGTTGCAGCCTAACCACAAACAAGATGATCAGATTAGCTGATGTTCCCTTTGTTGCAAGTCTCGATGGGTTACAAACTTATGGAATAGCCAGCCAAATGTTATATCGCGGAATGTTATATCCGTACTGGAGATCTCTCCTACCCCCATTATCATCCCAGTATTCCAGATAAAGAGTCTATCCAATGTGAATGCAGACACGCCTTAAATAAATGAACAATTAGGTGCATCTAATAATTTAGTAGTTAACTTAATTATCATCCCAAAAAGATACTTTACGATTATAGCAAGGAACTCTGCTTGAACTTCCCACAGCAACATTACATAGACAGAGAGTTGCAATCAATTTTCCAGTTGTCCATCAAGATTTATGTCTAGTCATTCGTTGTGGCCGCAATAAAATGGTGATCAGGCTGGGGGTCATGATTGATGAACCACTATCGATTGTTAATCGATATACATACATACATTCATACACTGTGAACTCTTTCAAATCATTTTCGACTGCTGCTGGCATTTTGATTGCCGCAAGTATCTGTAGTATCTGCAAGTATCTGGGTGGACGACCCCCCACGATTTGGTCACAATTTTCGGACAGTCAGTGTCCGAAGTTCCCTCTACCCCCCACACCATCTCTCCTTATCAATCCTTATGCCAACCCGACCCCCTCTATGAATGCAAGCATTGTTGCTGCTATTTCATTTCATATAATATTTCTTCCTCTTTCTCTCTCTCTCTCGTTTACTTTTTTGTACGTCGTTTTATTTTTTGCACTATTTTCTTTTAACAACTTTTTGCTGCTGTTTTTATTTGAAGTTTGCAATAAAATAAAAGCCACACAAGCCCCCAGACGCCATATGGTGGATGGTGGAAAGGGGGGGATTAGTGGGGTGTGTTGGTTGGTAGTGGCACAGGGTAAGAGCCATGGCCAGAGCAGAGAGCATGGCCAGCCAGCCAGTCAGCCAGCCAGAGATTCTCGCCCGGCAACTGCCCTCGGCCACAGACACGAAACGCGAAACTATAAAGCAAAAAAATCCCCATTCATATAATTTACGTGTGTGCCCCTGGGGATGGGTGCGTGGCTGCTCGTGACTGCTCCCTGTTCCCTGCTCCCTGAGTGATGGGAGCGAGTGATGCGATATGCGATAGGAGTCGCCTGTCCCCAAACAGACATCAATCAGTAGCCTCTCTCGCTCTCTCACTCTGGTAGTCAATCAGGACACCGAAAATGGCGTAAAAAGGTTCTCAGATAGCGAAAGATAGTATCGGAAGGGATCGTATGTATATATATTTTACATATATATATTCCTATAGTTAATGATTCCTTTATACTGATTGTTCGTACTCATAATGACTGACTGTACAGTACCTGACTCTATTCGATAGTTAGTATATCCGTCGAACGATAGTTTTCCTCACAGCACTCACGTACTCATCGCTAGTGCAGTGGCAACTCTGCTGCTGCTGCTTCTGCTGCTTCGGCTGGTTGCATTTTATTTTACCATTTCGTTTCGTCCACGTTTGGATTTATGAATTTCGACTCGCACGACCCATTCCTTCCCCTCCCCTCCCCTTTGCCAGTCCACCGCAACCCCCTCTCCCTCACCACCCCTACCGAATCTGCAGCCATTCATTGTTGGCCCCGCACATATGCGGTTTTATATATTGACACTTAAAATTTATGGGACTTAAAAATCTACAAAACGCTGCCCACCACCCCCCACCCCACCGTTTTGTCCTCCAAAGTTGGTTTAGAGCTTTCAGGTTTTTGCGCTTCAATGTGCCAAGGCATTAGAGGGCGGGTATGTGTGTGTGCCCATCACAAAAGCTTGGTCAGCCTTGTGGCACCACGGCCGACTTGTGGCACGGCTCTGTGTGCCACAGTCAGAGGCCAGTCAGGGAGTCAGTCGGGAGATGCCAGAAGTCGGTGACAGGAATTTTCAAGTGGAAAAAACTAAGCAAAGCAGCAAATCGTGTGTGAAATTAATAGGGCTACAGCCCCTGTGCTGTCCCTTGCTGCCAGCTTGCTGCCAGGGTTGTCAGCATATGCAACTTGTTGATGTTGAACAGAAGACCCCGAAATTTGTGGCGCAGCTATCTTCCTTTCCATCGATGAAATTAGATCTAAGCTGGAGGATAAGCTTCTACGAGTATGATAGGAATTGCACTATGGAGTAGTATTGTAAGTCGGGAGCAACTTTACCTAGCCAAGACCAAAACTTGAGGCAAAAGTTCTCTCACTCTTCGCTAATTAAATGCAACTTAAAGTCAATGAAAAAGAAATTAATCATTAATGGGCGGAAGATTGTGTGGCATCGGGTGGTTCGGCTTCGTGGCTGTAACTTATCGGGAAGCCAGAGAAGGCTGCGGGGTACTTTCTATTTCGTTTTCATTGATTTCATTGAGCTAATCAGCTTATTGAACTTGAGTCTCAGTGGCTGCGCAGTGGCTGGCAGTGGCCCAACCACGAAGGACCGATGGAAGAGCCAAAAAGTTGGCAATGGGAGAGATTTTGGTTGTAAGTAGCTGCAGCTGCTGCTCCTACTGCTTGGAGCTTCACAAAATCAAATTCAATTTGCCGGGACAGTGCAGATGTGGCCGGACACTGGCCGCATCTGTGGCAGCTCCAAGAATTCAATTAATTACACAATGAGCCAGCGCCCAAGGAGTTAGTTGCTTGCTGAATGTTTTCCTTGGATCTGGAAGCTGCTGGGTAATCCCTTGACTTTCCACTCGGCAATTATTATACGTTCCGACTGCTCTGACGGCATGTCTTCGATTGTCACTCACCTGTGTGGGCTGCGTGGACAGCAAATCGATTGTTGTCTCCTCGTGTTGCTTATGCTGGGCGAATGCAGCAGCCGTGGATGACAGTGTCTGTTGCTGTTGCTGCTGTTGCTGTTGCTTCTGTTGAAACTGCTGCTGGTAGTGCTGCTGCTGCTGGTATTCATATTGCTGCTGCATCTGATATTGCAATTGCTGGTACTTCAAGTGTTGCTGCTGTTGTCCCTGTGCCTGTCCCTGCTGCTGCTGCTGCTGTTGTCCCTGCACTAGAGAACAGCAATAGAGAAGGATAGCCAGCAATTGGAATGTATTGGTAGCATTGCGTGCTGTTTTATTTATTGCTGACGACAGCATGTTGCTGCCGTTCCTTTTCCACCTTTTTTTTTGCTCTCTCTCGAGATATATGTGTGTGAGTGTGTTGTGTGTGTGTTTGGCTATATGTTTCCGAGTATATGTATTATCCGTTTTCACTCCTTTCCTATTTGGGTGAGTGGCCGGGAAGTATGCAACACTTTGCCACACTGCTGCTGCTGTTGTTGCCGCGTGTTTACTTGTCTTTGGTTTCGTTCTGTTCTGTTTCCCTTCCTTCCTCTCCACTGCTTAGTCGCCTACCAGTTGCAAGTGGAAAGTTTTTGGGTTTGTAGTGCTTGCTGCAAGGGAAACAAACATTTCAAATAAGTAACTTCAGCTTGTTCTTAAGTGTGGGACATAAATAAACATACATACATAAAATATGGAGAGAGAGAGGGAGAGGTTCGTAAAGCACAAGCAAAGAGAAAGCAAAATGCTTTCCCATTGCTTTTCCCCTCGAAGAAGTACTATTCGAGCCCCCTCCCACCACAGATTGTGAAAGCAATTCTCTTTCCTTTTGACTTTGTAGTTGCTTAAGATCTCTCAAGATATGAGATAATATAGGGATAGGGAGTTTCATTTGAAACTCATTCATTATTGTTCGGACCAATTGAATAATTGTAAACAGCCAGCAGTATGGGCATTCCAACACATTTGTAGACCCCACTTCTAAGACTTATTTAGCCTCATAATTGTTCAAAATATTTGATCTGATATCACGATAATTCCAACAAATAATTAACCATAACACAGAGGTGATTTTTGAGGCCAACATTTATGTTGTGATTTATTCAAGAATGTTCTGTATCTATATAGTAGTTGTTTTAATAATTATATACACGGGTAATACATATACAAATCTCGTGTTCCGTTTGTTTGTTTAACATTCTCTCCTCCTCCCAAACAGCTCGACCTACTACTATATTTGAATGACATTTTTGTTGTATTTAGCAGCCATGCGAATTGGTTATTAACTATTTTTTAACCTTCCCACATCAGGCAACCTGTTTTTTATTTTGGGATTTCAGTATTTTTTTGTATAAACAATAATTCCGTTCTAAATGTAAACAAAATCAATCATGCGTTTGGTGTGTTTTTCTGTGTGTGTGTGTGTGTGTGTGCTGCAATTAAAGTTTCTGAAATAACTATACAATAGTCGCCTTTGTTGGCTAAAAATGGTATTATTGTTTTTAACAATATTCTACTGGAATATTAAACCCAATTTTGAAACATTTGAATCTATATTCACAGCTCTGTTGGAACTCGGAAGAAACTATATATCTAGGAGAAGACTAAAACCAATCTGCTATTAAATAAACATTTATAATACATATACTAATACATGCTCTGAAACTTATGTCACCTGGAGAAAGAACCCCCTCAACAGACCATTACATTATGTGTAAGGCTGATAAAAGAAATAATCTCATTTGATGTGAGTATAGTACATATGTATATCTGATAGAAAGATAAGATTGGCTTATAAATCCAATTCAAATTGGGTAGAAAATCATGACACACACATTTTCATGGCGTAATTTCAATATTTTTGCTGATATGCATTTTTTGCGTATCGTTAATTGATATCAAACGTGGAGCTTACAGATTTATCCCAGAACACACTAAACTTTGTAATGCAAATGTGGCCCTAATGAATGTGGTCCTAATCAGGCTAAAAATGAACTAGGCCAGAAACTTAAAGAGCAGCCCTCGTACATACATATGTACGTGTTTTGTGACTTGGAAAGGTTTCCATAGCGAATTTAATCATTAAAAAAATCAATTTGGTCAATTTGGTTGTGATATGGTTAATAATAATTCAATAAACATAATCAATACTAGTAGAGCAGAAAGAAAAGATGAAAAACTCCAATCAGATAACAATCAGCGATTGTTAAAAAATTACAAGTGGCAACGTTTGTTACTCCCAATGTCCCACTACTGATTGATTCATGAACAAAAACTCAATATGTTCCATGTGGAACTGGCAAACCCTTTCTCATTCTGTTAATTACAGTCGATCCTGTAATGGCATCCGTAATGTTAACCGTAATGTAATGGTGTCTGTAATGTTAACCATTGTATCAGCTAGCATTACAGCAGCTGTGTTGGATCTACAGTAACATAATGTTAATGACAACAGAGCTGACAAAATGACAAATTATCCGTTTAACAGATAAGAATATTTGAACATTTCTCTATGATTGCATACAAAAATTCTTAGAGGCTTAGAACAAAACACTTATACTGCTACTAGGTATAAAAAACTAACGACAATTTATCGATAAGAACGAAGCTGTTGGAATTATCCAACAAAGTGTTAGAACTTACTTGATTTGCAAGCCATAAACTACCACCGGTACTCCGGTTAGTTTACTTCGAAATACCACCATGGGGGTTTGCACTCGATTGGTGATTACAAAATTAATGAAACACATTATCAAAGCAACAATTTTGAATGTAAAATTTATAGACGAAAATCTTTTGCTACCACTCATTCGAATAATTCCCATAAGACGTGCCAATGGCATTCAATTTCCAATCATATTTGGCCTTTGAAATGACAATTAACAAGTCACAATGCCAAACGAAGTTCGTTTGTGGCTCAGATTGGGTAACATCATGTCTTTCACACGGAAAGTGCTACGATATATTCTACAGTGCTGCTTCGAGTTCTAGTTCAAGGTATAGGTACACGAGTACTCCCTACCTCTTGAGTCTAGACAACGTCGTTTCAAAGGAATCGTAAATTGCAGCTTATTAAAAAAAAAAAGGCAAAAGAAATGTTTGCTTGGCCAAGTTAATGGACTTTTCTCAAGCACTGCTATGGGAAAAGGGAGGCAGGGGGGCTGGAAGTTATCATTTTAATATTCCATGGAAATAATTGCAGCTTCGGAATGGAAATGTTCGTAACGAACGCAACAAAAATGCAAAAAAAAACAAAAGAAAATGGCAAATAATGTGTGCAATATCTTCATTTTTTCCAACCTCCCTCTCTCTCTCTCTCTGTCTATCCTACCTCAATCAACGAAATGTCTGCGTGCAAAAATCAAAAATATAATTTTCAATAATTAATGCAGGAGAGCACAAAAAGAAATGAAAACAATACGTAAAAAAGCAATTTTTTGTTTTATTTTCACTTGCAATCAAAAGTTCGAGTAGAATAAGCTGAAAGAGAGAGAGGTAGTAGTGGCAAAGAAAAGGGGGGGGATGGTAAAGAGAATGGGTAGAAGAAGATGATAAACAAAAAGCAGAGACAGTGGAAGAAGTGGAAAATATATTTTCATTTGTTTCGACTGTATGTATGTGTGGTGTGTGTGTGTGTGTGTGTAGAGAGTAGAGAAAAATCAATTTCACTTTTCAATTAAATTGTGAAGAGGAAAAGCGCGTATGATCATAGCGAAATACATCTAGTATCTATGGCTATTAAACACGTTCGAAAGTAACCACGAAGAGGGGGGGATATATCACCAGATATATATATAGTAGATATAAGCATACAATTAAGCATCTGCAATTCCTGATCACAATCTGGAAGTAATTGTATTGGAACGCATAATACTACCAGAGAGCATGGACCATGGTAAAGATGGATGTGGGATGGATGCCATGAGAGTAGCTTTTCTTTCATATTTCGCAGACTTTTCAAGATGATTATGATGATGTTTTGCAATGAGCATCAGATGGGATGGAATGGCTTGGGTTGCTTGTCTTGCTGTGGCCTGATGTGGGTGGAGGTTTGTAGGCTGGGGGGTGCAAGGGAGGTGTTTAATATCTATGCAATAAAAGCGTCTGCGAAAATTGCACTTTGATGTGGCTGATGCGGCTGAGGGGGAAGTGGTGGAGGTGTGGTGAACGGAGTGGAGTGGAGGGAAGCGTGAGCCGAGAGCAGTTTCCATAATGGATGGCAAAAGAGCCTGGTTGCAATTACATTGCATCTCCCCCTTCCCCTATGTGTGCCCCCATCCCCATCCCCTTTCCATTCGACTCCTCTTTAGTTGGATAATCATAAATTTTACTTGCGATAATTTCAACGCTCGCCGTCAAAACAGCCAACAGTCGGGAGAGGGAAAGGGAGAGGAAAAATAACGATGAAAAATGTGCAAATATTATATATAGATATTATACATAGTATACTTCAAATAGTAGAAGATACCCTCTACATTTATTGAGAATCCTAAAGCATCCTCTAACAACATGGACAGTTTTGTTTATATTAAAGGTTTTAGTGCTTAATTTATACAAGACCAATTGGAATTATTAAACATGGAAAACATACATCCAGGTACATATTTGTAGCATAGTTTCGAATGATATAGTTAAGTGCGTTTTGTTTTTAATATTATTGTTGGTACTTTGAATGGGGAACATACACTCAGTTTAGTCGTGAAGTAGAATTACTTATTTATATATGTATGTAGGATTTGTAAAAAAGCAGCAAGGAGTAACATAGTCTGTGAAGCTAACAGAGCCAACAACAGACTACATAACAGCAAGAGGGACAAGAAGCAGTCGTCGTAAGAAAGGAGGAGAGAACAAAAGTTCAACGATCGCTGCAGCTCAATTCGGTGCCAAAGTCGTCAAGACGCAAAATAAGTAGCGCAAAAGGTAACGAATATTATCAGTTCTTAAGCATACCCCATTCTAACCCGAGCATTTTAAATAAAGAATAATATATAATAAAACTGTCGTCCTGGAGTCATCTAATAACTACGGAAACCCGGGGCCACACGTATGCAGTAATATTAAACGGTATGTATTGTCCGATCTGCTTCTGCAGTTGTTTGTGCTATTGTGTACAAATATGTATATTTATGTAGACTTAACAACTTCAATGATTATTTCAGATATTTATAATATATTTTCATAAATTCGGATAAGGTCGATATTGGTGTTTGGTTAACCAAGCGACGCAAATGGGTGAAGCAATAAGTCAGGATTCGCTTCCAGAGAAACTGATCTGAGGTCTTGGAGTTCGTTTTAGACATATCGAAAAAAGCATCGACCTTTGGATGCTTCTGATCTCTCATATCAACTTCTTCTCCAACAAATATTGCAATTCACAAAAACTTTAAACTGAAGGTACTGGAATGACCAACAATTAAGGTAGCAGAGAGATCAGCAGATGACGACATCAATTTTAAAGTCAATAAACATTTGCATTTGCATTAGAGGTAGAAGATGTCGAAGAAAATACCAAAATAAATGTTAATGATTGATTTAAAAATTATAATAATAATTAATAAGGCTCGTAATTATAAATATTTATATTCAAATAATTTGAGTTGCCATGGGAGTCGTGCGTAAAACACACAGAAAATTATTTTGAAATATTCCATTGCCAAAATTTCAATTTTCAATTTTATTTTCAGTTTCTGTCACGTTCCGCACAATTTAGAGCGAAGAGGGGAGATGAATATAATTTAAATATATGTATATTGGAATAAAGAGTTTTTGGCAATAGAAGAGTTCACTTATAATTGTGGAATTGTGACGATTTTTGTTGAATGGATAGATAATATGATAATATGATTTATTGAAGGCAAAACTATATATTAAGACATCACAAGACATCACTAAAATTACGACTATAAGGAATATGCTCCTGATGATGCCTCTGGCAATCTTCACAGGAATAACAGTGTATGTACCTTGAGTTGTGCGTAAAAAATGCGAACATTTTGTTGCTGGATTTGAATGAATGCAAATACTGGCATACTGGTACAAGCACACACACACACACACACACACACACGCATGGATGAACGCACAAGCACACACATACATACTGATATAAGCAAACATTGGCATTCTGGGAAAATAAATTTCCTTTTTTATTGGCCTGACCAAAAATGAATCTCAACGTTCGATGCCAGACAATTTTTGACTTCGTTAACAAACTTGTTTTTGCTGCTGCTGCTGCTTGCTGTTCCTCCCCTTCATTTACCTTCCCGCAGCCATCGCCATTGCCCTCGAAACAGCCAACGTCCCCGCCTGCAGCCTCCTCTTGTTTGGTGTCAATGATAGCGTGAATGATACTTTGTGTACACACTTCATTTGCACAAGTATCCGGAAATGGAAATGCGAATGTGAATGGGAATGGCAATGGACATGGACATGGCCACGGCCACAACAACGATCATTGCAGCTGGATTCTGAATTCTGGCTTCTGATGGCTGACGGCATACATGGCGTATACGCAATGCGTTTCGCCCACCCCCTTTTCTTTTGATGAAAGAATGAGAGAGAAATATGTAACTGAAATGGGCCAATAACCATCATCATCATTATAGCAGTCATCGCGAAAGTGTTAAGAGGCCTTGATTGGGATGTAGCTGCTTGTAAATGGCAGCAGGCAGCGGCAGCTCGTGGAATAAACTCGTAGAACGCCGCTGATGAGTGGGAGGCAGAAGTGCAATTATTGGTACAGTTTTTCCACACAACTCATATGTACATATATGAAATATGCAGATAAATCCATAAAGGGAGAACAGGAAAGATGAAAAGACAAAGGTAATTATGTACTTATAGTACTTATATCAGTGAAAGAGTGAGAAATCCGCATAGTTAGGGTACGGCCTATGCCTGGCTGGCTGATCAACAAACGAATATATACATATATATTTATTTATATTTATTTATTTTATTAACTAATTTAGCTGTTAACTGCGGAACAGCAGAACAACATCAGCGCCAGAACAACGGACAGCAGAGAAAAATTAACAGCAGTCTGCGTGTGTATGCAGAAAGGCATAACAGCAGAATATGATTAACAGCAGATAAGCAGAATAGCAGTAACCAGCATAACAACATAACAACAGCAGATTAGCAACAGAGCAAGATTAACAGCAGATATCCCTGAACAGCAGTAACAGCAGAGCATGTTAACAGCAGAACACGATTAATAGCAGAGTAAGATTAACAGCAGATAAGCACAACAGCATAAAGAGCAGAACAGCAGACAGGTTGAACAGCAGATCCAGATTAACAGCAGATAAGCAGAACAGCAGTAAAGCAGAGAAGAAGAGGAACAGCAGTCGCAACAGCCAGCTGTAATATCAGCAGAAATAAGCCGAAATCGAGCCGTAGCTTTTAAATTAATTGTTCTTTTACTTTGCCATTGCCAAATGTACCTTTGTGTATAAAAATAATTCCGTTTCCTTTACTCGGAATGGCACTGCATGGAGATCTCTTGATATTCTATAATGCCTGCATATTCGTTTGCCGACTACGGCCTTTTATACTTTTTTCCTCATATCCGAATCTGGTTGGCAATGGCAATGAGGGGGGGCATATTGTCAATTAATTTGATTAAAAGCCTCATATTCGCTTTTTAATATGCTTGAATAATTTGTTGTGGCATTTTTTCCGTTCCTTCGTTACATTCATTAAAATTTCAAATTTAAATATATCGTTTAAGCATCGTCCTTGCTGTCTGCTGTTCAGCTTTGCCTTTTGTCTTCTCGTATGCTATTGTATTGGTGCCGACAACAGCTCTAATACGTATAAGACAAAATCATATACATATGTATGTATAATATGTAATGTAAGTGGAAAAGAACATGCAAAAGACACTTGGGGGAGGGGGAGTGGGAGTGGGAGAAGTCTATCATCTTCATATCTGCCCCAAGCCGAGGTAAACATTATAATCTGTTGTCACTCCAAGAAAATATTCACTCTCCCAGTGTACGCCCCTCCTCTCTTCCCTTTACTTTCCCTTTAAGCGGTATTTATGGCTGACTCGTAAAATTGATATGCAATAAATTGGCTTCCTATGTCGTCCATCCCCTTCTCCCCTTCTTGATGGACGTAATGCTCTTATAGCCATTTCTTTATGAAGCATTTTAATGGGTCACAAAACTCTGCAACAAAACTCCCTCTCCACGAAAGGCAGCCCAGCAACAGCGTCCAAGCGCTTCCCAAATTGTATGCCCCTGCCAGTGGAGGAGACTCTTGCGTCCTGCCGCCACAAGCGAAAAACAGGGTGCAAGAAACACTGCAAGCGGAGTGTAAAATTTATGATAAAAACGTGCGACGCTGATAAGACTGTCCCGTCTCGGCCCATCCCTGCCCGGTCAGAAGGAAGCAAGAACAGAATGAACAGAACACAAAAGCTAAAGACAGCAAGCGAAGAGAAGAGGGGATGAGAGGGGGGGTGGGACGACACAGGATAGCAGGAGCAGGAGCTGGAATAGAGGGACTGCCATTACACCTTGTTGCTCGTTAGGGTAATAGTTGCAACCATACACACCCATCCCCGTGCCCATCCACAGCTGTTTGCCCCCGCTACTCTGGTCTGGTTTGGATTTACACGCCTATCATACGGGAAGTGGCAACAAAATTACATTCAAGCAAGTCTCTGGATACTCTTTCATGCAAACTAAATCATTTATAGGAAAGATTATTGCTATTAATTATGAAATATTCAATGAAGTTCAGTACAGATGATTCCTTCTCTGGCTACCCAATGGAAGAGTGTATAGGAGACGCCTAAGAGGGCTCAGATATTTCGTTTTCTGATCAAAGAATAACGAGAGTGAGAAAGAGGGGGAGTGAGGCACTTGGTGATGATAAGCCCGTTGCGAACGCTACTGAACGCTAGGTGGCGGCAATTGCCATGGCCGATGCAATCAGGCAATGAATCGCGGAATGCAGCTAACAAGCCCGCCCAGAGTGAGGTAGGATGATGTTATACTATACTGCCACTGCTGTAACAGTTTCGATACTTTGAGCCCTAGACCTGCTGCTGGATATTTTTGCTCTCTTTTTGCAGTGGGGCAGAAAACGCGTAGAAGGGGAGTGGTGAGGGGTGACTGGAGGACCGAGCCCTGAGGCCTCCTCCGCGTTGCTGTTTTGATTAAAAGCATCCGGCCTTTGAGCTCAAAAACAGAAGTACCATAGGGGGACAGCGCAGCACAGTAGCTGCAGTACCTTCATCGATGGCTATTCGCATGTGTGTGTGTGTGTGTGTGTGTGTGTGTGTGCGTGTGTCTAATTTGATTTGCATTCCGACAAATTTCGATCTCACGCCGCTTCTGCCCATTGGCTATTTGGCACAAAGTACATCGAGAGCACCGGGAGCACCGGCAGCAGAGGTCAGACAGCAGCTCAGAGCTTAGCTTTTGGCCAACGCTCAAATGGGGCCCACGCTACTCCACTGCAGTGGCGAAGCATGCCACGGGCCACAGTTTTTGGGGGGATGTGCCTGCCACTTCCATTGATGGTGGATGGGAATCGCTCCAACCCCCACTCCTCGCAGTCACAGTGGGTGGATAGAGCACCTTAATCAGCGCACATTTCTCTGGCAATTAACCTTTTGGCCAAGTGCCCGGACTCGTGTCTCGACTTTGAGCTCCTTCTTTTGTCTCTGTGTGTGTGTGTGTGTTGCAGAACGTTGCGTATACGCAACGTAAATTATGCACAAATGCGATTGCAGTCAAAGGGTGCGTCGATTGCACCTACATACATAGATGAAGATGAGTTATGGCAGATGCTCAAAGTTTCTGCCTCTCGATTATGATGATGATGATGATGATGCTGAGTCCCATATCCAGATCAAGGACTAAAACTAGCAGCCAAAAGCCAGAACCATTCAAAGTGTGTGACAGCCAGGGCGATGGATATTCCCAAAACTAATCAGCGTTAAAAATGTGCCACAGGCAGAGGTACGCTCATTCGCTCCCGTTCTCTCTCTTTCTCAGCTCATCACCTTGACCCTTGGCGAACCTGTGTGGAATGAATCATAGATAGTTTGTGATAGAGAGGGGAGTGGGGGGAGGGGCAACATCAAATAATAACACGCATTTTCATACTTGGGTTTGGGAGGGGGGTTGTGGCGATGGGAATGGGAATGGAGACGAAGAAGTGGCACATGGAATTGCCCAAACAATCATTAATCAAATGAGCCTTTCTGGCTTTTCCTCTGTCCCACTCTTTGTATCTGTATGTGTGTGTATGTCTGTCAGTCTTTGTGTGTGTGTCAGAAAACGGAAGTGTTACACTAAGCCATTTTGTCGGTCCCCTTGGCAAGGGAAACGAAGTGTACCTCAACCGACGACCCCCCAGGCGAACTGTAGGATGGAATCTGCAGGTTGGAGCACGGTAGGGGCACTGTGGAGGGCCACCGTTCTGAAGTTGTGAGAACTGAAATAAACGAAAGTTGCAGTCCTTATGAAGTCTCTCTCTCTCTGTTTCTGTTTCTCTATCCTCTAGCACTTGGAATGGGAAGAGATAAGAAACTTTAAGCAGAATAAAAGCAATAGAAAAGGTTTAACCAAAATAAGTACAGAAATTAAAGGTAAAATCAAGAAGGGAAGAAGGAAAAAAAGAGGAGCAGGTGAAGAAACAAAAGAAGAGAAGGATCAAAAGAAGAAGGGAAGATAAATACGAATAATCAGAATTCAAAACATGTCGAAGTGTTTATTGTGAGTCTGTTGGGAGTAGCTGGTATAATTGTTGAAATACTGATAAATCTGGGATCTTCTTTCCATATAAGTACATAGTAGAATGCACAATACACTTGATATTCAAAGAGCTTAGGGATATATTAGCTTGGTTGCCAAACCCATGGAGTATGTAGTAATTATGTTCTCTATAAGCTTACCCATATCTATCAAATAGTCGAATGTATTTGGATCAGATCAGACTGTTATAGCCAGAAGAAACAAATCAAATTCAATTTGCAGTGGCAGCTACCTTCTAATTTTTGGGAAACTCAAATTAATTTTTATGTGAATCCCTAATAAGACACACATATTTGGGATCGATGGAGCCCAAAGTCTAGCCCAAAGTCTAGCCCAAAGTCTAGCTAGGAAACGAAACTGCCGGAAGCCAGCTGCAAGGTTGATTGGATAAGGAAACATTGCCTATTGGGGCGGCATCCAAGTGCCATTCAGTTTGGATCAGGATAAGCCTAAGCGACTCTTGTTACAGGCAAAATGTTAAAAAAAATGCATCTTAATTGGTTCAGGGATGGCTCCACATTTATTACTGCAACCAACTGAAAACTGGAACCTACAAAAATCTTGGTGAAAACTATGCACCAAGGACATTCAGACATCATTAAGACTAAACCTTTTTTGCATCAGTTAATTTCTATAAGGATACCAAAGTAAACAGTAAATTGTAGTTTTTGGAATAGAAAGTAGTAATGTTAATCTTTAAAATATTTATAATTATAGTTGATCGACTTAGCTGTGCGCCGAGTTATATGTGATCAAATCTGATTTGAATGATGGATGTACGAAAATATAATTGTTGGGCTTACTATACGGAAGCATATACTATGTAATTCAGAACTAATTTAATCCTTTACACTTTGAGTATCGGTTGTAAAAGAAAGTAAACATCAGCTCGAAACTAATTTCGTAAAGATCGTCGTCGTCTACGTAGTTACCCCACTGACTCTTGCCTGAGTAAGGAAATTTCCTTTAAACCTACAAAACAATGCCCGTGTCGCGTCCCAAAATTCCATCTCACACGTCTGGGTTTTTCTGCCTCTCTCATTCACTCTCTCTCTTTCTCTCTTTCTCTCTCTCTCTCTCTTTCTCTGTCTCTCCAGTTGCAACTATCGTTGCAAGCTACAAATTTTCTCTTGCTGCATCCCATTGCCGTGTCTCGTCTCGTCTCGTTATGGCCATAGGCCAAATCGGAAGCCAGATCCAAAAGCTAAAGCCAAAACTTTTTGTTTAGCAATTTATGTTTCTCTTGTTCTTCCACCTCCTGCAGGAGTCACACGCACACTAATAGATGCAAATGCCTACATTAGCACACCCACACACACACACACACACACACACTTATAGCATTTAGGGTTCATCGTGTGTCATGGGTGTTAGAGGGAACATGTGTTTCCGCATTTAGTTGCCTCTCCTCCTCCGCTCCACGTAACTGTAGGAGGTGCAAAGAAAAAAAGGAAATCCAGGAAGAGCCGGAATATAATGGGATGATAAGGGTTAGGAGGTGTAGCTGCAGAGCAGCTAAGGAAGAAGGAACTGCTGAGGGAAGCTGACAGTTGAGCTAGCAAAAAACATGTTTGGGAAGCCATTGGCAGGAATTTCCAGAGGATATTGGATGGATTTAAGAGCTCTCCATCTGGCAGAGAAATACTGTAAAGGGAACTCCATGGAACGAAAACAAAAATACTTTCAAGTTATAGAAATAATCTGAAGAATCTGATCTGAATTATTTCATCAATCACTGACTGAAATTACTGCAAAACTGTTAAATGGAATTAAATACGACACCAAATGGAATAAAATAATGGATATATAATATATAGTGGCTACAGATATATATACTATTATCCACAAATATTTAGATACATATTTAGATACATATCTACATTAACTATATATTCTATATATGTACAAATATTCATTGGTGTATTGCACTTTTACTACTACCACTGTGCTACTACTATCCTCAGCCCTACTACTACTATATGCTCGTGTATCAACCGATTGAATAGTGGCTATCAACCTTTCAATTGCACTCAATAAAAGCAACAAAGCAACGATTACTTTTCAGCATTTCGAATGATATTATTTAGACTACATTTTATTCGAATGTTTGGTTTGGTTTTAATTGAACAACACTGCATAAAGTTGTTTTTATTTTCTTAAAAAAATATTAATTCTACAAAATATTCAGCAAAAGTTTTGATCTCTGATTTCGCTTTTGCATATATACAAACATGTAAAAGAGATGCATATAGTATGTATATATCATATGAATTTCCATCATCTAGCAACAATAATACAGCAGCCACCTTTTCACTCTCCCTCCCCCTGTGGATCATATTAAAATCCAAAAACTTTTTCATTATTTCTACGTATAGTATGTATGTATCCCCAAGGCATGGCACCTGTGCATAATGCTACATATGTATATTGTATGTATGTACATATGCCTGTATTGTACATATGTAGGAGCAGGCAAGCTAAACTATTTTTTTTGGTAGTTTTGTTCAGGCAATTTATGAATTTATTTATACTAGTCTTCTTCTCCAGCAGCAGCATCAAAAGCAACAGCACTTTCTGCTACGAGTACTCATACTCATACTCATAGTTATACTCATACTCATAGTACTCATACTCATATTTCTACTGCTGCTATTTCTGTTCAGTTCGTGTTAATTAAGAGGTAATTTTAATGGTCGACTGCCCACGCTGGCATGTGCAACGAACACGGATGGGATGGTGGCTCGTGGGGGGGGGTAGGGAGCTAAGGCAGATTTCGACTTTCGATTTTCGATTTGCAATTTTCAAAATCGAGCATTTCACATTCTTCGTTTCTCCCTCCGCCTATTTTCTCCCCCACCTGATTGTTAGTCTTCTTTGGGGGCCTTGGACAGAGTTAATTGGATTGGGCTTGGGCTTGGGTTTAATGCAGCGATTCATAATCAAAGTTTCAAATTACAAAACTTACTCAATTAGAATTTCATAAATTAGGCCATGCTGAATTAAATCAATTATAGTAATATATATTCCATGTACATACATATATAAATAGTATAGTGGAAAGTATCTGCAATTTCATGTCAAGTGTCGAGACTGTCAAAACGTTTGACTGTCAATTTGCCCTTCGATTTGCCATTTGATTATTGTTCAATTGAATTGTTTTTACAGCCACTCGACTCGACCCCCTGCTGCCATTTAAATCAGTTTTATGTTTTAATTACAAAATTAATATCAATTATGCAACGAACTCTGCTCTGCATCAGAATGCATCAGAATCTATGCAAATATGCAAATCTGTAAATTTACTTTGCATAAATTGGCCAATTTCTACTACCAGCCTACTAGCCTCTCCCAGTGAATGGCTAACAAAGAATTTTACTTCATATATGAACTATATGTACTATGACATATTTGCAGCACTCAAAGAAAGAATTATTAAATTGAAAGTGTAGAAATTATGGAAGAATTATAGAAGCTAATTTAATACAATTTTTGTGCATTTCCAGGGGGTGAACGCTGAGAAAGTGTCGCAATAAATCATTAATCCAAGATACGTTCTTTAAATTTGTGACCTTTAACCTTTAATTTGATGTACTAAACGATTTTGTGGGCAAGAATCGGATTCAGTATCGGAGCTTCTTTTGACTTTCTTCCTCCTTACCTGATGTGATGATTTTCGGG
The DNA here is from genome assembly GCA_009664405.1 of Drosophila bifasciata. NCBI lineage: Eukaryota > Metazoa > Arthropoda > Insecta > Diptera > Drosophilidae > Drosophila > Drosophila bifasciata. Next base: position 14,993,565 of record CM019041.1, read on the forward strand.
ATGTCTTGGGAAAGATTAAAATTAAAATTAAAAATTCCATCTAAATGTAAATAAAAGCAGGAAACAACAACATAAAATGGAGTGGTGGAACAAAGGAGGAGTGCCACAAGGAAATGGGATAAAGAAAGGCCCGATAGAGGGACAACAAAGATGAACAAAAGGAATTGGGCAACTAAATGAATATGAAGCCATCACCACCAGTGCCATATGCAGCAGCAGCAGCAAAAAAGTGTGGACTAGAGTGGCGGGGGGAGTGTGGTGGGGACAGAGTGGTTGGGGGGGTTGGAGAAAAACTCGCAAAGCGACAGGCAGCAGCGGAAAAATGCCGCCAAACGCAAATACTGCGGCACAATTTCATTTTTTGTTTTTATCTCACTTTTCATTTTTTTTTATTTTTTTATTAATTTTTGTCTGCTTTTGAAGCACACACACACACACACAGACACAGCCAGAGAGGGGGCGTGTGAGAGGGAAAAGCAGTGAAGCCTGCGGGCAAGAAATTTGTTTAGATTTTCACTTTTTCCCTCCCCTCTCGTTCGTTGCTGTTGACAAAACATCCCGCAAGAGCAAAAGCAAAAGCAGAAGAGCAGCAAAACAGCAAAGCAGCCAAAAATAAAAAAGCAGAGAGCCAAGAAAAACTGAAGAAGCTGCAGCAAAGCAGCAATACATATTCAACATTATATGAACATTTTAATCAAATGAAATGACAATAAAATATTTGCTGTTGCCAAATTAAATGAAACGTAAATTTCGAGAGGCCCAAAGAAATGCCCGAAGAAAACAAAAAAAAAAAAAAAACAACAACACTCTAACAACAGATCAGAAAAGGCAGCAGGGGGGGGGGGAGACAGCCAAGAAGCAAAGACAGCGAAAACATTTTGCACATTTTTAAAATCATAAAAGAGGGCTAACCCCGAGAAGGGGGAAACTCAAATTAAATAATAAAAAAATAACACACAATAAACTGTACATATAAACAGTACATACATACATGTATGTACATATAATGTAAATATGTGTGTGTATAGTATGTAAATATTTATTTATGTGCACTTCCATGAGGTTTCGCGAGACAGTCGCTGGACATATTCAAATGCAAAAGTAAAATTAAAACGGATTTTTATTTTGACTATTGGTTTATAGCTTGATTTATAACTATAATTGATGCTCAGTTGGATTTGAAAGTAGTTTCAAAAAGAAATCAAGGCATTCGTAGGGAACAGGACTACAGAATTGTTTTTTTATGATGGTAATGATTATAGAGAAGACAATTTAAGGCAATAATTCAGTGTGAATAAATTTTTTGAATATTAGTAATTTGTTTTAATTTTTATAGTTAGCATATTTGAACGGGTCAAACATTTCTTGTACTAAATTGATGGATACAATCAAACATATACGAGATTCACCATAGCCTGCTACTATTTTAATTCGATTTTCTTCATTAATTACTAAAAACTAAGAAACTAATTCCATTAATACAACAAAACTCTACTGATCTAAATATATACATTTTAAAAATATATTTAAATATATTTAAAGTCTTTTGTTCTCAAGCGGTTACAATATTTGAGTGTTCGGGGAATCTTTGGACACTTAAGAACTATCTGTTCTATGGACTTGTACTCCCTTGATTGTTCAGTTTGAATTTGAAAGCAGTATTTAAGTTACTGATTGATTATTTATCTTTGATATTCCCAGCTATATTCGCTATAACACATACCATATGTTCACACACATATATACATACATATAGTACATTAATACCATTCCTTAAGTATATCAGAAATCATTATTTGAGAACTGCTGTTGTTGAGAACTGCTAATGTTGCTGCTGTCACAAATTTCACTGGCATATAAATACGTAATGAAAAACTAATTTCAGTTCAATGGAGAACTCAAGACAGTCCCAGGGTAACCCCAAAGTATTGAATGGGAACCTACCCCAATGATAAGAATGATGAAGAAGTTTCATGAGTAGTTTCATGCCTTTGAGAATCTTCTATCAATGGAAAGCTAATTTAGCGGATTCTCCGTAAATGAATTACCTTAAAAAAACACCACATAAATCTATCAATCTGTAAGTGGATAAGGTGCCCACTTTTTCCTGATCTCCTATACCTTTCCATTTTATAAATGCTGCATCTCTTTTGTAGCTGCTTTCAGTTTGCCATTTCCACTGCCAAAGTGTAAGTTGGATATGCTCCTCTCTTAGCGTGAAACGATCTCCAAGAGCCAAATCTCCCACTGCGTTTTCCACCCAAGAGTTTTCCCATATTTTCCGATGTCGGATACAGGCACCCCCCCCCTGTATCGGCGGGGGAGGCCAAACGATTTCATTAACAAGGACACACCGTGGCAGCCGCGGCCATTGTTGTTGCCAGTTGCCAAAGTTGTCGCTGCTGCTAATGTTGCTGCTGTCACAAATTTCACTGGCAATTAGCAGCAACAGCCTCGGCATTGGCAGAAATATACGTATAATGCCTTTACCGGTTTAATTAGGGGCGCCACAACTCGAATGAGTGATGGGGGGGATGTGCCTGCATCAATGCTGAAAATTGTCTTCGTTTTACCCCCCCTCCGCAGCAACAACAGCAACAACAGCAACAGCGGCAACAGCAGAAGTCACAGAAAACAAAACTTTCGCTCAAATCAAACGAAAATGTGCACAAAATGAAATAAAATCATCTGAAAAATCACGAACCAGTCAGACCAAGTCCACATCCAAGTCCAAGTCCAAGCTCTGGAGACGACGCCAAATGTTGCAAGTTGGTTGGTTGGAGCTACAGCTAGGCCTCTCTTCTGCCACTGCGTAACCACTCCACTGAATGCAGCACAGCAACAAAAAACAAAGAAAACACCGAGCACGTGACAAGGGGAAACAATCCGAGTCCAAATCCAAATCAAAAACAAATGCGCGAAGCGGTGCGGCTTGGAAACCCGCTCGAATATTTAGACAAAGTCAAAGTCAAAGTCAGAGCCAAAGCCAGAGCCAAAGCCGGAGTGGCAAGTGGCAAGTTTAGCACACGCGACGCAGACGCACCGCCTACTGGTTTCCACTGATTGACTGACTGACTGAATACTGTTCAATGGAACGCTGGCTGTGCCACCGAAGATGATGCCAGAGTCGATGCTTGATGCTTGATGGTTGATGGCTTGGTTGCGCCACGACAGAGACACACGAGGCACACACGCTGAGCTTTCGCTTGCAACTGAAGTTGCCGTCTGATAATGCCGCCTGCCACAGCGCCAGCAGCCAGCCAACGCAGCCAGCGAGTTAACGAAGCCAAGACGAGCCCGAGCCAGAGACCGAGCCCGAAACCGAAACTGAAACCGAACCTGCCACACACGAATCTCAGCCCGAAAGCGTAGCCGAGGCACAGACGCGGTCCGTACCGAGTCCGAGCGTGAATGGTAAAAATTGCACACCTCGTTTTTCCACTTTTCCTCGGGCACACACGCACAGCCACCCAAACACCCAGGCACAGTAGCAGAGGAGCAGAGGGGTACAGGGACAGTGGCAGAAGCGAGTGCAGCGTCTGCATATTCCTCCACATTGGGCGATGGTGGTGAAAACTTGCGCCAAAATATGGCCATGCCGGTACCGTCTCCATGCCCCCTCCCCTCCCCCTACTCCATGCTCCATCAGCCATGGTGTGGCCCGCTGCCGCTGTTGGCTCAGAGAGCGGCTGAAATGATTACTGCAATTGCCTGTGTTCCGTCTCAGAGCATCTTGGGTGTCGACTCTGTTGGCCAGCATCTTGAGGTGACCAGCTTTGGTTTGGGCCACGTGTAAGAAGGGAGAGTTGGTGCGGGAGTGCGCCAAGATTGAATAGATCCGCGTATGGGATGGGAATACTGATGGGATAGGTCCGAAGTGATTGATAGGATGAAACTAGAACAGACGGAGAAATGCACAAGAAGATACAGATCTAAAGATGATATATAGATTGAACGATAGACAAATACATTTAGTTTATAAGTAGGAAGATATCAATGTTGTTACATTTACATAAATAAACAATATGGATAGATTGATAGACAGAAACGATAGATGGATAGATGCCTTTATGAACTATGTAACTAATACAACATCCTCTCTACGTCTATCCTCTTACCATCCGACTATTATAAGTCGATCATTCCGCCAGGAGACGCATACTGCACGAGAAGAAGTGTGTGGCTCGAAAAGATCTGAAACATTTCAGTGCTAAGAAGTTACACGTTCAAAAGAGATAAGAGGAAAAAAGGAGCAGGGCTGCCACTTCATTATCTGCTACAAGGTGTTGACAGCGGCCCACAGGGTTTCGCCCACTCATTAAAAGGTACAGTCTTGCTACTATAATCATGTAAAATGGGAAACGTGCCAACCTGATCCTGAACCCTACGATACTGATCCATTCACGATCAGCTTAGGGCTGATGGGGCTTCTACAATGGGCTGGTGCTGGTGGGTGCAAGGTAAGACGTTAAGACGATTTCAATGCAAATCCCGACACAGGGATCCCCAGCCCCAAAGCCAAATCATGGACAGCTCGGACACATGACGTGAGAGAGAGCCCAAGCCAAAACAAACCAGAAAAGAATAGCATCGAACAGGGCGGACACCCTGAAAACACACACACACACACAGATACAGATGGTGACAGAGATGGGGGAAAAGCGAAACAAATCCAAAGTCAGATAAGAGTCTCAGGCGGGATTTTGAACGGGCTGGACCGAACCAGGTTGGGTTGGGTTGAAGATTTTGTGGGTCACTTTGGTCCCACGTTAGGTGCAATTTTATCTATGCTCCGTTTCTGGTTCCTGCTTCTGTGGCTCCCCCTGTCCCTATACCCCCTAACCCCTGCCAGTTGCCACCTTTCTGTTGGTCTGCTTTTCTTTCTTATCGGTCGCAATTTTGTTCACTCGCTCCATTTTATACCTCCTTGTCGACGGCCATCCCATCCCCCTGTTTTCTACTAAATCTATGACAAATGTAAACAGTCGTCCTTCCATCGTGGCCCAACTTTCATCGTGGCCCATGCGGGTTGTGGCATGTGGGGCACTCACCCACTCCCCCACACCCCATCTAGCTCCCCATCCAGTTCCACCATGTTTCTGATTGTGTTCGCTTTCGGTTGGCGTTTTATTTCCCCCTGGTTGCAACTTTAGATTAGAGTTAATCAGCTTAGCGTGTCACTTTGACTATTAGAAGCAATGTCCACGACGAAGGGTTGGACTGGGTTGGATTGGACTGGGTTGGGTTTCCTTCTGGGTGGCTGTGATGCCTATGGGACCTGTGACTGGGCGTTAATTATGATTTTTCGACATCTTTCAGCTCTGTCCGCGCCACAGGCAGCACGACTTGAGGAATCCCCAGGAGAACACGCACAGTCCATCGTTGTAGTCATCATCGACGGAGGTGCCACTGCGCCAGCCCATGTCTTGGCGTTGCAACTGGGCCTGGGGCTGGCTCCTTTGTGGCTGGTGCGGAACTGCACCACACTGGGCCGGTTGGTGACTCACTGTGTACGGGGAACAAATTCCAACCAGCAGAAGTTTTAGAGGATTCACAGCCAGCGCTTACCTTTGCTTCCCATTCTGCTTGACTTAATTGTGAATTTTGAACGAAATATCGAACTTGAAATGATTTCTACTCTACTCTTTGCGTTTGAATTTTGTACTCTGGCCTGCTTTTGATCCTGCTCCAGCCACCCCTCCCCCCTTCCAGCTGTCACTAATAGAAAGTGAGGCATGCTACACCAGTCTGGATGGACTTGGACACGCTGCTCCACTAACCAGAGCGATGAGGTGAAGGCGATGCCAGTGATATATATTTTCACCAGCCCCAGCCTCAGTCCATGCCGCCTCCCTGCCACCTGCCTGTCCCCGTCCCCATAAATGGCACTCAAACAGGATTTTCTAGTTGCGCCGACTTAGAAAGTAACAGTGACATTGCTGCCTACAAAAAACAGCTGTTGCAAGCTGCAAGTTGCAGCAGCAGATCTGCTGCCACAAGAGCCAGTGCTGCGACATTCATTGATTGCCTTTTTGGCATTAGTTTCAATTTATTTCACTTTGAGTGTGATGGATGGCAGCAGCGACAGCAGCGAACGTGTCGCAGACCCAAGCTATCAATTGCACATGCCAGCCCCTCCCCACTCGGTCACACTGAGAGGTCACACTGGGCAAAGAAAAGGCCCCTTCGAGGGAGGGCACACTTTTAATGCCAAAACAATTGTTTGCTCGAAAATAAATCTATATCATTACACACACACACACACACAAACGGCAAACGGCAAACAATGTCAACCGAACGAATGGAATCGCAAACGAATCGTATTGAATGGAATCGAATCGAATTGAATTGAATTGGAAAATAGGAGACACTGAAGATGCAGCAGCAAAGAAGGAAAGAATGTTGAATGTTGAGTCTTTGGATACCCTTTCGGATCCATCGCTCCACTGCCAGTAGGGGAAGGCTTATCAATGGGGGGGAAGAAGTTTCTTTTCAAATGTTACGCATGTCAAGAGTTGGAAACACTTGAGCTAAGAGTAGAAATATACGATTTCTGGTCAATTTTTCCCATGGAATCTGTGTATGCTTCGATCGATTATAGAACATTTAAATTTAAATAGAATACAGAAATTCCGCCATGTTTACACTTTTCATGCCTAGCTTTGGAGTATTTATTAAATTGATAAATAATTATCGGATAATGGTTAGAGCATATCTTTGGATTATGCAGCAACTTCAGTACTGCATCTTATAATTGTACATATGTACTTATGTATATTAGTTCTGTGTGTATGTGTGCTGGATGGTACTTCGTTTGTTTATAGAGAGAGAGTGGAGTGAGTGAGAGTAATATATTCAAAGGATGGCATTATGGAAACAGCTATAATATTGATCATAAGTTGGAATTGGGCTAGACCGGAGCATGATGAAATTATACAAAGGTGGTCCGATCCCGCAACACGCTCTCTTGTCGTTGCTTATTTTGCTCCTACAAGTGCAAATACAACACAAACGCCACTGTGATTGCATGTGTGTGAGTATGCATAAGACGCAATAAAGAGAGAATGTACCACCTTATACAAATCATTTCATCTTGGACCGGAGTGCAAGAATTAATATAAGAACGTACGGTACCTACGGCTCGCTTTCGCTCTCTCTATGCTTCGCACATCACTGTTATTTCGTCGATGTCTCTCCTGACAAGTGCAGGGAAATTTTATGCGTAGTCTGCTTTGTCCATTCACTGCCACAACCATCCCTCTCCTCGCATTTGTTCCTTTTTGCAAGCAGCCATGCCAACGGTACAAAGAGAGTGTGAGAGAGGGAGTTATCTTATCGTATAAGTTGTATTAGTATACGTATAAGTACATATGCGATTACCAACCAAGTGTCGTGTCGGGTATTAGGTTAGGTTAGGTTAGGTTTATAGGGCTGCTCCACCTAAGTCGAGGTCACTCGGAGGCAAGAATTGCCCATTGTGATGCCCACACTCGTCATGGGATTACGTCCGTCGCCTAGGGAGATTTCGTGAACCATCCCGAGGCCTCAACAAAGAGCATCAGCCTCTCCAAAGGCATGTTTGCCAGGCTATCAAGTCCTCGTGAAAGGCGCTGCCGAGTATTCGGTGACGCCTTTCCATGAGTGCAGGACAGCCACAGAGAAGATGCTGGATGCTCTCTATTTCCTCCTCGTCCCTGCAGCTGCGGCAGAAGTCATGATGGGGCAATCTGTACCTAGTGGCCATGTGGCCGATGACACAGTGCCCCGTTATAACTCCGTCAGTGTTCGCACCTGACTCTTCCTGAAACCTAGGAGAGTCTTAGTGCGTTTAGGGTCATAGTGGGGCCAGAGCGAGCGAGAGATCTCACAGTTGGGTGTTGCGTTCCACCGTCTGTCTGATCTCGTTCTAGCTCGACCCATCATCTGCGAGATGATGTCTCGCAGAGGCCTCCGTATATCGCTGACTGCGTCCGCCAGTGGTATGGCCGATCCATTTCTGGCACACTCGTCCGCACTCTCGTTGCCCGCGATGTCGGTGTGACCCGGGACCCACGTGAGTGTGATTGAGTGCGCTCCGATCTGGTTTAGCGCGTCCACTGTGTCACGTACGAGTCTGCTCGTGATTTTACAGGAAACCAGGGCTTTGATAGCAGCTTGGCTGTCAACACAGATTGCTATGTTCCTCTGAGGTATCTCTAAGGTGTATATCAACTTTGCCGCTTGCCATACTGCGTATATCTCCGCCTGAAATACACTGCACCAGTCTGGTAGTCTTAGGGATATGTTGGTTGCTAGTTCTTCAGAGAAGATTCCAGCTCCTGTCCCTTCGGCTGTCTTTGACCCGTCAGTGAAGATGGAGAGCACGTTCTGCCCAAGAGCAGCGTTACGCGTCCATTCCTCTCTTTCCGGTATGTGTCCTTTAAAATTTCTCTTCCATGAAAACTCCGAGACACAGTAGTCGCTCCGTTCGCCCGTTCCACTTTCCTCCTTACGAAGTATTGTGGCGTGGCCATAAGGCGATGGCTTGAAGAACCGCGCGGCTGAAAGCCTCGCGGCACTTGTCTCAGCCTTGCACTTAAGGTGGAGGTCTATGGGCTCCAGGTTTAGCATGGTGTCCAGAGCAGCCTGTGGGGTGGATCTGAGGGATCCAGTGACTCCAAGGCATGCCGTCCGCTGAACTTTCCGGAGGTTCTCGAGGTGGGATTTGGTGTTGGCCGCTTCCCACCACACCAAGCTTCCGTATGTCAGAATGGGTCTTATTACCGCTTTGTACATCCAATGGATGATGTGCGGTTGTAAGCCCCATGTCCGTCCAAAGGTCTTCCTACAGATGTAGAAAGCAGCCATTGCCTTTTTCTTCCTTTCCTCCGTGTTTCTCTTCCAAGAGAGTTTGGAGTCTAGGATGACACCAAGATACTTGGCTTCTTTCGATAACTCAAGCGTCGTTCCACCAATTGCTGGTAGTTTGAAGTTTGGTATCTTGTATTTTCGTGAGAACAACACCAGTTCTGTCTTTTTGGGGTTAACCCCAGACCGTTTTGGTGTGCCCAGCTCGCGGTCGTTCCCAGTGCAGATTCCAGAAGATCACTGATTGTAGGTAGGAACTTACCCGTTACCAGTATCACTAGATCGTCCGCATAGGCCACAACCTTGTATCCGCTCCTCCCCAACTGAAGAAGAAGGTCGTTGAGGACTAAGTTCCACAGGAGAGGGATATAACCCCCCTGCGGAGTACCTCGTGTGACCGTCTTCCTTGAGGAGGAGGTGCCGAGACCAGCGCTGATCGTTCTGCTCCTGAGAACGCTGTCCAGCCATAAGGTTACCGTCGGGTGTGTGCCAATCTTGGTCAGTGCGGCCGTTATTGACTCGATCCTGACGTTGTTGAAGGCTCCCTCTATGTCTAGGAAGGCCGCCAAAGCATATTCCTTATGGCTGAGAGTCTTTTCGATACTCCCCACAACCTCGTGTAGTGCGGTCTCAACTGATCTACCTTTGAGGTAGGCGTGCTGAGCTCCGCTGAACACTTGTCTGTCGAGTTTGGTCCTTATGTGTAGATCGATCAGCCTTTCCATCGTTTTCAACAAAAATGAGGATAGACTGATTGGTCTGTAGTCCTTGGGGAGATGTGGTTTATCTTCCCGGCTTTGGGGATGAAGACCACTCTCACCTCTCTCCATGCTTGGGGAACGTACCCAATTCGGAGACATCCTTCGAAGATTTTCTTTAGCCATGGTAGCAGGGGCAGGCAGGCTGCCTGCAACATGGCTGGTCGTACATCATCCGGCCCCGGTGACTTGTAGGGACCGAAGGATTTAATGGCCCAGATAATCTTGTCTGGTGCCATAATGTCACGTATGAGATCCTCAGTGTCCTCTCCCCGGTATGGCTCAGTGTCGTTGATGTCGTTGGATTCGTCACCGGTGACATCTGAGCATCCCGGGAAGTGGGTGCTCATGAGGAGCTCTAGGGATTCCTGACTGTTTTCTGCAAAAACACCATCCTGGTTGCGGAGCAGTCCAGGTGTGGTTGGCGCCTTTGATAGCACCCGTCGAAGCCTTGAAGCCTCGGTGGTACCATCTATGGCATCGCAGAAGGCAGCCCAAGATTCCCTTTTCGCCTTCCTACAGGTGTTCCTGTAGGTGTTAAAGCTGCGACGATATTCGTCCCAGCTTTCCTGTGTGTTTGCCACTTTTGCCCTGTTGAAGAGCCTCCTTGACTCCCTCCTGACTTCGCTCAGCTCCCGCGTCCACCACGGGTTGCGGTTGGACTTTGGAGGTCGGCTGATCGGGCAAGATTCAAGGAAGGCCCCTGTAGGGCTTTAGTGACATTCTGAGCCGCTTCCTCTAGTGCTTCCGTTTGAAGGATGTTCCCTTCCGGTGGGGAGGGTAGTGCCTTCTTTACGGTTATGGAGAAGCGGCTCCAGTCTGTCCGCTTGGGATTGCGGTAGGCCTTGGGCCTTTCTCTGTTCCACTTGATGCTGAACACTATCCTGTAGTGGTCCGAGAAGGAGCACTCACCGGACACATGCCAATCATCAATGGTTGGGGAGTCACTGTCCGAGGCAAGTGTTATATCAATAACCTCTGCACGGTTCTTGTTGCGGAAGGTGGGGTGGTCTCCCCGGTTGCACACAACAAGATTTGTGGACAGAATGTACTCGAACAGCGACTCTCCTCTGGAATTTGTGCCCGTGCTTCCCCAAAGGGAGTGGTGGGCATTCGCATCGCAACCTAGGACGATGTCGAGACCCTCTTTCCGCACTTGGTGGATTAGGGCCCTGACATCGCCCGAGGGTGGGTCCCTCTTCCTCGTACGGCAGGTATGCCGAGGCTAGGTATAGGTTTTTCCCGTCCTTCCTCTCACATAGTGCCACCGTTAGGTCCGGAGTGCTGTACCTGCAAGAAAACAGAACATTAAGCTCGCTTCTTACCACGATACAGGTTCTTGGCTTACCCACGGGGTGTGGCGTGGAGAAGGCGGTATCCGCGACCGTTCAGTCCCCGAACCCCTCCCTTAACGGTCCAGGGTTCTTGGATGAGGGCCACGTCTACCGCCTTCTCGTCCATAAACCGCAGCAGGTCCGCCGATGGTACACTTGAGTGATGCAGATTAATCTGCACCACCTTCATGCTGTTCAGCGGACCTGGGGTGTCGCGGTACTACTACCGCCAGTGTGCCCATACCAAAAGATATGCGGCAGTCCTTTCCAAGGAGTTTGGCAAGGCTTTCTTGACCAATACTGATCCAGAGTTCCTTGCCGTTCCCCTTGTCTCGCGCTATCGCCCGTGTGATGGTCCAGTCCGACGTTCCCAGGATCCGGTTCTGTGCCTTGATCAGGACAAGTGTGTCCTCATCCGCCTTGATTGGGGAGGAATCCACACCTTCATGATCGTTCTCCTGGGAATCTCATCGATGGGGACCACGCAAAGAGCCGCTCCTGGCCAAAGTTCACCAAAACCTTGAACCGTGGTTTTGAGAAACTCAAGAGTTTCTGCGTTACCACAGGCCACTGCTTTGGCTCCCTTATACCACTTGATGCCCTTGAACTCGCAGACAAACGGGTTGTCTGCGCGAACAATGGCATCCTTCATGGCGGTCAGGATCTCCGATTCCGCCTTCAGCCAATTTTCGTCCGATATTTTCCTTCCGGGTGGCTTCGGTCGATTATGGCCGTCTGTAGCTCAGGCGGTGCTCCTAGGCTTGCCAGGATGTCCTCTGGTTTCGCCTTCTTCGGCTCGGAGGCTCTTACGGAGTCATCCGTTCTCTGCCGCTTGAACCTTGGCTCTCGACCAGTCGGTCCCACCGTTGCCTTCTGTACAGAGGGCGTTGGTGGTACCTTGGCGCTTGCCGTGTTCTGCGGTTGAGGTGTGGTCTTCTCCCTCTGCTTCCCGGATACCTTCTTCCCCTTTCTCCCTCGCGAGTTCGCAGACGATGACGTTGAGGGTTGGTCCAACATCGTCTTCGTGCCAGCTGCTGCTGACGGTGAAGACGATGGCTTGGGGTCCTCTGCCACCGTCGCGTGTACGCTTGGGGGACTGGTCTCCGTTGGCAGGAGCGACTCCGTTCAGCCGCTCGTACCTCCGCACGTTCTGCTCGTGCTTTTTCAAAGGCTCCTTTCCCTCGCGGTCAGCGTTTCGGGGCCTTTGGCTCATACCACGAAGGTATTTCACCGATGCCCTGTATCCCGAAAGCCGTTTGCGTCGGGTTTGAGCCTCATCCTCCGTCCCAGGTAGTGGACTCGAGTCGACCTGGATGGTGGGAACCGTGACTTGCGGCTCCGCCCTCGGCAGCTCCTCGCTCTGTCCAAGGCGAGAAGGCCTTGGCCAACTCTGCCTCCGACACTGAGGGGCCAGTGAAGACGAAGCTTCCGTCGCTGGTTCCCGGTTCCAGATCCTCGATCGTCCCCTTCTGCCTGCGGATTCTCCTCTCGCTTGTGGCATTACACGAGCTGGCAGCCAAGCTCTCCACTGCCAACTCGGGGTTCCTGCAGTCGCAGGATATCGACGCCGGGGCCTGCGCTCGCACCCCCAATCACCGCCGGTACTGGGTCTCCGACTCCTGCACCGTAACTGTTAATTCGTTAACGGACATTCCCATTGAACGATGCGTTTTAGCCCTACCGCCAGGGTGAAACTACTCTTGGCTTCGGCGCTCGCCCTTGACCTGCCCGGCTTGGGTGGCCCTTCTGGCAGCATGTGCTGCCGCCGGTATAGCTCTCGGGGTCCTTACGCTTACTAAGCCCCCTCATCACGGCAAGATGGTAGTTCGCCGAGGGGGCGTGTCGGGTATTACTTGCGTCGTAACTCACAATGTTTCGATTAGATTTTTGGTACCAATTTGATTTTTCTTGAATTCCTTCTCTCCCCTTTAACCGTAAAACATCGGCACCAAATCCGAATAGTACCATCGGGAAGGGTATACAAAAAGGAGGCAGTAAATTCAAACAACTTGAGGAAAATTTCCAAGCAATCAGCTGGTCATTGTACGACGGGGGGTCGGCCGCGTGGTTTGTGCTGGGATGGGAGTGGAAGTAGAATCAAGGATCCGGCTACCACTTGACAAATGCCCTGTTCAAATGCTGTGGACACCATTTAATTCCGCCATTAATTGGAGCACTAGAAAGCCCAAACCGAATGAAGGCCACCCCGTCCAAACTGGAATTTCCCGCAGGCGCTCTCCTTTGCTTTGCTTTTACTCCTTTTCCACTTTATCCACCATTTCCCACCTAATAGAAACGCAAATGCCAGCAGAGTTTGATGCTTTTATAAATTGCACGTCAAATTGCTCTTAAATGATTTCCCAATTTACGTATTGCCGCAGATTTGGTCCCAAAACAGAACCCTTCCATCCATCTGGTCCTCCAACATTTGGGGTAAAACCTTTGCTAAGCGGTTAGTGGAAAGATTCTGTGATTTTGATCCATTTATTCGCCTCGTCCAAGGGCAAGGTATTGTGACTACGTAAATGGTTCCTATTTTAAAAACGAATCCTATATATTTCTATACCTACGACAGCTCTAGTTTGACAGTTTTGCATTCGAGGTTGATTCCCTTAAATTACACCAGAGGTCAAATCTCAGCGAACCGTAGAATGAGCTTTTAAGTTTAGGTAAGGGAACGTTCAATCTCATATCTCCTGAACTAAAATTTAGTATAAATTGCATTTTAGAAAGCTTAATAAAATTCTCCATTAGTGGTGTATATTCGTTATATCCAAAGCGCGCACTCAGAAGGCTTCAAAGAGAGAAACACAAGACACCCGCTGCATGTAGCAATTATCACCAACCAGCACAAATTATCCACTGTACTATATAGTAGCTCACCTAGAACCCATAACCCTCTCAGATTCAGTTTGTTTCATCCAAGCTCCAATTGGATGAATATAGAATTTATATGGAACTACCAAAGTCTCCTATTAGCTTCATGTGCAAGTTATTAAACGCAATTACAGGACTTGGCTACTTTCCGCAATAAATGGAGCAGATATGAATATCATCATACAAAAACATCTTCATACAGACCAATCAGCATGCTATCGGGGTTGTAAAAATTGCCTCAAAAATGACTCATGACACACATATAATTACATATGTATGTATCTCAACCCATCAATTTGATTTACGATATTTGAGTTGTACTCTTTAACTTATTATTACATATATATTATGTAAGTTATACAATATATTTTATACGTAATTACCTTGTTTAAATGCCGGAAGTGCCGGTATCGAAGCCGATGCCTGCCGCATGCTCCCTGTTTTTAATATATGCAGATTAATTGTTGTCTTTCGAAGCCGAGAGGAATTAAATTGCCTTTTATCATGATTTTATTCAATAACAATCAGAGCTACCAACACACAGTCGCCGGTCCAGGATGAGCCCCAGGCAGCTACTCATTTTCCGAATATACCAACTGATGGCTTTTGGTCGGTAACCATGCCCTGCCTCTGATTCAACCAAGAAGAATAACCATGACTAATGTTGGAGGCATTTAGTGGAGTTCTAAGCTGATTCCCCCATTCCGTTCATTTGCGCATTTTGTAATGCTTGAGTCAGACAATCTTCATTAATCCGATCCAATTGGACTGCAGTATTGATCCTTTGACAGTGCCACGCAGCGTATCGAACCACTGTTTGAGAGGCATGGGTATGATACTCAATGTTTTGAATTCAATTGGAACCAGACACTAACGAACATCTGCATTTGTTCCTCCTTACGCTCCTTACGATGATATATTCCTGCCTTATAGCTGATGGTTACGTCCGATCTTGGTGAATACTGGTGAAAATCGAAAAGTAGTGAAATTGCCACAGCCTGCAATCGATGCCTCCGAATCGTTTTCATCGTGCAGTCGTGCGGCGAACATTTTGACTATTTTCGATCCATTACTTGTTTACGATATACGGGTAAAATATTTTAAACAATACCCTAACGCAGATAAGGCAAATGCTGATACATCCCCTTCCACACTTACCCATAGATACAGATTGTTTCCCTCTTGGTAGGAGGGGCAAAGCATTCCGCGCACAGCTTTCTATTTTGCCTGCTCTTGTCATGAGAGTGGGGAGGAAAATAGAGGGAGAGAAAGAGAGGACATCTAGTTACGCTATAATGATAATCCTTGCACTCTGTTTATCCTCATACCACCTAATGACCTATTTGATTAGAATTTACGAATATTTTATCTTCTTTTTTCCCCTCTTCAGGTAGCAACACCAGACCTTGTATCTCACTGAACGAAGAAGTTTTGCACCCAAGGCAAAAATTCAGGTAGCGCACCCAAACCACCCACCCCAAGCATCCCTTCGCATTTTATATTAGAAATTCATAGATTTTTATGAGCGATACCTCAAACGACGCTTAATTAATGCACCGATACACGAAACTATAAAGACACGGGATTTTATTCTTTTTCGAAAAGAAAAAACGAGACAGAACGTATTGTGTCGCTGTTGCCGCGAAACTACTTTTATACCCGTACTCAGTCTGTATACATGTAAATTATGTGAAATTTTCAAATGTTTTATCAGCCATACGGAAACGATTCCTTCTCTGCGTTACACACATCCAATTTTACCTCTAATATGTACAATATACCCATTTACTCTGGTTTAGTTCAGTACCCAGATCTGGTAGTTGGGTAGTTCAGATCCACCATTTACTGTGTCAATGCATTAATTATCATGCAATATCGAGAACATCTTCCTAAAAGAACGATTCTCAAAGTAAAATGGTAAGCCATCTGCTGTCCATGCAACCTATATACAAAACGCTACTTTACGCGAATTAAAAAAAAGGATTTCACAAGGACACAAGCTACAGTACCTTCAGTAGAGTGAAGAGAGTCTGCATGGTGATTGAAACATTTTATATCATCAAGGTTTTAATTTAAATGATACACAGCATACATAACTGAAACGCTATCTAATTAATCTTTGAGCATGCTTTGCTCCTTGTTCCTTGTCTCAGTCTGACTATATTTGTGGCGTACCAGTTCCATTGTACCATTGTTCGAAGATTTTCTTGCGCGGATACTAGAAGTGCTATGGTTAGACTGGTGAGGATCTGCGTGCAGCTTCTCTATAGAACTTTGTACTTACTAAAATAAAACTTATAGGAGTGCGGCACAGCGGACAGCCATTGTTCGGGTTGTATTTGCGGGCTCTGCGTAAGCAGCGCTTGCAAAACGAATGGTTGCAGGATGTGGTCACCTTTTTACGCATCCGGCCCAAGCAAATGGAGCATTTTTTCTCTAGTCGGCATTTTGTCAAATATTTATGCTTCGATATCGATATTCAGGAGAATGATTGAAACTGAATGAAGTTTTTTAAAGTTTATTCAAAAGGCAAACAGACAGACGACAAAAATTGGAGCAGGCTCGAATATACGAGTGTTCCTGTGAGATGTGCGTTTGTATTTATGGCAGTCAACAGACTATGACAGTCCCTTGACTTTTAACGAAAAGCAAGAGCATAGGGATACCTCGTGGCGAAATTTTGAAATACACTTGTGACTACACATGACCCTGGAAACAAAATTTGGTTGGGCTAGCTTTGATAGTCTCTGAGAACTAGGAGCTCAACAAGACGGACAGACGAACGGACAGACAGACTTGGCTATATCGACTAGGCTAATGATGCTCCCACACTGCTCACACACTCTGCCTCGTACAGTGTACGCAGATAACGAGTTAGAACGTGTTTTTGTGAGAAGTGATGTAGATGACAGATGTAGCAAAAACATGGAAAATGTAAACACTGATCAAATATGTGAAAATTCCACATAAATCAGAAGACTGAAATATAGACTGAAATATAGACTGAGTACGGGTATAAAAGGGGTGTCGCGGTAACTGCAACTCAATGTTCCCTCTCGTTTTTATATGTTTTTTTTTTTTTAAGCGGGGTGGAGACGATCTCTTCCCACGAAGCTTTGCCTTCTGCTGTTTATTCCCTTTCCAACATAATAACTTAATTTATTAAAATTTGTTATAATTTTATCTCATTCGTTTTTTTATTTCGCTCTCTCTTTTAATAGTAACAAAACAGCTGATATTTCTCGCTCTCCTCCGACAGGAGAGTGATAGAATGAGTTAGGGAGTGGAAGGGGGTAGCACAGCACTGAAAATTAATTTGTTTCCCTCTGACTGCAGTAATGCTTATTGTGTGTCCACACAATATACAATATATCCCTATAGCCCTTGAGTATCAGGTATACAAATACATACAGTCACAAAAATATACTTATTTTCTTTTTATGTGCTACAGTGATTGAAAATAGGAGAACAGCCCAAAGCAAGAGATGGTTGGAGGAGACGCCACATCTCGTATTGGGAGAGATGGCAGGATCAGGAAGTATCTGCTTTCTTGACTCTCACTCCTTTGGCATCATATGAACTAGATATTCATCTAGAATTAGTGTTAATAAACCAATAGACAAATGTATAAATTCTTGCAACATAAATGTACATTTGGGAATTTCTCTGAAGAGGTCTACCGAGATAAACACATTAAAAGTAAATAAAACAAGAGGGTATGTTGCGAGTCGCAGTAGCCGTGGCACCACTTTTGTAGTTTGTTGCTCTTCACCGCCAGAGGGCACACGTACACGTGTGCATCGCTAGAAGAAGGTGGGTTAACAGCTAAAAATGAATTTCTTTATTCTGGCTATAATAATGATCCGATCTGATTCAGATTCGGCAATGTGATGGATATGGTCATTCTCTAAGAGTCTGCGTTTTTCGTGTTTTCGTATCTTTAAAATTGTGGACGCCACAGATTTTCGAAAGGCGAAAGGGGCGAACAGTGTGATATCACATGAGTCTGGAAACAAAATTTGGTTGCTCTGGCTCTTATAGTCTCTAAGATCTAGGCGCTAATCGAGATGGATAGACTGATGGACGACTCGGCTATTGGTGGTGATCAAGATTATTGTTATGTACTTTTTGAGGTCGAAAACATTTCCTTCTCTGCGTTTCACATTTCCATATAATTACGCGATATTATTATCTAAATTGAAAAGAAAGATGATTCTTGAGCAAAGTTCTTCAACAAAGTATTTTTAATATATTAAACAGTCTAAAAAAAAATACGAGAATTTAGAAACCCCGCCAGCGTAATTCCAATCGTAGATATATTTATAATACCCATGTATGTACCTATGTACATACATATGTACATATACCTTAGGTATCGAATAGCAATACCATCAGTAGTAGTTAAAGCTATAGAACGTATACTAGTATAAGTGAAAATTCTGTCTGGCTTCTGTGTCCTGGCCTGTGTCAATGTTCTTGCCGGAGGTTCGGAAACTACTGATCTAATAAAAATATTTACATATGTACTCGTATCTGTCTGCAACAAATGGTGAGACTGGCATGCATCCCAACAAATTCTTGGCTAAATTTTGTCCAAGGCCCCTCACAGCTATGGGTGTTTAATATTTTCTTAAAATATACCTACAGGAAAAACTGAAACATTTAGAGAACTTGTTACTCTAACTGAGTCATTAAACTTCATTCCATTCATTTCATGGCATTCCAGAGGCTGGACCACCATACTATGTGAAGCTGGGATCTCCAATAACTAATTGAATATCGCCTCTGTGCTGGCGTTTTGTACTATAAAACGGACAAACATCTGCATATAGTACATATATGTATTTCCTTGTTTTAAAATACCCACTAAGTCGCGTGGACATTCACGCGTTGCCAAAGAAGTGGAAAAAAATCAAAGCAGAAAGCAAACGCGGTGCAAAAAAAAAAGTGTGTATTTTGTTTGTGCAATTTCGAATCACTTGCATTCCACTAGCCCGAGTACAGTAGAACTTCACGATTGAAACACCATTCTGGTTCAGATTGGATGGCATTGGCATCCGGTAAAAACTATATACAGTCCGCACTGTATTGTCGCTATTTTTTTGCGGTTTGTTCATAATTCCACGGGCTTACGGTTATTTGTCGGCTTCGAAAACAAAACGATGCCCCGGATGCGTATTTCAGATCTGTTTCGACTGGTCGCCGCCGTTCGCTTCCCCCTTTCCGCGTAACTAGTTGCCCGGTAAATGGCGCGGAACGAGTCCGAGAGGTTCAGTTGACCCCCCTTTGGTTCTACTGCCTCCACATGGGAAAAAAAATCTGTGACATTCCCAATACCCTCAATAAGTGGAGGGTTCAAGCAAAGACCATTCGAGTTATGAGCTGAATCAACAGAGCTCATCAATCAGCATCTGAAGTGGAGATTTTAGGGTCTTAATAATGTGTATAAGAATTTTAATTTTTCAACTTGAAATGCATGCGATGAATTAAGCGATTAAATATGCTCCTGATTTGATTTTAGAAGAACTTTCAAGTGATGTTTCAGATTCCAACAATTATTTCCCACTTTAAGCGAAATTCTGAAAAAGTGAACAATTTTGAAATTCTTCAATTCATTCATATTTTTGATTTAACATAAATTTGTAAAAATATGGTAACTGCTTGCAGGATATTTTTAACCGCTAACCGATTTTTGTTACATCAGTTTCAGCAGAGCGTTCATTTAGCAAATTAATATTAATAAAAAACGAGAAAGAACGTATGGAGTCGCTGTGAATGCGACTCTACTTTTATACCCGTACTCAGTCAGTGCACATGTAATTTATGTGGAATTTTCAAATGTTTTACATTTTACATTTTTGTTGCTACATTGTCATCTACATCTACATTATCATCTTTCTCAGAACAACACAAGTACACTGCACGAGGCAGAATGTATGAGCAGTGTGTGAGCGAGAGGGAGAATCTGTAGCGACAATCAACCCTATCAATAACTTACGCTGGAATCGTGCGCGGGGAAACGCTGAAACGGCGCGGGGTATTCCGCTGCTGAAAATTCATTTGATCATTGTGGCTACAATAATCGGGTCGAACTGGTCGTTCTTGTGTGAGTGCGAAAGAGAGGGAGCGAAGTTTTTTCGTATGTTTTTCTCTATTGTGGCTCTATTTATGATCCGATCCGATTCAGATTTGGGCCCCTCATAGATACGGTCTTTCTCTATGATACTGCATTTTAAGTTTCCTGTCATAATCAAAATTGTGAACGCCACAGATGTGCGCACTTTGTGGGGCGGAAGTGGGCGGGGCGAAATTTTGAAACACTTTTCTAAGAGTGGGATATCACATCAGTCTGGGAAAAAAGTTTGATTGCTCTTGCTCTAATAGCCTTCCAGCAATGAGTGAAAAACAAGACGGACGGACAGACCGACGGACAGACATGGCTATATCGAGTCGGCTATTGATGCTGATCAAGAATATATATACTTTATGGGGTCGGAAACGCCTCCTTCTGTGTGTTACACACATCCACTTTTACCACAAATACAATATACCCTTTTACTCTTCGAGTACGGGTATAAAAATAGGACATAGTATATTTTTGTGACTGTATGTATTTGTATACCCGATACTCAAGGATTATAGGGATATATTATATATTGAGTGGACACACAATAAGCATTACTGCAGTCAGAGGAGAACAAATTAATTTTCAGTGCTGTGGTACCCCCTTCCACTCCCTAACTCATTCTATCACTCTCCTGTCGGAGGAGAGCGAGAAATATCAGCTGTTTTGTTACTATTAAAAGAGAGAGCGAAATAAAAAACGAATGAGATAAAATTATAATAAATTTTAATAAATTAAGTTATTATGTTGGAAAGGGAATAAACAGCAGAAGGCAAAGCTTCGTGGGGAGAGATCGTCTCCACCCCGCTTAAAAAAAAACATATATAAACGAGAGGGAACATTGAGTTGCAGTTACCGCGACACCCCTTTTATACCCGTACTCAGCCTATATTTCAGTCTTCTGATTTATGTGGAATTTTCACATATTTGATCAGTGTTTACATTTTCCATGTTTTTGCTACATCTGTCATCTACATCACTTCTCACAAAAACACGTTCTAACTCGTTATCCGCGTACACTGTACGAGGCAGAGTGTGTGAGCAGTGTGGGAGCATCATTAGCCTAGTCTATATAGCCAAGTCTGTCTGTCCGTCTTGTTGAGCTCCTAGTTCTCAGAGACTATCAAAGCTAGCCCAACCAAATTTTGTTTCCAGGGTCATGTGTAGTCACAAGTGTATTTCAAAATTTCGCCACGAGGTATCCCTGTGCTCTTGCTTTTCGTTAAAAGTCAAGGGACTGTCATAGTCTGTTGACTGCCATAAATACAAACGCACATCTCACAGGAACACTCGTATATTCGAGCCTGCTCAATTTTTGTCGTCTGTCTGTTTGCCTTTTGAATAAACTTTAAAAACTTCATTCAGTTTCAATCATTCTCCTGAATCATCATCGATATCGAAGCATAAATATTTGACAAAATGCCGAATAGAGAAAAATGCTCCATTTGCTTGGGCCGGATGCGTAGAAAGGTGACCACGTCCTGCAACCATTCGTTTTGCAAGCGCTGCTTACGCAGAGCCCGCAAATACAGCCCGAACAATGGCTGTCCGCTGTGCCGCACTCCTATAAGTTTTATTTTAGTAAGTACAAAGTTCTATAGAGAAGCTGCACGCAGATCCTCACCAGTCTAACCATAGCACTTCTAGTATCCGCGCAAGAAAATCTTCGAACAATAAGGAACTGGTACGCCACAAATATAGTCAGACTGAGACAAGGAACAAGGAGCAAAGCATGCTCAAAGATTAATTAGATAGCGTTTCAGTTATGTATGCTGTGTATCATTTAAATTAAAACCTTGTTGATATAAAATGTTTCAATCACCATTCAGACTCTCTTCACTCTACTGAAGGTACTGTAGCTTGTGTCCTTGTGAAATCCTTTTTTGATTCGCGTAAAGTAGCGTTTTGTATACAGGTTGCATGGATAGCATGGACAGAAAATGACACCATTTTACTTTGAGAATTGTTCTTTCAGGAAGATGTACTCGATATTGCATGATAATTAATGCATTGACACAGTAAATGGTGGATCTGAACTACCCAACTACCAGATCTGGGTACTGAACTAAACCAGAGTAAATGGGTATATTATATTTGTGGTAAAAGAAAAAGAAATCGTTTCCGACCCCATAAAGCGTGTATATTCTTGATAAGCATCAATATCCGAGTCTATGTCTCTCTGTGTGTCCGTCTGTTCGTCCGTCTTGTTTCTCGCCCAGTACTCGGAGACTATGAGAGCTACAGCAACCAAAGTTTGTATTCAGACTCATGTGATATCACACTGCTACAAGTGTGTTTCAAACTTTCGGCCCGCCCACTTCCCACCAATCAAGGGCGTCCATCTGTGGCGTCCACAATTTTTAAAATAACAGAAAACGGAAAATTCAGAATCATTAAGAATCTAGATCGGATCGAATCATTATTATAGCCGCAATAGACACAAGAAAGAACGTGTGGAGTCGCTGTTACCGTGACCCCACTTTTATACCCGTACTCTGTCTATATTTCAGTCTTCT
Source organism: Drosophila bifasciata (assembly GCA_009664405.1). Taxonomy (NCBI): domain Eukaryota; kingdom Metazoa; phylum Arthropoda; class Insecta; order Diptera; family Drosophilidae; genus Drosophila; species Drosophila bifasciata. The sequence continues at coordinate 15,016,021 of CM019041.1, forward strand.
GATTTAGGTGGAATTTTCAAAAATTTGATCAGTTTTTACATTTTCCATGTTTTTGCTACATCTCTCATCTACATCACTTCTCACAACAACACATTCTAACTCATTATCCGCGTACACTGCATGAGGCAGAGTGTGTGAGCAGTGTGGGAGGTAGCGAGAGAATCAGAAGCGGCTGCAGCGCTGAAGGGAAGGGGGTAAGATGCTGAATGTTAATTTCATCATTGTGAATCATCATGAATCCGGAAAAGTGGTTTATTTATTTGTTGTAAAAGGGAATGTGTGTAACGCAGAGAAGGAAACGTTTCCGAACCCATAAAGTATATACATTCTTCATCAGCATCATTAGCCGAGTCGATTTAGCCAAGTCTTTCCGTCCGTCCTTCTAGTTGAGCTCCTAGTTCTCAGAGACTATCAAAGCTAGGACAGCCAAATTTGGTCCTGGGTGATGTGATGACACAGGTGTATTTTAAAATTTCTCCACGCCCCCTTCCTTCCATGGTACAGATCGGTTCTTTATTATAGCCACAATAATGAAATTAACATGATTCTCTGTCTCGCTCAAACATTCTGCCTTGCCTTTTTCAGCGTTCTGACTGTGGCGGAGAACGAGTTGGAACGGCGTGTTGTTGTGGTTGGTCAGGTATTTGGGTGCACTATTGCTATGTTTGATGAGGTACATTGACATTGAGATATCCCTGTGCCCCTTGTTTTCGTTAATATTCAAGGGGCAGCCATAGTCTGACTGTGACTGCCATAAATAAAAACGCACAACTAATAGGAACGCTCGTGTTTTCGGGCCTGCTCCAATTTTTGTCGTCTGTCTGTTTGCCTTTGGAATTAACTTCAAAAATTTCATTCAGTTTCAATCATTCTCCTGAATATCGATATCGAAGCATAAATATTTGACAAAATGCCGAATAGAGAAAAATGCTCCATTTGCTTGGACCGGATGCGTAAAAAGGTGACCACGTCCTGCAACCATTCGTTTTGCAAGCGCTGCATACGCAGAGCCTGCCAATACAGCCCGAACAATGGCTGTCCGCTGTGCCGCACTCCTATAGTTTACTACGAAGTAAGTACAAAGTTCTACAAAGAAGCTGGACACAGATCCTCACCAGTCTAACCATCGCTCTTCTAATATCAGCGCAACTTAAAGTACTACTCCATTTTATACCTAACCTAAGTACCACCATGTACTATAGACAGACTTCGAACAATAAGGAATTTGGCAAAAGACTCGCCAACCAATTTGCGACAAGAATAGTCGGACTCAGACAAGGAACAAGGAGCAAAGCATGCTCAAAGATTAATTAGATAGCGTTTCAGTTATGTATGCTGTGTATCATTTAAATTCAAACCTTGTTGATATAAAATGTTTCAATCACCATTCAGACTCTCTTCACTCTACTGAAGGTTTGGGAGTTTGGGAGTTAGCGAGAGAATCAGAAGCGGCTGCAGCTCTAAAGGAAAGGGGGTAAGATGCTGAATGTTAATTTCATCATTGTAAATCATCATGAATCTGGAAAAGTGCTCGAAGATTTAAGTGGTTTAATTATTTGTTGTAAAAGGGAATGTGTGTAACGCAGAGAAGGAAACGTTTCTGCCCCCATAAAGTAAACAGTACAGTCTGGATCATCATCATTAGCCGAGTCGATATAGCCAAGCCTGTCCGTCCGTCCGTCCGTCTGGTTGAGCTCCTACTTCTTAGAGACTATCAAAGCATATTTTTTAGAATATATATATGGGGTGGGAAACGCTTCATTCTCTATGTTACACACATAGACTTTTACCACAAATATTTTATAAAAGAGTAAAAAAAAAAAAGAGAGAGCAGGCGGCAGTCATCGGTTCCGATACAAATTCTGGCTCTAACGGGCGCTTACAACTCTTACCACGACTCACAGAGCTCCCCGTTCCCCACTCCCCACTCACCGCTCCATGCTCGTTTGATCTGGGTATTAGCATTGTTAAAGTCGTCGTTCGCTTGTTAAACATATCAACTATTTGTACAATTTATAATCTGTGCGAATTATGCGGAGTCAATATTATCAATAGAGGTAAACGCACCCCTACCACCTATCCCGAATCCCGCTACTAATTAGATGCACACACACATACGCATACAGAGAGAGAGAGAGAGGGATAGTGAATTAATGAAAGCAAATCGGAATGCAGGCCATTCCATAAAAAATGGTAAGCAAAATACTCGCACATAAATGAGTTAAACAAACAGGAGGAGTAGCGAGAAGTAAATTTATTAAATTTACACAACATCCGTTGCTATTGTTACCCATATTCGTGTGCAAACAAAATGGCCAACACACACACGAATACAGCGGAAGGGGGTAGTGCGGGGGAATAGCAACTTTGCTGGCCGTAGTGGGCCATGAGGGGGGATGGCGGCAAGCCGAAATATGCAAGCAATAAATTCATGGAGAAAAAACCAACCGATTCAACAACAACCCAGAGCAGTTCACATGCAAAGTGTAGGCGTGGTGAAAAAAGATTAAAAAACCAAAAATATATTTCATACAAAACAAGAAGGGGAATGCCGCCATCACGACTAGAGGATACCCGGGGCTAATCCGGGGAGTAGTCCCCAACCAAATGGCCAGGAAATACTACAGATAGCTGTTCGAGAGCTGTCGAAAGGATTGCTATTAGATTGGGTTTATCTATGGATCATTTATATACATATGAGTGTGTAAGTACATAGAACTTAAGCACTAAAAGAACTAAAAACTCTGCTAAGTATTATATGATTTTTAGGTATTGGTTCATCCAGAGATATAGAAGGGCAGATCTACTTCTTCGATGCCCTTCATTATGGTCCAATGAGGCGAAAACTTTTCTACAGTACCCACAGTACAGTATTCTCTTGTATTGTACAACTTGTATCTGGAATAAATACCATTATGGAGTGCACATGCACGCCAGTATACGAGAACGTATATAGTACATGAAGGGTTATTGTTGGGTAAGGTAAGCGAGTGGGACAAGGAGGAGGACAAGGAGGCCACCAAAAAAGTGCAAACAACTGCAAAAACCATATCAATAGCAATAGCAATGATGACGATGCTCCTCCACGTGACCATTCTATATACATACTATATGTACATACATATGTGGCATACAAATTGGAACGTGGGATAAAAACCAACACGCACACGAACACAGACTTACATGCAGGTGTACAGTGCGTGACGAAAGTGTATGTCAGTTGCCGGAATCGCTCACCCGCAAGAATAGATTCAGTGTGTCATTGTCAGAGATCAAAGGAGCTATAGTAGTTCCTGTTATCAAAGTGCTCATTAAGCAATGATTTCATCCAAATTGAAGTAGAGATAATATCAATTGGATATGTACATGTAGTACTCAATTGTCACATGTAACTAAACTCTTCGATTAATGTGATTAATATATTATGAAGATCTGAAATCATCGCTTGCCTTACAGCAATTCACTTCTGTATGTAGTGGAATATTTTACAGGTTCTTGTTACTCTTTGGGTAACTAAATTATGGCCAGTTGAACAAGTTTGTACATGCATACGAGGAGTATTTCAATTAAGAGTAAAGTCCGATCCCAACCACCATCGCGGCACGGCGGTGCACCGGGGCAGAGGAAGAGCACGGGAAAGCAGCAAAGGGAACCGCAGGGATTCGATTGAGCTGGATTGAGTGCAGATGGGAGGCTGGCAAATGGCAGGACATGGCATGGAGCTGTGGAATAAGAAAAAATTCAATTCATATTTAAGCGAAACATTTGAGGAAACTCTCGTTGCCACACTGCCTGCACCTGCACCTCCATCTCCACCTCACTGTGTCTCGTCGCTGTGTTGCAGACAGCTTCTCGACTCTCGGTAAATCTAACAAGGGCAAATATGGTAGGATGGACTGGACCGATGGGTAGACCGTTGTTTAAACAGCAGCGACAGATACCAGATACCAGATAGAAACTCAAACAGAATAACCAAAATCGTGTTGGTCTTGGTTTTATTCTCCCCGGCCGATCCGCGGGAACCCCGCCCTAAAACTCTGTCCAATGTCAAGTGTGGCCGGCCAAGCTCAGCCATGGCCAGTGGCCGGAAAGGGAGGCGGAGGCCAGGCCAGGCCGCCTTGGGGTTAGCTTGGGGTTAGCTCAAGCCCGTAACCTTATGGCCGCAGCCGGAAACTGTGTCAAGTGAATGAGCGGCATAAAAAACAACTACAACTACAGCCACGAAAAAATAAAATGCCAAAAGAACTGCAGGCGGCCGACATTAATCTTCGAAATTTGTTTTGTGGCAGCTCCCTGCCCCTGCCCCTGCCCCACACCATCGCTGCAGCAAGCCAGCACACAGAAATACGAACGAAAAAAAAAAAATGAGAGAAATTTTTATGGGCCGCGGACTTTTGGGCAAGTGACGCTTGAAATGTAACCAAGGTTAATAAGGCCAAAGGGGTGGGGACAAGGGGGGGGACGGGGGAGGCTCGAACGGGATTACGGCTGCGATTACGGTTACGGTTATGGTTACGGTCCACAGTCGGCGGACTTATGGCCCCTGGCAATTTAACGCTTGCGATTTCCGCCAAGGGATTGTCCCCGCCCCACCCAAGCCACCCCTCCTCGGACTGGACGCGGCCGACTCCGATTGAATGCCAAATGCACACAAATTGCTTGGGGCAAAGGGAAAAAATTTTGTGGCTTGCAAGTATGCAAGCGTCGGTGCCCCAAAAAGCGCAGCAGAAGCAGCAGCAGTAGCGACGCAGCGAGGCGCTACAAGCCCCCCCAGGGGGCCACAATGTTATGCTCGAAGGCGCCTTTTCTTCGGCTCTCCTCTTTGGAAAGCTTTTAAAATTCACACGCTGCGCCTTGCACCAGTCCACCCTGATTTAGTACCCCACATCCCACCCAACCATCCTCTACCCCACTTAATGCAATTTCCTTCTCTGTATGTGTGTGTGTGTGTGTGCAACCCTGAGGACCGGGTTCCAGTCACACAGCCCTGGGGCTGCGAAATTTTCTTTCTTTTTGCCTTTTCGGTTTTGGCTAATTAAATTTTATGCTCGGTAATTTTAGAAAGAAAAAAAAATAAAAGAGAAAAAAAAAGCCTCATCAACATTTTGGAAAAGGAGCGCCATTTACGGCGGGTAGACGCTTCTTTAAGAGGGAATGGCAGTGAAGGCATTCAGGAGTGGCATCCAGGAGAGGCATCCACGAGCAGAATGGCAGGAGTGGCAGCAGCAGCAGCAGAAGTTGCACATAAAAGCGAAGAGCGAGAACGCAAATTACAGGCAATAAATAAAGCATCAACTGAAAATCTTTGCATACTTTTCGGCGCCGCAGCCGCAGCGCACCCTTCACAAAGCGTGCGGGGGGAGACAGAGTACGTACCTTCACAGTTTTCCCCCCTTCACAGCATAGCCAAGCACTCATAAACAACGACAGCATTTTAATTGAGCCATGGCCAACAAGAAGAGAAAAGAAAGAAAACCCAGCAGCTCAGTGACACCAAAAATGAGTTAGGCGATGGCGACGGACAGGGTCGAAAACTAATGCGGACAAGTCTGGAGGATCCCCTCTCCCTTCTCTGTTCGTTCTCTGACTGGGACGGAGGGTAGGACACACAATACATTTGGCAATAAATAACATCTGTTTGGCCCGGGACACGGGACGACAATGAAATCGATTTTCAGGCTACAGCAAAATGCAGCGAAAATTACCAAAAAAAAAAAAAAATTTATTTAAAAAAATATTAAAAGATTGTGTGTTTTGAAACACAAAGCTTGGATACCCTTAGAGCTTACATTTTACACCTTACATCGTTCACACATGCATATTACATATGTCATGTTAAGTCATGTTTGAAAATGTTGCAATTCAAATCCAGTTAGCACGGCAGCTTGTTGAGTTTTGTTGGAGTATCTTTGGCATTGAATGAGTGTTTCCCACAAGGAATGGTTCTCCGACCGATTGATCCCATAGCAAATACTTTATATAGTACATATGTACATCTATATGCACTAATCTAGACGGTCTACTGCATAGATAGAAAAGCCAACGATATAAAGTTACAGAAACAAAGATACAAAAATCTTCGGAACTAACTTGCACAGAAACAGAGTCTTAATTAATTCAAATTTAACCGAAACTATAGCAGATACGAGAACTAAATGATTTCTGTAGTTGTGCTTATGCAAGTAGATGGCTCCACTAACCATTAATTTTAATATAAATAAATAAATTGGAGAGATTTAAGTAGTTTGGATATCTTATTTTACGACTAACATCACTCATCTGATTGATATAATTCTAATATAAAATTATGGCCAAAAATGTAATGTCCAGTAGTAATGTGGTGTTATGAAGTTCAGGATAGGGGCTTCTTATGATCCATTATAACTTTCCGAATGTATCTTTTCTTATACGATTTGATGAGCTACGAGTTGTGCTTATAATTTAGAGCCACATTTCATCTCAGTTGAATCTTAATGTAATCTGGAGAGTGTATTTTCTTTAGAGATAATCTTGATGCCAAACCCGATAAGACGGCGAGCGGTATAAGAAAGGGTATTTGCGGTGGACAGGGACCCCACGCACCGTGCTTTTCATTCCATCCCCGACCCCCCACCGCTTGGCGGGTATAAAGGTTTTTCGATTATGAAAAAAATTCACAGCTGACGGGGCCAGACATTTATCATTTTCCACAAGCACAGCGGGGCGGCCCCACAACCGCCCCACAAAGGGCATGGGCATGGGGATGGGGATGGGGATGGGGCTGCAGATGAGGCAGAAGGATGCTGGAGTCAAGCGAAAGGAGAAGAAGTGCCACGAAATGCATATCCATCTTTATATGTATGTATATCTAGGTATGTATATGGGTATTTACATACATATGTATATAGTATGTATGTGTGTGTGTATTTTACCCTGTATTCCCATCCTCCTCTGGCATAATTTTCGATGCACATTTTAAGTATTTTTCAGTGGAAATTAAATAAGTTTTAATTGAATCAATGAATAAATGTATGTATATAGTATATGTACTATATGTAGCGTATGTAAGTGTGATGATGCTAAAAATTAAATTTTAACCTGGAAAATTGCAGTTAAATTTTGGGCTCAATTATTTTCAGTCTTTGAACTTTTGCGCAATGCAATTAGACCTAATTGGGCATACATTTTCAATCAAATTGGTCTCGAAAAGGCAAAGGCCGAGACCAGCAGCTGCAGAGCGAAGCGAGGCCATAGACAGACAGTCTCAGACAGGTGTGGCATGCAACCCCATGCCCATGACTGGGTAGTGGCCCCCATATGTAGCATGGGCAAAGACTTCTCGAACTTTGATAGGCGAGAGGAGGAAGCGAGTGTAATAAAAAATGAAAACAGAGGATATATCACACAACCACCAGGTAGATGTATAGTAATATGTGAGAAATGCCTGAAAATATGTGTCCAGGAAGCGGATATTAAAGCTCAGCAGGCGGGGTCGAAGAGAGGAAGAACAAGGAAAGCGTCAAATAAAAATAATAAAAGCTGACAGTCGCTGGCTTTCCTCTCATTCTCTTTCTCTCTATTTCTATTTTATTTCCTGCTTTTATTTCACTTTTTGCACTCATCCGTACAAGGGGGTAATGTAGTTATGGCCAAAAGCACAGAAATTCTTATTCAAATAACTTTGGGTTTATCCATTTGATAAAATGGTTTGATAGCCATGGTAAAGATATTGTGGATCGGCATAAATTTAAATTAATTCTTCATTCCACTAAGGTTAGTTTATCCAGCTAAGTATTCGTCTTATTAACCGTCTCTGCCCTGTCTGCCTGTCTATCTAGCTTATCCGCTTTGTATAGTATGGTTTCCGATTAACTCAAACATTGATATCTAATGACTGCACCATCAAGTGGCCCATGCGATACTACGACGCAGCCTATAACGCGCGGACCCCAGGCAGATACGCAGCCATCCGAGGGGCGCTGCTGCATGATGCGCGAGCATGCAGTCAAGATAGGTTTTAGACTAATATGCGAGGAAAATTATAGCTAAACACAACTAAATGACATAAATATGCAAAGTTACAAAGGAAAATAGTAATTTAAGAAGAGGAAGGAAATGATCTGTCTATACAGCATTCTATTTTCCTATTATTCTTCATCATTGATTGGACTTAATCAATGAACTAATCAATAATCGGTATGTAGAACCCTGAAGAGTATTTGAAGCCTCGACTTTCTGCATTTTGTTTTCTTGGTTTTAGTTTTTTCTTTTTCAACTTTTGATTTGATTTATGAGGGAAAGCAAGTCATGAGCGTAGGTCACTGCTTTTTGTCCATCGCTCCTCCACCTGGCGTGTGTAGATGGCGATAAGACACTTATGGAACTTGCCCCCCATCTTCCCCCTGCTGCAGTATACATCTGCTCGGACTGTGGGAAATGCGATAAGGTTTTCTTTTTGTGTGTGTGCCAGTCAGCAGCTTCCAGCAGCTTCAAAATGCTGAAGTGAATTGAATTTAATAGGAAATTAATGGCATGGAGAGGCACTCGAGGAACTCGAAGTCTGCTCCAGGTGCGGCTCCTAGAGCCGTTTCTGCCCTTCCCCTCTGTCTATGCAAAGTGCTGCTCTTACTGTCTGCAAGTGCATCCCCAACTTACCAATTCTCTGGCCGGACCAGCTTGGTAAACACTGATGGGCTTTCAGACCCCCGTCCAGTCTTCTGGCCATACCCAAGGCCTAAAACTGATTTTTCGAGCGACACTTTATCGAAAATTGAACAAAAATTATCCAAACGAACTGATCTAAACTGGTACATGTGGCAGCAAAGATTTGTGTGTTTATTTTGTCTCAGTTCGATGCCTCCCAACTCCGTAAGGAATATGCTCGGCACTCAGTTGAATTTGGACTCAGGTGGATCCAACTAGATGTGTTGGTTGGCTTGCAAATGTTCGCTGCAAGTTGAATCCTTTTTCCCGCCACTGTCACAGCATATACGATGTTTTTTATGTAGTTAGTTGGGAACAAAAGCCAACTCATAATTCCACATACAAGATATCCATGGGACCCTCTAGGCACTAGAGTGTCTGCATTAATGTATCTGCCCCTCTGGCAACAACTGCCCCTGCGACTGCTCTCTCGGATGCAACTGCAACAATGGATAGTGGGATATGTGCCTGCCCCTGAACGGAAATCAATCTACTTGCCTCGAAACTCATGCCTGATGCCATCCCTGCAGACGTGTCGGATTTCACAGCCTAATAATCCCCAAATAATAACTCCTCAAACAATAGTCAGTGCTGCAGAATACTCGTAACGTAAGTCCAACTTTTGTTCGCTACTTGCATTGTTCACTGTACATCGATGGCCAAGAACCTTTCATTAGCAATCATTCGCCCTTTCTATCAGCACATAACTATGTAACTATATAACTATATTAGGTATATTCTACCCACCCACTTTACATATGTAGTTGCTACATATGGTAGAAATCGCGGACTGTTTTGTTACATCCGCTCGCACATTTTAACGGATAATGCATAATACTGTGTAATTATACCCGTACTAGAAGAGTAAATGGGTATATTGTATTTGTGGTAAAAGCGGATGTGTGTAACATAGAGAAGGAATCGTTTTCGACCACCCCACAAGGTATTAATATTCTTGATCAGCATCAATAGACCAATCGATATAGCCATGTCTATCTGTCCGTCCGTATATTCGTATACAAAATATAAGTGGAAGGAATTTCAATTATATAGTTCAGATCCATCATTCAACATTTCAATGCATTATCATGCATTATCGAGTACATCTTCGTGAAAGAACGATTCTCAAAGTAAAATGGTGAGCTATTTTCTTTAACTGCTGTCCATGCAACCTGTATACAAAATGATACTTTGGGCGAATCAATCAATCGATCAATCAGTCTATATTTAACAAGGTCTCAAGCTACAGTACCTTGAGGAGAGTGAAGACAGTCTGAATGGTGATTGAAACATTTTTTTATCAACAAGGTTTTAATTTAAATGATACACAGCATACAGAACTGAAACGCAATCTAATGAATGCTTTGCTCCTTGTTCGTTGTCTGAGTTCGCCTATTTTTGTCTCGAATTGGTTGGCGAGTCTTTTGCCAAGTTCCTTATTGGGCGAAGTGTGGCTGTAGTACATGTATGTAGGCACTTAGGATGTACATCTTAGAGTTGCGCTGATATTAGAAGAGCGATGGTTAGACTGGTGAGGATCTGTGTGCAGCTTCTCTGTAGAACTTTTTACTTACTACGTAGTAATCTATAGGAGTGCGACACAGCGGACAGCCATTGTTCGGGCTGTATTGGCAGGCTGTGCGTATGCAGCGCTTGCAAAACGAATGGTTGCAGGACGTGGTCACTTTTTACGCATCCGGTCCAAGCAAATGGAGCATTTTTCTCTATTCGGCATTTTGTCAAATATTTCTGCTTCGATATTCAGGAGAATGATTGAAACTGAATGAAATTTTTGAAGTTAATTCCAAAGGCAAACAGACAGACGACAAAAATTGAGCAGGCCCGAAAACACGAGCGTTCCTATTAGTTGTGCGTTTTTATTTATGGCAGTCACAGTCAGACTATGGCTGCCCCTTGAATATTAACGAAAAACAAGGGGCACAGGGATATCTCAATGTCAATGTACCTCATCAAACATAGCAATAGTGCACCCAAATACCTGACCAACCACAACAACACGCCGTTCCAACTCGTTCTCCGCCACAGTCAGAACGCTGAAAAAGACAAGGCAGAATGTTTGAGCGTGACAGAGAATCATGTTAATTTCATTATTGTGGCTATAATAAAGAACCAATCTGTACCATGGAAGGAAGGGGGCGTGGAGAAATTTTAAAATACACCTGTGTCATCACATCACCCAGGAAACCAAGCCTTGATAGTCTCTGAGAACTAGGAGCTCAACTAGAAGGACGGACGGACAGACTTGGCTAAATCGACTCGGCTAATGATGCTGATGAAGAATGTATATACTTTATGGGTTCGGAAACGTTTCCTTCTCTGCGTTACACACATTCCCTTTTACAACAAATAAATAAACCATTTAAGTGCTTCGAGCACTTTTCCGGATTCATGATGATTCACAATGATGAAATTAACATTCAGCATCTTACCCCCTTCCCTTCAGCGCTGCAGCCGCTTCTGATTCTCTCGCTACCTCCCCACACTGCTCACACACTCTGCCTCATGCAGTGTACGCGGATAATGAGTTAGAATGTGTTGTTGTGAGAAGTGATGTAGATGAGAGATGTAGCAAAAACATGGAAAATGTAAAACTGATCAAATTTTTGAAAATTCCACCTAAATCAGAAGACTGAAATATAGACAGAGTACGGGTATAAAAGTGGGGTCGCGGTAACAGCGACTCCACACGTTCTTTCTTGTGTCTATTGCGGCTATAATAATGATTCGATCCGATCTAGATTCTTAATGATTCTGAATTTTCCGTTTTCTGTTTTTTTCAAAAATTGTGGACGCCACAGATGGGCGCCCTTTATTGGTGGGAAGTGGGCGGGCCGAAAGTTTGAAATACACTTGTAGCAGTGTGATATCACATGAGTCTGAATACAAACTTTGGTTGCTGTAGCTCTCATAGTCTCCGAGTACTGGGCGAGAAACAAGACGGACGAACAGACGGACACACAGAGAGACATAGACTCGGATATTGATGCTTATCAAGAATATACACGCTTTATGGGGTCGGAAACGATTTACTCTGGTTTAGTTCAGTACCCAAAACTGGTAGTTGGGTAGTTCAGATCCACCATTTACTGTGTCAATGCATTAATTATCATGCAATATCGAGAACATCTTCCTAAAAGAACGATTCTCAAAGTAAAATGGTAAGCCATCTGCTGTCCATGCAACCTATATACAAAACGCTACTTTACGCGAATCAAAAAAAGGATTTCACAAGGACACAAGCTACAGTACCTTCAGTAGAGTGAAGAGAGTCTGCATGGTGATTGAAACATTTTATATCAACAAGGTTTTAATTTAAATGATACACAGCATACATAACTGAAACGCTATCTAATTAATCTTTTTGAGCATGCTTTGCTCCTTGTTCCTTGTCTCAGTCTGACTATATTTGTGGCGTACCAGTTCCTTATTGTTCGAAGATTTTCTTGCGCGGATACTAGAAGTGCTATGGTTAGACTGGTGAGGATCTGCGTGCAGCTTCTCTATAGAACTTTGTACTTACTAAAATAAAACTTATAGGAGTGCGGCACAGCGGACAGCCATTGTTCGGGTTGTATTTGCGGGCTCTGCGTAAGCAGCGCTTGCAAAACGAATGGTTGCAGGACGTGGTCACCTTTTACGCATCCGGCCCAAGCAAATGGAGCATTTTTCTCTAGTCGGCATTTTGTCAAATATTTATGCTTCGATATCGATATTCAGGAGAATGATTGAAACTGAATGAAGTTTTTAAAGTTTATTCAAAAGGCAAACAGACAGACGACAAAAATTGGAGCAGGCTCGAATATACGAGTGTTCCTGTGAGATGTGCGTTTGTATTTATGGCAGTCAACAGACTATGACAGTCCCTTGACTTTTAACGAAAAGCAAGAGCACAGGGATACCTCGTGGCGAAATTTTGAAATACACTTGTGACTACACATGACCCTGGAAACAAAATTTGGTTGGGCTAGCTTTGATAGTCTCTGAGAACTAAGAGCTCAACAAGACGGACTGACAGACTTGGCTATATCGACTAGGCTAATGATGCTCCCATACTGCTCACACACTCTGCCTCGTACAGTGTACGCGGATAACGAGTTAGAACGTGTTTTTGTGAGAAGTGATGTAGATGACAGATGTTGCAAAAACATGGAAAATGTAAACACTGATCAAATATTTGAAAATTCCACATAAATCAGAAGACTGACATATAGACTCACTTAGAGACTGAGTACGGGTATAAAAGTGGTGTCGCGGTAACTGCGATTCAACGTTCCCTCTCGTTTTTATATATATTATATATTCTATCAAAATTGTACATCTGTAAAGAGATTTTCTATTAATATAATATAATATAAATAATATTGAAATATAATTTAACGAATATAAATAGTTCTGAACGCCTCAAATCGATTGTGAAGTTACACATTTTTTAAATTAGTTTTTCAACTTCCACAACACTTTCGAACATGTCTGCTCTTCTGGTCCATTTATGCCAAAAACTATTTTATTGTTTCTTTTTTGGAGAAGCATAAATGTTTGGTATTTTACGTTACATGAAAAGACTATTACGTTACATGTGCAGCCTCAATACCATTGATACAACCTTATCCCGTGGCAAGTTGCAAAATAGTTCCAGTAGATTTTTATTTCGAATTCGCTTTCGAGTAGAGAAATAATTGCAGCAATCAATTTATTTGTAAATTCCGATGAAGATATGTCACTCCAAATTTTACATTACTTCTGTTGATCATGTGAGTCCAACACATGGATTCAACACCATATAATAGGGAATAATAATGGCAATGTTAGACACGAAAACCTTCGTTTGAACTTTTCCATTGTAATAAAGAACAGTCGTAAATATAAACATTAATATAAATGTTAAGCGAAACAACATCGACTTCTTAATTGCATTGACTTCAACAGCTATAAAAAAAGCTAAGGTATACAAGTAGCTAAACAAACTTCAATCCCCATCTTTATCTAAGTATCCAAGTATCCAACGATCGCATCACTTCCTATGAAACTCCCCATAATGGATTGCAGTGCTGAAACCTTCTCTTTTAAGTTATCTGCATTCGCAAATGACTTCAGCATTTGAAACTGCCAGTCCAATGCCAAAATCGGCCAGCCTGTAATTCGAGCTCATTATTTCTAATTATCTCTAACTATGTATATCATCATAACGAGTTTTATTTAGTAGTAAACTGAAGACAGCTCGTTCCACTTTTATGCATTTCAATTATAATATTAAAATTTATGGCGATGCAAATTTTGTTTTCTACTCTTTTCTACTGCGGCTTAAATTCAAATAAATATTTATTCCATCTTTACTCTGAATAGTGATAGAATATACATATGAAATACGATAAATCACGGGCTTGGCAGCTTCAGACTAAAAATTAATTGGTAATCGAGTCCGAGGTATACCACCAGCAAACATTTCTTACAAATATTTATTATTACGAGTATTTGCTTTCATTTTTAGCATACACAAATAATGATTTGTTGCTAGATTTAATTTACCTTCCCTTTTGCCTTTCTTGTTGGCTTAGTGTTAGCATATCAAATTAAATCCACAAATATAATATATTTTGTATCTGCATTTTATTGTATTTGTACGAGTACATGCACAGACATACATCCAATACATACATATTTATGTACATACATATGTACATGTATGTACGTACCTTAATTAATGGTTCTTGAATTTCCTTTGAAACAAAAACACACAAAACCGCATAAAATGATTAGTTTAAAATATTATGTATGCCAATTTAAATTCCCATTTAGTGCTGGCTAATATAATTTTCATGTTGTGTTTGGCAATTTAATTTCCATTTTCATTTGCTGTTGCTGCTTTGTGAATTTGGCCAGAAATAGTTGTTGAAGTGCCCATAACTTTGTGAGAGTGTGAGTGAGTGGAAAAATGCTGTCAGTTATCGGAGATGGAGTGGGAGAGGTGCAGTCCCCACTCCCAATTGTGGTGCTACGAGGGCGGTCCCAGAAATAGCCGACCTAACTACTAAAACACAAAAATTTTTATATTTTTATTTTTTATTTTTCAACATAGGATCCTTTTAGGTCGATACTCTTTTTCCAGCAATATTCAATAGCTTCGATGCCTTTTTTATAATAAGAACTGTGAAGCTCTTCAAAATAGGCATTAACCTCGGACTCCACCTCTTCATTGTTGACAAATCTTTTTCCTCCGAGCCATTTTTTCAAGTTGGGAAATAAGAAATAATCAGAGGGAGCTAAGTCTGGCGAATAAGGGGCGTGAGGTATCAATTCAAATTGTAATTCATTAATTTTAGCCATTGAAACGGCAGAGGTGTGAACCGGCTGTTTTTGTTCTAAAGTCAGCAAACGCGGCACCCATCTTGTCCAATTTTTGGTAAATATGCGATGTACAGCACTTTTTGAAATGCCTACACATTCAGCTAACTCACGAACTTTTAATCGCCGGTCACTCCATACAAAATTTTTTAATTTTGGCCACCATTTCTGAAGTGGTCACCTCATTTGGACGCCCATTACGATGTTCATCTTCGCAGCTCAAACGAGGTCGCTTAAACTCCGCCACCCAATATTTTATTGTTGTAGACGAGGGAGCAGAATTACGTAAGGTAGAATCCAGCTCGATTTTAATATTGGTTGGACTAAGACCTTTTATATGAAAGTATTGTATCACATAACGATGACCAATTTTGTCCATGTTTGCAAATCAATAACAAGCGTTCTCTATTAAAATCGACAAAAAAAAAACTGTGCAAGGTAAAGGCACCAAACTTCAAACTTAAGCTTTTAATAATCTGTACTTCTCTTTTTTAATATTTTTTGTGAACATTTCCCAACAATACTGTGTTAGGTCGGCCATTTCTGGGACGAACCTCGTATGTACCTTCATATCATATCAGTCTTCGAATTGCCACCCACTTTGGTCAGTGTTTTTTTTTGTTGGCATTGGCTTTGGCATGTAACTCGACATACATAGTATATGTAATATAGTACTATAATTCAATTAAATGTTGAATGTCTCTTTTCTCATTCTTTTTCGATTCATATATATTTTGCTGTGCTAATTGGTTGCCAGTCAAATGCCAAAATCGGCCAGCCTGTAATTTGAAATTGCTTCTGTAAACGCCTCTGCGGACACAGGGCAGGGCAGGGCTGGGGTTAGGGGTCAGGGCAATTGAATGTACATCCGAGTAGGGTGGGCAGTGGGAGGGGCATCCGAAAAACGCAAAAACCCAAAATCAAATAAACATGTGGCCAACGAGGAAAAACAAACGGCCAAATCATTTCGCCCACCGATTGCAGAGAGAGCCAAACATTTGCCCCCCTCCCAATCACCCGCTGAAAATCAAGCCGACAGGGGCAAACCGAGTGAAAGGTCAACAGACACGGGGAGTATGTCACAGTTGTGTGTGTGTGTGTGCTTGGAATTATGCCACGCCATGGGAAAATGAATTGTAATGAATAAAATGACAGAGCAACAGACATCCCTTGCTACCCTGTAAAGCGACACTCAGAAGAGCAGAGATCCCTTCCTGTATTCGGTTCAGTTGGGTTTTTGTACGGGGTACGGGAGCTCTGTGACAGATTCGGTTGGTAAGCAGGGTCTACTAGTATACACAGTACTGTGCGGCAACTGTTGTGTTCAAAAGTGGCCAAATAGATGCCATTTTGTTTACACATTATGGGTGTTACGCACACACACACACACTGGCAGTCCAATCTGTGCCAGAGAGAGAGCATTGAGGATAGAGCAACTGCCAGTTTATTTAATTGAAATGTTTCTGGAAACCTATAAATTACAAATACATTCAGCATGCATATTTACCCACTCAAACACAGACACACAAACACTTACACAGATGGTAAACAGAAGGACATACTGTCTAGTTGTGGTGGTGAGGGGGGGGTTACAGAAATAGAGTTATGTACATACCAGTACATATATATATACATATGTATAGAGAAGGGTATACTAGTGATGGACATGCACATTAGCAACTGAATTTGTATGCACATCAACATTCTAATAAACAAAGAAGAAACAGAAACAGCTCGGACAGACCACGAGGAGAGGAGACTGAAGGAATGGGCTGAAAGTATTCAAGTATTCCATTCCAAAACTGGATAAGACATACTCGTATTCCCACTCCCACTCCCACTGCCTAAGAGACTTCTTTTGCTCATCCTCTGTGGCAACGTGTCGGCATTCTAAAGTGAAAGTGCGAGCCAGTACTTGCCCACATCCTACATTCTACATTCTACATCCTAGAGCCATTTCCGTTCCGGAACTTATCCGAGGACTGCACTAAATAAAGTGACAACAAATAACTCGGAAGAGTGTCATGCAGCAAGCATTGCTGTCCACCTCCATCCCGCCTCTCTGCGGCACACAAATGGAAATAGTTGTGCCACTGAAACGGGGCAGGGAAGGAAAGGCTGCTGCATGGAATTCTTCTTGACCAGAGCGTAGGCCCAGCCTCCATATACTGGCCAAGAATTTCATATGCCCAAGGTCTTAGCAAGACAACCAATGCAAAGTGTGGAAAGAAATCTCGCAGTTCGCTGACCCATCAATATCGAATCGAATCCTCCTTTAGTTGACTCATAATGAAAACAAGAAATGAATCGACTCCAAGAATCGTCGAGTTCTTGTCTCCTGAACGATCGTCTACATGAAAAGAACATACTCCAAGTATTTACAGGAATCGAATGTATCTCTCTGTGTACCCCTTTTTGCTATCCAGTGCAGTCAGGCGAGGCATCCTGGAACAGAGAATAAACTTCCACTGTCAAGTTCTGTAGGCTCTATAGGCAATCATCTAGTTTATGCCCATTCGATATGCACTCGATGGCAATCCTTGTTCCTGGCAGCTCCTCCTGCTTCATGGTTAATTTGTGGCTTCGACTTGGGCCTCGACTTCGGCCAGGGTTGCCAAAAAAAAAAGCACACACAGAAACAGAAACACACAAGCAGGGTGGCAAATTTGTCGAATCGATATCAACAATTTATCGTTTAGCTGGGCAGTTGAACACGAAACCAAACTGAAGAAGTGGAGAAGGAGTGGGGAAAGGTGTGAAAGGTCTGCTTTCTCTCCCTCCCCCTCCCTCAGAAGAAGTCTCCGTGTCTCGTAGAGTGTCTGCAGGATTTGCATTTGGCAGAGGCAGAGGCACAGCTACAGTTATTTAATGCTCACACAAATACACTCGAACATCCCCCCGCTGCACCGCACTGCACTGCCCATCCCCCTGCAGCACAAACGGGGCAGAAGAGTGCGTGGCAAGCTGCAAACCCAGAGCCAGAGCCAGGCCCAAAACTTATCCAGGGCCACTGGTACTCCTCGGTGTGCATCCGTCCGAACCACACACTCGGCCTGTTCGGCCGGGTTCTGCTGCCTGCCCTCAGAGTGTAAATTCAACATTTTGTGCTGCAATTAAGGCAAGTAGACTTCTACCCAGTAAACTACCGAGCCAAATAAATTTCCAAGCAACTAAATGGCTCAATGGACCACTCTTAGGCCAGCCCATGCAGCTGGGTCACTTCTGGTTCTCTGTCCGCTTGACATCAGCGTCACATACTATACATATATACTCGTACCTGTATGTACCCATCAATCAAAAATGTATGAATTACTTTTGTGGACACATCTGGAAAAGCAATCAAATGATGGGCAGTGGTTCCTCAAGTCTAAGAAACATCAAATATCTAATGGCATTCAGAAATATCCAGACAATAAACTGGCATTCCACTTGTGAGTATATTTAACTTATTATTCCTGCAAATAGCCAAGATTTGATGGCATTAAAGGTGGGATTATCACCGGAAAAGGGAAGAGCGAGCCAGCGGTGAAGAGACAAAAAGAGAGCTATGAGCTAGAAATATTCTTGGAATAAACAATTCTACGTTATTATAATTCTACTCAGTTTACGCTTAATTAGAGGTCGTAGCCATGATCTTTTATGGCAAAAGGTATTAACAGATTGACAGAGCAAAAGGGCAAAGGGGAAGGCAATGCAATACAAGCAGTAGATAAAAGTTACATGCGATAATTAAAGATAATTTGGATAGACGTTATTAGAAGAGTGACTAGAATTCGCTGCTCCTAACAAATACTATAATTCGATAACCGTTCATCAAATTAACAACAATTCACATATGTACATCCAAAGCATACATAAAGTATACATACGTACACCCAAAACCATTCATAAACCATAAACCATGTATGTATATATGTTTATCAAGCACAGAAGAAATAATCAAACTAGCCCAAAAGCCATGCAAATCAGTTAATCACTGGATTAGGCGGATAGAAACGCTTTCTGTATCGCAAGAAATGGTTACCAACGGTCGAGTGGGTCACCAATGGTCGAGCCCATGTCCTGTTTATTTATTATTTTTTACGCTTTGCAGTTTATTTGTTGTGCCCATATCCAGACACTGCCCTCTGCAGCCACTTATAGTATAGTATTTTCTCCTCACCCAATTTCCTCCTTCACTCAAGCTGAGACATTCGTCTTGGGCACGTGCATAGGACCCCGAGACGAGACTGAGGCCAAATTTGTCCGGCACGTGGATATTTACGACTGCGAAAGCGAAACAGCAACAGCAATAGAGACCGACACTGACACTGACACCGACACCAAAACTGAAACCGATACAACTAATTCAAGATGACAAAACTGCGGGGCAGTCAGGCAGCCAGGCCGCCAAAGCCTTTAAGACACGTTGCGAGTGGAGGGACCAGGCCAAGAGGCTGACTGCTACTGGCCCTGGAGGGTTTTTCGAGCTGGGAGTCAGAGGAGAGCAGAGCAGAGCAGAGCGGACTGGGTTGGAGTGTAGTGAAGGGCCTTGGTTGGCCTTGTCAGTTGTTGTCGGACGGGTGTTTGCCGCAACTTTTTCTTTGGCTCAGCGTCCGGCTGTCCGACTTTGCATATTGGTCAGCGAAACGAATTGAAAATGGCACCCCGACCATTAGGAACCGGTTTTACGGTCACTTTAAGGATTTATATTTGTCCGCTCCATCGTCTCACGGCATCAATTTACATTTTTGTATGCCATCAAATGGCGTATGCGCAATTTGTTATAATAAACATGTTGCTCAACAGCCGCGCGGTCGTCCTGCCAACTTGTCAAAGAATTTATTACGCTCGTCCCAGCAGGCTCCACCTCCACCTACTCCTCCTCCCACTCTCCCTCTCTCTCTCTCTCTCTCTGTCTCTCTCGACCTTTCTCTCTTTCTTTCGCTATGTGTCTCTGTGTCCCTCATCATGATTTATGGCTGCGAGCCGTCTTTTCTTCTTTTTTAGCGCGCCTACTTATGGAGGATGCTCCTTCAGTGACGTCTTTGTACGGGTCCTGACTGACGCTGGTGTCATAAATTTGGTCAGATATGGCAAGCAGAATGGGAAGCATCTCCGATACCACAATATACTTACATCTTGTCATATTATTTCTATTCATGCTCCTCTTGTCCGAGAAGAGTATAAGAATCTTACAATGCTCTACTGTTCTCTGTCTGGCTCACACATTCTTCCTTGCCTCGTTCAGCGCGCTGCAGGAGAACGAGCTGAAGGAGAACGAGCTGAAGGAGAACGAGTTGGAACGACGTGTTGTTGTGAGAAGTGATGTTGCGGACACCAGATGCAGCAAAAAATGTAATATATAAAAACTGGTAAGCTATTTTTAAATTCCACATAAATCAGCTCAGCTCACATGTGTACTGACTGCGTACGCGTATATGTACAAGTAGAGTCGCGCCCACTGCGACTCACAGCGTTACCTCTCGTTTTTTGTATACTAATGAAAATAATATTATTATATAATATAATAGTCCATAGTCTATTGACTGCCATAAATACAAGCGCACAACTCATAGTATTCGGGCCTGCTCCAATTTTTATCGCCTGTCTGTTTGCCTTTGGAATAAACTTCAAAAACTTCATTCAGTTTCAATCATTCTCCTGAATATCGATATCGAAGCATAAATATTTTTCAATATGCCGAAGAATAGAGAAAAATGCTCCATTTGCTTGGGCCGGATGCGTAAAAGGTGACCACGTCCTGCAACCATTCGTTTTGCAAGAGCTGCATACGCACAGCCCTCCAATACAGCCCGAACAATAGCTGTCCGCTGTGCCGCACTCGTATAGTTTACTACGACGTAAGTACAAAGTTCTACAAAGAAGCTGGACACAGATCCTTACCAGTCTAACCATCGCTCTTCTAATATCAGCGCACCTTAAAGGACTACCTCGTTTTATACCTAAACTAAGTACCACCATGTACTATAGACACACTTCGCCCAATAAGGAACTTGGCAAAAGACTCGCAACCAATTCGAGACAAATACATATATCTGACTATAGGACAAGGAACTAAGACAAGGAACAAGGAGCATGCATTAGAATGCGTTTCAGTTATGTATGCTGTGTATCATTTAAATTAAAACCTTGTTGATATAAAATGTTTCAATCACCATTCAGACTCTCTGCACTCTCCTCAAGGTACTGTAGCTTGAATCCTTTTTGAATAGATTGAATCAATTGATTGCTTTCATTCGCGTATAGCGTTTCGTGAACAGGTTGCATGGACAGCAGTTAAAGAAAATGGCTCACCATTTTACATTGAGAATCGTTCTTTCACGAAGATATACTCGATAATGCATGATAATGCATTGAAACATCAAATGATGGATCTGAACTATATACTCTAATATATACATATATATACTATATACTCGAAGAGTAAAATTTGTGGTAAAATTGGATGTGTGTAACACAGAGAAGGAATCATTTCCGACCCCGTAAAGTGTATATTTTCTTGATCAACATCAATATCCGAGTCTATGTCTGTCTCCATTGCAATGCATGAGGGACTCATCAATGCATTGTAGTAGAGTGTCTCTACTAATGTTCCGATCCGATTCAGATTTGGCCCAGATTTGGGCTTTCTCTATGATTCTGGGTTTTCCATTTTCTGTTATATTCAAAGTGTGGACGACACAGATGTGCGCCCTTTGTGGGGGTTGAAGTGGGCTGGGAAATATACTTGTAGGAGTGAAATATCACATTAGTCTGGAAAAAAATTTGATTGCTCTAGTCTCCAAGCATTGGACGACAAGTAAGACGGATAGCCAGACATGGCTATGTAGACTCTGATATATATACTTTATGGGGTCGTAAACTCTTCCTTCTGTGCGTTACACACAGCCACTCTTACTACAAATTCAATATACCTTTTATTCTGCGAGTACGGGTATAAAAACTAATAAAAGGAGCCAATTTAGGACCCAAAGGTCTTTGCCAGCATGATTGGTTTTCATCCATTTCACCCACTGTGCTGAGGCTTGCCCCCGGACCAAATGAGCGTTGCTAACCCAATGCGATTGTCAATTAGAGGGAAGCTGTTTCTGGCTTTTGGGGTTTGTAATAGGATCAGGTACGGTTGGGTTATTTTAGAGAGGCAAAAAGGGATAAACAAATAGATTGTGCTGGTGCTGGTGGTGGTGTAGATAGCCATCCTCAATTAAGATGAGGTCTTCCACTCTTTAGTGTATTAAGTATCGTTAATCCATAGTCCAGGTTTTGCACAGTTTTTTTCCTCGAATATTTATGCCTACAGAATATCGCGTTCCGGGGTTTAATTTGCAGAGTGTAAGATATATAGAGTTCACTCACTGTGGACTTATATAGCACGATAATCGATGAATTATCAACGAAAATACAGGAAACACATATTCGACTTAATTGCAGGCTTCTGTCTCTTATATATACGCATCTAAATACAACATATTTGTTGACTCATGCTAAAAATTGTCCTACGTTTGTTATTATTATTTGGTGATTTTTTTAATATATATTTTACAATTATTACGGATCCCGCCCGGTTGCTGAAAACACAGCACTGGAATCCGTTTAATCAGCAGACAAAGTTATGCCAAAACCTTCACAATCGCGGGACCTTTAGGGACCTTTAAGTCTCCTTCTGCGCTGTCATTACTTTGAATGAGAGTCGAATTCGAGATACCAGTACCAGTGCATACTTTTATGCAAACAAATGCAAAATTTTCAATGGGCTGAAGCTGGGCGCAATTACAGACAAACTTCAAGTGAAAATGCTCTACTATGGGGGGGGGGAGGGCTGAAACTGTCGAGATTTCTGCGTGTTATGACAATTATGCTCTCGCTATCTCGGCCAACATTTTATTACGCCTCATCCCCTGCGATTATGGTTACTTTTTGACAGTGCTCCAGCTCAGGATGATGCTGGAACTGCCTCAGCCGCAGCCATCCCTTGCCCCCAACTTCACCTTTGAGTCACGACAAGAAGTCGCGGTGGAAAGTAAACGGACTGAAAGTGATTCTAATTGTTTTAGTTGTTGGTGTTGGTGTTTTTGATAATTTCATGCATAGAGAGTCAAGATTAGCTGTGGCAGACACCAATTGTCCAATACTTACCTTCCCAGAGACAATCGATATTGAGGGTTTCCTCCACTGTTGCACAGACCAAACCAATTGCAACATTGAATGCTTGATGGGTGATGGAAATATGGAAATTGTTCTTTAATCCGGCTTTCATCCATTGATCTATTCTAATTGCTGTTGCCCCGAACAATCCTAATGTTCAGAGTGTGTGGAGAACCACCAGTAATGCAACTGTACTTCCGATTCAAAATGCAAAAAGAGCAACCACACACACACACACACAAACACACCCAGAGAGAGAGAAGTACTCAGGCACACACACACACACACACACACACACAGGCAGGCAGACAGACACCTACTGACGAGTACCCGCATGGCCATGCATGGCAAGGAGCACCCTCCCTCCCCTTCCTCCCTTTGGCTACGCTTTTATGGCTGCCTGAACTACTGAAAGTGCTTCAATTAGCGCTCTGATGAACTCTGATGAGCCCCAAAGTAAATTATCTGCTAATTGAAGTATGCCTCCTTACAGCCATCCCTCGCTCTCTACATCTCTCTCTCTCTCTCTCTCTCTCGCAGTCTTCCTATGTGATGTAAGGTTACGTATGCGTATAGGTGACAGAGCGAAAGACGCATCCAACTGGCCATAAAACTCAACTCGCTGTGCCCTGACAAAGTGCTAGGAGGGGATTGGGTGGGGCGAGTACTGAAATCTCAGCAAGAAAAATATTCTCAAATAAAATTATACATAATTTGAGTCGTATAAAAGTATGTAAAGGTGTGTGTTTGTGTGTGTGTGTGTGTGTGTGTGTGTGTGCAGTGGCCAGTGGCTCAGGCTGAAGGGGGACCGCCTTAGCAGACCCAACAGACTGTTGAATATCTCAGCGTAAGTATTTCAATTAGAGCACCTTAAAGTACATTAGTTAATCCCTGAAATAAATGAGAGAGAGAGCTCTGCTATCTGGAGCGAATCCTTGAGATGTTCCCTCTCCAAGGTAGCTGCTACGCCCAGTGACATCTTCCGGATTCCGGTTGCTTTAGAGCTCACGTAGAGACCATAAAAGAAGACTTCGCATATGTCCATAGCAGGGTATGGGTATGGCACGAGTATATAATAAAGCATGGGTAGCAATGAGCCTCATCATCATCAGTGGCAGCAGCAGCAACCAGCAAGTAGTAGGGAGTGGGAGTGGGAGTGGGGAGTGGGAGTAGTAGCAGCAGATGCATGGGACATCTTGCACTAAAACAGTGCGAAAGACAGAGTGGAGGTGAGCATCGGACATGGAGCATGGAACAGGCGACATTTGAATGCCCTACCCTACACCTCGGGAGTCACACTCTCGAGTGTAGAGTCTAAAGTCTAGAGCCATGCGAGCGAGTGACGCATAGAAAGGAATCATCCTCAGCAGGGAGAGCATCTCGAGACGCTCCCACGCCCGAGACGATGCCAGCCAGACACGTGCCATGGACATGCGAACTGTGAAATGGAGCAGTTCCAGGTGGGAGTGCGAATGGGAGTGGGTGTCTGGGTGGATGGATGGATGGAGTGTCTGACTCGAGTCATTCATTTATGCACTTGCTGGCTCATATTGTTGCTCACTTACTCAAATGTTATTAAGTGCTGTGAGGCACTCTCTCTCTCTCTCTCTCCACACTCTTGCCTGGTGGCTTGTGCTGTCTCCTGCTGTTTCAGCACTCAAAACCCACCAGTCAAGAGATGAGTGCTCCCCAATCCCCAAACCCCAATGTGTTGGAATCCTATTTTGATTTTGGGCTTCTGTCAGCTTTCGGTTTCATGTCGGGAATACAACTTTAATTTTAATTCAACATCCAGCACCACCGAGTGAGTGCCTTCCTCTGGCATCCTCTGGTGCACACATGGGTCAAGCGAGCTGGCTGTTTCTGGTACTGCTGCTACTGGTTCTACATAAGACTGCTTCTGGTTATGGTCTTGGTGCTGGTCCTGGTCCGGCATGCACCCTTAAATCTCCTAATCGACATTGACGGCCACAGTTGGCCCGAAAAATGAAATCCGTAAAACTTTTACCAGTTGCATTTAGAAAATGGCCAGAGAATGGTCTCGGTCCTCTGGCCGAGGGCCAATGCAGCCATCCAGACACGATGGCATTGAGGCTGTTGCCGGGGCCAAGGCGAGCCGGGGGGGAATTAGAATTCTGGATGGAAATGGAATTCCAACTGTGCACCATGTTAATGGCAAATGGCGTTCGCAGTTGTCCTCGCTGCCAAAATTCCTTCTCCTTCCTCTCACCCACCGAAATGATCCAGTCTCCGTTCTCCATCTCCATCTCGGTCTCGGTCTCAACTTCGCTCTCAGTCTCAGTCGCAGTGAGTAGTACAAGGGTGCCAACAGCAAAGGGACACGGAGGGGGGGGAGCAGCAGCAGCAGCAGCAGCATACGAAAATTTATTACACTTGAAATAGCGTACATACATATGTACATATCTGTATAGATATACATATGTATGCACATACATATATAGATGTTAGTCTCTGGGTATCTGCATCTGGAGCAGAGCTTAAGAGTGTGCGTATGTCGCGACGTAAGCCAATTTTCAAGCAAAACGTTAACAGCCCGAAAATGCAATGAACTACAAGGCGAGAGAGGCAGACAGAGAGACAGAAAGAGAGAGAGAGAGAGACACCTTAATGGGGAACTTTTTGGCTTGGATAACATTCGCCAGGAGTCAGCCAAATGCGTAATGCATCAACTTCAGGGAGCGACATTCGCTCCCATTTCTAATTCGATTATTTAGCTGTGATGGGAGGAGGGGCACCATGTGGAGCAGGCGACTCCGGAAATCAGCTCGCAGCTTCTGCAATTTAAATTTGATTTAAGACTAGGCAAAAAAAGGCATTCTAGGTGGCAGGTAGCGTTGCTCCTCATCCGCAGAATCATTTTATTTTGGATTGAACACAAAGCAAAAACAAAAAAAAAACAGAATAGAACTTTGCCACAAGCAAAGTGTTTGCTTGCAACGGGCTTCGGTTTGGTTCGTTTGACAGCCCACACAGCGAGTGCGGTTCCTGACTGCTGGAGTCACTCCTGGATGGATGCAGTGGCAGTGGCAGTGGCAGTGGCAGGGGAACGGATGAGCTGCCTGACAGTTGGACGTCACTTACTTACGCTAATTAAAACGACTATCGCGCTTACCTTACTCCCGGTGCCGTTTCGTCCTTGTTGGCTCCCTCTCTCCCTCTATCTCTATCTCTATCTATCGCGCTCTCTGCTTGTCACTTTGGCAACTTTGACGCAAACAGATGAGCGCAGCGCAGGGCTGCACTGGAGAGCTGAGCAGGCAGCCTCACTCCATCGAGAAACTGCATCTATGCAGCTCCACGTGCAGGTTGCATCCCTCCCAGGGCTGCATTTAATTTCCGCTTTTACAGAGCAGCGAGTGGGCTGCTCCTACTTGTATTTTCCTTCAGGGTATGGGGTGGAGAGGGGGTATGAACGACCACCTGGCTCCAGTGGTTCCACACAGCCTGGCAATCACCAGGGTATCGACGGGCGCTTTCATCGTTCCTTTCATCTTGCACAGTTGACAGTTGGCCAGTTAGCCCAGCTCCCAGTTCTCCCCAGCTTTGAGCTTGCCAGTTGAGTGGCACTGCAACAGACTGAGTCACCGAGTCCCGAGTCCGAGTCCGGTACCCCCAGGAGGATCCTTTATAAAACGCTCAACTGGGACCGTTAACTCTTCTTGCAACTCCCTGCAACAGCTTGGGAGTTGGTCCACTGGCTGACTCTGTCCCCTGCTCGCTCCTCGTGGACGCTCGCTTTTCCCTTTCCGCTTTCTACTTTCCGCCTTTCGCTTGCAGAGCGACAGCGTGTGACTCGCTCCGTGGACTCGCTGGCTAGCCATAGGCATCGTGGTCTGCTCCCTACAATACTCCTGCACACACCTGCACCTGATTTTTATAGAATCACACGCCTCGCTGCTCTGGCGGCGACAGGAGCTGGAGGTAGCTAAGGAATGGCTGGATTGTGGCTGGACAGGGGAATGGGTGAAGTCGCCCGCCCGCCCGCCTCTCTTGGTTTACCTTGGCAAAGTTACCGGATATGTATAGTACAGTTGCCGGAAAATAAACTTATAACTCGACTTGTTTGACTAGCACATTTAAGCGACTTTCCCCCTTGCCACCTCCCATACTCTCTCTCTCTCTCTCTCTCTCTTTCTTATCCTTCTTCTTATTCGTCTGCCACGTTCCCCATCTCGCTTCCCTTGCATTTTCATTCTGAGGTTTCCCAGCGCTTAACTCTGTTTTGTGATTTAATTTGCAATTTGATTGTAAAAGATATCAAAGAGGTCACACTGGAAAAAGATTTCCACTCGCTCTCTCTCTCCCTCTCTCTCTCTCTGTGTATCTTTCCATTTCACCATCTCTATCGGGGTTCGTTGGCCCCGTGTACAGTGGGTGAAATTGCCCATCTAGCTGGGCAATCTTTTGCATCTTTCTGCAGAAACCGATTCATGGTAGATATATGTAAATAATTTAGGAGAAAACGTTATATTTGTTAGCTTTTGTTAATTTTGCATCGTGCGGTAAGTCACGTATTTAACATTCAATTTGTAAAAATATTTTAATAATTTTTGAATAAATTAAAACCCGTTTTGAGAGTCATCAGTGGAATGGCATTCAAAATGATTCAAACAATAAAATATTAAAATGGCCTCACTTCTGATTTTGTCCATTGCCCAAATTGTCCAACATCAACCTGAGTAGCGTTTAGAACATAAATTAAAGGACTAAGAAAGATTTATTAGATGTGCCTATTGTCCAATAGTAGTCCCACCCCTGTGACATCCTAGAAATGTCCATATATTTATTCAAACTCTAAGTAATACAAGTTGGTGGATGTGCATAGATTATAATTACCCCTCGAGAAGTATATGTGTATATTTTGTTATTCATTTTAATTTTATTATATATTTATATTCATTGTTAGCGGTAACTAGTAACTCTGCGATGCTCTCCTTTGTCCTTTTTGTGTTGCTTTTGTCAAGCCTTAGTACTGAGGTGAGAGACTCCTTTGTTTCCTGTGATGGCATATCGGTTTAAGTTTTATTTGGCATGAAATGCCAAAAGTTTTGTCATTAGGCCCTTTAAATAATAAATTTGGGATTCGTGCAGCCACTGACCCGAGGCACAAACTCTGCACCAGAACTCACATACTATATGTACGGGCTGGGCTGGAGCAAACTTTTGTGGCTCGTCTAGCGCCAGCATCCTGCATCCAATTCTGTTCCATCCATCGTGCGCTTCCCATGGAAATAAGATTTTTTAGATATGGTAATTATGCACAAAGTCGGTCCATGTGTGGCCAAAAATGATGGGCCCAGTCCGGTCTATGCCTGGATGTGCTAACAAGTACTTAGCACTGACTTTGCTCGACGCTGGTATCTCGAATGTACATTTAGTCTGCATATGATCAATACTCAGTTTAAGCCCAACAACTATAAGCGGTCTTTATTTTGGGTGATTATTCCATTACGTATACCCAACGGAAATAGAAGTGAAGAAATAGAGTGAAGAGTAGAGCTAATTTTAGAACATTTTTTAGGGTATACGTTTAGTTTTTTGCGCCCTTTCACAGTCAGCTGATTCAGGGATGCTTTGAATTGTGCAAAAGTGCGGGAAACATTGAACAGCTTGCAGCTTGAATGTTAACTCGATATCAAATGTAAAGCCTAATTATTATTAGACCAAGCTATGTAGATTAATTGCTAATACATATTTTAAAGTTAGTTAAGGGTTTTTGTTCAACTGTCCAGTGGGTTGCTCGAGCTGGGCGCTAACAAAGTTACCTTAGCATAGCACAACGAATCGCCAGGGTTCAAGTTAAATGCTTTGAACCAATTAATATACAATCAAATGGTGTTAATCCCTTCGGCCTTTTACATTTTGCAGGTATCTATGAGTTCACTCATGCAGCGCTTTTAAATTAAATGCTGAATGGCATTCTTGACTGAAAATGGATTGGCAAAGCGGAAATATAATATATTTCCTTCCCTTCTTATCTTCAAGTTTTCGAATTGAAATTTCAATGCAGACCAGCCGAAATTAGAATTTCTGTAACGAAAGCAGAAGTCTCACAACAATATTTGGTAGATCTTACAGCTGGCCGCATACTTGCAACGCAAGAGGAAGTTCCTGATACGAATACAGTAATGGATAACCTTATTTATACACTTACAAAAGCAATACAATACAATACATACCAAGCTTATGTAAGCCCAATTGGCGATACAGTTTTGAATGTTTTAACATAAACAATTCACGCCAAAAACAACAGACTTCATCTCGGAGATTTGTATACCCCTACACGAAGAGTAAAAGAGTAGTATTGAATGTGGGTATGTGGATGTGTGTAACGCAGAGATGGAATCATTTCCCTAACCCCCTAAAATTTCAAAATTTCGCTCCGCCCACACAAAACACGAAAGTACACAATTACGGAAAGTACAATTACAATTACAACGAAATGGGACGTGTTGAGTCGCCGTCAACGCGACACTACTTTTATACCCGTCTCAGTCAGTACACATGTGGTTTATGCGGAATTCTTTAATATTTTATTTTTACATTTAAAATTTTTTTCCTGCAACTGTCATCTACATCTACATCACTTCTGGTAGATATGATTCCCTACGATACTATCCACTACTATACTATCCAACTCAGATTTGGGCCTCTGATAGATATGGGTGTTCTCTATGATTCTGTATTCTTTCTTATGCTATCATCAAATTTGTGACCGCCACAGATGTGCGCCTTTTGTGGGGTTGGAAGGGGGTGGGCCGAAATTTTGAAATACACTTGTAGGAGTGAGATATTATATAAGTCTGGAAAAGAAATTTAGTTGCCCTATCTCTTTTAGCCTCCGAGTAATGGGCGACCAACAAGACGGACAGACAGACGGACATACGGCCTGACGGACAAACAGACATGGCTATATCGGACTCGTCTAATGATGCTGATCATTCAGTACCCAAATCTGGTAGTAAGGTAGTTCAGATCCATCATTTACTGTGTCAATGCATTAATTATCATGCGTTATCGAGTACATCTTCGTGAAAGAACAATTCTCAGAGATAAATGGTGAGCCATTTTCTTAAACTGCTGCGCATGCAACCTGTATACGAAACGCTTTACGCGAATCAAAACCAATCAATCGATTCAATCTATTCAAAAAGGGTTCAAGCTACAGTACCTTGAGGAGAGTGAAGAGAGTCTGAATGGTGATTGAAACATTTTATATCAACAAGGTTTTAATTTAAATGATACACAGCATACATAACTGAAACGCAATCTAATGAATGCTTTGTGGGAGTAGTAGGAGGATTTCTAAATGCTTTAAAAAGGTCTGGCAATGAAAAGGGTGTGTGTCACGAAGAAGGATTGATCGTCCTTTTTTGCTCTAAAGAAATCATTGTGGAATGACCAGATGTTTCGAAAAGAAACAGCCGGAGCAGCATGCTGTCGAAATGCTGTTCTTTTTCGGACTCATATTCATGTATCAGATCCATTATTAATCACGTGTTACGATTTCATAAATGCCCTTCGAGTCCCAATGACTGTGCTGCAAACCAGCGTATCTTCGGACCAGTTTACTATACATGAGCCTTTCTAGTTGGTCGATTGTCTTGTACCTAATATAAACTATACATTTCTTCAATGATGCCTGACCTTCACGGTCTTGTCAAAAGAAAATCACCCAATATCGACTCAAGTACAGTATCGGATTATACAATAAGAACATTTCCTGATCAAGGATTACCCTGTATCATTAAGCACGCTTACAATAAACGGTTCTGTTCTAATAACCTTCTGATCATCAACGCATGTGTCTTTCTTCCACGCACAAATCTCAACACACAGCATTAAATTCTTCTAGCTTAATAACATTTTGGAACCCTTTGCTAGTAAAACCCATACATATAGTACATAAATACATATAAAATATAAGTGCTAGGATTTCCAACTATAGTATGTAGTTCAGATCCACCATTTACTGTGTCATTATCGAGTATATCTTCGTGAAAGAACGATTCTCAGCGCTGCTGCGCATGCAACCTTTATATAAGAATACAGAAACGAGACGCTTTACGCGAATCAAAAAGCAATCAATCGATTCAATCTATTCAAAAAGGATTCAAGCTACAGTACCTTGAGGAGAGTGCAATGGTGAGTGAAACATTTTATATCAACAAGGTTTTAATTTAAATGATACAGAGCATACAGAACTGAAACGCATTCTAATGCATGCTTTGCTCCTTGTTCCTTGTCTTAGTTCCTTGTCCTATAGTCAGATATATGTATTTGTCTCGAATTGGTTGCGAGTCTTTTGCCAAATTCCTTATTGTTCGATGTGTGTCTATAGTACATGGTGGTACTTAGGTTAGGGATATCATGAAGTAGCACTCTAAGTTGCGCTGATATTAGAAGAGCGATGGTTAGACTGGTGAGGATCTGTGTCCAGCTTCTTTGTAGAACTTTGTACTTACTTTGTAGTAAACTATACGAGTGCGGCACAGCGGACAGCTTTTGTTCGGGCTGTATTGGAGGGCTGTGCGTAAGCAGCGCTTGCAAAACGAATGGTTGCAGGACGTGGTCACCTTTTTACGCATCCGGCCCAAGCAAATGGAGCATTCTTCTCTATTCTTCGGCATATTGAAAAATATTTATGCTTCGATATCGATATTCAGGAGAATTATTGAAACTGAATTAAGTTTTTGAAGTTTATTTAAAAGGCAAACAGGCAGACGACAAAAATTCGAGCAGGCCCGAATTAGGGTTGTCAAAAATATATCAAAATATCAATATATCGATATTTTTCCAAAAAAAAAATATATTTATATCGTGATATTTTTTTTGCCGAAATATCAATATATTGATTTTTTTTTGATATTTTTGATATTTTACGTTTGTTGTGCAACACTGGTGAGGAGCGTACCTCGCTTTTACCGCGGAAAGTTAAAAAATTAGCTTATTTCGTGAAATTGAGCCTGAACTCGCTTATAATAGGCAATAATCCGATCACCAGTGGTTACCCCACAACCTGCTAAGACGTTGGGCCAAAATTGGCAGTAGAACCGTGCTTTTTTCGGATAACCTTGCCTCGCCGCAATGGCGGCCCAGAAAAGCCAGTAACGCGGAGTCTGGGGCGGCTTAATCCGGAACCATGGCTGGCATGGGAAGGTCCAGGATGGTCACGGAGAAGGCGACAGGATCAAGGATCCTAGTGGAGACTCTCAAGAAGAGAGAAGGAGACGCCAGACTGTCTACTACGGCAGGCGTGAAGAGAACGGTAAAATCTACAGCGACCTTGGTCTCAAAACCTACGCAAGGGCCATCTTGAAAAGGAAAGAGACGGATAATAAAACCACCAAAACGATTGCGACGAGTGAGAAAGAAAAGTCTCATGCAGAGGTTTGTCAGACGTCGGTGAGTACTGGATCAACAACAACAACAAAAGACAACAACAAGAACAAGAACAACAACAACAGCATCAACAACAACAACAACAAATATTACGCGACATTAATTCCAGAAAGGCCATCAACCAGTTTGAGCTATCCGAACTGTTGGTAAATTTGGGACTTGGCGGTATAGAGGAGGTCGCGAGGATGGGCTATGGCAGGTGCAAGATTGCTTGTAGGTCGGCCGACAGCGCTAACGAGGTCGTGGAAAACAGTGCCTTCGCCGCCCACGGGTACTCTCCTCGAATTTTGCGACACTTTGTGCAAAGGGCGGGCCTAATCTTTGGGATCCCAGGCCACCACTCGGAGGAGCAGCTCGCGGAGCTGATCACTTCAGACGTCCCCATAGAGGGAATAGCACGTATTTCCAGGAAAGACAGAACCTCGGGGGAAAGGGTACCCACCGGTAGGGTCAAACTCTGGTTTAGAGGGGAGCAGCTGCCCAAGGAAATCAAGTTCCTGTATTATAGTGGTTCAGGTGCTTTAGGTTCGGCCATATAGCGCAGCACTGCAAGAGCGGGACGAGATGTTTCAAATGTGGTCAGGACCACAGCAGCGGCACGCTATGCTCGGGGTTAAGCTGTGCTAACTGCAAGGGTAACCACGCGGCTACGCACCCGCAATGCGAGGCGAGGATAAAAGCGTATGCCATTCAAAAAAGCATGACGCTGGAAAACCTATCACGGGCGGAGGTCAAGGCCAGGTATCCGACACTCTTTGGTAGATCTTCTCCCAACCTTGGTGACCCAGGGGAGTTTCCCCGACCCACTTGGCAGAATGTCACCCTTCCCGAACTACAGAATACCAATACAGAGGCAGCTAGGGAAATTCACTCGGTTGCTTCGTTCGCCGAGGTGATCAAAGCCAAAAGAGCGGCAGCACGTAATTTGGAGTCGGCTAAGGCAGCTGCCAATATGGCAGAATGGAGAAACGCGATCAACGCTAATAGCCCTCAATTGAGTGAGAAATTTGCGAGAACATCGTCAGTGGTTTCGTCTGTGGCCCAGGAAAAGTTTAACGCACTGGGATCCATGCTAACAGCGTTCTTGGTGGAACCGAACAGTGTGTCAAAAGGGGAATTGGTGCAGAAGTTTTTTCAACAGCTCTTGAAGTATGTTAACACCTCCAACGCTGAACTCGACCGCTTGCAGATTGTGCAGGGGTTGGAAGCGGGATATCCAAACAACAAAAAATGAAGATTCTTCAACTAAACATTCAAAGTCTGACTTGCAACAACAACAAACAGCTCCTCAATATGTTTCTAATGAACAACGAAATAGACATTGCAATCCCTTTCGGAGATCTGGGTGGTAAACAATGCTGACTGCAGTATCTTAGATTATAACTTCATCGGCAAGTTCAGAGAAGACGGCTACGGCGGAGTTGGAATCTATATTAGAAAGAAAATTAGATTTAGCATTCTGAAAATTGACAGTGATCTAGAGATCGTAGGTATTAAGACCTTGAACCTCAAAAACAACCTCAACATTCTTAGCGCATACGCTGCGCCCTCAATTTCTCCAGGAACCCCTCCCAATTCTCAGTTCTTGACCTCACCTTTTCCAATCACAGGAACGGTAGAGTTGACTGGCAAGCCCTTAAATCCAAAATAATAAACAGCAACCACTTCCCAATCGTCATAACAGTCGAAGGTTTAGATGCCTCCATCCCAGAAAAGAAAGTGCTGCACAATAGAATAAATCGTATTTTAGGAGCAAGCAGCTTTACCAATCTGCAAGAGCTCAACGATAAGGAGAAATACGGACAAGTCAAAAACGTAGGGAACACATGGACAGACGAAAACGACAAGGGCTTTCTAAAGATGGTCAAAGACATCCCCACCACTGTAGGCAGTAGATCCCCAGAGACCATTCCCCACCTCTGTTTGGACCAGGTGACCCTGAACCTTTGGACATGGGGGAATTTCTGTCCTTCCTGAAAACCAGGAACCCAGATTCGGCGAGAGGCCCAGATGGCATATCTTTCAGGATGCTGCAGCAACTTCCTGTGGGGAAAAACATAGCATCTTTGAAATTATAAACAGGGTTTGGCTCAGTGGCGTCATCCCAGAGGTCTGGCGTAGAATCAAGGTGGTACCGATTCCCAAGAAGAATGCGGACCCCGCTTCCTTCCAAAACTACAGACCTATTTGCCTAATAAACACCTTGTTTAAGTCTATAGAGGGGTTGATAAAGTTAAAGCTGGACGAGCATATTTCAAGGCAAGAGCTTTTGCCGGTCAGATCCTATGCCTTCAGGAGGAACAGGTCCACGGCGCTCTGCATTAACGACCTGATCAACGAGGTCCTGGCTCTGAAGGCGAGAGGGAATCAGGTCGTGGCGGCCTGTCTTGACCTACAAAGGGCCTTTGACTGCGTAAGAGTGGACACGCTAGAGCAGAAGATGAATGTTATGCAGTTCGGCCCGAATCACACTGCCTGGATTGCCAGCTTCCTGAGCAGGCGTCTACTAATCAAAGGCAAGAGTGAGGTTGAGGTGAACAGGGGAGTTAGTCAGGGCAGCTGTCTCAGTCCAACTCTGTTCAACTTGTACACTGCAGAACTGCACGAGATAAACGATGGCCATTGCTTACTGTTTCAGTATGCGGAGGACTTCTTTATTATTTGCTTCCACAAAGAGATTTCCATTGCCAAACGTATGCTCGCAGGCAAAATAGACAGCTTTGGGGCAAGATGCAACAGGCTTAACCTTGCCTTCAACCCAGCCAAATCCAAAGTGATTCACTTCAGCATCCGAAGAACCGAGCTGAACATTGATCACCAAGGAGTCGAGATTAGGCAAGTAGATCAGATCAAATATCTAGGCAGAACAATTTCAGCGAACAACTCAGCCGCAGTGCACATCGAGCAGGCCATTTCGGAGTCAAACAGAAACTGTGCGTTTCTAAGACTACTCAGTGGGTGCCATTACGGTATCAGCCCAAAGAGAGGGCTCATAGTTTACAAGGCCTTTGTCAGAAGTAGACTAGAATACGCTTGCTCGTCTTTCAGCAACTTGTCCAAATCCGCTCTAGCCAAAATCAAATCTCATTGTAACCACCACCTCAGAAAGTCACTAGGCTTAATCATTTGCACTCCTATCCCGATTATTTACCACATGGCGGGAGAACTTCCCCCGGAATACAGAATGAGATTCCTAGCGGCAAAAGAGTTAGCCAAGGCATTTGCATACAGCCTCCCAGCGAGTCGGACGGTTCGGGGATATTCTGGAGAGAATTGAGGTCTTTGAGAGTACAACTTCGCATTGCACCATAATTAGGTCAGACTTAGACTTTTTGAAGGGGCTGCTGATAACAAGCACAGCTTAGACCAGGCGGGCATATTAGTTCTCCATAGGGAAAAAGGGCACTCCTGACAAGGGGTGGCTTTGAGATCTACTACACTGATGGTTCAGTAGCTAACAGACACTCTAGCGCAGCTTTCCTACACGACAGCTCAGGTTTCATAGATAGCTTTTACACGCACAAAACCTTGTCATCTCTGTCCGCCGAGTTGCTTGCAATTGAAAAGGCCTTGGACCATGCTATCTCGCGCGGGTTTTCTCGAATCGCCATCCTAACGGACAGCAGAAACGGGGCTCTGATACTGGCAAGGAGCATTCAGGATAATTTTATCGCGTATAAAATCAGGGAGAAGATCCGTCAAGCCCAATACCTAAAGAAGGTAGAAATCCATTTCATACCCGGCCACGCAAACATTCCGCAGAACACAGCAGTAGATTCAGCAGCCAAAGAAGCACACAGACTGGGAAAATATACAGTCGTTAAATGGAATCTTAAAGATGCAATATGTGAGATACACCGAATACTGAAAGAAGAATGGGAGAGATAGTATGCCGAGTTTGCCAGCGTTAAGCGCAGAGGATACTGCTCACTTGTTCCCTCTACCTTAACAAAACCATGGTTCCTAAATAGAAATAAGCTAAAAGCCATTGACGCTAAAAGGATCAATAGACTGCTTAGCGGCAGTGCATTTGATAGGCACACTCTTGCCAAAATGCACGTAGTCGCAAGTAACATTTGTGATACTTGCGATACTATCGATGACGCATCGCATATAATATTTAATTGTACCAAGTACAACACAACAAGACTAAGCTACCCATCGCTAAGGAAATATAATAATATCTATAAATTCTTCGAAAAAAGAACAAATTAGCTCGTACCAAACATTAATCGAGTTCATCGACAAAATTGGAGTAAAACTGTAACAAGTCATATACATATCTCGACGTGGCGATTTCCACCTTGTAAAGGCGGGCGGCCAAAAAATCCCCCTCTACCCAAGGGTAGAGCGGTAACATAAAACCTCAAAAAAAAA
Organism: Drosophila bifasciata; assembly: GCA_009664405.1. Lineage (NCBI taxonomy): Eukaryota > Metazoa > Arthropoda > Insecta > Diptera > Drosophilidae > Drosophila > Drosophila bifasciata. The sequence goes on from CM019041.1 coordinate 15,053,014, forward strand.
AAAAGTTTTTGAAGTTTATTCAAAAGGCAAACAGACAGGCGACAAAAATTGGAGCAGGCCCGAATAACACGAGTGTTCCTATGAGTTGTGCGTTTGTATTTATGGCAGTCAACAGTCAACAGACTATGGCTGTCCCTTGACTAATAACGAAAAGCAAGAGCACAGGGATACCTCAATGACAATGTACCTCTTCAAACCAAGCAATAGTGCACCCAAATACCTGACCAACCACAGCAACACGCCGTTCCAACTCGTTCTCCGCCACAGGCAGCACGCAGAAAGAGGCAAGGCAGAATGTTTGAGCGAGACAAAGAACAGTAGCTGAAGGGTTGGGCGTTAGCAGCCTAAGGTTAAGTCTTTTAATCCGGTAGATATGCTAGTTTTCAAGGCAAGACAGAATGTGCAAGTGAGACAGAGAACTGTAGAGGCTGCTGCGCTATAGTGGAGAGTGCTTCAATCTGGAAGATAAGGTAATTTTCTACGGTACTGAGTTTTCGGTTTTCTCGTGTCTTCGAAAGGCCACAGATTTTCGTTCTTTGTGGGGTCGGAAGGGGGCATGGTGAAATTTTGAAATGCACTTGTATTGAAGTGGTATCGTAGGAAACTGGATTAAAAGTTTGGTTGCTCTAGCTTTTATAGTCTCCGAAATCTAGGGGCTCATCTGGACGAAGGGGCAAAGCAGACGTGGGAGCAAGAGGGAACGATGCCTCTCTAAATGGTTTTCTTCATTGTAGCTTTAATAATGATCCGATAGCCCTGTGGTAGATATGGGATTTCTCTATAATTCTACATTTTCCATTTTCTGTTATCATTAAAATTGTGGACGCCACAATTCGTCCTTTATGTGGGCAGAAGGGGGCAATGCGAAATTTTGAAATACACTTGTAGCAGTGGGATATTACATGAGTCTGGGAACAACATTTTTTTGCTCTAGCTTCTATAGTCTATGAGAACTAGGCGGCAAACAAGACGGACGGACAGACCCACATGGCTATATCGGCTCGGCTAATGATCAAGAATGTATATACTTTATGGGGTTGGAAACGTTTCCGCCTCTGCGTTACACACATCCCCTTTTACATATCACAACTGTAATATACCACTTAACTCTTCGAGCACTTTTCCAGATTCAAGATTGCTAGAAATAAATTAAAAAATTTCGCCCCTTCCACTTCCGTCACCACAAAGAACAAGCATCTGTGGCGTCCACAATTTTAAAGATAAAAGAAAAAGAAAACGGATAAAACGCAGAATTATATAGAGAGATCTTATCTATCAGTGGCTCGAGTCTGGATCAGATCTGATCAATATTAATCCACAATGAAGAAAACCATTTAGAGAGGCATTATTCCCTCTCGCTCTCTCTTGCATTCCACCACTTATGAGACTATTTATGCTAGAGCAACCAAACTCCTGTGATATCACTTCAATACAAGTGTACTTCAAAATTGGTCCTCGCTCGCGGATTTGTATCGTTTTGAAGTTCGCTTACGAACCTTTAGCGATAGTTTCGTTTTGCCATCGTGCTTTGGTCCACTGGGTAAAGTAAAAATCTAAATTTATTAAGTATAGTATAAATATAATATTTTGATATTTCAATTTCTACAATGGTCTACAATTATATCGTTGTGATATTTTCGAGCATATCAAATTGTAGTGCTGATATCAGGTCAACAAATTCTATGTAAAATCATGGAGTTGATCATCATATCAAAGCACTTCTTTTCTTCTGTGTAGCAAAAGTTATAAACGATTTTAGATTCAAGATACACTTGTACACTTGACGCAGAACTTTTGTGTGGAGTTGCAAGCCGACAGTTGACAACGGAGAGCGGAAGGTGCTGCGGCATCACGGCATCACTCAGACAAGTTTCACCTCTGGCCCTATTAAACTATTCCGAAGTATTTTTGGTTATAAAATTATTTTACAATTATCTGCCTTTGGTGAGGACGAGTATCCATCCGAGTGTGTGTTGTGCCTAGCGGAGTGTGCACAGGGTATTTTCATGCCTGTCCCAGGGCATCCATACGTAGACCCGTGGACACGTAGATGTGGCTCAAAATGTTTACACTTTGTCTTGCCCAAGACAACAGAGAGCCCCCCGACCGCTACAGCCCCTTTCCTTTTGGTTCTTTGCTTTCTCCAGAGTCAAGATGTTTGTTTTTTGGCCATTTTCTTTCCCACTTTCCCACTTGCCAAAAGTTTTTGCTCCGCTTTTTATCGGGCTTAGGGATACTCCGTCTCCGTATTCCTGACGAGCTTAACGCCTTTCCTGCGTCTGCTTCTCCCGCATCCTCTGCGGTAATTTCGCCCAATGGTTTTTTGGTAATTAGTTAGCAACTAGTGAGCTGTAAATTCCGTCCCGTTCCTGCGGTTGCTTGCCAAGCCAAGTTAATATGCGGTTGTGACATTATCGTTAGGCCAGCCCTGCGGGTGCCTGTGCCTCCTTCGACCCATGGCAAAACTTGCAGAAACTTTGGAGTGTAAGTATGCGACAACAGAAACAACAACAAACAACTTTTACTGTTTCGTATTGCAATTTACAAAACTATCAAATGTCTGGATTTGCATTACACATCCCAAGTATAGTAGTACCAAGTAGTAAGTACTACATTTGCGACATGGCCTGGCCTGGACTGGCCCATGGCCAATGTGTGCAAAATAAATTCATATGTGAAATTATGGACAGATCTGGGAGGGGGGACCAATGCTACTCGCGTAGAAATGCTACTGATAAATGCCCCCCCACTGGGCGAAACGAATTGTGTATCTCAGTAGTTTCTGTGCTAACTGGTATACAAAAAAACACATTTGACAACATACATACAAGTTACAAGTAGCATTTGTGGATTCAAATATCACGGAGTGGAGTGGACAGCATTTGGCCATTTACAGCCAATCACAGAAGATCTGCGATTGCATTATTTTGCCAGTATTTGCAGTAAATGCAACGTGTACGAAAATTAAATGTGTAACTTTGACAGCTGACTGTACTGAACTATGGAACGTAAGCTGTCAATGAGGAAGGCGGCCATGGGGCGAAAAGAGAGACGGAGAGGCGATCGTCTCCGTGCCGCTCTCTTGATTGTGATTGTGCTGGTCACGCAGGTGGAGTCAGCCAGGGCCACGGCAGAGCCCAGGTTCTGGCGCACAGGATATTCGGGCCACGGCACCACTCACGAGCAGGTCGGACAGCTTCACTTTGAGGGAGTTGAGTTCTCCCAGTACGTCCCCTTGAACAACTACACCAAGAGAGAGAAGGTCACAAACATGTGGGTGGATATTGTTTTCCGACTCTCCCGAACCATTTTCGACAACATGTTCCCCCTGGATCCGACCGTACCGAAGGGTAAGTGAAGCCCAGTCTGTTCTATGGGTCACACTCGTGTACTCGACTACTCGACCACTGAACGCCACATTTAATGCCCGATGCAGGCTACATTCAGTTCTTGGGCACGCAGAACATGAAATTGGGACCGAAGGTGCACGAAAACAACTGGGCGGGGTGGCTAAACGCACACTGGACGCTGTGGGCCTGGGTATTCCTGCAGGTTGCTCTCATTCTCACCATACCTGGTATAGGGTGAGTGCATTTGGAATTTCTTCGCAGAGCCAGAGCCAGATCCATAGTCGATTACTTTTTGTCTCTGCTCCTCTTCAGCGTGGTATATTTCTGCTTCTGCTGCTTTCGCTGCAAGATGGGATGTCCGGCCTGCGAATCTGGTCACAATATGAGGCGACGCGCTGTTTGGGGCACCTGTTTGTGTTTGATCATACCATTGATCGGGTAGGCTACATAGGACAGTTGCCACAGGCCAGTGGATAGTGGCATGCTGATTTCGTTGTTTTTTTTCTGATTCGGATTCACAGGTTTTGCATGTTTCTGTCGTTCCTCTCAAATGGTATGCTGGAACGCGGCCTACAAACCAGTAAAGAGATCTTGGAGGTGGGCACCGTGGACACTTGCAACTTCCTGAAGGATGTCAGCGACCACATTCACCATTTGTTTGTGAACAACTATGAGGAGATGGAGACCCATTTGGTCAATGTTCTCATGAGTATAAACCCTACCTCTAACTGCCTGTGTCCATCCCCCAATGCAATGTTGACATGTTTATCCCACCATAGATGCACCCAATCACTTGTTCACCGACTTAAACGACGTCGCAGAGGGTAATAGCCTGGCGGAACTCGCCCGGATAATAAACAATATGTTCCAAGCAATAACTGATCTGAAACCGGTTGAAAAAATTCAATCTTCAATGGTTCGGGATGCCAACAACGTAAGACAAGGTGATAATGATTACTTGACTCGTAGACTAGACGACTAGTAGAGTGGTTATCACTTTCACTTCCTTCCAGCTCTTCGCGGAGTGAAACGCAATATAAACTATGCGGCGACGGTGCTTTGTGGTCATAAGGAATGCCTGAAATTTCTGCCCAACTACGACATTGAGTTTATCGATACCTCCAGATGCCTGCACTTGGACGAAGTGAATACTAATTCACTCTAATTCATGAAATATTTCTAAAGACAGAAACTATACAACTATACAGGTGCCAGTTCTGGAGGAAATCACATTTCAGATGATGGCGATATTACTTCCGGATGCGTGGAGAGCAAAAGGGTGGTTGGCTCGTCTCCGAAAAGTGAGTAATCTAATCAAGGACGAAATGGCCCGAGTCACACCCCAGATGATAAGGGACCTACGCAGCGGACGACTTCTTTTGGCCAGTGAGTCGAGGAGATTGGAGGAAATAATTGATGTCGTCATCAGCGACATCCATCTGGCAACTCTGCATGCGACCAAGGCCTTTGAGGATCTCTACGACAAGTTCAATGAAACGCGCTACTACATTGTACTCTATATCGCTGTCATCGTGATTGTGGTGTGTATCCTAATCCGTATCCGTATCCGTATCCGCCTATCTGTTCCATCATTCCCATTCCCTGCCGGTGCAGATACTGGGGTTCCTGGTTGTTGCGCTGATGTTCGGCTGCTGCGGAAAGCACAACACTGGAACGGACGATTACCTGTGCACCATGAAGCTGGGATCGTTCGCTCTGATACTGTGAGTATCCTTGTCTCCTCGTATTCTCAACTAACAACAGTCGGTTGCCACTTGCAGAGCCATGATTCTGATATTCTGTGTGATATCCGCCATGCTGACAGTGGGCCTCTTTTACTTTGTCATCGGCTCAGTGGCGTACAAGGGCGCATGCGCACCCCTCAGGCAGGGCAAGCCCAGTGCGCTCTTCCGACAGCTGGACTCGCAGATCGACCTGTGGGACTATTTGTCCTACCGAAGCGGCAAATCGAGTGATGCGGGACCCCTGAGAGTGTCGTCTCTCATTCAGGCGTGCGAGGGCAACACCCTAATCTTTCGCTTTCTGCGCGAACAGAGAATCTACAACGTGGATAATTTGCTGCGAGTTCGCGTGATGAACCCCATCGAGAAGAATTTGGATGAGAATCTAGATCTATCGCAAACATTTTTACTAACAGAGCAAGAGCGGGATGTATTTTTAACCACACCGGAGAATAATATAGCTGGGCTGTACCACAGCCGCCTCTTCACGGATATAATTTGCACCGATTACTCGCCCGTGAACATTGACCTGCTCGAGAAGAACCTGATGCGCATGGCACGATCGCTGTCGTGGAACAACTACAAGGCTGCCAAGGTGGCTTTTGAGAACGAGGCTGTGAGTCTCAGAGAGTTGATGAAAGTGTTGCATCTGCCTTTTAAAAAAGACGTTGCGCTACTGTATAAAGTATTTGCGAGTGTTGATTCACAAATTTTGTACGAGAACTACAACCTGGCCGATTCCATTAAAGTACTCAGAGACAGAGTTATTGATACCGAGAAATTTATACGGAACAGAGGAACGGCCTATATTACCTCACTGGGCCAAAACCTAACCGCAATGGTTGAGCAACAGATCAACGCGTACTTCAGAATGGTAGTCGAAGAGGCCAACGACAAGGTGGGCAGTTGCGAGCCACTCAGCTACATATATGATCGCGGTCTGGATTTGGTTTGCAAGCGTATGGTTGACCCCATAGTAAGTAGTTCTCCGATTGGATTCGCCTTCATTGGACTCATCTTTGCCTCCTTGCAGAATGGCTATTGGATCGGCGTAGTCATGGCCGCCTTCCTTCTTATGCCCGTCCTCTGTATGGCTCATCGTCTGCAGTGCCTCTATAAGCAACTCAAGGTGGTCCCGATCGTGCCCGTTCGTAGCAGAGGCGCATTAGCAGATCAGCCTAGGTTCGTTTTGTGGTTTTGTCGATCCTTAAGCATATTCCACCCACTAATCGTTTTCTCTATATTCATCTATCACAGCTGCCCCTTCTGCAGTGGCAACAGTAAAAGCGACCCAAGCAGGGTAGAAGGTGGTAAGCTGGCATATTGGGGCGGTGGTCGTCAGGACGCTAAACCAGCGTCGATCATCGCTGGTGAGCGGACGACTACGGCAACGGCGATTGTCAACGATTTAGAGCCCAATAAAGACAGAAAGAATAAGCTAGATTAGTCAATGGCAATGGTAGAGATACTTATGTTCAATAAAATTTCCAGTCGTGTCTGTACTCTGATCCTGATCCTAATGATCATGCTTGGGCTTATGCTCCCGTATTGGCTACTGCAACTGTTCCAGGTTGTGTCGTCCGCCAAGTAGCATCCTTTCGATATGCTTTGAAGGAAACCTTATTTAGATACATAGATGCTCGAGGCAATCTATTCAAATAATATGTTATAGGACTGCCCTACGGACACATCGATCACAGCAAGCCCCAACTTGGTGTTGCCAGTCGAGAGGCTGAGCTATGCACAGCTATGTGGAACTATAGTGAAGCATGAAGGAGCACCTCGGAATCTTTAAAACTTTCTTTTAACCCCATTTGGAACGCTTCAGCCCGATCTGATGGACTAGGCTACGGCAGGGGTCACAGGGCAACCTATTCAGACTGGAACTGACGACCCAGATTTTGACTTCGAAAGCGCTGCAGCTTGCCGATGAGTGACATCCATCTCATACCTGCACGCTATCTGATCTGAAATCAATTTCAAGATTCAGCGACTCAAAATTGATTTATTTTCAGAAAAATTCAAACTGTTGCAACAAAAAACTGTAGCGAGAAAGGCAAACGAATAAAGAGGGGATAAAGCAACAAAGAGGCCGAGAAAGAGGGGCCACAAAAACAATATGACATGACAATGGCAATGCAAATGAGATTTATACCACAAAATGCCCCGCGAGTAGGGAGATAAACAGATACATGACCCTGGATATTTTTAAATATCCTCACAAGAAAAGGTCGAGGGGAGAGTTCACCCTGACACCAAGCGTAAAACAAATGCATGGTTAAAACCATAACCCGAATACCCTCTATGAGGAACGTATCAAAAGGATGCTGGAGGCCGAACAAAAGGAGATCCAGGACCCGCTTGGCCGCGTGCTTTGTTTGGGTACAGCTGTCTGGGCCATGGCCACGGCGTTGTTGAACTCTTGTCCTACTTCTCCAGGATGTAGAATGTAACATGTTGTAGGATGATTCTATCCGAATTGCTTTAAGGATTTCACTTTTCCGCTCATTGTATCTATGGCGCGAGCCAAAACCAATTACCAAACAGACTGAACGATAAATGACACTATGACAGCTGCAAGCAAAAAAGTTTTCTTAGAATAATTTGTTTATAGACATGGGTATAGAAGCCCGATCTGTCCGAATCGGGTAAACGATTTCCAAAGCCATATAAGAGTATTAAGAGGTGTAGAATTGTCTGTCGCAGTCTGGTACCACTTCTTGCTTAATTCAATGGAAACGAGAAAGAACGTACGGAGTCGCTGTGAACGCGACTCTACTTTTATACCCGTACTCAGTCAGCACAATGTGATTTATGTGGAATTTTCAAATGTATTATCAGTTTTTACATTTTAAATTTTTTTGCTACATCAGTCATCTACATCTACATCACCTCTCACAACAACACACGTACACTGCACGAGGCAGAATGTGACAGCATTGTGTGAGCCAGAGAGAGAATCTGCAGCGACTATCGTCCCCATAAAAAACTTACGCTGCGGGGCAAATCGCTGCTGAATATATATATATATATAAATATATATTCTTGATCAGCATCAATAGCCGAGTCGATATAGCCATGTCTGTCCGTCCGTCTGTCTGTCCGTCTTGTTTGTCGCCCATTGCTCGGAGGCTATTAGAGCTAGAGCAAACAAATTTTTTTTCCATACTGATGTCATATCTCACTCCTTGAAAAATGGGCGCACATCTGTGGCGTCCACAATTTTGAAGATAGCAGAAAACGAAAAATGCAGGATCAAAGAGACAGACCATATCTATCAGAGGCCCAATCTGAATTGTATCGGATCATTAGTATAGCCACAATAGAGAAAAGCATTTCGAGAAACATCATTCCATCTCTTTCGCACTCACACAAAAACGAGTCGATTTGGTTTTTCGTATAAATGAGCGCCTCGATCTCAGAGACTATAAGATTCAAGATTCCCGGATTCAGATCGGATTATTATTGTAGCCACAATGATCAAATGAATTTTCAGCAGCGATTTTCCCCTTGCCACGCCCTCTTGCAGCGTAAATCATTTTTAGGGTTGATAGCCGCTACTGATTCTCTCACACTCACACACTGCTCACACATTCTGCCTCGTGCAGTGTACGTGTGTTGTTGTGAGAAGTGATGTAGGCGATGTAGTTGTAGATGATAGATGATGCAAAAAAATGTAAAATGTAAAAACTGATAATACATTTAAAATTCCACATAAATCACATGTGTACTGACTGAGTACGGGTATAAAAGTAGCGTCACGTTCACAGCGACTCCGTACGTTCTTTGTCGTTTTTCGCCTAGTTCTAAGAGACTATAAAAGCTAGAGCAACGAAAGTTTGTTTCACGACCCATGTGATATCTCACTGCTACAAGTACATATCTCTAACCCAGTATCGTAGAAAACTACCATATCTACCAGATTAAAAAAGAAATCAACCTTCAGCTGTTAAACCCCTCCCCTTTAGCGCAGCAGCCGCTACTGATTCTGTCTCGCTCAAACATTCTGCCTTGCCTCTTTCTGCTTGCTGCCTGTGGCGGAGAACGAGTTGGAACGGCGTGTTGCTGTGGTTGGTCAGGTATTTGTTTGCACTATTGCTTGGTTTGAAGAGGTACATTGACATTGAGGTATCCCTGTGCTCTTGCTTTTCGTTAAAAGTCAAGGGACTGTCATAGTCTGTTGACTGCCATAATTACAAAAGCACAACTCATAGGAACACTCGTGTTATTCGGGCCTGCTCCAATTTTTGTCGCCTGTCTGTTTGCCTTTTGAATAAACTTCAAAAACTTTTTTTTTTTTTTTTTTTTTTTTTTTTGAGGTTTTATGTTACCGCTCTACCCTTGGGTAGAGGGGGATTATTTGGCCGCCCGCCTTTACAAGGTGGAAATCGCCACGTCGAGATATGTATATGACTTGTTACAGTTTTACTCCAATTTTGTCGATGAACTCGATTAATGTTTGGTACGAGCTAATTTGTTCTTTTTCGAAGAATTTATAGATATTATTATATTTCCTTAGCGATGGGTAGCTTAGTCTTGTTGTGTTGTACTTGGTACAATTAAATATTATATGCGATGCGTCATCGATAGTATCGCAAGTATCACAAATGTTACTTGCGACTACGTGCATTTTGGCAAGAGTGTGCCTATCAAATGCACTGCCGCTAAGCAGTCTATTGATCCTTTTAGCGTCAATGGCTTTTAGCTTATTTCTATTTAGGAACCATGGTTTTGTTAAGGTAGAGGGAAAAAGTGAGCAGTATCCTCTGCGCTTAACGCTGGCAAACTCGGCATACTATCTCTCCCATTCTTCTTTCAGTATTCGGTGTATCTCACATATTGCATCTTTAAGATTCCATTTAACGACTGTATATTTTCCCAGTCTGTGTGCTTCTTTGGCTGCTGAATCTACTGCTGTGTTCTGCGGAATGTTTGCGTGGCCGGGTATGAAATGGATTTCTACCTTCTTTAGGTATTGGGCTTGACGGATCATTTTCCCTGATTTTATAAGCGATAAAATTATCCTGAATGCTCCTTGCCAGTATCAGAGCCCCGTTTCTGCTGTCCGTTAGGATGGCGATTCGAGAAAACCCGCGCGAGATAGCATGGTCCAAGGCCTTTTCAATTGCAAGCAACTCGGCGGACAGAGATGACAAGGTTTTGTGCGTGTAAAAGCTATCTATGAAACCTGAGCTGTCGTGTAGGAAAGCTGCGCTAGAGTGTCTGTTAGCTACTGAACCATCAGTGTAGTAGATCTCAAAGCCACCCCTTGTCAGGAGTGCCCTTTTTTCCCTATGGAGAACTAATATGCCCGCCTGGTCTAAGCTGTGCTTGTTATCAGCAGCCCCCTTCAAAAAGTCTAAGTCTGACCTAATTATGGTGCAATGCGAAGTTGTACTCTCAAAGACCTCGATTCTCTCCAGAATATCCCCGAACCGTCCTACTCGCTGGGAGGCTGTATGCAAATGCCTTGGCTAACTCTTTTTGCCGCTAGGAATCTCATTCTGTATTCCGGGGAAGTTCTCCCGCCATGTGGTAAATAATCGGGATAGGAGTGCAAATGATTAAGCCTAGTGACTTTCTGAGGTGGTGGTTACAATGAGATTTGATTTTGGCTAGAGCGGATTTGGACAAGTTGCTGAAAGACGAGCAAGCGTATTCTAGTCTACTTCTGACAAAGGCCTTGCAAAGCTGTCTATTTTGCCTGCGAGCATACGTTTGGCAATGGAAATCTCTTTGTGGAAGCAAATAATAAAAGAAGTCGTCCGCATACTGAAACAGTAAGCAATGGCCATCGTTTATCTCGTGCAGTTCTGCAGTGTACAAGTTGAACAGAGTTGGACTGAGACAGCTGCCCTGACTAACTCCCCTGTTCACCTCAACCTCACTTGCCTTTGATTAGTAGACGCCTGCTCAGGAAGCTGGCAATCCAGGCAGTGTGATTCGGGTCGAACTGCATAACATTCATCTTCTGCTCTAGCGTGTCCACTCTTACGCAGTCAAAGGCCCTTTGTAGGTCAAGACAGGCCGCCACGACCTGATTCCCTCTCGCCTTCAGAGCCAGGACCTCGTTGATCAGGTCGTTAATGCAGAGCGCCGTGGACCTGTTCCTCCTGAAGGCATAGGATCTGACCGGCAAAAGCTCTTGCCTTGAAATATGCTCGTCCAGCTTTAACTTTATCAACCCCTCTATAGACTTAAACAAGGTGTTTATTAGGCAAATAGGTCTGTAGTTTTGGAAGGAAGCGGGGTCCGCATTCTTCTTGGGAATCGGTACCACCTTGATTCTACGCCAGACCTCTGGGATGACGCCACTGAGCCAAACCCTGTTTATAATTTCAAAGATGCTATGTTTTTTCCCCACAGGAAGTTGCTGCAGCATCCTGAAAGATATGCCATCTGGGCCTCTCACCGAATCTGGGTTCCTGGTTTTCAGGAAGGACAGAAATTCCCCCATGTCCAAAGGTTCAGGGTCACCTGGTCCAAACAGAGGTGGGGAATGGTCTCTGGGGATCTACTGCCTACAGTGGTGGGGATGTCTTTGACCATTTTTAGAAAGCCCTTGTCGTTTTCGTCTGTCCATGTGTTCCCTACGTTTTTGACTTGTCCGTATTTCTTTAGGTTCTTTACTCTGCTCCACATGGAGGGCGAAGAGGACACCTCTTCTATGAACTTTGAGAAGTTTAACCTTCTCCAATTTTTAATCTCCTTTTGCAGGTTGCGGTCTGCCTCTATTGTGGCTTTGGCATCCTCCAATTTGTTTGTGTAATAGAATTTTTGCCTGCACGCATTTCTCACGCGAAATAGTCTCTCTATATCCTCGTTCCACCATTTCTTGGGAATAAACTTGTTGTTACTGGGAATGGTAACTGTGTTCTTACTGGTCAGGGATTTGACCTTATCGTTGAGCTCTTGCAGATTGGTAAAGCTGCTTGCTCTAAAAATACGATTCATTCTATTGTGCAGCACTTTCTTTTCTGGGATGGAGGCATCTAAACCTTCGACTGTTATGACGATTGGGAAGTGGTTGCTGTTTATTATTTTGGATTTAAGGGCTTGCCAGTCAACTCTACCGTTCCTGTGATTGGAAAAGGTGAGGTCAAGAACTGAGAATTGGGAGGGGTTCCTGGAGAAATTGAGGGCGCAGCGTATGCGCTAAGAATGTTGAGGTTGTTTTTGAGGTTCAAGGTCTTAATACCTACGATCTCTAGATCACTGTCAATTTTCAGAATGCTAAATCTAATTTTCTTTCTAATATAGATTCCAACTCCGCCGTAGCCGTCTTCTCTGAACTTGCCGATGAAGTTATAATCTAAGATACTGCAGTCAGCATTGTTTACCACCCAGATCTCCTAAAGGATTGCAATGTCTATTTCGTTGTTCATTAGAAACATATTGAGGAGCTGTTTGTTGTTGTTGTAAGTCAGACTTTGAATGTTTAGTTGAAGAATCTTCATTGTTTGTTGTTTGGATATCCCGCTTCCAACCCCTGCACAATCTGCAAACGGTCGAGTTCAGCGTTGGAGGTGTTAACATACTTCAAGAGCTGTTGAAAAAACTTCTGCACCAATTGCCCCTTTGACACATTGTTCGGTTCCACCAAGAACGCTGTTAGCATGGATCCCAGTGCGTTAAGCTTTTCCTGGGCCACAGACGAAACCACTGACGATGTTCTCGCAAATTTCTCACTCAATTGAGGGCTATTAGCGTTGATCGCGTTTCTCCATTCTGCCATATTGGCAGCTGCCTTAGCCGACTCCAAATTACGTGCTGCCGCTCTTTTGGCTTTGATCACCTCGGCGAACGAAGCAACCGAGTGAATTTCCCTAGCTGCCTCTGTATTGGTATTCTGTAGTTCGGGAAGGGTGACATTCTGCCAAGTGGGTCGGGGAAACTCCCCTGGGTCACCAAGGTTGGGAGAAGATCTACCAAAGAGTGTCGGATACCTGGCCTTGACCTCCGCCCGTGATAGGTTTTCCAGCGTCATGCTTTTTTGAATGGCATACGCTTTTATCCTCGCCTCGCATTGCGGGTGCGTAGCCGCGTGGTTACCCTTGCAGTTAGCACAGCTTAACCCCGAGCATAGCGTGCCGCTGCTGTGGTCCTGACCACATTTGAAACATCTCGTCCCGCTCTTGCAGTGCTGCGCTATATGGCCGAACCTAAAGCACCTGAACCACTATAATACAGGAACTTGATTTCCTTGGGCAGCTGCTCCCTCTAAACCAGAGTTTGACCCTACCGGTGGGTACCCTTTCCCCGAGGTTCTGTCTTTCCTGGAAATACGTGCTATTCCCTCTATGGGGACGTCTGAAGTGATCAGCTCCGCGAGCTGCTCCTCCGGAGTGGTGGCCTGGGATCCCAAAGATTAGGCCCGCCCTTTGCACAAAGTGTCGCAAAATTCGAGGAGAGTACCCGTGGGCGGCGAAGGCACTGTTTTCCACGACCTCGTTAGCGCTGTCGGCCGACCTACAAGCAATCTTGCACCTGCCATAGCCCATCCTCGCGACCTCCTCTATACCGCCAAGTCCCAAATTTACCAACAGTTCGGATAGCTCAAACTGGTTGATGGCCTTTCTGGAATTAATGTCGCGTAATATTTGTTGTTGTTGTTGTTGTTGTTGATGCTGTTGTTGTTGTTCTTGTTCTTGTTGTTGTCTTTTGTTGTTGTTGTTGATCCAGTACTCACCGACGTCTGACAAACCTCTGCATGAGACTTTTCTTTCTCACTCGTCGCAATCGTTTTGGTGGTTTTATTATCCGTCTCTTTCCTTTTCAAGATGTCCCCTTGCGTAGGTTTTGAGACCAAGGTCGCTGTAGATTTTACCGTTCTCTTCACGCCTGCCGTAGTAGACAGTCTGGCGTCTCCTTCTCTCTTCTTGAGAGTCTCCACTAGGATCCTTGATCCTGTCGCCTTCTCCGTGGCCATCCTGGACCTTCCCATGCCAGCCATGGTTCCGGATTAAGCCGCCCCAGACTCCGCGTTACTGGCTTTTCTGGGCCGCCATTGCGGCGAGGCAAGGTTATCCGAAAAAACCACGGTTCTACTGCCAATTTTGGCCCAACGTCTTAGCAGGTTGTGGGGTGATCGGATTATTGCCTATTATAAGCGAGTTCAGGCTCAATTTCACGAAATAAGCTAATTTTTAACTTTCCGCGGTAAAAGCGAGGTACGCTCCTCACCAGTGTTGCACAACAAACGTAAAATATCGAAAAATATCAACAAAAAAAAAATCAATATATTGATATTTCGGCAAAAAAATATCACGATATAAATATATTTTTTTTTGGAAAAAATATCGATATATTGATATTTCGATATATTTTTGACAACCGTAATTCGGGCCTGCTCGAATTTTTGTCGTCTGCCTATTTGCCTTTTAAATAAACTTCAAAAACTTAATTCAGTTTCAATCATTCTCCTGAATATCGGTTTTAAAGCATAAATATTTTTCAATATGCCGAAGAATAGAGAAGAATGCTCCATTTGCTTGGGCCGGATGCGTAAAAAGGTGACCACGTCCTGCAACCATTCGTTTTGCAAGCGCTGCTTACGCACAGCCCTCCAATACAGCCCGAACAAAAGCTGTCCGCTGTGCCGCACTCGTATAGTTTACTACGACGTAAGTACAAAGTTCTACAAAGAAGCTGGACACAGATCCCCACCAGTCTAACCATCGCTCTTCTAATATCAGCGCACCTTAACGGACTACCTCGTTTTATACCTAAACTAAGTACCACCATGTACTATAGACACACTTCGCCCAATAAGGAACTTGGCAAAAGATTCGCAACCAATTCGAGACAAATATAGTCAGACTGAGACAAGGAACAAGGAGCCAAGCATGCATTAGAATGCGTTTCAGTTCTGTATGCTGTGTATCATTTAAATTAAAACCTTGTTGATATAAAATGTTTCACTCACCATTGCACTCTCCTCAAGGTACTGTAGCTTGAATCCTTTTTGAATAGATTGAATCGATTGATTGCTTTTGATTCGCGTAAAGCGTTTCGTTTCTGTATAAAGGATGCATGCGCAGCAGCGCTGAGAATCGTTCTTTCACGAAGATATACTCGATAATGACACAGTAAATGGTGGATCTGAACTACATACTATAATTGGAAATCCTAGCACTTATATTTTATATGTATGTATGTACTATATGTATGGGTTTTACTAGGCAAAGGGTTCCAAAATGTTATTGAGCTAGAAGAATTTAATGCTGTGTGTTGAGATTTGTGCGTGGAAGAAAGACACATGCGTTGATTATCAGAAGGTTATTAGAACAGAACCGTTTATTGTAAGCGTGCTTAATGAAACAGGGTAATCCATGATCAGGAAATGTATAAGTATTTTCATTTGGGGTATTATAAGTCAATATTAAGACTTATCTTATTGTATAATCCGATACTGTGCTTGAGTCGATATTGGGCGATTTTCTATTGACAAGACCGTGAAGGTCAGGCATCATTGAAGAAATGTATGGTTTATATTAGGTACATGACAATCGACCAACTAGAAAGGCTCGTGTATAGTAAACTGGTCCGAAGATACGCTGGATTGCAGCACAGTCATTGGGACTCGAATGGAATAATAATGGATCTGAAACATGAATATGAGTCCGAAAAAGAACAGCATTTCGACAGCATGCAACTAGCTGCTCCGGCTGTTTCTTTTCGAAACATCTGGTCATTCCACAACGATTTCTTCAGAGCAACTTAGGACGATCAATCCTTCGTGACACACACCCTTTTCATTGCCAGACCTTTTTAAAGCATTTAGAAATCCTCCTACTACTCCCACACCGCACCAAACATATCCAATCAATGACTGATTACATTGCCTTCTTTTTGGTTGTTTCCGAACTTCAACTATTACTACTATTTTCTGAAAGGAAAAGCTACTTCAAATATTTGGTATCGAGTAGCAGAGTCTTAAACACTTCCGTGGCGATAGCAGCTTTTGGAAATTCAATTTAAATCTAAAACTTCGAGTGTATTTCGGCAGCTGACTCCATGAATATTCACTGCCAAAAAGAAATGCTAAGCCAAATTAAAAAAAAAATAAAAATAAAATCAATTAATCACTTAATAAACGAGTTTTTGTAATTCTGAAAGAACACTTTGGGGGTCTTGATGGATGGAAATATTATCGTATCAAAGTCCCAACCAGCTTTTATGCCACTTTATTTCAAGCATTGTAAAATATCGAATTAATACGAGTATGTTTTCAACCCATTAATTTGCGTGGATGTGCGCGATGTAGATGATGAGTAAAATTATTTGAATTTTTTTGAAAATATTTAGAAGGCTTTTTGCCTATTCTGACTATGGAGCCAGCTACTCATCCAGGCCTACAACCCAGTAAATGTGTTCATACTTCAAAGTAATACACAATATTGTATTGAAAATGTGTGGTGAGACAGCAGAAGAAACTCTTTATACCCGCACTCGAGAGTTAAGTGGATGTGTGTAACGCAGAGAAACTATCGTTTCCGAGCCCCATATTTTTGATCAGCATCAATAGCCATCTCTGTAATGGAAAATGGAAAATGCAGTATCATGGAAATGACTATATCTAGCAGATTGCCGAATCTGGATCAGATCGGATCATGAGCCCTCCCCTTCATCAATGCAGCCACTACTCATTCTCTCTCTCGCTCACCCACTCTGCCTGCCTTGCTCAGCGTGCGGCCTGTGGCGGACGACGAGTTGGAACGGCAAGTTGTGAGAATTGATGTAGATGTAGATGACAGATGTATCAAAAAAAATTTAAAATTTAAAAACTGATCAAATATTTTAAAATTCCACATAAACCATGAGCTCACATACAAATAGACTGACTGAGTACGGGTATAGGAGTAGTGTCACGGCAACTGCGACTCAACGTACCCTCTAGTTTTATCGCAGAAGAGTTTGCGAGCCTTTTATAATATATTTTACGAGCCAGTTCCAATATCAATAACGAGTACAAAAATTATGATTTTTAATTTACTTTTAATAGTAATATTGTGTCGCTGTTAATATAACATTCGGTAAGAATATTTAAATCGTCTCGCAAAAGATATCATCAAAGGCTCGCAAACGATCCCTTTCGAGCCATCGAAAATGAAACTTCGTTTTTTCACGTTTTTGGGTCTAAATACGATAGTTTTACACGTTTGAGTACAACTCTTGTTGCAATATTTCATACGAAGTTTTGTTTTACTGGGAAAGAAAACACAGAACAAAACAGATCAAAATTAGATTAGATAAAAGGCTATTTACACTTTTCAATAGGCTGTACCTATTCCGCCAACCACTTTTGCTGAATCCATTTCGGATCTATCATTCGTGTTTTCGCCTGATGACTACTAAAACATCTTCAATGCCCGGAGTTGGTAGAGCATCCGTAACAGGTTCACAACTAATTGAAAAACTGTTTTAAATACAGGAGATTTTCTCTCTCGCTCACACACAGTGCATGATTAAATTATACATAATTGCTTTGTGGTGCAGAGTACGTGAGCCTTCGGGAGGAGAAGATGCAGAATCTACAAGCGGATTTAGACAACAGATGCAAAAAAAAAAAAAATGTAAACAGTAGAATATTCAGAAATTCAGTATAGATCATAAGCTCACATATGTACATACATACATATCCTATATACTGACTCAATACTGGTATAAAAGTTGAGTCGCGGCAGCAGCAGCGACTTACAGCGTTCTTTCTCGTTTTATAATATAAACATGGGCCTAAACACGGCCAAATTCCAAGCCCGCCTGTTTGACTAATTCAAATAAATTAAAACATATACATTAATACATACATATATGTTCGTAAATCTACATGTTCATAATATAACCCAAGTAATTGTGTGAATATTTGTACTAAACATACATACATAGCAGCAGTTCAACAGTTCATGTATATATGTATGTACACATGTCTGCAAAACCGTACCTTTGACTGTTGTCATTTCATTTCTTTTTTCCAGAATATATACAAACTTTTTTGCTAACCTAAAAATGTCCACCAGGCAAACAAAAATCATGAAAAGTCAATAAAAAAGTAAATATACTTTTTTACCAATATAATTTTTTTTAATATATGGATGGGTGAATTAGTTTCACCCAATTGACACATTCTTTGATAAACTTTGAAGCGAAAACCTTCGCCATTTTTTAGTATTTTTATAGTCATGTTTTATTTAACTAATATCACCTAGAACAAAATGATTCATTATAAAAGTTTCCCCTCAAAGCTCCTTGAGCATATTGCACTATCTAAAAATATGATGATGAAAATTATGAAATTTTTTTATACAGATAGTCCTACCCAATTCGCAGAGTTTTGCAATTTTATGCCCCAAGCTCGGAAATCACTTCCATTTTATGTAATGCAACTTCAGGTCCTATTTTGGCTTATATTTTGAAAGCCGTACGCTTGAATATCGCCATTTTCTGGTGAATAAATTATTGGGCCTACCCAATTACAATTCAACAAGGATAATCTAACATGTTTTCGAACGACTGTAATGTAACACCCACACCATATAGTAATGTTAAAATATCCAATAGATATTCCAAAAACGTAATTTCGTTTAATGCAAAAACGTTTCAAGTAATGTGTTCATGTTTGAACTAAATGTTTTGAAATGCCCAAACCCATTTTTAAACGTTCACTTTTGTTTTCCGCCACAAGTACTTCCCAGTAGTATAAGAAGTAAAGAAATTCACTAAGAAATTACAGCTGCAATCCATAAGTAACGAGAGAGAGAGTTTCAAGGGAGCTCCTCTTCAGCGGTGCTGCGAATGAGTGTGGGGCCAAACTGGTGGGGCCATCCTTGCCACTTGATTGTTTGTCGATTTATATTCTCATTATGTTTTCGCGCTTGTTTTACTAGCGAGCGAACCGGAGCGAGGCTGGGCAAAGCCAAGCGCATTTGGGAGTCATGTCTGGGTGCCTTGTGGGGAGGGGCCGGAGAGAGGGGCTTGGAATAATGCCCGGGTATACATTGTGGTCAACGGGAGATAGGGGACAGGAGACGGCAGACGATGATGCAAAGGATAGGCGGCCGAAAGTTTCCTAGGGGAAAGTACACCATTTTGGCATCAGCTTTTTTCTTTGCTTCAATCTGGTGTGACCGACTGAGTGTCCTGCCCTGTCCATTCTTCTCACAATGAAACCGCTTGTCAATCACTTGTTTCCCCCGCTTTTTTATGCGCTTCCTTGCGTCTCGGTGGGGCACTCATCAATTAGTCAGCCTCTAATTAAACAGTGTCGAAGAAAGAGGAAACAAAAAAATTCGTACACGCCAAAGAAAATGAGTGAAAATATTGAAAAGATTACGCTTGCTGCTGTCCTTAAATTAAATTTCAACCGCATGCCTGAAATTAAATCGTTGGCAGTTATCTGCTGACTATACTGTACCACAGTTGGCTTCCGCTTTCCATGACACAAACCGCTCGAAGTATGGGAGACAGATCGGATTTTGTTCATTCCCAGAAGCCCTGGACGGAACCTGGACGGACCCTGGCCTGCCAGTGAACTGAAACGTTTGCGGTCTTACTTCATAAACAATTTGTGTATATTTCATAAATATTTTTAAACAAATTTCTGCCTTTCATGGCGTTTTTATTTTTTTTTTGGTTTTGTTTGCATGGCGGTTTCCATGTTTTATTTGTCGGAATTACAGCTTTCGTTGCCGGGTGCCGAGAAGGGCCTGAGTAGACGCCGACCAAAGGATCAACTTTTTACCCCCATCCCCATGTTGTGAGTGTGGCGGAAAGTCAACTGCATACATATGTGTCTGTAGTGAGGAGACAGAAAACGAATGAGTGGAAGAGGGGGCACAGGGGGGTGTGGTGAAAAAAATGAAATGACTGAAGCGAAGCGAAGCAAAGGCAACTTTTTATACCCCCGTTCAGACTGGCTCCAAGGGTCTATCAGTTAAAGACAGCGGCTGCAAAGACAGGATGCCAACATGGTCCCGCGTCGGTTCCATTAGACCGACTGCCTCTGCAAAACAGCTAGAGCTTAATCTCTTCAATGGGTGGAACATTTTTATCTCCTTAACCAAGGTTTGAATCTGAATACGTGCCGATGAGCAACCCGTTCAGTGGTTCTGGTAGGTGAGATAGTTGCACAATGTATAGTAGACATTCCTTGTCCATTTCACCAATCAGCACTTTCGGATGCGCAAAATATTAAATATCTAGCTCGTTCACGCATGCGATACGAACAAACGAAGCGAATGTGAATACTGGATGTAGTTGAGTGCGTCTCTGAGAGTTTCAACAACGTACCGGAGGGCGCTATTGCAATTTTTTATGCCAATAGAGGGTATTTTACTAGTGAGGCAGTCAACTTGCAAAATATTCACCAGTAGTTGTTGGCTTTGTTGATCCTGCCCGGCAGACATGTGCGTTTTACACACAGGACCCGGTGAAAACTGCAAACAGCGGACAAAAGGCAGGGGACAGTGGGACACATGGACACATAGACACATGGACACAGTAGTGCCAGAAGTTGCTATACCCCAAGGCCCCTCCCAAGGGTCATGTTTATCTTGCGCTTACACTGAAAATTCCCTTAAACTTCATTCATTCGCTGCTGCTGCTGCTGCTTCTGCTGCTGTTGTTGTTGCTGTCACTGTTCTGCTCTGTTGCAGTTTTTCCACACAGTTTGGCTCCCCAAGTATTTTATTGCCCATGCACGCGTACACAGTTTTCATGCAATTTGTCCTGACCGTGGTCCACTTCCTCCCTTTGCCAACCGCTGTCGGGATGGTGGTGTGGGCGAGTGGCATAGACACCAACAGAATTCTGCACTTCATTGGCCAGGGCAACAGACCGGCGACGCATCGATAACGTACCATAAGCAGTTTCCCTGCTCGAGTAAGCTTTTTAACGGAAATTATTTAAGTTCAGTTCAGTTTCAGTTGGAGCTTTAGGCACACTGCGGGCTGTCAAGCGCAAAGCTGCGCTTTAACATGTGCTGTTAGACGCAAAGCTTCAGTGGTTAGGTCAGTGGGACCAGTCGCGCAAACCTTATCGAAAACTGTTAGCTGGAGCTGGTAACAGCGGAGCGGAACTGTACTTTAAAAGTATAAATTTGCTGCAGAAAATAAGCCGTTTGTGTTAGTGAACATCGAAAGAATGGCACTAAAAGTGCCACTAATTAACACTGTGGAGACTTTTTTGCAACTGACTAACCGCGAGAGCAGAGATATGAGAAAATATGCGTTAGCTTGACATTAAACAGTGGGCGCTGTGCAGCCAATATATTATAAAGGATAAGTTACAAATCGAACTATTTAAGGGAGCAGAAGATAAGACATATTTGCGAACCCCTAGGACTATAAAGACACTGCTAGATATATATTTGTACTCGTCTAATGTATAAAAGAGGAGAAAATCGATGGGCATAGAGATGTGTAGAAGAACTCAAACACACAATCAGCTATTCTGTTATCGATAGCATAGCTAACTACACTCTGCCTATGTTCGTATTCGGCTACTCTTCATTACCGGTGTATAGTAGTCTGAAACAAAAACACAACGATCACAGAGAACAGTGGATCACAAGTTATGATATCAGAGTATGAATTTATCGTTTTTCTGCTGCTGCTGTGTTTCCACCAATTCGATAACAGCATCCGCAACAACACTAGAGAGCATATCCGCCTCTCACTGCCTGATTTTCGCTTTGGGTTGTTTTTTCTGGTCACAGAAGTTTGCCACTGGCCCCAGCTAGAGTACTGTTAGGCGCAAAAAGCTCGATAAACGAGCAGAACAAGCTCTGCTGGACAGTTCGAAGAGGGTGCGCGTCAATCTTCCGTCAATGAAATTGAAAAACATATTTGAGGTTGTTCTTGCTTAGGTTTGCTTCATTTCTTTATTTTCCCGCTATGCTGTTAGTTTTCGTTCTGCTCTGGCAATGAAAAAAACAACAAAAAACAATTGGGCAAATACTTTTACGGATTTCTCTACAAACTGCGAGTTTTTGTACACATATGTTAACATAATATATGTATACATGTACATAGTCATAGACATTACATAGTCCTTGCTCAATGCCCGCGGCTTAGCGTTCTTTGAGTATGTCTGCGGGTGTATGCTTAGTATACAAAATACGAATCATTTAAACAAATCGCCCAGATATTTTAATAACAGCACAAATTCATGTTTGGGATGGATGTGCAAATAATCAAGTAAAATAAATATTTCTCATCTGTTAATCAAATAAAAATTATGGTTAAACTAATTACATACCTAAACAAAACAAAAAAAAAAGAATTGATTAAATCCATAAAACGGATATTCAAATATTTCATACACATATGTACATATACAGTCTGTATATAACTTAATCTTCTTGTTGGTATTTGGTTCTTAAACACTATGATCTCTTTTTTGTATGTTTTTAACATATTTTTCTTGATTTTTGTTCTTCGTTTTTCTTCTTCAGTTTTTTAGTTGTAGCTTTATGTACTTGGTAAGATTTGGAAATTGTTCAATTAGAAAATTGCTTAGAACTTATACTATACTGCTGCTCTCATCGTTCGATCAGAAAGACCCGATGTCGATGTCGATGTCGATGTCGATTTCGATGAGGATGAGGCTTATGATGATGATGTTGATGCCGATGCTGATGGTAGGATCGTTAGCATGGATATATAGTACATATACATATACTCGTAGCAAGTGGAATCTCTCAATTTCTCTCCCACTTATTAATATTTCTTGACTCACTTCGAATAGTCGATTTAGATCTAGTTGTTGTCGTAGTTTTGGTTTTAGTTGTAAGTTTAGTGGTAGTTTAAGATTTAGTTGCAGTTTGAAATGCAAGAAATTTAATTTCTTGCTTACAATTTACGAGTTGTTGATTGGCTTAAAACTTATTTTATGTATATATATATATATACATATATATATATAGTTGTAGGCATATATCTATATATATAACGATATATATATTACATATGTATAGCATATACCATCTGTATGTATCTGCATGTAAATATTGCTAGAAAAAGACATTCATTTCAATATCTAATGCGCAGTCGGGAGCGAAAGAGCCAAATCAACAGTTCTGCTTTAGCTTCAGCTTCAGTTTCTGCTTCTGTTGTGTTCCTTTGTGGTTAGCATTTTTGTGTGTTGTTTGAGTGTGGGTTTTGTTTTGATAATAAATTGTAATCAGTTCTTTGAGTTCTCATTTGAAAGTGTTCTACTGCAAATGGCTACACGAAATCCAAGTAGCGATAGTCTAGTCATCGATCTGTCCGTCCCCTCTAAGCAGTTCCGTAAGCAGTAACCTCTACGTCTGGATCTTGTATCTTTTATCTGGTATCCGGTTATCGGTTATCTATATATGGTTTTAAATCTCTTTTTAAACCTCTGCAGCTGCGTCTGTCGATTATTGTTAATGGCATATAATGCCCAGAAATTGTTTTAGTTAACCTACTTAAGAACTACTCCAAAAAAAAAAAAAAAAAATGTGGATCGTATTTAAGATTAATTAATAAATAGCTTATCCCTATAACTAATTTACAATTGGATATTTGTTGGACTTCTATTTCTTCTTCTGCTGCTGCTTCTGCTGCTGCTCCTGCTGATTCAGGCGCCTTGGGCCCCGCTCTCAGAAGGGAGCATCGCCCGCGTACCAGGGATGCACCCACGGCGCCGATGGCGGTGGCGTCGGCGGATATATCGTCGGCGACGGCTGGCCGTGTGAATGGTGGGCCGCCGCCGCAGCCGCTGCAGCAGCCGCTGCTGCCGCAGCATGATGGTGAGCCGCTGCCGCTGCAGCCGCATGATGGTGATGGTGGTGTTGATATGGGGCGGTGAACGCTGCCGCCGCCGCGGCCGCTGCATTGCCGTAGTAGGAGGCTGCGGCAAGGGCAGCGGCTGCTGCCGAAGTGGGCGAGGCCGCAGCCGAGGAAGAGAAGCTCGAGGCGGGCGACAGCCTGGCTAATCCTGCCGCGCAGACGCTGTGCCGCCGGAGCATGACGTGCCGTTGCTGTGGTGGCGGCGGCGCGCGTGAAGCTGGAGGTGGTGCGGCCACATGTTGCTGCTGCAGTTGCGCTGCTCGTCTCTGACGCTGCTGCTGCTGTTGTTGTTGTTGCAACTGCTGCTTCTGCTGCACCAGGCTCCACTCGGGAATGGCGCTGGTCAGCGGCGGACTCAACATATTGGCTGCCGCCTTTCCGTACATGTTGGACAGGTAGACGTGCTCCGCCTCGGCCATTTTCTGGGCGGCAGTTCTGCTACCGGTACCGGTGGCTGTAGTGCTGCTGCTACTTCTGTTGCTGCTGCTGTTGGTAGTGGGGGTGGTGCTAGTGTTGCTCCTGCTGGTGGTGCTGGTGGTGGTAGTGCTGCTTCTTGCGGTGCTTTGCTCGGCATGTTGCCGCTTCTTGAGCAGCCGCTGCTGCTCAGCATGTTGCTGCTGTTGCTGTTGCTGCTGCTGCTGGTGGTGGTGCGGGTGTTGGTTGTGGGAGTACAACATTTCGTATGTGTTGCTGCTGTGTATTCGATGCTGCTGTTGTGGCTGAAAGTGTTGGTGTGCCTGCTGCTGATGTGCCGGGTGGTGGTTGTGGTGCTTCTGCTGCTGCTGTGGTGCGGGAGGCGGTGCTAGAGCTGCACTCGACTTTCGCTTGACTGGCAGCACATCACTGCCCAGAGTGTGTGGCGGTGTGATGGCTCTTCTTCTCAGTGGTGCCGCTGCCGCAGCCACTGCCACTGCTGGTAGTGGTGGTGCTGCTGCTGCTGCTGCTGCTCCTGCTGCTTCCGCTGCTGCTGTTATTGATAACGATGTTCTTGTGCTTGTGGTGGCTGTTGTGGCTGCTGTGGTTGTGGTACTTGTTGTGATTGTTGTTGGTGGAAAATGTTGTGCTCCCCAGCTTAAATCCTAGCTTGTTCGCGTCCGCTTAGCTGGCGGCTGCTCTGACTGGCGTGTCATGAAGGTCAGCTGCGTCATGTACTTGATGATGTCGCGCACCTGAACGAGCGGCATATTCTCCGTGTAGGTGCGATCGAACTCCATCAGTATCTGCACTTGTCGGCTGCAATGAAAGTGGAAATATCATGAGTAATGTGGCGGTTCAACGCTATAAAAATACCCTAGCATTCACTTAACACCTCATTAATGTCACAACTACCAAGACATACTGTATATCGTTATTTAAAATGATTATTTTAGGTGAGAAATATATATTTAATACACCCATAGGTGTCTATGGATATGCAACTGTCTACCCTTTAATCAAAGAGATGTATAGGGAAATACGAACTCTGTGTAGATTTGACAGCCAGAAGCAATCGTAAATCATACCTTAAGGCACATTTGAAAATCTTTTCTTAACTTGATTGATTAGTAGCTTATTTTGTTGTCGGGTTTTTAATGAAAACTTTGTCACGCCCAATTGAATGTGCCCAGTGAGAATTATGATTTCTTTTCGAGTGGATATAGTATTGAGAATTGAAAGTATAAGGATTTGATCCTGGCGTACAGCCTAGTTTTCTGTCCAATTATCCAATTTTGGCCACAGAACAACGTCAGTGATTTTGAGTATGTCCTCGAATTGTAATGAGAGTAATCGAATAGAGAGAGAATCTTTAATTATATGGGTATCTTACCGGTTCGCCTTGTAGAGCTCCACGCCGAGGGCCTCGATCAGACGTTTGCAGTGATCGAGCGGCACCGAGGGGAAGAAGTTCTTCTGGAACTCGATGAGGGTCATCAGTTGCTCGGAGTCGTTGTAGGCCTTCATGTTGATACAGGGCACCAGATGCTTGTCGACGCACACCTTCTGTATCTTGTACGGATGCAGGTTCATGTTGTTCGTGGGTATCTCCGGAATCACGCACAGCCGCTGAGCACCATCCGCACCGGCCGCCGCCGCCGCATGGGCCAGCGCCGCGTGGCGTTGCAGGTGCAGGGATGCACTGTTCGCCGACGCCGACCCCGAGGAGGATGAGTTACTGCCGCTGCTGCTGCCTCCGGTGCTGCCAGTGCTGCCGCCACCGCCGGAATTCGATGAGCTGCGTCCGTTCTGCTGGGCATGATGGGCGGCCACCGCCGCCATGCGCTGCTGCGCCACAGCCGCCTGCTGGTGCTGCTGCAGGTAGGCCGCTGACGCTGCCAGAGACCTTCGGGAAGAGGACAAATCGATAACGTCAGTGGGTGTGGTTCTGGGGGTGCCCGTACCCGAACCCGAACCGGAACCGGCACCAGGATTCTTCCCGTCTTGCTGATAGTGGCTACTGCTACTACTACTACTACTACCACTAAATTGTTGCGCGTGTGTGTGGGGATGATGATGGTGGTGGCTATGGCTATGGCTATGGCTGTGTGTCTGACGCCCGTAATTGACGGATCCCCCCCGACGACCTCCCGCACTCCCTGGGGCCGAGGATGCGGCGGAGGCTAGGGAGAGGATGGCCATGGGAAGATTGTTGGATTTGGTCGAGCAGATCACGCTCTTCTGGCGCCCCACTCCACCCTTTCCCATTGTGCCGGCACCACCGGCCACACCACCCGGAGCCTGGCCCTGACCATTGCCGAGCGGCGAGGCGGCCGTAGTCGAGGCACTTGAGCTGGAACAGGAGCTGGAGGGCGAATGCAGGAAGTGGCCCGGCAGCTGTGGCGTGATGGTCACATTCGGATTGGAGGCCAGTGACAAGGTGGTTACGCCGCCTATGCCCAGGGACCCGCCCATGCCGCCCAGACCCACGCCCACCGACGGGGACATGGGCGGCGAAATATAGGAGGGGACCAGGTGGCCCTGACCATGGTTGGAGGCTGCCGCCGCATTCGTCTGGATAAAGGTGGAGAGATCGGGATTGGCAAGGACCTTCTGGATGACGGCCCGCATCTCGTCCGTCATCTTCAGCTTTTTCTCGAAGTCCTCCAGCGCCTGGGTGGAGTTCAGCGATATGGTGGTGGCCCCACCGGATCCATCGCCTCCTCCTCCTCCTCTGCGATTCTTGCTGGAGCTCATCTGGTCAGCTCCCACTCCAACTCCGCCGCCGCCACCTCCATCTGGTATCAGTGGTGGGACATTGGGCTTCGTAAAGGTCACTCCACCACCTCCACCACTGACACTGGCACTGCCGCTCCCAGACTTGGAGCTCTTGCTGGCCGCAACGGAGGAAGATTTATTGGGATTGTTGTAGTCCAGCATCGTTATCAAGTCCGTGTCCAGCGGCAGGGAAGGCAGTGCCGGAAAGCTCTTCTGCCCCAAGGCTGAACTGCCTGCTCCAACTCCTCCTGCGATTGCTGGATGAGAGCCACCACTGGCTGAACTGGCTGCAGCACCGCCACCTCCACCCCCACCACCACCACTGGAGCAGCCCTTTAGCTGCTGGCTGAAGAGCAGGCGCTGGGCGGGCGTCAGCTGATTCCACAGCGCCAGGTTCGTGTAGTCCGCCCTAGTCGATGGCAGGTTGTAGTTGAAGGAATTACCCCCGTTGCCTGCACCGGTGGCAACTCCGCCGAACAGGGCCTGAACATAGCCGGCAGCGGCTGCCATAGCAGCGGCAGATTGGGATGCGTTGGCGTTGACGTTGGTGGAGGCGCAGGAGGAGGAGGAGGAACTTTTCTTTATACCGCCGCCACCGCCGCCGCTGTGGTTGCTGAGGCTTTTGGCAAGAGCGTGGCCGGATTGGTTGTAGGTACTACTATTGTGGTTGGTGTTATGGGTGTTATGGGTATTCTTGTTCTGGTTGTTCTGTTGGTGTGATTGTTGGTTTTGGCTGTGGTGTGGAGTGTGTTGTTGTTGTACGTGATTGTTGTTGAATGTGCTGTTTTGGTGTGTTTGGTGTGTTTGGGGTCGTTGTTGTTGTTGTTGTTGAGTCTTTTGCTGTTGTTGTTGTTGTTGTTGCTGTTGTTGTTGTTGTTGTTGTTGCTGTTGTTGCACCAGTGATTGCTCGACATTCGACCTAGAAACATTATATATAATACATAAGTGTTGTACCTCTGTTGGAGAGAGCTCTCTGGTCTTAAATTTTCGATTTTTCTATTTTTTTTTTATTTTTTTTTTTAAGTTTTATTAAAAATGAATTTAATTTAAGATTTTCTTTTAAATTTTATTTACATTACAATTTAATTTTTTCAATTTAAAATTCTTTTTTTAATTGCTTTTAATTAACATTAATTGTTTTTCAATTTTTGTTGTAATTCTTCTGTTTCTTCGCCTTTTGCCGTTCTGATATCACATTTTAATATTCCCATACATGTGTATAAATATATGTATATACTCGTACCATATACATAATACATATGCACATAGCTACAAGTTTTGTTTTATTGTTTTATTTCAGCAGAATTTTTTCACTAATCTGTAGCTAACCGTTAAGTACACCACACACTACATATTTTGGACAAACATTAATCGAAAAGAGTGGGACGGGTATGGGATCTATGAGCCAAAAGTTTACAATTTCTAGGTTAGGATATAATTTGTGTTGTAGATTTTGTTTTGATTTGCATTCTCGTTTGCGTTTGCAGTCTCTTTTTTTGGCAGGGGCCAAGCCTCTCTTTAGTTCTTTAGTTCGTCTTAATTTTTCTTCGATTTCTTCTACTTCTCTTCCTTGTGGTTGTTGCTCTTCTTGTACTTCTTTTTCGTGCGAGTATTGTGTTCTTTTCTGCTTCTTTTTCTTGCGGTTATTGTTTCTTTATTTGGTTTGCTTTCTTGCGGTTATTCTTTTGCTGGCGCTTATTGTTCTTTCCTTACATATTTTTCCTGCATGTATTGTATTCTTCTTGTACTGATTTTTCTTGCTGTTTTTGTCTTCTTCTTTTACTTATTTTTCTTGCTGTTTTTGTCTTCTTCTTTTAGTTCTTTTTCTTGCGGCTATTCTGTTCTTCTTTTACTTCTTTTTCTTGCAGTTTTTGTCTTCTTCTTTTACTTCTTTTTCTTGCCCTTTTATTGTGTTCTTCTTTTACTTCTCTTTCTTGCCCTTTTATTGTTCTTCTTGTTATTCATTCCTCTTTATAATTGTACGTTGTACTTGATCTTCTTTTGACAATCGATAACTGATAATTTCTGGCTTAAAGATATCGCAAAAATCGAACTCGAGGTCGATATGGATGTCTTCGTAACTTTGATAGAGGGCATCGAAAGCGGCTGCCGATGAAAATACAATTAGAAACCAAACCGATAGTCAATTATCGTTGTTTATTGTGCGTTTGTTTGGTTTTGTTTTGGTTGTTTTTTTTTGGTCTGATTATTATTACAGTGGTGTTTTTTTTTTTTGTTCTGATTATTATTATTATTATTGTTGCTCTCTCTCTCTCTTTCTTTTCTCTCTCTCCTTATTTTTGCTTTTATCGAATACTCTTTACTTTTTGTTTAATGAAAATTTAAAATGTGTGTGAACATTTGTGTGTGT